>JABWTJ010000001.1:1883645-3083645 GCA_016801875.1 Solanum sitiens
ATACGCTGCATGTAACCTCCGGGCTTTTGGTGTTCTACTTTTACCTGTTGACAATTTGGACACTGAGCCACGAATTCTGCAATGTTCTTCTTCATGTCCCCCCACCAATACATTTCTTTCAATCATGATACATTTTAGTTGACCCCGGATGAACAGAGTATCTTGAATTATGTGCTTCCATCTTGATCCTCTTTCTTAGTTCATCTACATTAGGTACACACAATCTGTTTTGACATCGAAGTTCTCCGTCTTGCTTAAGCTCAAATGCCTTTGTCATACCGTGTAGTACATTCTCTTTAAGTTGTAAAAGAATTAGATCAGTGTACTGCTTCTCTTTCACTTCCACTATTAATGAGGATTCTGCCGCATTTTGCACAATAACCCCTTCGCCTTGAGATTCAAGAAGGCGAACACCCAAGTTCGCTAGTTGGGACAGATCCTTAGTCATTCCTTGTCTTTCCACAGACTTCCCATAAGTGCTTGCCATTATTTTACGGCTTAAAGCATCAGCTACTACATTAGCTTTACCGGGATGATATAAAATGTCAATGTCATAATCTTTTAATAGCTCCAGCCACCTTCGCTGCCTCAGATTTAAGTCTTTTTGCTTAAAAATATATTGCAAGCTTTTGTGATCAGTGTATATGTCAACATGAACTCCATACAAGTAGTGGCGCCATATCTTCAAAGCAAACACAACTGCTGCTAGCTCTAGATCATGGGTTGGATAATTTTTCTCATGTGGCCGCAGCTGCCTCGATCCATAAACTATAACTTTACCACACTGCATCAATACACAACCTAAGCCCACTCCCGAAGCATCACAGTACACTACATAGCCTTCTGTACCTTCTGGAAGTACCAACACAGGTGTAGAAGTTAATTTACTCTTTAACTCTTGGAAGCTTCTTTCACACTCATCGCTCCACTGAAACTTGGTTCCTTTATGTGTTAGCTTTGTTAAGGGTGCAGCCATGGAAGAGAATCCTTCAACAAACCTTCTGTAATAACCTGCCAATCCAAGAAAACTACGGATCTCCGTAGGCGTTGTAGGTCTTGGCCATCTTTTCACGGCTTCTATTTTCTGGTTATCAACCCTTATTCCTTCCTTGGATACGATATGACCTAGGAATGCCACAGATTTCAACCAGAACTCACATTTAGAGAACTTTGCATACAATTTACGATCACGGAGAATTTGTAAAACCTGCCGCAAGTGATTAGCATGATCCTCTTCCGATCTTGAATACACCAAAATGTCATCTATGAACACTATCACAAACACATCTAAGAATGGCTTGAACACCCTATTCATCAAATCCATAAAAGCTGCTGGTGCATTTGTTAGCCCGAATGACATGACTAAGAACTCAAAATGACCATACCGTGTTCGGAAAGCTGTCTTGGGTATTTCTTTGTCCTTGACCCTCACTTGGTGATAACCTGACCTCAGGTCGATCTTTGAAAAACACCTAGCACCTTGTAATTGATCAACAGATCATCAATTCTAGGGAGGGGATATTTGTTCTTAATTGTTACCTTATTCAACTGCCGGTAGTCGATACACATTCTTAATGAGCCATTTTTTTTGCGCACAAATAAAACTGGTGCTCCCCATGGAGACACACTAGGCCTTATGAATCCTTTTTGTAATAAGTCTTTTAACTGCTCCTTCAACTCTCGTAATTCTGCCGGAGCCATTCTATATGGAGGAATTAAGATAGGTTGAGTATCGAAAAGCACATCAATACCGAACTCTACTTCTCGTTCTGGAGGCAAACCTGGAAGATCTTCAGGAAACACATCTGGAAATTCATTTACCACCGGAATGGATTGAAGGGTTGGTGGCTCTGCATCTACATTTTCCACTCTAACCAGATGGCATATGTATCCTTTGGAAATCATCTTCTTTGCCTTAAGATAAGAAATAAATTTACCTCTTGGCATCCCAATATTACCCTTCCATTCGAGGACTACCTCTTTTGGAAACTGGAAATGCACTATCTTAGTTCGGCAATCTACCGTGGCATAACAAGAAGCTAACCAATCCATACCCATTATAACATCAAAATCTACCATGTCTAGCTCAACAAGGTCAACCAATGTATCGCGATCACAAACAGTTACAATGCAATTACGATAAACTCTCCTAGCTATAATAGATTCACCAATCGGTGTAGACACTTCAAATGGCTTTGCTAATAATTCTGGTGTTCTTTTGAACTTTCCAGCAATCAATGGTGTAACATATGATAGTGTAGACCCCGGATCGATTAATTCATATACAATATGTGAAAAGATGGACAATGTACCTGTAACCACATCCGGCGAGGCTTCTAAATTTGTCGATCCCCTAGTGCATATGTGCGATTCTGACCTCCACTAGAACTAGCTGCTCCCCTAGCTCCTCTACCCCGACCTGCAGGCATATGTAGTCCCCTACCTAAAGAAGGGGTTGATGAGGTCGACGCAACAACTGATCTAGTTGGTTGAACAACGCCACCCACTCCCCTATGAGGGCAGTTTCTCATCATATGTCCTGGTGTGCCACACCAAAAACAAACATCCGTCCCAAACCTGGATGCACCTAGATGATTCCTCCCACACTGTTTACAAGGCTGTCGTGGAGGCCTTGATTGGCTCGTACTTCCTTGCTCTTGATGACTGCCTTGGCTTTCACTTCTTTGCCCAAACTGATTGCCTCTAAACCCTTGGAACCGTGGTGGAGCACTAGCTGTAGAGTAGAAAGATAATGGCCTAGGTGGTCTGTTAGAGAACCGAGGCCTAAACTCACCTTGGGATGGTGTAAACTGCCCCATTGATCTGGCCCTCTTAGAATGCCCTGTTTCCAACTCTTGTGTTCTTCTTCTTTGCCTTTGATCCTCCAATTTTTGTGCAAAAGCCTGCATCCTTGCTATATCCATATCTTTATTTAATGAAGCAATTGTACAGTCTCTAACCAGATATGAATCTAACCTGTCCACAAAACGATGAACTCTATCCTCCATAGTAGCTACTACATTAGGAGCATACCTGGCCAAGGAATTAAATTTGAGACTATACTCCCTCACACTCATATTTCCTTTGTGGAGATTTAAGAACTGATCCGCACGGGCCTCTCGGATCTCCAATGGCAGATAATGATCAAGGAATGCCTTTTTAAACTCTTTCCACATAGCTGAAGGTGCATTTATTCCCCTAGATTGCTTCCAAGCTTCATACCACAATATAGCCACACCCTTTAATCTGTATGCAGCTAGCTCAAGTGCTTCTTTACCACTTACATGCATAATATCCAAAGTGCGTTGGATTTGATCTATAAAGTCTTGGGGATCTTCATTAGGATCTGACCCGGTAAATGATGGAGGGTCCAAGTTAAGAAAATCACGTATCCGTGTTCCAGCTGATCTATCTACACCACTAGTACCTGCAACTGGACCTTCTTGCCTTTGGCCATGACCAGCAACTATACGAGTCAATAATTGGACTGCATTCCTCAAATCTTGCTCGGTAGCATTAATAGGGGGTTCCTGAGGTTCATCTTCCCTCCTTAGTTCTTCAGGAGATGGAGGCGTCGAGGAAGTCTGCGATAGAGACTCATCTTGAGCCCCACTTTAAACAACTTGACTTGGTGGTGGTTGGCTGGTCCCTTCTTGGACAGCCACATCTACTCGTTTACCAGTACTTTTACTCCTTCTCGTAATCGGCATCTATGCTATAATAAAACAACTGAGAAATTAGATATGATTCACCTACAACACTGGTTCTATCGCACGATCTAAGAAATGAAAGAAATGAGACAACTCCTATATGTCCCGTAGCCTCCTGTTTATAGATGTGGTGCACAACACATCCATAAGCAAGACTCTACACAGACACGGCTTTGTAGACTCCCTAGGATGACCTGCTCTGATACCACTTTTGTCACGCCTCAAAACCTATTAAGACGGACAGGCACCCGATGCCCTAAAGGCCCGAGAGAACCAACCTGCAACCTGTTCTTACTGTGCATATACTATAACAATTGTGACAAGTTAACCTAGGATGCAGCGATACAAAACAACGTAAGTAGGTCCAAAAGTTATATACAAGACTTGGCCGTTGAGGCCACAATCCTTAAGACACAACTGAACCATGTACATACGTCTACAAAGCCTCTAAAAGATAGAAGACTAGAGTAGGTTGGGACAGACCCCGCCTTACCCTTAACTACGATACAATACCAAACGAATTTAACAAGGACTTAATAAAGCTCCGAATCAACTTGGAGCTCACCAAAAGTAGCAGAATTTTGAGTGCTCCTACTGAGGAGGTCTACTAGCTGGAGTACCTGAGCCTGCAGCATAAAATGCAGCGTCCCCAATACAGGACGTCAGTACGAAAAATGTACTGAATATGTAAGGCAAATAGTATATGTAATACAAAGCTCAAATGAAATCAAGTAGCAACATAAGGGTGCATAGATTAGGAGAGAAGACCACCTTTGCTTACTCTTATGGGATCAAGTAAGCTACATTCTTTTCTTTACCTTGTTGTATGTTATAATCTTTGTTGGGCATGTGATACAAGTGACCAACTGATCAGTGGTAGAAGAGGATAAACCATGCTAGGCGTATTAACCCCTGGGATGCGGTCCTCATAATTACACAACTTGGGATCGGCCCATGCTAGGCTTTCGCCCCTGAGCTGCCACCCTTCTATACCAATAGGGATCGGCCCATGCTAGGCTTTCGCCCCTGAGCTGCCACCCTTAATTAAATAGATTTCTTCACTTAGATTCTTTAATCTTTGAGATTATTGTTAATCAGTTCATAACTCTTTTGAGATGTTATTTGGATAATCTTAACACTTTTGAGATGTTGATTTGGTGGTCAGAATCATCTTGGAGATATGGAAATATGGAACAGTAGTGGAATACATGAAAATAATACTTTGAGGCAGTAACAATGACATAAGGAGCTATGAAACATCAACACCTTACTTTAAGACCTTAATGGCACAATTGACTTCAATTGGCTTAGGAGAGGGATTCATCAAACTTTGTTTTGCAAATACCATTTCTATAACAGCACAAGGGGAATAATTACACAAGTATAGAGTAGTGAACATATAATGAAGTAGTTCTATGCACTTAGAATGGGGAAAGAAATATTGTTAGCTATTTGGAGATAGTACGCTGCCACTATGCTTTCTTTTCTAGAAATAGAACTTATGGGAAACACTTCATTGATATTAATTGCAGGTGCCAGATTTCATGCCAAAAGGATATAAAATCGAATAGCCTTACATACCTTATTTTTCTGACCAATACCACTATCACGATTCAGCCTTCCTTATTGGGTGCTAATCTACAACATAAGTCATGATTAAGCTAACATCAGCAGCTAATCACAATAAGGTCCTCCAAAACAGTAGCTAAAATATTTGATGGAAATCAGGCCCAAACAACCCTTACATAAATGGTGAACCACCACACCCTTCCTCTACACATTAATACAACTTCATACATCATCTCCCAAGCTACCCAAACAGCCCTCAACAACAATATTCATAAGGCAGCCACTATCAATCTCAAATCTTTCAGCATAATAGGAGAATATTGACTCAAAGATTTATCACAATCCATGAATTTTTGATAAACATATACAAAATTCTCCACTCCAAACATTATCAAAGAGAGGAAAACAAATGGGTTGAAGTCTTACCTTAATTCTGGAAATTTATCCTCTAAACTTGTACTTCAAGAATTCAAACTCTTCTTCAAACTCTTACTTGAAAAATTAGACAGCACTCAAGAACTCTAAGGTGTCTTAGGGATGCTAATTGAAGCCAAGAGAGACCAAGAAAGAACTTAGGAATCTGAAACTTTTGCAAGTTCAAAATGGAGAATAAGACTTGATCCTTATCCTTTGAAAAAGGAGGTGTTATGGCCGACACTCTTGACCAATTTTGGGCCATATAATGTCAAGTAGGTGCCCCACCTGCTTGTCCTTTTAACTTGGGCCTTTTTGGACTTAATATTATTGGACCTTGGCTGTCCATTTTCCCTTTGTTCTTTTATTCCACTTGGGACAGATTAATGCAAGTAGGTGGTACACACTTGGCCCAATAACATGGTAAAACAAATCTTAGGAGGTCATGCACTTACCTAGTTTCACTTGGGCTTTATCCATAATGGGCAATTGGCAGATTTGGCTGCTGGGCCTTCTTTCATTCACAATTTTCTTTAATAGGTTTGGGCTTCAAATGAGCCCCTAAATATAAGCCTAAATCTGGTCAATCAAACTTGGGCCCTTTAACTATAATATAGATCAAGTAGGTGATGCAGCTGCTAGTTCAATTACCATCTTACTATAATTACTTAAATACTTTCCATCGGAGTTAACTTGCAATACAAATGCTAAAACGTGCAAGGCATTACATCACCTTCCAAGCTAGTTTAAACCAACACTAATCACATAAGAAACATGATCCCTCACCTACACTATAAGTCTATGTCAAGTATTACATGAATAGAACTACCACATACAAAAATACAGGCCGTTACAGTATGTTATAGCAAAGTTTGCATAATTGTACTCCATAGCAAACATAGAAACTGTATAATTCGCTATACATATACAGTTGAAGCGAATCGTATAAAACGAAGTGTATAAAACGAGAAAGAGAAAGACATTTGGGCAGAGAATTGTATAAAAACGAAGTGTATAAAACGAATTGTATAATTATAAGTGTATAGAACGATTATATACAATTTGAATTTGTATAAAATGAGAAAGAGAGAAAGACAAGAGAGACTTGGGCAGGAAATATACAATTGAATCGAATTGTATAAAATGAGAAAGAGAGAAATTAGATACAATTTGAATTTGTATAAAACGAGAAAGAGAGAAAGGCAAAAGAAACTGGGCAAGGGAGTATTTTTATTGTATAATTATAAGTGTATAGGACGAAAATATATGTACTTGCATGTGTATATACAATTTTCTCACGCTTTATACAAACAGAAACGCAATTTATACATTTCGCTTCTATTTGTATAAGTGAGAAAGGCGAGGGTGGCGAGCGAGATTTGGGAGAGTGGCGAGCGAGATTTGGGAGAGTGGCGAGCGAGATCTAGAAGAGGGGAGAGATGGGAACAAAAATATATGTATTTATACAGTTTCCTCTGCTTTATACAAATAGAAACAATTTTTATACACTTGTGTTTGTATAAAAAGTGAGGAAGCGAGCGAGAGATTGGAGCGAGAACGGGAGAGTGGCGAGCGAGATTTTTGGGAGAGAGGCGACTGGCAAATTTTGACAAACGTTTGCTATGGAGCACAATTAAATCAAACCCTAGCTACATTTATTTTAGGTTATTAGTTTGCTATTATATACAATTATCCCATTTTTTAAATCTATTTCAAAACTAATAATTATACTTATAATCATATAATTATAGTTACATAAATATTAGTAACAATATATTTTAAATGTTGGGAAAAAACTTACCCGCATGTTTTTACACCAATCTAATACATGTATGTCATGTGTTTAAATTTATAGTTCATTTTATTTAGCTTTAATTAATGGGCAAATGATAAAATCACACATTTTTAAGGCAAAATTACCCTTTGTCCCTTATAAGTTTATAATTACATAAATCCCTCAAACAGATACAATAATATAAGCGCTGACACATTAATCTGATGCGTGAGATACATTAATCGTTATTTGATGCGCGAGATACATTGATTTGATGCGCTAATACATTAATCTGATGCGTAAAAATAAGGATTTTGGGGATTTATAAAACTAATAGGGGATAATGGTAATAAGAGAACTTAAATGTGGGATTTCTATCATTTTTCCTTAATTAATTAACATGTATTTTATTTCATTAAATCACGTAATAATGAAAATTGAATTATTTTGATGCAAATACTCGGTGGAGTTAAGTTTTTTCCTAAATTTTGTACATTGAAATGCATTTAAAAAAATAGAAGTGAATATGAAATGGTAACCTGCAAATTATGGAAAGTGACTTGTGACAACAAATTAAAGTGCAGTAATGATATTAGTGGATATAAATTGATTTTGTAATAATTTTAACAAGAGGCATAAACATTTATTATTATTAGGAAAATTCGAGTGATACAATTGAAAGTGTGACGTACATTTATTTTTAAAAATTAAATGTGAGACATTGAAGGCTGATCCAACAACCCACCGGTAATACAGAAAAGTTATGAATGCAAAAGACGATAACTTTTAATTTTCACAACTATTAACTAACTTTCCTATATTATCCATATATTACAAATGTTTAACTTCTTTTCTCTTCCTTTTTCCATAATTATGAAAATCACTACAAACAAAATAAGTTATAAACCATAACCAATTCTTATAAATCCGGCATTTTTCACTTTTGGTAGTTTTACTTGGAACATTTTTCATGAAATTAAGGGCAAAAAGTTCAAAACTAGCTAGCCTCGAAACATCCGATTTGTCTTAACATGTCCTGTTTAAACATGTGATATAAAATTATGATTTGAAAAAAAAAAATACAAGTTATAAAAACAATCAAAATATTCTCAATTCTAATAATTAGTACTAAATAAACAAACCATAATTTATAAAAAAAAAATCTGAATATCTTGCGACGCTCTATCAATAAATCACATATCTTCAATTTACTCGACAGTTGTCACAATGAAGTACACAAACAAACGAACCACACTTAAAAAAAACTGCAATTAAAACCATGTCATATAGTAGTGTATATATTCCAAGATCACTTGGTATTCTATGAATAATAACACAAAAAAAAGAGGTATATTCTTTTTTTTTTTGGGTAAATAACAAACAAAAAAAGAGGTGTATTCACCAAATGTTGAATGTTCTTAAATTATCTGAATATATATACTACTCTTTTTTGGTATGAAAATTTGGTTTTGCCAAAATATATAACTAATTAATAACAAAATATCTTCCTATCTTATTCTATTACAGCTAACCCCTGTTAGCTAACTCCAGATAGTTATATACATACTTAGATATAGATAGATTACTCAAATATAATACATATGATATATTGCTATCTTTATTTTATCTTTATTTAAGCGTATTATCGATTTTCTATTTTTAAATATGTTAAATCAATAATATATATTTTATCAGTTTTCGATTTATCGGTTTTGGTTCTTAACAGTTCGGTTTTCTATTTAACCTATAAGAAAATACTTATAAAATAAATATATAACTTTTCTAATAAATTTGATGCGAGAACACAATAATGTAACTCTACAAATGCTCATAAAATAGAAACAATAACAACAAACATGAAAAGAACTATACAAGTATAACACAAAGAGAAATTAAGAAGAATAAGGTTCTTACTTTAGATTTTAACGTTTTGTATAATGTGAAATTGTGAATCAAAGTCATTGTGAAGTGTAAATTGAAGGTTAAAGGACAAATATAGTAAGTAGTAAAATATTGATAATAATGGGTTATCGATTTATCAGA
Source organism: Solanum sitiens (assembly GCA_016801875.1). Classification (NCBI taxonomy): domain Eukaryota; kingdom Viridiplantae; phylum Streptophyta; class Magnoliopsida; order Solanales; family Solanaceae; genus Solanum; species Solanum sitiens. Next base: position 1,893,156 of record JABWTJ010000001.1, read on the forward strand.
TAACCCAATATTAAAAATCAATATCGAATCGATAACCCAATAATTCTTTTTTATAAAACCATTAGAAATCCGTTAACTTAATACCCCAATAACAACAAATCAATAACACTTTTATCGGTTCGATTTTTGCACACCCCTATTCAAAAGAATATTATTTTTGATAATATTTTAATTATAACTACTCACATGACATGTTTAAGACTATAAGTTCTATATATCATTAATTTAAAATCCGAGATTCTATTTTTCTGGAAAAAATTATTTACCAAATCAAAATAAAACAAATATGTCTATAATAATTACTACACAAAAGAAGAGGATTAACCAACTATCGAAGCAAGCTGGCAGAGCTAATACATAAGAGAAGAGGATTTTCAATTCATGAAAGAATTAAGATGAAAAAATATATTTTATATTGTCAATATATATAACTTTGCTTCATATAAATTGCTGGATTTTTTTAAATAAGTTTTTAAAAGAAAAAGGTAACAGTAAAAAGGTTCAAAGTTGGCTTAGACTATAAGTTTAAATTCTTATTAGACATTCTAATAATCTTATTTTGAATCATTTGACATAAACTTTTGAGTTCTGGCTCTGCAATTGGGGGACAATATAAACTCCTTACTTTGGTTTAAACTTCGTATTTGTATTAAAAATTTCATTGAATATGTAAATTAACAATTTAAAATTCAATAAATTTAATTTTAACATATTAAATTTCTAAACTAATAAGCTTGGGAATTATTTAAATTAAAACTCACTAATTTTAAAACACCCCTTTATATTATACTCACCGTCCAATCATGCATGGATTATTAGAGACGTTATTTACAATTTTGAAATAAAATAAAGTTTTTAATTAAATAATTTAATGGTGGGAGATATATATCAGATCAACTGCTTATTCGGTTACTTTAAAATCAAGTTAACGAACTTGATACCTTTCTTGATAATTGTCAGTTGCGGGACCAGAATTTTCATTAAGGGGTTCGAAAAAAGAGAGTAGTGCTTAAGATTTGAGATTTGAAGCCTTCAACCACCAAGCCAACCTCTAATCTTATATTCAGGAGGTTCAAAATTAATATATAACCATAAAACTTTTTAAAACTACCTTATATATACAACGAGTTTTTTTGCCGAGGAATTCGGATAAACCCCCTACTCTAGGTCCGCCCCTGATAATTGTTATCTATCACGTTGTTTCATTAGTTGGCTATATTTGAAGTTTTCTAATCTAATCATACAATTTTATATTCAATTTTTCCCATGAATTGTGACCTACTACTCAAATATATATTTGTGTATTCATACTAAATATATGATCGTGATATCATACACCAATTTTTTCTTAGTGTGGGTATAACCATCATATGTAATTTAGTTTTATTTATTGCAACATGCGTCTACACACAAATTTGAATCGTTGAAAGAGAGACCGTTGACTTAGAAAGAATATGGACAAAGTTATATTATTAGTGATGTACGTAAAATTTTATGTGATATCAATATATATAATCAATTTCTAAGTTGGTTAATTAGGATATAGAAGAACAATGATTTTGAGTAGAGAATTTATTTATATGCCAAATTGATATTTACCTATTATACCTATGCTTATTTTTAAAAAAATTATAATATATTATTTTAACATACTCCCTCCGTTTAAAAAAAGAATGATCTCCTTTCCTTTTTAGTCTGTTTCAAAAAGACTGGTAACATTTTAATTTCAGTTTTCCACGTGACAAGTTTAAGGCCACAAGATCGAAGGACAATTTAGTATATTTGACATAACTTTAATTTAGGAACACAAGATTCAAAAGTTATCTTTATTTTCTAAAACTTTGTACCAAGTCAAACCAGGTCACTTTGTGAAACAGAACGAAGAGTATATATAAGGAATTTTCTCGTAAATGTAAAGAGATATCGGAAGTCAATACCTATACTAAATAATTTTTTTGCATGCCAAAGTTATCAATTATCATGTCATCCATAATAATTAGTCGACATAAAATTAATTCCTCTAGAAAAAAGAAAGATTCAAAGTTTTAGTGCCCAGTACTAATAAGTCTCAATATAATGGCTATATATATATATATAGTTGCTAAAGTCAACCATGTTACATCTTTGCTATACATAAAAGTTATATGTATGATAAAATATACTTTTAGCACTGATTCACTATTTTTTTTAAAAATATTATGTGTCAAACATATCAGAAGAAAGACAATTTCTCTAACCTTTTTATTTAATCCTTAGCATTAAACCGCATTTAGAGGTCAACTTTGATTTTCTAGCTAGCAATAGCCAATATGAAACATATAAGTTATTATAGACATTAAAAAGACAAGGAGTGGACTAGCAGGTTGCAACCCATGTGTCGTTATGATCCTAATTAATTATTTTGTGGAATTAGTCTTCCTTCATCTAGTAAAGTCATCTACTCACAATCTTGGATTTTTTTTTGTGTGAAACTAAAACATTTCACACCCTTTCTAGTACAATATTAATTCATCGATCTCATAATTACATGCATGCACTTTTAGTATAACATTCATGATAAATGTAAACAATATACTATCTGACACAAAAGGATTCATTACATGGATATTATTGTTTTAAGGTGATAACCTGAATTAACGTAAATGGTATTATACCCTTCGTCATATTTTAAAGACATTGTTGTCCTTGTGTCGTTCAAAAAACTAGAACATATATACTTTTTATACTAGCAGACATACACGTGTCATAATCTTATCCATCGATCCAAGTCTCGACTCACGACATCATATCGATGGATAAGATTGTTCACGTGTCCCTATTTAGTCTTCTGTTAGACTGAAGGGCATATATGTTCTAGTTTTTGAACGGCATAAACACCAATGTCCCTAAAGTATGTCTGCATACCATTTACGATAGTTCAGAAGTATATCTATCCTTTTCCCCTTGTTTTAATTAAGAGACAGATCGGTCTAGGAATAAAATGGAGCTAATTAAGAAAGTATATAAAGAAACAAAAATGGTATCATACAACATTTCAATATTTTGATTTGATAATCATAGATCATAAGTTATCTCAATGCCCTCGACATTAATGTCATGTATACTTAAATCACCATTCTAATTTCATGTTATAATAAGTCCATTTTCAATTATTAAGATACTGAATGAAAAATGGATTGTTGACACAAATCACATAGTGTTAATACAGCTATATGCACACCCCACGATTGATCACTACCGCAAATAATAATATGAATCGATAGGAATAAAAGTAGTGACACAAAATAGCGGGGGGAGAATATATAGTATATTATCTTTTCCTAAATAAAAAATGTTCTACATCTTTATACGATCATTATAAATTTACGAATATAGAGATTACGATATATTTTGAAGTACCTAAAATAACATAAAATTACTTTGTTTCCACAAATTAATATTACTCCACCTAAAAATGAGTAGCAAGTAGTTGGGACAAGTTTTCCAAAGTACAAGATATAACAAATTTAAGAAAACATTTGTTCCTTGAATAAATGGAGGATTACTATTGGACAAATTAAGCTAATTAAATGATCATATAAAAATTTCAAAGCAACCCACAAAACTTGGTAGGATTAGTGCACTCATCCAAGAAAATAAATAAATAAATGTCAAGGCCCATGCATGCATAATTAATCTCACATCCCATTATTCACCTCCTTAATATAGTCTCCAACTAACCGCTCTTTACGACTTGTAAGTCAAAAGATTAATAACAAGATTATTTATCTTAATTTTTTAACTAACACATGCATGTACACTTAATTATTTCAACTTTCTCTTTCCAATGCCGTTAGTTGAAGATAATTTGGTAGGATCTATAAGTCAAAATTAAGAAATATGTATACACCATTAGCACAAAGAGACAAACATGTACTATATATGGTATTCCACATGCAGTGCTAAGTCATGTAGACGTGGGAATTTTTTGAGAGCATTGACAAAAAAAAACAGAAAAACTTTTCGAGAGGCGTAGCAATATATGTTTTACTTCATTCGTCTAAATTTATGAAATGCACTTGATTAAAATCTAAACAGATAGCATGATCGTTATTGAAGTTATTCTTTCTTAACTTTAAGAGAGAAGTATTAAAAAAAATCCTAAACTCAACGTAAAGTAGTTTAGTTCCTGAATTATTGGCGGTCTTAAAAACAATTCTTTATTTGACTAATTGAATATAAACTTTCCCCCGATCTTGCAACATGAGTGAAATACATCCCCCTAATTTCTCGCCAAGTTTAGGAGTGTTTTCAATATTTATTTCGTTGTTTTATTAAGAGTCTCATGCTCTTACAAGAGTTTGAGACCACTTACCGTGTTATGTGACAGATGGAGGGCCATGATGTTTTCAAAGGTGTCAATAATCCAAAGACAAAACTACTAATTTGAGTCAAATTTAAAGGTGTTTTCAATACTTATTTATTTTTTATTTTCATATGTAATGGACAATATCACTAATCTTTGGGATCTCCATATATATATGTATGACCACAATACCTTATCCAGCATGTGAATGGATTAGGACAAGTAGTTACATGTTGTGGTAAAACAACCCCCAAAAGCAAAGGAAATAAAAGGATAAGGTATTGTGGTCATAATAATAATAATATATGCCATGATTCATGCATGATTTTATCTTTTATTAGGCAACAAGTAATGACTTTCATGACCACCCCTTCCACTTTTTTCTAACTTCACATCACAAGCAAATTAATGAGTCCTTTCTAGTTGAATATAGTGTAATTCTTACTTGTATATATCTTCCTCTTCTTTCTTTTTTTCCTCTTGAATTGGACCAAGTAAAAGTTTAGTAACTTCAACTACGTACTACAATAGATGCTAAAAAATAAAAATCCACCCTATAATAAATGAGAAGACATGAACGATAATGTATAACGAGAAAAATAAGTCTACTTTTTAATATGATTATTTTTTTAAAGACAATTTGATAAATATTTCAAAGTTTTCATTGTTTGTAAAACTCTGTACCCAGTTAAATATTGTCACATAAAATGAGAAGGGGGAGTAATTAATAGCCAGATAATGGAAACAATGGATAAGAGGTATAGGAAATAAATTATCTTATTTGATGGAGCTAAGTTCCGTTTAAATATTCATGTGTTAATTTATAATTAGAAGAAAAAACAATTAAAGAGAGCTCTGAATTTATTTTTTATTCTACTTATAGGTGTGAGTTAAGTTTTACCTTATCAATTCTTATAAGATATTTAACGCATACTAATTGACAAGCGTGTAAAAAAAAAGGGCTAGACTCGTGAATTCGTTTTTTTTTTGTTCGAATATCAGGAACACATTTAGTGCAATTTTACCATTTGGATAATCAAAAACTGCGTCTCTTTCTTTTATCACGTTCTTGCCCTAGTTGACGTAGTTAATTTCGTTACGAATTGGTGACTAAACTAAATACATGTATTACGACTTACGTTCATGAAATTGTCTTCTTAAGTTTGAACTATTATGCAATGAAATTTCACGCTAACATGTGTTTAATTTGAATTATCAACTGATCTGGGTTTGGGCTAGGAGACCGACCCGAGCCCAAAGTACAGAGTCCAAGTTGATTGCTAAGCAAATTTTGCTGAATTCTTGGCACTTGTTCCAAAAATATGTGCTTGCAAAAAGTAATATTATAGGCAACAAAAGATTGTTCGGAATCGGACATACGATATGAAATTATGATTATGACTTGAAATTAGATTGATTTGAAGTTAAAGTTTTGTTTGGATATATAAGTTAAACTTTTTTAAGTTATATCTTTTTTTTTCTCTTCATAAATATGAAACTTCACAAGTTGTGAAAACATCAAAATAATTCTTATACGATCTTAACAAATGATTAGCAAATACTATTTTATAAACAAGATATTAGAATATCTTAAGGCTATCACATCAACAACCGCATAGACAAATGTTTCTCATTAGAAACTTCCATCAACACATAAGTTTAGAACAATGCTCTAATCAATTATAGTAGTGCCTAATTTTTCTTTAATATAATCATTACACATGGTATGAAACTACGAATAGTCTCTCAATGCCAAATATGAGTTTTTTAAAATTTATTATATAAATTTTAAAATCATTGGTCTTTTTCTTTATTTACAAAATATAAACATATTTATTGAGCTATACACTTAAATAAATTTGAAATTATGATTCAAAATCTCAAATCATATTTTTTCTTTTAAGTATTTGAACTTTGATGTCATAATTTTAATTTATGATCATAAATCACTGAAATCGTAACTTTATATCTTATGTTTTACCTAAGCTAAGAGATCTGCTAATAAATTTTAGAATTTAAATTTTCAAAATCCCTAAGATATGAATCAAAATTGTTAGGAGTGGACAAGTCCCGCTATAAATTTTTGAACCAAAAGTATAATACTGCCAGCTGTCTAGTCCACTCCTTAAATATTTTTGCCAACGTTCACTTTCCAAATAAAATCCCATTAGCTTCGTTCCGAGCCAAACAAAAAATTCGACCGTTGCCTCCGATCCTAATTTCAAATCTCATCAACTCCTACAAGTTGATACAAATCAAGAAAATCACCACCTTAACACAGCTCCAGTTATCTTTCTTGTTCCATATTTCTCCAAAGAAAGAAGAAAAATGGTGTCCAAAATCATCAAGAGAACTCCAACAAAGTCCATCAAGAACCGGAGAAATCTCCCGGGCCATCTCCGTCGTAGCAGGAAGAAATCCCCTGCTAAAAATCCAGCTTCTGTAGTTGTTGCTTCCATTAATAAATCTTTGTACACTTGTCACCGCCGTCTTATTAAACTTTTTACGAAATTCACCCGTGTTGCTACTCCGAAGAAAACCCCAAGAAAACAGGGGTATCAGCTTCTTGGTAAAGTTTTTGATGAGCCTGCAAATGGGAACAATTTGAGGAGATCGCTATTTGATGACGGAAATGTGCTTCCCCCATTGGTGTCACCTGAGAAAAAGACAATCTTTCTTGATTTGGATGAGACTTTAGTGCATTCTAATCCAAACCCACCACCAGAAAAGTATGATTTCATTGTTAGGCCGGTGATTGATGGACACAGAGTAGAGTTTTATGTGGTGAAGAGACCATTTATGGATGAATTTTTGGAATTTTTGAGTGAGAAGTTTGAGGTGGTTGTGTTCACTGCTGGGCTTAAGGAGTATGCTTCTCTTGTTCTTGATAGAATAGACAGAAAAGGTTTGATTTCGCATAGATTGTATCGGGATTCTTGCAAGGAAGTTGATGGTATGTTTGTGAAGGACTTGTCTGATAAGGGGAGAGATATGAAGAAGGTGGTGATTGTTGATGATAACCCGAATTCTTACCTTTTTCAGCCAGAAAATGCTATTCCGATTAGGCCATTTACGAATGATCTTGCTGATGGGGAGCTCAAGAAGCTCATTGAGTTCCTTGGTGGGTGTAATGAAGTTGAAGATATGAGAGATGCTGTGAAGGTTTATCTTGCTGAAGAAGAAGAATACACATCAGTGGAAATTTAGTTTTTTTTTTCCTCTCTATTTATGCCTAGTTTATTTATGCATTTGTTTGATTGTTTTTCTGGAGGACTAATTTAATAGGTAATGAACACTTTTTGTGTTCAGTTGGAAATGAGATATGAAACTTGTATACAATTCTGAAAATTTTAGTGCAAAAACTGTTCTTGTTTGTTCTTGAATCGTAAGGTTGAAGTAAAGTTATTGTTCTCCCAATTGACAACCAGTCACTTGATGTTGAATGCAGAAGCTGCCATAGTAATTTAGGCTTTTCTACTTCTAGCAGTTCATTCAAGAGTTCAAATTTTAATACATTTCCACTCAGTTGGTGGATTTTAGATCCTCTGTTTACACATCATTATTGATCAGCTTACCATGTACATTCTATTAGGAATTCAGAAAAAATCAGAACTGTTAGAAGTAGTGTAACAATCATCTCCCACAATTTAAGCTGCTTTTAACTTGCCAATCGATTTGCAGCAGGACATAGTTTTGCAACAGCAGTTGTTCTTCAGGCTAACAGCCAGTGTAGATGGATAAATAGGTCGAAACATCTGAAATCTTCTCAAAAGAAGGCTAAGATTGTCTTCAAGACTTAATGTGTTTATAAGCCTGAGCTGGTGTCATTTAATTCTCTATGCCAACCATGGCCTCATTAACACTAATACACAGCTCTAGCTTGAATCAACTTCTGCTTTTACCCTTTACAATGCAACAATTGCTAATCTTAAGAAGTCGGTGTATGTGAATAACAAGTGGATCCAATTTCTTAGAGGAAGACTTCAGAAATCAAAAGAGCTACTGCATACACCAGAAATATACAACTTCTACAACCTTCAGATAAAGCTCTCTCACAGTTTGACTCTGAATTACAGAAGAAAGAAAAAAAATAGCGAATTCTTTTAACAAGAAAAGGCCTTAAACTTTATCCCGTGAGCTTCTTCATTAGGTGATTCATAATGTGGGTAAAATTTATCAGGTCCCTCTAACATCACTTCTTGAAGTTGCTAAATCCTGCATATCAGCAATAGATACAAACTCGGAACGGGGAACACAGCAGATTTGGCTGTAAAAAAAAATCCATTTTCCCTCACTGAGGACTATCATATCATATCATATCACCAAAATATCTGGTGAAATCCTTAGGAGACACAAAACAGCAAAAAATTGATTACGGATAAATATAAGGGAACCCCTCTCTATCAGGAATGATGGTCTAAACTCTCAAGTTATAAATAGAAGCTGATGGTTTGGCTCCCAGGATTTGTAAGCAAAACCTGTATAGAACAAACATAGAAGCAGATAGCACAGAGCTTCCGGATGAATTATTACTAGCTGCGAAGAGCATCTCCAAGCTCTTAAAATAAACTTTACCAACCTAGTAATTATCTATCTCCTTAAAAACCTAAGTTTGGAGATCATGCACAGTTCAATCTGGACATGTTTTTTGAGAGAAACACAACATAAAATGTACTTCGCCCCAGCAACATTGCCTCTATTCTCTTAGCCCCTTCCAATACTATGACATTCATGTAATAACATCTTGTTGATCTACTAATTTGAACGGATTCAATACATCTATTTCACTAGAAAATAAGTCAATGATTCTAACATATTACTCAAGGTTAAGGGATTCTTAAGATAGTTTAAGTGGGACGACAATGGAGTTCCAAAATATTCAATAGACACCTCATACATGATCGCCCTACCCCCATTCCACCTACAAAGAATAGCTCAATCTTGCCAACTTACATCACCTTTCCTTCCATACCAATTTCTCTCCACCATCACCATTCACCCCGAAAAAGCAAAATCCTTCCATTCAAGTTTCACCACAGCCAAATAGCTAAATCTCAAATCATGTGGAAAACCATCTAATGCAAAGCTGAAAAAAACAGAAAGCTTACGAAGCATCTCAGACTATACTAAATTTGGTTGACAGCAAGTCAGCAACAACTACTCATAAACAGAACAGTAAGGCAGTGAATCGTTTTTCTCGCTCAAGCAGAACACTAAGCTGTCAATGTTAGCATTGAGAAATTAGTAGCAGAAATCAATATACCATCCAAAATTAACAAGCACATTACTGCAAATCAACTGGTCTCTCTAGCATATCAGAAAGCACCACTCAATTCTTCATATTACAAACACAATATCTACAAAAGCATATCTTTTTACTTCTTCAAAGCATAATGGTAGGCCTAAAAACAGAAAACATACTCATAACACAGCTCAAATGAACTTCACCCAAAAACTCAAAATTCAAGGGATAAAAAACAACATAATTGGAAAAAAGGCAACTTTTATCTCAATCTAAGAAGATTACAAGTGAAGATCTGAGAGGGTAATCTAGCAGCTTCAGATTTGAAGAAACAAGCGTCATCAAGAACAACACTTTTGCACCATCGACAATTTTGGTTCTGCGAGCAATCAGATTTTGACCCGAAATTGCCACATTCGTGTACCCGATTTGAGTTTCTCCTTCTGCTACTACCCAATGGCTTTCGAACTAGATCTCCCACAACAAACCCTTTTGATAAAACAAGTAGAAGAAACAGTACAAGTAAGAATTGGGTACTAAGAGTTCTAATGTGCATTTTCATCGCCAAAAGAAGAACAATAAAGGTTGATTCTGCAGACTTTTTCCGGAATATTAGCCATGAAATCCTCTCACAAGGGTTAAAATAGCTGCTATGAAAACTAAAAAAAAAAAATTAAAAAATATTTGGCCCATGCAGGTCTCGAACCTGCGACCTTCGCGTTATTAGCACGACGCTCTAACCAACTGAGCTAATGGGCCATGTTGTTATTCTTTTGGTATTATTACTAATTATTTTATATCACTTATCATCTTGATATGTTTATTGTAGATATAACTCTAATCCCATCTTTTAGTTTTTTAAAAAAGAGTGATTCAAACTTATATTTGTATCAATGAATAAATTTATACATGCTTATTCTTTTATCACTTACTATTAACGTTAAATTGCGTAGCTTGACACAAAATGAGTGGCTTAAACTTGTCACAATAATATGATTAAAAGTTCAAATAAATGACACTGATTAGTCCACATTGTGAGGCTATGGGCCAAAACCAAATTAAATGATATTGCTCTACATGCCTGTAATCCCATTTGTTTCTCAAGTCAAAATTATATATAAGTCATGCCTAGCTTAATCAAATTGTTTTTAATTTGTGTAGTGTTCTCTTGGTCTATACGCAAATGAGATGTGGAAGATTCAGTATAGCCTAAGAGAAAGAAAAAAAATAAATGTAGCGTAAGAAGATGAACAAAGGCACGACATGATGATACAGCACAAATAATCAAACTAAAGAATCTGTCTACCTCATTTTTAATTCGTACGTTTGATTTTGACTTGATATAAACTTTTAAAATATAAAATGTACAAAAGTAGCATTTAATTTTGTTATCATAAATATGTCATATAGAAAAATAGAATTAAATAATTCTAAAAATAAAGAAAAGATGATACATTTAAAAAAACAAGCTTAAAAAAAAGTAAAATAAATAAATTGAAACGAAGAGACAACATTATCCGCCCTTTCATTCATGTTGAACTATAACTTTGAAATACTCAAAAGTTTTAGAGAAATCTATAACTTAATTATGTCATCGAAAAGGACATTAATCATTAAAAAAAAAATAAAGTATACACATGACATATGATCTCAGGCTTACAGCAAACACTTGAATTAATTATCACGCTAGCTAAAACATCTATATAAAGTTAAGGTTAAGAATTTGATTTTCCATATTTACACTAGGCTATTAGATTTTTCATATAGCCTAGTTTCTCTAATCAATAAATAAATAAATGAATTAAACGATGCTTCAAGGCTCAGGGGCATCGTTCATGTTTGGCTTGGCTGTTGGGTCGATCCCAATGATGTCAATGGCCGTGTTTGGTTCTACTAATAATTGCTTCGAAAAGCCGAGGCCGACGACGCCAACGGGTGGTGTTGCTGCTGGTGGAGGAGAAATTGCTTGTAGCAGTACTAGTACTAGTACAAATACTGCTACTTCAAGATCAATTGGTAGTAGAAGAAGAATGGGTAATAATAATAATGTTGATGGTGGCAGGGGAAAAACTTGCCCTAGTGTTATGCTTGTTAAGGAAATACTTCCGTCACTTATCCTACGTTAGTCAAGGTGTGTACAAGCTGGCTTGGACACCACGAAAAAAAAAAGACTACATGTGCTTGTGGATTTCGATATGGTAATTGTGTGTAATTCGTAAAGGCCTTTGTTCTAGTTGTGATATATTTGTATGTTTGTTCTTGTGTGTTATGTACGTACTCTAGTAGTACTTTGTGCTCTAGCTTAGCACATATAATTAACTTAATTTTAATATCGTTGTATATATTATATATATCTACTTAATATATTTACTATAACAAGGTTATGTACATATACAAGAGGTTCAAGCATAGGGAAAAGTCTTCCAATCTCATCGGTATAGACCATATATAGATAGTGGTGTAGTCAGAAATCTTATTTGATCTTGCATATTGCCCCGCATACTTCTGCATTGGGGGTCGTGCAAGTTTCGTGCATATCCTCGCCACTGCACTACAGTCTCCATTGTCTTTAAAATACTATATATAATAATATAAAGTGAGATTTAATCTATATATAGAGTAATTTTTGACAAAATATATTCAATTGAACACTCTGACGCTACCGTAAATCTGCCGCTCTGCCCCTGGTATACATAAGTAGAAGCATTCAAAAGTTGTAGTACATACACAATACTACTTCTTGTGATAAAAAAATTATCCTAGTTATGACTGATGCATGTTTATCCTACACCTAGTTTGGGTCATCAATTTGGACTAACCACAAGGAAATTTGTCAAAATAAAGATATAATAGTAGGGTAAAATAACCTAAACTCATAAATGATTTTTTCAAGGATACAATCTTTCTGTCAATATAGCTTATTTTGGAATATATTTATTTGAACAATAAGTAAATTTGTCAATACATGCATTTGGAATATTATACCTCTTTGAGCAAATAGTTCATCAAAATTTTAAGCGTTAACCTTGTGATCTTTATATTGAAATGGTTAAGCTTTACGTATTAATTAGCTTGGTCAATTATGTTTGAATCAAATATATATGGCCCATATATAGATACAATAATCAATAATCAGATCGAACAAGACGAAATTATGATTTCATGAATTATGATGATGATCATCCACAAAACTTAATTTTAAAATTGATTTGCATATAATAGAATTGCATTTTACTTTCTCTCATTAGCTTGTTCTAATTTCCTCGCGTCAAGATTTAGTAGTAATTAATCAATTAGGTGAGATCCTTGGTAATCTAATTATTACTAAGTCAAGGATAATTGGGGTCAAAGTAAACTAACAACAGAATGACTTAGACAAAGGACAACATTAATTCGTTCATCCAATATTCCACACCAACAAACAAAACTGAAAATTGAAATTCCCCACCATTTTAATGCTTCAATTAAATTGGCAGCTCTGCTCTCTTCGTCCAATAATAATTGCCGTTGTCTAACAAAGTTTGTTTCAGTTTAAAAAATCAAGTGATAATTTATGTTTTCTGTCTATTTTGTCCGCGCTATTAAATACTCCTATTTATCATCTAACACATTTCTCAAAGCATTAAATTTAATAAAGTCAAAGGATGAAATAGTAACATTACCCGTATTATTTATTGTTTCTTAAAAGTGTGTCAAATCAATAGTGGACAATTATTATTAAACAGGATGCAATATTAATATATTCACTATCAAAGTATATATAAATTCTCTAGAGTTTTGACTTGGTATAGGTCGTGATGAACTTGGCTTCCTCGTGATTGTTTCATTAATTAAGCCAAATCCCCTCTTTTTCATTATATATAGCAAGTTGCAAAAAAAATGATGCATTCTAATTAAGCATCCAAAATATCTCTTACAACTCAAAGGTGAAAGAAAATTAGATAGAAAATGGTTAGGGTTTTTGTTACAAAAAATAGTGCAAGCCTTGCATTTCAGGGTTCTGGGCAAACAATATTCATGGTTGGCATGATAGCTGCTTCGATCTCGATGATGGCGATCGTCATATTTGCGTGTGCAAAATCCTCCACGAAACGTAAGAATAAGAATAAGAATAAGGATAATCCATATAGTCATCGTTATGATGATGGTAATAAAGCATATGAAAAAACTACTGCAGTAAATTCAACCGGAGAAAAATTAGTTAGTGCGGCAGAAATTGCAACAACTATTGTGGATATTACATCCAATGATGGTGGAAAAGATATTCGATATCATGGTGGTCACTATGGTAGCAAAAATAATAATGATGTTAGTACTGATCGTAACGATAATAATTATATATATTGATGGTGGTGGTGACAATAGTAATAATATCGGTGGAGGTCATAGTTATGCTGGCGCAAATACTACTACTAGTGGTGGAGGTGGTCATCATCATGGCGACACAAGTGGTGGTGGTCGGAGTAGTGATCACGGTGGTAGTAGTTGGAGTGGCGGCGATCACAGCGGTGGTGGTGGTGATACATGTGATTGTTTTGGTGGTGGAGGTTGGTGATCACACATTTTTGTATTTTGGTACGAGCCAATTAAAAATTGGTTTATTACTACGACGATAGTGTTGTAATTTGCTCAAAAGTTTATTTATTTGTTCATTTAAGTTATTATTTTATGTAATTACATGTATTTTCAGTAAAGATGAATCAAATTCGAAATCGATCTTCAAAATCGATATACATACAAACTTAATCGAATAATCCTTCAACTTTCTAAGGCTAAACACATCTTATTATTGGTACAAGTGTTACTCACAAGTTGTGATCTATATATTGCAATGTTCCTTTTTGCGTAAGAATATGATATATTCATGATAATTAATCTCACGATTCATTTTTGGTTTAAGTAAATTTACGTGTTTATTAGCTTGTCCAATTATGTTTAAATCAAATATATATGGCCCATAGATAAAAAAAAATCAATGAGCAGATCAAACAAGACCCTATGACTTCATGAATTATGATCATCCACAGAACATGTTTTAAAATTGTTTTCATATTAATAAAATTGTATTTGACTTTCTCTCATTAGCTTACTCTAATTTCCACGTTACTAATTAGTAATAATTAATCAATTAGGTTCTTGGTAATCTAATTACTTAGTCAAGGATAAAATTGGAGTCAAAGTAAACTAATTAACAATAGAATTACTTAAGATTTAGACAAAGGACAAGAATATTTCCTTCATTCAATATTCCACCAAACAACCAAAATTTTAATTTGGTGGGGTGGGAATTAAGACTTATAACGTCTATTAATTTCACATCAAAGTATAAATTCTACAATTTTGACTTTGATAAATGTTGTGATGAACTTGGCTTCCTCGTAATTGTTTCATTAATTATACCTAATCCCCACTTCTTCTTTTTTCATTATATATAGCAAAATGACCAATTCTAATTAAGTATCCAAAATATCTCGTACAACTCAAGGGAGAAAAAAAATTAGATAGTAAATGGTTAGGTTTTCTATTACAAAAAATGGTGCAACCTTGCAACAATATTCATGGTTGGCATGATAGCTGCTTCGATCTCGATGATGGCGATCGTTATATTTGCATGTGCAAAAACCTCCATGAAACGCAAGAACAAGAATAATTCATATAGTCGTGGTGCTAGTGGTGATGATAATAAAGCACATAAAAACTCGTGCAAAAGGGGAAATATTAGTTAGTGCTATCGAAATTGCAACAACTTTTGTGGATATTCCATCTACTTATAATGTTTGCGATAATAATAATGGTGGTGGGAAAGATACTCGATGTCATGGTGGCGATACAACCAAAAATAATGAAGTTAATATTGATCGTAACGATAATAATTATGTTAGTAGTGACAATAATAATAATCATATGGGTACAAGTCATACTCATGATGCTAGCACAAATAATACTAGTGGTGGAGGTGGTGGTCATCATCATGGTAACACAAGTGGGAATACTGGTGGTGGTTGGAGCAATGATCACGGTGGTAGTAGTTGGAGTGGCGGCGATCACGGCGATGGTGGTTTTAGTGGTGGTGGTGATATTGGTGATTTTAGTGGTGGAGGTTGGTGATCATGAATTCAGTGCAATTCTATAAATGTAAAAGTCAATTAAAATTTTTGTCATTCGTTTGGTACTACTATAATGTTGTAATTTGCTCAAAATCCATTCATGTCCTTTAAAGTTATTGGTATTTATGTAATTATGTACATGTATTTTTAGCAATAATTTGATTCAAATTCGAAAGTGATCTTTAAAATCGATACAAATAGGCTTTTAAATAAATCCTTCAACATTTTTAGGCTAAAAACACATCTTAATAACATCTTATTAGTATAAGTATCACGCAACTGCCCCTGATCCAACCATTTGGTTTTTAAAGACAACTATATATGCCGTTATTTAGATAATTAAGGTTATTAATGTTGAACATAAATTATAGTAAAATTCAATTGAAATATGAGGAAAATGTGTATAGTTTAAAATTTATGAGAATTTGATTGTAAGACACAGATGACCACTCACTATACAAAAATATCTTTTAGCGACAATAAATAAATATAAACATTAAAAAAGAGTATTGAAGTTTTTATCGGCATTAATTAATTGTTATTGGGATCCAATATCACTAAAGACTTTAGAGACATATATAAAGAGTATTTAGTAACAATTTAGTGACAATTAAACCATCATTATTAATCAATTGCCGCTAAAAAATATTTTTAATGTAGTGACTTAAAATTGACATTTGACACCAAAATCAAATAATTTTTTTAATGAACTCATAAACACCTCAAATTTGATATATCACACACTTGATATACACACTTTGTAGATCACCATGTACTTTCCCTTTTTAGGAACAAAGGTATAAGAAGGATTTGGTAGAAGTAGGTAAAATTGTCCCTCCTATAAAGATTATCTCAGAATAAATGGGCAATAACATACTAACAAGTAAGCTTTTAGATATTTGACTAGATTTTCTTGTAAATTAATTTAAATTATATGTTTGGCTTAAATCAGCATAAGTTTTAGAAAAATTGACTTCCCATGTATTAAAATGAGGCAAATTTAATTAATAAGTGAGTAATTGACTAATTAAAACGAGTAGAACGATCATATTTTTATTGATTTTGATACTCCTATGAACCAATAGAAAACTTAAATGTATAAAATAAAACTTTGCTAACCTCCTACATGAGTAGATTCAAGAGAGAGATCAAACAAGAGAGAGTTAGTCGTAGGTAAACACTCTTCACTTCTAACTTAATAAATTCGAATCATCTAAAAAAAGAAAAAAAAGAGTAAACACTCCAGAGGAGGGGTTAAAAGAAAAAGGAGAATAAATTATAGAGATTACAATTCATACACGATTAAGCTAATAATAAATAAAATGAGGGATTTTTAAAAAAATATAGTCTTATGTCTCAAGGCTTATAATTATTTCTTTTTCCCTTTCCTCTTTTTAAACTATTGGTTTATTGTTATTTTTAAAAAAGAATATTTATCAAATTAATTAATCAGAAGAGTGTAATGTTAGAAAATGTATTGGAAGAAGGCCACACCATGTTTTATTATTCCATTTGTCTAACAATAATCTACTATGTATTTCGATCTCTTTAAGAAATAAATAATACATATACATATTATTCTCTTCGTTTCAAAAAGATTGGTCTAGTTTGACTTGGAACGAAGTTTAAGAAAAGAAAGAAGACTTTTGAATCTTGTGGTTCTAAATTAAAGTTATGTCAAATGTACCAAAATGTCCTTTAATCTTGTGATCTTTTAACTTTTAAACATGTCACGTGAAAAGTTAGGTGTTGCCAAAAAAGAAAAGGGGTGATTCTTTTTTAAATAAACTAAAAAATAAATAAAAATATTCTTTTTAAAACGGAGAGAGTATTACATTATTCTTTTAATTTTAATTAAATAAATATTATTGAATAATTAATTTTGGTATAATGAACAACTAAGACGAAGGGAGTAATTAGTAGTAATAATAGAATTAGAGACACGTAAAAGGACACGGCAGGAGTTCTCATCATCTAATCAATCAAAACTCTATATTCTCTCCTTCAACTCTAATCCAATTTTTAGGAAAAGAAGATAAACGTAGCAGAAAAAAAAGGAAGATTTATAAATATATATTGATTGTGAGGTTAATTTAATTTTAATTATTTATTTATCCACCAAATGATGTTGAAATAATGGAGCCCCATCACAATTCGGATTCCAAGTTTGCTACTCCAGGAGAAGTTGATCCTTCTTCAATTTCTTATTCTAGGGTTTCTAATCCACTTGTTCAATCGGTAATTCTCTCTGCAAATCTTCGTCTTTTATCATTGATTGATTAATTTTTTTTTTTGGATTTGTTGTATATGCTTTACTGTTCGATTTGGTTGAACTTGATTGGATGAACCGATATTTGTTTGAGCTGCTGTTTAATCAATTTTGACTGGTGCAGAGTTTTGGGTTTTGCTTCAATTGCACAAAGTTATTGTCTTTATTAGAAAAAATGTCGATGTTTCAATAATTATGATTTTGGTTAGTTGTTGAAGTTATTGTTGAGATTATCGAAGAAATTTGGGCTATTTTGCTACCCAAGGGTGTAGCCTAGTGGTTAATGATTTGGGTTGGGGACGGTGAGGTCCTCACGTTACAATCCCAGCTGAGACAAAAACACCAAGCTGATCTCTTTTTATCTGTTCTAGCCTTGGTGGACAGTGTTAGTACCTATCCCAGGAGGGAGGTGGAAGGTATATTGTGGAATTAGCCTATTGCGGTACCCGCATTTAGAGTTGGATATGGTGTGTTACATATCGAGTACCATATCCAAATCAAAACTTTTGATAAGAAGCCCTCGATGAACCGTCTGTACTAAGCTGCCAACCCAACAAAACTCCGAATCTCTAACAGAGGTGGGCCTAGCCCCAATCACAGACCGCCTCAATTTTCACTGGGTGTGGAATTAGCCGATCGGCACACATGGTTATCAATAAAGAATTGGCCTATGAATTGATGAGCTTTCAGGAATAAAATGTGGATTTTGTTATGTTACAACTTATATCATTCTTATGGAGATTTGCCTTTTAAGAAAAACACAGTAATACAGGCAATGAGATTTCTCTATAGAAGTTATAGTTTTGAGGTTTTGTTTATTCAAAGTAAATAATCAAAGGATTTAGGGGTGCGATTATCTGTGGAGAGTAAACTAGTCATCGACATACAAAGACAAGATGAAGTTCCTTTGTTTCTCTTTTTTTTTTCCTGGGTGGGTGGGTGGGTGGTTCCAAGGGTGATTAAAAATTCAGAATCAGAAGTATAAATCATAACAAGTAAAAGTAGCTGCCGCTGCTGATGAATATTGAATACCTTTCTGCTACAACTTAGCTGTCACTCATTCTGTCACCAATGGTAGTAGAAGTGACTTTCTAGTTTTTTTAATCACGAAAGGAAGTTCAAAACGTTCTACTGTAAGTAAGTAAGCATTTTTAGAAGTTCTCTTCGCCAAAAAGTAAACGAATAGTCATGTGCTGGAAGTTTTAGTTTTATGCGGATAGTTACTACTTGTCTCTTCATTGTCCTGTCCCGTTTCAAATTGTTGAGCTCTTTTCTTTTGTTGGGTGAAGTAGAGATATTTGCCAATTGTTAGTAGTTACTTGTTCTAATGTTATCCTGTTAATTATTTAATCATGTTGGTTAGAAGTTACAGCATTTTGTAAGTGCAAGCAATACACACTTACCATGTTTTTTGGTAATAGGACTGTAGTAAGTTTGGAGATAGCAGAGGCCTTGATGACGTTGAGCCAGTCATAGGTTCAAACATTGTAAAAACGGGTAAGCATGAAGATTATAACAGAGTAGATGTACACCTAATAAGTGAAATTCCCAAGAACACAAGTTCGATGAGTCGTCTAGATACTCAAGCTGAGGAGCTTTTCAGTAAACAGTCATTTCACGACACTCAAGAAGCTAGTGAGAGGTATCATATGGACGGCTGGAAAGGGGAATCTGAAGAAGATTCTATAACCCTGAGACAGAACAATATGTTGAGGAGTTCTGAGAAGATTAAAAGAGGAAAATGTGGTTCCGAATCATTTGGTCAAAGTACAGGTCATGGAAACAACTATAAGAGTTATATCATGGGCAAGCCAGTGGGTGGACAGCAAGAAACTGATCATGATTCACCTTTGTGCACAAAAGAAAACTATGAGAAGGAGGCGCACACAACTAATGGAATGGTTAAAGCTGAAGTCTCTAATGTTAATTTAATTCAACAGACCAACAGAAGTGACATAAAAATAGATCTCCTGTACCCACAATTAACTGAAAATATAGATTGTGGAACTCAGTCGTCTCAAAATGTAGAAGGAAGTATGTGCCACCAAAATCAAGAAAAATATTTCTGCTATGATTCACCACTTTTTGGTGAAACTGGGGCTTGGATACCTGTATCAGTTCCTCCAATGTCGGAGAGTGAGCATGATGAGTGGAGTAGAGGTTTCTGCTCAAATGGGGGGTACCTTCCTGAAGGTGACATGGATTGGAATCAGTGCATGGGGGAAGACAAGGAGTTGACCATGTGGGATGTGGTTCTGGATATGTTGCTCGCAGCACGAGGAAAAGTGCAGTCTATTGCGTCTGGTGATATAGTTGGTAACATGTCGTGGATATCAAGCCATCTCATTGAGCAGGCTTGGAAAGAGATGGCTCAAACCCTCACAGAAGCTAATTTCGGTAATGCCCAGGAAATTCTTGAGGCGGATCCTCCTAAATGGCTACCTGACAGTGCATCTTCCACTTGTATGTTATGTAATGTGCGGTTCCACCCTATCATGTGCAGCAGGCATCATTGTCGATTTTGTGGAGGTTTATTTTGCAATGAATGTACTAAAGGAAGGAGTTTGCTCCCTGAAAAATTTCGCACTGGGGAACCACAACGAGTATGTGATGTATGTTTTGTACGTCTCGAGTCTGTGCAGCCATACCTAATGGATCAAGTAAGTCGTGCTTCTCAGTTGCCAACCCATGACCTCACTGACTTGAGCACATTGAGATCCTGGGTAAACTTCCCATGGGGACAGTCAATGGAATACGAAATTTATAAGGCTGCTAACACTATTCGGGGCTATCAAAAGGTATGAAGTTCTATCTTATATGTTAAATGTTGCTTCTCTTACATATCTACTTATTCATACTACTGAAGTGAACACTGATATCTCACCCCACAAAATGTATATCTCCCTGCCATATACTTCAGTCTGATTTGAAAGAAACCAATTGCTGCATTATCGTTCTTCTAACCTCTCATCCGCCATTTGGAGTTCTACTGATATGCATCTTATATGTAAAAATAAGCATGCATGTCTCCTTGTTATTTAATTTCTTGATATCTTACAATGATATACTGGCTGGCCTGAAATATTCTGAACAAAATATTTCAGATTGGTTTATTGAGTTCAGAGAAGAAAATTCCAGAAGCTATTCTACAAAATGCAAGAGGCCTTGCCATACTTACCGTCGTGAAAGTTGGAGTGATGGTAACCTACAACATCGGAACTGGATTGGTAATTGCACGTAGACATGATGGTTCATGGTCTCCCCCCTCGGCCATTTCTTCTTTCGGTGTGGGATGGGGTGCTCAGGTGAATAAATTTACTACTATATTTCTGCTAAATGTAGTTAAGGATTATTCCTACCTGTGTAGAGTGGTGCAGATATAGAGGATTCATATGGCAGCAACTAATGTTGGATAGAGGATAATTGTCACTTTGCTTATCTGTATTGAGAGGCATTTGTCATTTTAGGAAGAAATAATATATCTGAGCATTGCATATGGCTACCCATGGATGGTGGTGTCTTAATTGCCACATGTGAAATCCTTACCCAGTGATTTTTGGATGTTATCCATGATCATGGGTAACTAGGCAAATTCAAATACCATCTTGAGATGATTTGGGATGGAAAGGAGGTGCTTTGCAGTTCTGCACTGGGTTTCATATCAAGCCCTGTCCATTTCTGTTTTAGAGTTGAACATCAGAGAATGATGCCTGTTCAGTAGTTAGATACTAGAGAGAATAATCAATTTGTTGAAGTTCCGACTTTTCTGTTCTTTCTTCAATGTAGTTTCTTCAAGAAGCGTCTACTTTTGTAAGAAGGTTAATCGAAATAGCATATCTTTCCAGACGAACTTGCCATCAGTAAATCATAAAACAGATTTTCATTTTGTAGGCTGGTGGAGAACTTACTGACTTCATTATTGTCCTGAGAACTACTGATGCTGTCAAGACTTTTGGTGGTGATGCACATCTTTCAGTTGGAGCTGGTGTGAGTGCCGCTGCGGGGATCATTGGACGAACTGCTGAAGCTGATCTTCGTGCCGGTACTGGTGGTTATGCTGCTTGTTATACATACAGCTGTAGTAAAGGTATCAAGTCCACTTTGTTTATGACTCTGCATATATTGTGCATGTTATTCTTTGATCTTTATGTTCTGTTATTGCAAGATATAGTTGGCATGTGTTTTATATCTTCTTTCTATATCAACACGATTGTTAATAGCCAGACAATATTCATCTAATTATATTCCACACCCTTGCCTGTGGAAAAAAGTTTGGAATAACCAATTATGCAGAAAATTTGCTCATCCGAAAATGATCATAAAATTTTTGTTGATGTTAATTTTACTTTAAAAGAGTTTAGGAAAGTTAGTGAGCCTCAAACCAATTTTCTCACTGTATTTATTATGAATACACCTTTTATTTGTATCACAGCAAGTTAAGTGGATGCTTTCTCTCTTGGCCTAGTTATATTTTGTATCCATGTTTAAAGTGCTATTTTATTTTATTTTTGGTACAGGTGCCTTTGTTGGGTGTTCCCTACAAGGAAGTGTTGTGACTACCCGAACACGGGAAAACTCCAGATTTTATGGTAGCCAGTCAATAAAAGCTTCAGAAATTCTCCTTGGCTCATTGCCAAGGCCCCCTGCTGCAGCCGCCCTATATCGTGCACTCACTGATTTATACCAGAAGCTCTGAAGGGTCATATACGTCTTAAAAGTGTGTTGTACATAACGTTTGGGTTCAAAATTTGGAGTTGATTACTGCTATTCTTTGTGAATTATGATTAAATAGATATAGCGATCTGTACAGTCTGGCAGAAAGAAAAAAATGTGAATATAATCATGATCTTTGCTTGGAGAATATCCAAGCTCAATTGAATCTATTGGCACTTCGACATTCAATATGGAAAGGGAAAAAATGAATGAAAAGAACTGAGCGATTATTAATCCATTATTATTGATAACCCCTATTCTAGATTTGCAATGGAAAGTTCTGCTGCCACATTTCAAAGAATTGTGGGACTTGGGTATAGTTTTCTGGGCAATGCCAGAAAAGTGTAAAATCACATGATGTCATAGCAAGATGTAGAATGCTTATTGTATTTTGTGTTCCTCCTGGAGCTTATGTTTTTGTGGCCGTGAAAATGGATTAGCATTATGTCATTCATACAAATGAAGATTATTCACATAGGCAGTTGTTACCTTGAATTTTCACATTAGTCTTGTTGGTTATCACAGCTTGGTCAAACTTGGTAGAGCCTATTCATCAATAAAGCACTCACTGTTTAGAAATGAAATTTATGAGGACAAAACAAATGAAAGGTAGATTCTTGTTGGTCAACTCTAGCTACTACTTTATCTTGTGAACAATTACAACAGGGTAACTACAAACATATTCGACACCGAAAAGGTCAAAGAATTAAAAGGAGGAGAATATAAGAGAAAATAGGATAACGTTCCCCCAACCCAATCAGGAAAAAAACAAACAAGAATAGGAAAACTAACTGCTGCTCCTACCCTGTATTTTTGACTTGTGGTTTTCACCGTACAAGAGTATCTTCACATTCGGAAGGATGATCAACACAAAGAAGTTAAAAATGTTCAAACTTCGCGATGATCATATAAGCATAGATTTTACATCCTTTTCACACTCCCTATCTGCAAAGCAGCAAAAGAAGCACTAATCAGACACTTCCAACAAACATATACTTCAAACAAGCTTTGATGAGAGAGAAAGAGGAAGGGTGGGGTTTATACCTAGTGCTGGAGTTCCCAAGTGTAAGCTCAAGATCATCACTGATGCACTCTTCATGAATTCTTTCTCCTTCCCATGGCTTTACTACACCCTTCATATTGCTGCCAAATGCAAACTCTGCTGAGATAACATCCGACATGGGTACATCAGCTGTTTGGTCCATACAAGGTCCAACTGCAGGTGAACACGTCCCACTTTGCCCAGGTGTCCACATTCGAGACCCTCCATTTGATAATGGCTCCTTAAATCCAAATGGATTTGACGAGACAAGGCTGAAAGTGGGAGATGAAGGCCCATCCTGTGGAGTTTGAACACCAGAGAGCCATCCTGAATCCGGTGGGGTTTGGCGACCTGGACTAGGAGGGGTTGAGGATGGCAAGAAGGGATAATGCTGTTGTATCCATGTAGAGTTGGCCGTGGGATTTTCCCAATTATCATTCATCCTAGGAGTACTGGCAGTGGGAGAGCTCAAAGGTGGAGTCACTGGAGCACTTATAGAACCTCCAGGAATGCACAGATGATGGGAAAACTTAGACAAGGATGGTGATGAGCCAGATGACAGGTTCTTAAGCCAAGGAATAAGAGAGTTGGGATCAGAATTATTTTGGACATTGGCAACATAATGGGATGAGACCGGGCTAGGGATAGATGATGAAACTGGACTCGGATTATATGAAGCACCAGGGCTCAGTTGGTAAGATGAACAAGGGCTTACAGAAACAGAACCACCGATATCCATGCGTGTAACCGGCTTGCATCCCTGTGAAGAGAACAAATGATAAGCAGCAATAAAGGGGCAAATCAAACTATAATAATAATAGCGAACCCTTCCCCAGAACTATGCTATAATAGCAGAAAGAGAACTGACATTTGCAATGCCCTGACTTGAAAGATTATATGATTAACGAGGTCTTCAGATCTTTTTAAAGCTTAAAATTGTTCGTTTTACATGACTGCAACTACTTAAATTAGAGGTGAAGTGTAACTTGGTTATTACTTATACCAGATATACATCAATGCTCCAACAAAAGAATGCATTGATTCACCAGTTAGTAATATATCCGCTCATTTGCATACATCTATCAGCAGCACCAAAATCCCTATCGAAATCAGAAGCTCTCGCTCTTGAAATGAGCATATAGATTTTGTTATGGAATGAAGAGTACCTACATCCTAAGTTGCTCGGACTCGGGTGCGGATGTCCGATACGGTTGCAGATCTAGAGGTTGGATTTTTCATGATCTAATTTTCAAGATTCGGGATATGAATCCATGTACGGATACGGGTGCGGGTATTTGCCTAAAAATAATTAAAATATCTAAAATAGAGATATAAAACCTAAATTATGAGATATTATGTGGAAAACTTGAGGACAATAGTGAAGGAGATTAAAGGAAAAGGAGTGACATAAAAATTTCTATATACAAGGTATTCCATTTTTCTTCAATTTCCCCTTAGCTTTTGTATTAGTATCATTAAAATTGTCCAGACTTTCCCCATCAATTTTGGTCAAAGACCAAAATCCGTTGACCAAATCGGACATGGATCCCACACACTTGTCGTGTGGACATGGGTGCGGCACCAAAAGTGAAGAGCCCGAGCAACTTAGACTACATCTATGTTCTTGTAAAGGTGCACATATTTGTCGGAACCAACTTCTCCCTTCAAGAAAAAAAACATGTCTATAGATTGAGAGTACAATGCCCTGTTTGTGTTTGGTATCCACCGCATGATAGTTCTTGCACCTAATAATTTGGCAAAAAAGCTAGCAACACAATGTAGTGACCTTTTATGATAACCTGTATCACGGCTAATACATTTGGTGGCTACCAAGTCAGAACAGTGACTAAGAGAAACAATAATGAACAAGAACCAAAAAGCCATCAACATTTATTGCAGAATTCCATATTTCTTTACACATTTTAAAGAAATTTTCCAGTTAAGGTCAACAACAGAGTTTCAAGTAGATGTAACAGTAGTTCAGTAATTAAAAGTAAGGTTGCTGTCCAAAGAAGCAACCAAGAAATTATAGAACGTAGTTAAAATATTATTTGTCCCAGGAGATACTCTCTTTCAAAACCTCAGCATAACGGTGTCCCTTTAAGCAATGTCTTCAGCTTCATATAGTAACAGTTATGCGGGACCCAAAGTTTGCTATTTTTATCACAATTCTCCTCTACATTATATTCCACAAGCAACAGGGTCAACATATGAACCTACATCTTTCTAACTAATAATCCATAAACAATTCAAATGTTCAACTCTTTTTTTTTTTTTTAATTAGGACAATTCAAATATTCAAATCTTGTCCCTAAATCTAATAGATACATCTGTCAAACTAGAAATATTAAATTGAGACTTGTGGATTATTAAATTAAACATTTCAGTGCATTATTTTCCCCCAACACAAGATTTTCAGTAGCTTGAAATGGCTAACAATGTATGTGGAAAAGCCAAATTACCCGCAGCAAGATGAAGAGTATTCTCTTGTCCAAAAAGAGCCAAGTCTATTTTCGTAAAGCAATCTTCAATTTGTACCAAATTATTTCGAGCTCAATGATTTGAACTCCTACTGTAGTAACCATTTAAAAGCATTTATCTGCCCAACCACATCTATTCTTGGCCTTTACATTTCCTAATTTAGGCCCAACTTGACGCCTACTTGAAAAAAAAAATCCAAAATCCTTATTGCCATCATCTTGTGTATTCTCAAATAGCTCTTTTTCAACTTTCAGCCATAGCAATCATGTTATGTGGGTCCACTCTCTCATCCCATTGATCAAGACTTGAATAACATGACCACTTAAGTCCTATATGCTAATGATAAAAGCATCCAAATACACACATAAAAATTGGACATAACCTATTGCCAAAACAAGCTATAGAAAACATAGAATGATGGCACTAAAAAATATTATACCACTGTAACCCTACCATCCCAACAACTTTTGAGAAAGGGTGTCCATATCCAATGATAATGTCAACTATATGATTAAACCACAAACCCAGCTAAAAATGTTACCCATTCTTCTCCTAGCCCATCAACAGTTTTTCCCCCATCACATCCAAAAATGATACCCCCACACGCTCTACAGCCTCAACTATAATTAGGAAAATAAATATTGGAATAAAATAAAGATAAAGGAACCAACAACAATAATGGAACCAAAGAGTTGATGTCTTTTTGTTTCCTCATATTGGTGGTTTAGTTCTGTCCAGCAAGGATTTAAATAGACCACAAGAAATTTTACTCCTTGTTTAAGTGGAACCTATTATCCTTTTTAGTCTGCTCCAAAATGGAATGACACCTTCCTTGTGATTTTAAAAGCAAACAGCACAAAAGAACAAAAAAGTCCATGGGCATTGAAGCGAAAAGTGAGAAGTAAAGCGCACACTTCTCTATAATGATCAAATTACAAATAAAATAGTAACAAACTTCAGGTGCAGTATACGATAGTGCTCACATTAATCCAACTCCTCAAAGTTGAGATTCATAGAACCCACTGCTTCTCATTGGGATTACTTTATGCATCATATTTGAAGTGCATATTTCTATAAAGCGCACAGTTTCACCTATGAAACCACAACTCCTCGCTTCTCATCGCTTTATGCTTTAAGCGACGAAATGATGACTTAATAAAACTGCCCCTACTTTAAATATATAAGAAAATAACTTAACTTAAACATCTCATTTTATCCTTAACAACAAGCTTCTATACATGTTCAAATTACAAGTGTAACACAAAAACATGACGTCATATTTAAAACTACAAGTATCAAACGTCTATAGCCACAGAAATGATATTTGCATTATTAAAACCCAAATATTTCAAGTTCTTTTCTTTTATAAACTCAATGCTCGGTCAAATAGTGTCACATTATAAGGAGGAGTAATTTTTTTTTTTCTTTCAGAGACTTGGATTCTGATAGCATGCATCAAGGTGTTGTACTTTCATGAATATACAATTGAACAATAGGATTAGATTACTAAACTACCCTTCATAAAGAGACTGCAGATTCAGGAATTCGAAACTCAGGACTGGTAAAACCCTGGAATCAAGCTGAAATGTCCATACAGCCCATCAAACTCAAAGGAAAAAAGTGGGACCCTGGCAGTATAACAGGGGTTATATCGTCAAATTAACATCTGGTGAAATGTTCAGACTTGCTGAAAACTCTCTGACTATAAACAAAATACACGGAGCAGAACAAATCTATGGAGATGATTCGTCTTTTCAATTTATGCTTTTTCCTCTAAATTTGGCGATGAAAATAAAACTAATTTACTAAATCCGAACCTCTCGTTGAATAAATGAAGCACTAATCTCCAAACAAAAAAATACTAGAACGAAATTAGTAGATATTTTCCGCTTAATTCGCCTTTACTAATTGCAATATATTTGCACAAATGGTAATATTTGAGGAAAAAGTAGCTTACCTTTCTGTAAGTAGTTCCATCTTCTTCAACAATCCAACCAGCCTCTTTACACAGCGCTTTCAATACCTCGTTATTATCACAGTGCTTCGGGAGCTTATAGTTACCATACATCCTTAATCCGGCGAAGATCTTAGCGGCGATCGCCCTCCGCCGCCGCTCTCTCCGCTTATTATTCTCTCTCTCCTTCCATGTCGGTAGCCTCGTGCCGGAAGTCATTACAACGCCGTCGATTGCTCCGCAATGGAAGACTTAAACCGGATTAAAATCTTCGACCGGTTTACTTCTCGACCGGGCTTGCCAAAACCTGGAAATAGAAAGGAAAATACTAATAAGACATTCTTTTGAGCTAAATATGACAAGTTTCTGATCTAAATATGAACAGATGAAGTTAGGAGTTTGCCACTGAATATGAAAGAGAACTACGAAATTACCACTGAGATTTTTTTGTTTATTGATTAAAAAGTCCTCTAAACGTGGGTTGTGCACGTGTTTAGTCTTTTCACATAAGTTTAATGAGTCATTTGGTATTTTAAATTAAATTATTCTGAAATTATAATTTTGCTATACTAAAATTTATTTATTTCACTTGAAAAATAAAACAATAATTTTATGTTAGATCAAAAAAGATTAGATTTTTTTCATTATTAAATTTATTACGTATGGTTTATATGTATTGAAAGAAATATCTATTATTAATCATGAAATAAAACTTAAATCGCGATTTAACCCAGATTAGTTGAAAGTTGGGTGGAAATTGTCAAGAAAGGAGTGTGGGGGTAAAAATGGAATTTCAAATTGATGACCAAGTCAAAATTCAAAAAAGGGACTAAATCCAATGATTGTGTTTCTGAAATTGGGGTACGAAATCAACGCTTTTGAAAATTTTGGACTGAAAAGTACAAATTCCACCCTCAATTATAAAAGCATATGTTCTTTCCATTTTTTTTTTTCAAACAAAAAAGGAGAGTATTTTTGTATCTTTTACGTAATTAAAAGATATTTTTAAGATAATATTTTATTATTATAATAAAAATAATTTTTAACAAAGATAAATACACATATTAATAAATAGTATTAAAATCTTATCAGTATTAATTAAGTATCATTAAATTTAATATTGCTAAAGTCTTTAAAAACATATACAAATACTGTTGGCTAAAATAGTAATTGCTAATTAATTTCCAAGCTTATTCTTAAATAGTACGGAGTATATATCAAGAATAGTTACTACTATTACATAAACTTTGACTTTGTTTTAGATAATATACCAACAGTCTATCAACAAAGCCAAAACAAAGTAAAATTTAATATATCGACGATTCTTTTAAGTTTATTAATGAACTTTATATAAATACTTAAAAGATAGTTAGTTTTAATAAAATATCTTACTTTCTCCATTTTATATTAATTGAATTTTTAAGGTATTTTACATTCTTTAAAAAAAATAGATTAAGACATAAATTAAACATAATTTTCTATTTTACCCTTATGAATTATTGTTAAATTTATTAAAGACATCACATTGAAAATCCAACTAAAGAGTAAAATAGAAAGAACACTGTAAAAATCGTCTTAAAAACTAAATAATAAAGTTAATTTGAAAAATAAAAAATATCTCAAAAATCCAATTAATATGGGATGAGGAGTAACATATTATGAATGTTCTTATTAGATTTTTTCATTTGAAAAATAAAAAAGAAATTGTGCATATAGTCAAGTGTTTCTTATTTATAAGTTAACTACTTAAATTAATCATACGCATTTGCTTAAATACAAAACCTTAGATTTGTTTGAATTGAACTTGATGTATATAATTAAAAGATATGACATATTAAATTAACTGTCTAATAAATGTTTGAAAACACGCACAATTTTTTTTTAAAAAAAATCAACAAAAATATGTAATAAAAATATTTTATTATTTATTCAGGTATTCAATTGACATAAACAATATTTTTTAATATCCAAATTAAATTTACAGACAAATTTATAAATCTATCAATGTATCAAGCTAATAAACAACCATGGTGGATTATGAAACAACATAAGGTTTCTAAAAAACGTTCAGAATGTTGCAATTTTTGCTAGGTATAAAAAAAATACAGTCCTAATCAAATATACGAAAACCACATCTTGAAGATTTATAAAACTTATAGAGAATAATGGTAATAAGTAAACTAAAAATTGAGATTTCTCTAATTATTTCATTTTTAATATACAGATATAATGTGATTTTTTCTTATTTCATTTGGCTAAATTTCACCTTTAGAAGTGTTAGGCTAAGTAGTTGGGCTTGCCTTACCAAAGTGTAGAGACGTGGGTCTAAAGTCCAGTCCAATATCAACTGCAAACAAATACCCATATAAAAGATAAATTATTATAGTACTATTTGATGTTAAATTAGGTTTTGTTATGAACTCTCTGAGTAAGCATTGAGATTCTTTGTTTAATGACATTAAGATCAAATATATAAGACGCAACAATAGATATTGTCACAGTTAATTTAAGTGTTAACCTAATAACTACAGTTATTGATTCATTTATCAATTCTTTATCTTCTGTTTCAATGTCAAAGATTAGAAGCTGCGCACAAAGACTTCCAACTCATAAGGAAGTTTCGTTCTGAGAGTTCAAATTATCCACAACTATTGTCAAGCTTGAACATACTAAACAATGACCCAATTAAGACTGCGTCACACCTTAATAAAATAATGATGATGTGGTCAACATTGAATACATCTCTTCAATTAGGGAGGACCACGTTAATCGTCTGAATATGTGGTGTGTAGTTGATGCACGAATTCACCTAGATGCCTAGTAAAAAACAAATGACATAAATTAGTTGAAGACTTGTAGGTTATATGGTCAATGTGCATGATTTAAATACATTTCAATTTAATCTTATCAAACTTTTATTAAGGAAAAACTATTCGATTAAGCTAATTCTACTTTTTTTTTAATTGTTCTTTATAGTCACAATTATCAAATAATTAAAGAATCTGCACAGCCAAATTATGCATATGAAAAATCAACGCTGCTTAGCCAAAGATCGTACAACATATAATATACACACACTTCACATTCAATCGATTTCTCTTGTAATTGGTCAATATTATGTACATATTAAATCCAGTTAGTTATATATTTGATGACATACATACACGTACATCCAATTTTCTTTAAGAACACATAATTGGTCATATATACATTAAACTTTTACTTTGAAAACGTATATATACATATTCAATTGAGTGCCACACATGTATACACATATAATTCCAATTAGAGACTATATAGGCTTAAATTCAACTATTATCTGATTTTATATACGTATAATACAATATACGTTGCTACTTTTTTAATATAAGAAAATACATAATGTTATTAATACTGTTTATATAAGTTATTTATGTATAAAATTAATACGATGTTTGGTTGATAATTTTATAACTAATAGTATGATATATATAAATGGACAACTTTCACATATAGCAAATATAAAATTCATATCTGTATGCTATAGCAAAGTTTGCATAATTGCGCTCCATAGCAAACTTATATATGTATAATTCGCTGTACATATACAATTGAACCGAATTGTATAAAACGAGAAAGAGCGAAATTATATACAATTTGAATTGTATAAAATGAGAAAGCGAGAAAGGCAACATTTGAATTGTATAAAACAAGAGAGAAATTATATACAATTTGAATTTGTATAAAACGAGAAAGAGAGAAAGGCAAAAAGAGACTTGTGCAGGAATATACAATTGAATCGAATTGTATAAAACGAGAAAGAGAGAAATTTTATACAATTTGAATTTGTATAAAAAGAGAAAAGGCAAAAGAGACTTGGGAAGGGAAATATTTGTATTGTATAGTTATACGTGCATAGGACGAATATATATGTATTTGCATGTGTTTATATAATTTTCTCTCGTTTTATACAATTAGAAACACAATTTATACAATTCTATTGTATAAAGCGAGAGATGCGAGCGATAGGAATAAGCGAGCGAGAGAGGGAGAGTGGCGAGCGAGAATATGAGGGAGAGAGGGACTGACAAATAATTTGCTATGAAACACAAATAAATCAAATGGTAGCTACTATATTTATTTTATATTATTAATTTACCATTTTATACAATTATTTCTATATAAATTATTAAAATATCTATATATTATTTTATACTTAATAAATTTAAAATAACTACACTCTATATAACTAATAAGTTACGTAAAATAACTCAGCTACCAATTAATTCCTTAATGAATTAATAAGATCATCATGCCTTGGAAAATAATGCCACACGGTTTCGGAGGCCCCAAGAAATTCTAGTTATCTTAGCAAAGCAGTTGCGTCATCAAAATATATTTTTCATTTTCTTTCATCCCAAGCAAACAACACTGACTAAACAACAAAAACATAACACATCATAAATTTTAAGTAGTGATGCAGTGATTAAACTTTTCTATCTTTAATTATAAATTTTAAGTCTGAACATTGAGTATGGAGAAAATCCGATTAAGAGAGCCACAAGCGAATAGTTTTTTGCAACGCGTAATTCAAATTTAGTTTAGATTCTATAAACTTTGATCACTGTGTGGACAATTAAAAGAAATATTTTACTAATTTTAGTTTCATTTTCTTATTTTTTTTTGGATGTATTTGTTAAAGAATGACAAAAGTCCACATCGGTGGTTAATGAGATGGGTAGACTTCTTATAAGGCTTGGGCATTCCTCCTCCCTATGAGCTAGCTTTTGGGGTGTGAGTTAGGCCTAAGACCTAATTTTACATGGTATCAGAGCAGGGCGTGAGGTGGGGTGTTGAAGAATGACAAAAGTCCCACATCGGTGGTTAATGAGATGGGTAGACTCCTTATAAGGCTTGAGCAATCCTCCTCCCTATGAGCTAGCTTTTGAGTGTGAGTTAGGCCTAAGACCTAATTTTACAGTATTTAACTTATATCTCATCTTATTGGTGATATTCTAACTCTAACACCAATAATATAATTTTACAAGTAACATTTGAGTAATACCTATGATTTTCGAATAAGCTCTCTCAGCTTAAATAAAAGATATCTAATAAATAAGTAAGCAAAACCAATAGCTAGCTAGAACCAAACCTAAAGTAAACAACCAATAACACAAAATCATAGTTAAATTAATTATAAATATACAAAAACTTAATAAATGATTGAAAATAAAATGAGACAGATAATAATTAAGAAAGAACTAATCCAACATCCACAACCTTCCAACGAAACAGGATACTATTTCTTTTCCATTAATATGCTGAAACTAAATTAAATAAAAATACAATAATTATTTCCACAGTACGTACATATATATTTTTTTTCCCAGTGTGATCTACGTACAATTTACTTCTTAATTAATTTTTGATCTCTGCCAAATTCTTCTTCTTCTTTGCGAAAGCAATCGTTTACAAATTATTTATTTTTTGAATTATTTGTTCATTATTCCACTTTCCAATAGAGTAGGGATAAGTTCTGATTTTTTTTTAATAAAGATATATTTTGTCTCATTTTATGTGTTTTTTTTTACCCCTAATTGAATCATTTATATTCAAATTATAGGTAAATAAAAGACTTTCTGTTAAATAAAACTAGGTAAGGAGGGAGTATTGGGTAGGATTAATGTCCACTAAGCCCTATAAAATTTGCACAAATTCCAATGATTTTTCGATTTTGTAAATCTTCACGGATCCCAAGAAACATAACTAAATCCTCTAAAGTACTAACCAACTGGTATTTCATTTCAGAAGAAGACGAAGTAGCCTAAACAATTTTTATTCTACTTTTTTTTTTATGGGCGTCAGATTGAGTTTAGCTCTCTCATGTAAATTGTTTTTTTAATTTCTGATGGTGTATAATTTGGATGCTTTTGCGTGAAGTTTGGTACACCCATGA
The DNA here is from genome assembly GCA_016801875.1 of Solanum sitiens. Taxonomy (NCBI): domain Eukaryota; kingdom Viridiplantae; phylum Streptophyta; class Magnoliopsida; order Solanales; family Solanaceae; genus Solanum; species Solanum sitiens. Next base: position 1,927,244 of record JABWTJ010000001.1, read on the forward strand.
CTTTTTAATTTTATTTTAATAACGACTTCGATGTAATGGATTTGGAAAATTTATCTGATGGACTTTTCTTTTTTTTTTTCTTCTTATTTTTTCTTGTCCAATTTTGACTGTTGTTTAGTGTGAATGCAGGAAAAATTTGATCTTGATTGTGATTCTGGGATACAAATTGAAAAAAGGGCTAAAATTTTTTTGCATTTTTTGAGCTTTGGAAAATGTTGGGTTTCTACAAATGATTGCGGAAGTGTTAGCTTTGGTTGGTTACAGGGTGGAAAAAGGTGTAGAGTTTCTTGAAATTGTGAGGTTATGTTGGGATTGACTTGTCAAGATTGCGGTTGACAATAGGAGTTTTGGGTAATATATTGGTTTGGGGGTGAATACCTTCTGGAATGTTTGAGAAGATGCTTCTTTTTTTTTTTTAAAAAATATGATACATTTGAAGTTTCTTTTAGTTGACAATAGGGAGAAAGATATTCGGGAATGTTGAATTCGTGTTACCTGGAAACTTAGATTTATATATATAAGATAAGAATAAGAATATGTTTTCACAATTGAGCAAGTAGTCTGTAGTGTGGGGTTCTGGAAACAAGCATGTTGTGTGATCAGGTGAGATTAGCTTGAATTTGATTGTATCGCAAGGAGATCTAGCTCATCACGATCGTTACAAGGAGCTTATGTGTCTGGAGTGTGATAATAAGAAGTTTTGCTCTTAGTAGATGTTCTGTTTCGTTGTTTTAGTCTAGGGGTTGTGATTTTCGTTGAAACCTATCATGGATGAAGCTTCGTGCAGCACGAATGCACTGCCTCCTTTTCTTGCAAAGACATATGAAATGGTGGATGATCCATCCTGTGATGCTATTGTCTCCTGGAGTTCGAATAATGAAAGCTTCATTGTGTGGAATCCTCCAGATTTTGCAAGGGATTTGTTGCCTAGATACTTCAAGCACAATAATTTTTCCAGCTTTATCAGACAGCTAAACACTTATGTAAGTGAGTTAGTTCCCCCTCACATGATTTTTTGTTTCTATCAGTTTTATCTTATTTGATAGTATTCACATGCATTTGGCTTCTTTTGTGCATTAGGGATTCAGGAAAATTGACCCTGAAAAATGGGAGTTCGCGAATGAAGGTAATTTCATTAGAGGTCAGCCGCACCTTTTGAAGAATATCCATAGGCGTAAACCTGTTCATAGTCATTCTGCACAGAATCTTCATGGCCTGTCATCTCCATTAACTGAATCAGAAAGACAGGGATACAAGGAAGATATTCAAAAGCTGATGCATGAGAATGGATCACTTCAGTTGGACCTACAAAGGCATAAACAGGATCACCAAGGACTTGAATTGCAAATGCAGGTTTTAACTGAACGTGTTCAACATGCAGAACATCGTCAGAAGACCATGATCTCTGCTTTAGCTCAAACCTTAGATAAACCAGTAATGGATTTGAGGCACATGCCACAACTTCAAGTGAATGACAGAAAAAGAAGGTTCCCAGGAAATAGCTGCCTTTATATTGAAAGTGACCTGGAGGATACGCGAAGGATATCATCTAGGGCTTTGAGTAGGGAAAATATGAACCCGTCCTCTCTTTTGACAATGAACGCAGAATTGTTAGATCAATTGGAATCTTCTTTGACTTTTTGGGAGGATGTGCTACAAGATGTTGATCAAGCTGGGATAAGACAGAATTGTTCGATGGAGTTGGATGAATCTACAAGTTATGCAGATAGTCCTGCTATATCTTACACTCAACTAAATATTGATGTTGGGCCTAAGGCTTCTGGAATTGACATGAATTCTGAGCCTAATGCAAACACTACTCCTGAGGTTGCGGAACCAGAAGACAAAGCAGCTGTAGCAGGGACGGCTACTAATGTCCCAACAGGGGTTAATGATTTATTTTGGGAACAGTTCCTAACTGAGAATCCTGGTTCAGTTGATGCACCCGAAGTACAGTCGGAAAGAAAAGATATTGGTAGCAAAAAGAATGAAAGCAAACCAGTTGACAGTGGAAAATATTGGTGGACCATGAAGAGTGTAAATAGCCTGGCAGAACAGATGGGACATCTTACTCCAGCGGAGAAAACTTAGTTTGGTAGGTTATATTACAAATGCTTTATTCATGTTGTTAGCCTTCTGGCTTGTTGTATATCTAGTGTATTATCAGGGATTAGATATACGTGTTGATGTATAAATTGATTTTGACATTTTGTACTTTCTGTGCATTCCATGATATGAGGGAAATCGAGCTTCTGAAAATTCTTTGGCATAAATTCCTTGTTTTATGCTGGTTTGTTCTTATTAGCCTTGCTCGTTGTACATCCATTTGGATACAATTATTTGATTTAAGATCTCCTCATGTTTGCAGTCTTTTGCGCTTAACTGATTTTTGCTGGTTGTCTTGTAAGATGCAATGTCTCTTGATTGTCCTATATCACTGTATGTCTATGTACTCTAAATCACAAAATTACTAAAATGCAGGCTTCTGTTTTGCCATTTTATGGTAGTTGTATACTCTTAAGCTATAATTCTGCTTAGAGATGTTAGAGAGTTCTGTTTCTGTTCTCAAATGCACTTGGTTATACAATTATGGTTGAACTTCTACTTGCAGTTTCTTCTGTAAACAGGAAAAATATGCAGCTGTTTGGAAAAGACAACTAATGCTATATTAGATATGTAAAGCGTAGATTACAGATTCATAGTTGTACAAGGACAATGAGATTTTGGAATTTGAAAAAATAGGGTTCAATCATGAACATGGGTCACAACTATATGTATAAGTTCGAAAAGACAAAAGAAAGAAGCCACACCCGAAACCATTTTTTCCATTGTGAAAAGATTTGTGGAAAACAAAATCAGAGTTAAAACTCGGAATAATAAGGCAATAAAAGATATACTCTTTCTATTTCTATTTCAATTTAATTGTCTTGCTGTAAGTTTTTCAGTTTTAATACAAGTTATCGAGAAAATTTAAGTAACTAAACACATTTATTTAGATCATAACATTCAAAAATCTGAGGGAGTATTACTTATAACAAGCACAACAAATGCGGCTTCTAACAAGTAGTACCAAAAACACAGTACTCAAATGGCGGCAACTTCCCCAACACCATCTACCCTCTCATCCTTCTTAGAAATGGCGAATTCCATCTCCGAACTCCACCAAGCTCACGCTGTTATGCTCAAAACTGGTCTCTTTCGTGACCCTTTTGCTTCTAGTCGCCTCTTGACTAAAGCCACTGTTCTTCCCATATCTTCCCCTGAAACCCTTTCATATGCACTCTCTGTTTTCACTCACATTGAAGAACCCAACTCATATATCTACAACACTATTATCCGTGCTTATTCCACTAGCCCCTTTCCACAACTTGCACTAATTATCTTCCTCAAAATGTTGAACTCTGTGAATAAAGTTTTCCCAGATAAGTACACTTTTACATTCATTGTAAAAGCTTGTGCTACTATGGAAAATGCTAAACAAGGTGAACAAGTTCATGGGTTGGTGACAAAAATTGGACTTGAGGAAGATGTGTATGTATACAACACTTTGGTTCATATGTATGCGAGATGTGGGTGTTTTGGAATTTCGCGTGGTATGATTGATGGGTTGATTGAAGATGATGTTATAGCGTGGAATGCGTTGTTGAGTGTGTATGCGGAAAGGGGGTTGTTTGAATTGGCGCGTGAGTTGTTTGATGAAATGCCTGTGAAGAATGTGGAGTCTTGGAATTTTATGGTTTCTGGGTATGTGAATGTTGGGTTGGTGGATGAAGCAAGGAAGGTGTTTGATGAAATGTTGGTGAAAGATGTTGTGTCTTGGAATGTAATGATTACTGGTTATACTAAGGCTGATAAGTTTAATGAAGTTTTGACTCTTTTTGAGGATATGCTGAGAGCTAAAGTGAAGCCTGATGATTGTACACTTGTGAATGTGCTGTCCGCTTGTGCCGGTGTTGGATCTCTGAGCCAGGGAAAGTGGGTTCATGCATTTATCGAGAGAAATGGGATTGCGGTTCACAATTTTCTTGCTACTGCTCTTGTGGATATGTATTGCAAATGCGGATGTATTGAGAAAGGTTTAGAGGTGTTTAATGGTACTTTGAGAAAAGATATTAGTACTTGGAATGCAATGATTGCAGGGTTCAGCAACCATGGGTATTTGGATGATGCATTAAAGACCTTCAATGAGCTCATTGCTGATGGTATCAAGCCAAATGAGGTTACTTTTGTAAGTGTTTTGTCTACTTGCAGTCAAGGGGGCTTATTAAGCGAGGGACGCAGGATGTTTGAACTCATGATTAATGAGTATAGAATTCAGCCTACGCTTGTACATTATGGTTGTATGGTTGATTTACTTGGCCGGTTTGGATTATTAGAGGAGGCTGAAGAACTCGTAAGCAAATTGCCTGTGAAAGAAGCTCCTTCTATTTGGGAGTCCCTCTTGAGTGCTTCCAGAAGCCATAATGATGTCGAATTGGCAGAGCGCATCGCTACCAAACTTTTAGAGGTTGATCCTCGCGACAGTGCTGGTTATGTTCAACTATCAAATGTCCTTGCATCTATGGGGAGATGGGATGATATGAGGGAAGTGCGTAGAAAGATGAGGAGCGAGGGGATAACTAAAGAGCCCGGTTGTAGTATGATTGAAGTTGATGGAGTTGTTCATGAGTTCTTGGCTGGTGAAGGGATAATGCTGTAACTAGGACAAAATACTTATTGTACAAGGCCATCAATCTGAATCAGTAATGGCTCTATACGCGGTGCACCTGGGCTTCATAGAAAGCTGTATTTTCTATTTTGCGCAAGTGCTTGTTATAATTGTGGTACTAGAATTTGGGTAACCTGCTTCTACTACAGCCTGCAACTGACACATGATCCAATCTGGTGAAGAATGGAGTTGTCTTTATGCCAGAGCAAACTGTTGCTTATATTGGTAGAAATAGCCCTTTTTGTAACAGAAGCAAACAGTTTGGTATAAACTTTAACTAGCAGCTATTGTAAACTTGTGCTAGATCCTAGAAGCAGCAATAAGCAATGTCTGTAATTTAAATTGCTTCTTTCTTCATTTCAGTATCTAAGTACATAATAATTTGAAAAACAATTAACATACTCTTAACAGAGGGTAGTACCTAAAAGTTATCTACATTTGGATTTAGAAATTCAAACTAAGCAATTATTACTCATCAGAACAACAACATTTCTGTAATTCTTCTCCAATATTGATCTGGTTCAGCTCAAACCATACCTGTCGAAAGACTTTGATAATGATATCATGGTACTCATCACAGTTGAGTGTTAGATAGCAAGCCAATAACTCTTCAAGCTCCTCTGAGCTTTTTATCCCTCTCTGTGTGATCATCTCAATCATCGAGTCTCTGAAGTCGCTGAAAGGGTCAAATGAACTCTTCATAATAGCATAACTATCGAAAACTGTCCTGTCTCCTCTGAAACTCTCCTTTGTCTCGTGTCTCGTCTTCATCCTTGCTTTCTTCATGTCTTCAAGAGCTTTGATTCTGCATTCCATCTTGGCTGTTCTTGGTGAATATGCTCTGACTTTAATACCATGTTTTCTTCTTCTCTTCTGGTTTATGTACACTGACTTTCTCTGCTGACAACCACTTTTCTCTGACATTTCTTTGATCTTCAGACATTCCGATTCAAATTCTTCTTCAGACAATGCATCAGCTTCTTCCTCTAGATTCAGTGATGTAAACATCATGCAACTTTCTTCCATTGAATTCGGACTGGAATCATTGTAAGACAAACTCCGCGTCTTTCTTGAATTATAGGCTGTTGGTTTCTCCTTCCCCCTTTTCATAACCTTCTCATCCTCAGGCTCTATTTCAAATATATCTTTCTCTATCACTTCTTCTCTAGCATTTTCCGCTATTCTCTCCTCCAACGCTTTTCTACTAAGCTTCCTCAACTTCTCATCTTTAACAGAATTCCTCTTTCTGTTGCTGAATTCTGCTTCATTCTTAGAATTCCACATCTTCTTAGGCTTTTCACATATCTTCCTCGTAACCATATCATTGAACTTGTGATTCTCTTCTCCCAAACTACTCTTCGAATTTTGATCACATTCATCATAAGAACCACACCAGAGTGGATTCTGAGGATGAGTTTCTTCACTAAAAGAAATCCTCCAATAAGGATCATCATCATAAAATCTTCCTTCTTTCAAACAAACATTCGTCCGCGAAGTATACAAACTCAAATCCACCTTCCCTTTATGCTTCATCTTACCTCCTTCTTGATCCTCACTCCTACAATCCTTCTTTTGCTTGAATTTTGACAACCAAGAAACAGGAAAAACATGAGTCATCAATGAAGATGAAGGTTTCTTTCTCCCCCACTTCATCTTTGGAACAATGAAAATTGTGTTTTCTTTGGAAGGTAAAAATACAGAAAGAAGTGAAATAAGAAAGCAGTTATGGGGGGCAGTTAGGCTGTTAAATAGGTAAGTGGGATTCATGTTTGAGGAAGTTGTCCACTTTTTTAGGTTGCTTTAATTTACACTTACTATTTAGTTCAAAAGAAAGGCCCGCCATTAAAAAAAAAAACTTGTGACCACTTACCCACTTCTTTCCACTTTCTAAGTTTTGCAGAATTGCTGTTCTATTTTCAAGGGACCAAATTCACTTGGTCTCCTCACCTAAAGTCATACAACTACTTTACTTTTGTCCTTTTATTTTTTACAATTTTACTTGACGTGTTTAAAATTTTCACACTATTCGAGCATGTCACACAAGATGAGATTGAATATCTAGATCGAATCAGGATTAGTAAGTTGGTTTTATAGATATCACAAGCATTTCAAAATTGTATGGGTAAAAAGTTTGATGAGAAGGAGGTAGGGACACATAGTAGGGCCCAAAAGTTTCTACTTTAGTTTCTACCTTAAAACATGATTTAGCTTTGTCTTTTGTTTTTTTTTAGATTGGGTTGCTTCTTTTGCTTTTAGCTTTGTCTTTAGTAACTTCACCTTGACTTTTGGCTAATATTAGAGATCTTTACATAGTTAGTGTGATTGATACTTGTATTATTTTGAGTTCAAGTAGCAAATTATGGGCCATAATTGTTTTTGTCTTTTGAGAATGACATTGGCTTAAGCAGGGCAGCCAAATTATGTACTAATAATTGATTTTCTTCTTGGCCCAATACCCAAGGTACCTAAAGACTCTCCAAAATCTAAAAGGTTATAAGTTTTAATTCTTTACACAAACACATATAGTAATTTTTTTATAATTATCTAATATCTCGAAATTCACTTCATTGACTAATTCAAATTCACATTTGTTAGGACTCATTAAAGAAGAGATAGTTTCTATTGAAAATTTCTTCATTCCCAAAGCTTGAACTCAAAACTTCTAATTAAAAATGAAAGAGAGATCCGTACTTACTCACAGTCAGACTTTCCTCTCCTAGCTTGTTTTTCTTTTGAAGAAAAAAACAAAGTTTTACCAACCAAGAGAATATTATGTGCAAGCATTTTTTTTTCTTTTTCTTGTAAAAAATTTAATTGTTTACCCTCGCGTTTGAATACATAGTTATTTTTTGGTTGGGGGTGACAATTGGACAGATAGGGCACACTAAAATTAACTTTTACATTTACCTTTCTACTTTTCGCCATTCAATAATCAAAGAAAAATTCTAAGTTTTTATTTTAGCGAATAAATTCGATTAGAATGCCATTTAAATTGATCAACTTTAAATTAAATACTTATGAGTTATGAAGAACGAATTGAATATTTATATGCCAGCGCCTAGCTTTCGTAGCCCATAACGAATATTAATCAATTTTGTGTATACTCACCAAATCGTTTCTCTCTAACCTACCTTCTTGTGGGGTTTGTATTTGGTTTTAAGCATATGTAGTGTCAACAAAAATTAAAATGACTTTAATAGTATTTATTAAAAAAGAATATTTGCCACTTGAAATCTTCAAAAGCATAATTCTTTTAGTTCCCTCAAACATGATAAAAAGCATGACTTTAGTCTTTATGTTCAAGAATTGATACCAATTTTTCTTAGTCTCAAAGTTGTTTCACTAAAAGAATTTAAAAAATACTCATATTTTATTCCATTTCCTACTTTGGACTTGGCACAAATTGTTCTTCCTAAAAAAAGAAAAAGAAGTTTCTTGAAATTGCTTTACATATAAGTTTTAAAGTCCATTTTTTTTTTATTTAACTTTGTAATGGACAAGATTCCATTCTACATGTGATATAGGGAACAAAGTTTCACTTTCATTTATTTCTTTATGAGTTGGATATATGAATTTCAAAGTCTCAAAAAACATGGCTACATAGAGGAAAATTAGGCAATCAACATCTAGTTTGTTAGCTGATGCTGTTAAAAGTAATCATATTATATCATTCTTGTTGGGAGATTTTGGTTAAAAGAACCTTTCTGATAGATCAAATTTGTAACCTAACCAATTATAGGAAATTGGAGCAAGTGTCAACCACCAACCAGCTGCAAGGCATTACTCCCTTTGTCCAATTTTCATGTGGCAAAATTTGGATTTTTCGAGATTCAGTCTATTAAACTTTGACCGTGAATTCACATAGACACTTTTCAATGATTTTGAATTATATATTGAAAGCAATATAAAAAGTATTATAAATTACTATAATTATCCACTTAAAAGACATATAAGGAAATTCTGGTCAAAGAAAGATTTAATTGAATTTCGAAGTTTAAATTGGGGAAAAGGTTAAAAAACTGATCAAACAGTCAACTTTCAAATACTTAAAGAAACAATAAAGGGAGTTATATTTGGACAATCATTAAAGAGCTGAGGATGTTAATAATCTATAAAAGATTGACATATTTATTTAAAGAACATAAATGTGAAGTCATCCACATATATAAAAAATATATATAAAAATAGTGTACACACAAGGCTAAAAATGTTATACATGGCTCAATTTAGAATTTCATTTTCTTGGTTCAATTTGTTTTCTCTTTTGCTAATCAATGTGTATGTTTTGGGGGTTTTCTCCTTAAGTCTTGATGGAAATGATGAGTACATTTCAGCTGTTGGAGATTCAGGGATGCGACGCGACGGGCTAAGAGTGGCCATTGAGGCATGGAATCAATGCAATGAGGTTGGTGAAGAAGCCCCCAAAATGGGAAGCCCAAGGGCTGCTGATTGTTTTGATGTTCAAAACAAAGGCTCTGCTCAGCAACAGAGTGAGTTGAATTTCTCTGTTTTCTTGATTTTGTTATGTTTGAAATGATTAGTGTTTTTATATATGAGAGAGTTTGTTCTGTCTGTGGTGCAGATCCAAACAGGCTGCTACATAAAGTGACTGAGGAAGATAACAAGTTAGGCATAGGAAAATCATTTCCAGGAGTGACGAAACCAGCGTTGAACAACGTAGACCTTTATGCAGCAGAGAAAGAAGTATACTTGGGATCAAAATGTCAAGTTGATGACAAGCCAAATCCATGGCAGTTCTGGATGATCATGCTTAAGAGTGGTAATATGGATACTCATGCTGGTAAATGCCCGAAAAACGGACACAAAGTAGGTCCATTTGATCCTCCTAGTGAATTTCCATGTTTTGGTAAAGGATGTATGAATCAGCCATTGATTTACCACAATTACACAACTTTACAAGGAACAACCCTTAAAGGAAGTTTTTATGGAACATGGGATTTGAAAGCTGGTTCGAGCCGAGATAGTGCTAACATGAACACATCTTTCTATTCTGTAACATGGCAGAAAGAACTAGGTAAAGGAAGCTGGATTTTTCACCATGTTATAAGGACCTCAACAAAGTATCCTTGGTTAATGCTTTACTTAAGATCAGATGCCACTTCTGGTTTTTCTGGTGGATATCATTATCAAACTAGGGGAATGTCAAAAATTGTGAGTAAAAACATAAACTTTTTATTTTTTTTCGCAATTTTGTTCATTTTCTTGATTACCCTTTTGAAAAAGATTAAATTTTGATACAGATACCAGAATCACCAAATTTCAAGGTAAGATTCACATTGAATGTGATACAAGATGGAGGCCCTCATAGCCAATTTTATCTGATGGACATGGGGAGTTGTTGGAAGAACAACGGAAAACCATGTGACGGAAATGTGACTTCAGATGTCACAAGATACAGTGAGATGATCCTGAATCCAGAAACACCATCCTGGTGCCAACCAGATGACCCTAAATTGTGTCCGCCATACCACACATTTCCAAATGGAACAAAAGTTCATCGAACTGACAAGTCTCGTTATCCCTATGAGGCTTACCATTTGCATTGTACACCAGGGAATGGAGAGCATGTTGAACAGCCTAGTGGACCATGTGATCCTTACAGTAATCCTCAACCTCAGGAGATTTTGCAGATTTTGCCTCATCCTGTTTGGGGTGAATATGGTTATCCTACTAAGAAAGGACAAGGTTGGATTGGTGATCCAACAACTTGGGAGCTTGATGTTGGGAGGATGTCACAATCCCTTTATTTTTACCAGGTTTTGATTAATTTAATGTTATATATACAGACCGTTAGACAGTATAAAGGCTCTTTACACTATCAGTATAGTTTAACGCGTGAAATTAATGATGCGACATGTTTTTTGCAGGATCCAGGCACTGCACCAGCAAAGAGGAAGTGGAGTTCAATTGATTTAGGAACTGAAATATTTAGAGATGCTAATCAAGTGGCAGAATGGACTGTTAGTGATTTTGACATTCTTGTACCCAAAAATTAGAAGTATTACATGTAAAAACAATATAAAAGAACACCAAAAAGGGTGTTTTCCAATTTGAGAAATAGAAAAAAAAATTCTCATGAATTCTTTTTCTTTCAATTCTTGAATATTTTGTTATTTGATTGTATATTTTATTTTTGACTTAAAATGGAAATTGTTGAACCAACCATGTTACAACCAACTAATCAACTAAAAGTCAATCTTTAATAGAATTACTATATGAACATTTTGTTCCCTTTTGATACCAAAAAAAAAAAAGAAAAAGAGATGAAACAATTGATTTAGGACAATAAAAAATCAGTTTCTGCTATTCTGTTATCTCATTTGTATTGATTTCTTGAAACTTGACTTCTCCTTTGTTATTGTTTTGTGTTCTTATTCCGATTTGTTGGAATCTGTTTCCTTTTTGAATTCGAAGTAACCATTTGGAACTTTGATTTGATAGGAAGAAGCGATTCTAGTATAAAACTAGGATCCAGAAACTAACAAAGATTCTTCAATATAAAACCCCGAACAAGAATATTGGAGGAAGAATATGTATTCATCATTTTTTTTTGTCTCCCTCAGTGAAGAAGCACATAGTATAGAAATATATATGCTAGAAGAGAAATGCTGATGATGTGAAGGTCCTGTATCCAAATGGACTCTTGTTATAAGAACTATATAATGTCTTTTCTGTTTGCATAATTTCACCTACAAACTACACTCTCTATTGAGTAGGAAGTTAACAATGTGAAGTTAATCAAAGGGAGGTTGTTTTATGTGATTAAAGCCCCAATTAGGTGATTGGACAGATTTTGAGTCATTCATGAAACTTCTAGGGCTGGGTGTTTTAATTTATTATGAAATAGTATGAAGAGGTTAATACGAAATTGATATGAATGTGTTTATAGATTGACCAAAGGGATTCATACAGATACTCGAGTGGCGAGCTTGGTATTTTCAGCACAAGTATGATGAATAGTAATCTTACCACAATTGATATTTTATAACTTGCATGATTTTCACATGGTTTATAAAGTAAACGTGTTACTGAATGTTTTGAACTTGCATGTGGACAAGTCTTTTACTGGATATAATACTGAAAGATTATTTGAGACGGTCTCATTTTTACAAAATATGATTACTATTATTGAAAAGGTTTTACACTTATTTGAGAAATACTACCTCCGTCCCTTTTTGCTTGTCCACTTTTTCTTTTATAGTTGTCCCTAATTACTTGTCCATTTTGACAAATCAAGAAAGGACAACTTTTTTTTACCTATTATACCCTGAATTAAATGACTAATCACTTTGAAAAATGTAGAACATTTCATCCACTCCATAATTAATAAGGGTAAAATAATAAACTCACTACGTCATTAATTATTTTGTTAATAGGTGTGCCAATTCAAAAGTGGACAAGTAAAAAGGGACAGAGGGAGTAGTATTTTGACAGGTGATTGTTGAACTTTGAAATGATATGATTTGATAAGATTTAAATGCTCTGTTGATTTTTGAGAAATCTATGAATTATCAGTAGAATTAGCTCGAGATGAAGCAACAATGGTGCAACAATGAAAAACAACAATAGAAGCTTCTAGCAGAAGAAAATGTAGAGAAGAAATTGTGATGTGAAAAATATGAAGCTTAAGCTTTTCTATTGATTAGTATAGCTTTTATATACATCAATTGGAAAGTATCTAATCTGACTGTACAGTGAGAATTAACTAACTAATTCTGACAGATTAACTAACTACTTAACTAATTGTGTAACTAATACATGAAATTTACAAGATAATATTTAATACCCCCCTCAAGTTGGAGGTGGAGACAACACTGCCAACTTGTCAAGAATGGAAGAATGTTTGAGTCCTGTCAAAGCTTTAGTTAGTATGTCAGCCAGTTGATCATGGGTAGTAATATGATGTAAAGAAATGAGCCCTTGCTGCAGAACATGCCTCACATAATGACAGTCAACTTCGATGTGTTTAGTTCTTTCATGAAAAACAGGATTCCTAGCTATATGTATTGTTGATTGACTGTCACAGAAAACAGAAATAGGTTTGGAAAAAGGAACATCTAACTCTGTGAGTAACCTACTCAGCCAAACCAGTTCTCCTACTAACTTTCTAAGGGATCTGTACTCAGCTTCTGCAGATGACAAAGAAATAGTTTCTTGTTTCTTGGACTTCCAACTTATTGGACTGTCCCCAATTAACACTAGAAAACCACTGACAGACTTCCTAGAATCTGGGCATGATGCCCAATCTGAATCACAATATCCTTTAATGGTGAAGTCCATATCCTTAGATAGAAATAGGCCCAAAGTAGGATCATTCTTGAGGTATCTCAGGAGATGAAAAACAGCTTGTAAATGTGGTTCCCTGGGATCCTGCATGAACTGGCTTAAGTGTTGTACACTAAAAGCAATATCTAGTCTGGTGTTGGTGAGAAAATTGAGCTTTCCAATAAGTTTTCTGTAATATGTAGCATCACTGAGCACTGGTCCTTCTTTTGCTCTTAGTTTGGCATTGGGATCAAGTGGAGAAGTCAAAGGACTCAGGTGCAAGCAGTCGTATTCCCTCAGCATGTCAAGTACAAACTTTCTTTGAGAAATAATTACTCCATGTTTTGTGTGAAGAACTTCCATTCCCAGAAAATAGTGTAAGAGCCCCAAATCCTTAATCTTGAATCTGTTATGTAAATAAATTTTTAAGTCCGTTATTTCAGTGATGTCAGTACCTGTAAGAACTATGTCATCAACATATACTGCTACATAGACAGCTGAACCTTCCTTCTTTTTGTAAAAGAGAGAGTAATGATACATGGAGTGTGTGTATCCTCTAGAATATAAGGCTTCAGTAAGTTTGGCATACCATTGCCTACTAGCCTGTTTGAGGCCATAAAGAGATTTGTTTAACTTACACACCAAATCAGGAGCCTGAGTATCCAAGCCAGGTGGTACAGCCATATATACCTCCTCATTCAGATCCCCATGTAGAAAAGCATTATTGATGTCCAGTTGATACATAGACCACCCCTGTTTGACCGTTGTGATCAATAAGGCCCTGACTGTGGTCATTTTTACCACTGGAGAGAAAGTCTCAGTATAGTCAATACCTGCTTGTTGTGTATAGCCTTTGACAATAAGTCTAGCTTTAAGTCTTTCAATGCTACCATCTGCTTTGTGTTTGATCTTGTAGACCCATTTACATCCTATGGCTTTCTTTCCATTAGGAAGAGGAACTAAATCCCAAGTATGATTAGAGTGCAAAGCATCAAACTCTTGTGTCATGGCCATCTGCCATGCAGGATCAACAACAGCCTCTTCATATGAAGTAGGTTCCCTTTCAAGACAAACATTTCTTACAAGATCTTGACTGTCAGGAATCAGAACACTGTGAGCCATGTAGTGGTGATTAGAGAAAAGAGCTTCGAGAGAATTAATAGGGTTGTTAGGGGAAACAGATGACTTTAGGTGTGGTAAGGAACAAACATAGTCATTCATATATTTTGGAGGTTTGTGACACCTAGTGGATCTTCTAGGTTCCTAGTCTTGGGTAATTGTAGGTGTAGCAACAGGTAGGGATGGTGAATTAGATGGGGCTATAGGAACTATAGGACAAGGTGAATGATCAGATATAACATGTGGACTGTCAGATGCAGTCTGAACATTTTGTGTGCCATGCTTATCAGTAGTATCCAAGATATCAATAAAACAAGGAAATTGTAAACAATAAGTTGGTGAATTAGAAGAAGAAGTATCATGGAAAGGGAAAGTATTCTCATGAAAAATGACATCTCTAGAAACATGTATTCTTTTTGTGGACATATTTAGAACCTTGTATCCTTTTGTCTCATAAGGGTATCCAACAAAGATGTGAGGAGTGGTTCTTGGTTCAAATTTAGCTCTTTGAGGTATGGGAACTGTAGGATAGCAGAGACAGCCAAAACTCCTCATGTGAGAATAAGTAGGTTTCTTTTTGTATAAGATTTCATAAGGGCATGCATTATTTAACACAACTGAGGGAATTCTGTTAATGATGTATGTTGCACACAAGAGACATTCACCCCAGTATTGGACAGGCAGTTTGGATTGAAATAGTAATGCTCTAGCTGTTTCAAGTAAATGTTTATGTTTTCTTTCCAGCACTCCATTTTGTTGTGGTGTGTAAGGGCAAGTTTTCTGATGAAGGATCCCTTTTGTTTGGAAAAAATTGGTTGTTTCTGAGTTCACAAACTCCAGGCCATTATCTGTTCTTACTGCCTTAACAGTGGTTTCAAATTGGTTTTCTATCATAGCAATGAAAGTTTTTAAAGCTTGTAACGCATTGCTCTTAGAGCTGAGTAACTGAGTCCATGTGGACCTGCTAAAATCATATATTTGAAGTTATTATAAGTAGCAGAGTGATATGGTCCCCACAAATCAACATGGAGTAGTTCAAAGATGTGTGAAGTAAATGTAGTTCTTGGTTTGAAGGGTAATCTTTCCTGCCTTGCCATGGGACAAATGGAACACATAAAAGGTTGTTTAGAGGAGAATGTGTTTGGAATGTTAGAAATACCCTTCATTTTGACAAAAGGAACATGTCCCAATCTATTGTGCCATACAATATCCATATTGTTTCTAGTGCATGTATGAGAATTAAAAACACTAGAAATATAATTGGATGAATGATTGATAGCTAAACAAGGTTTATTTGTATTGACAGAAGTAGTACATTGTTTATGAGAAGAAGAATTGCTGACACTATTACAGTCATTACAAGTACTGTGGGAAAATACACTATTATATGAAGAAGAAGTAAAGGGTTTCTATAAACAACTTGGACATAGGAAATATAGACCATCATCAGCATTACCAAGCACCAGAGGCCTCTTCATTGAAGGAGCCTGCATGAGACAAAAAGTTTTGTTAAAGCTGATGGTGCAATTTGAATTTGTGGCTAGGCAGTGAATGGAGAGCAAATTATACTTAAAAGATGGCACAAATAAGACTTTTTGTAGACTGATCATAGGTCCTAATGCTACATTACCAATCTGATTCACCTTAACCTTATAGCCATTAGGTAAAGCAATTAACATTGGGTAGGGTAACAAGGTAATATTGTGTAAGATGGATTTATCAAAAGTAATGTGATGTGAGGCTCCAGAGTCCAAAATCCATGAGTTAGATCTATTTTTGAAACATTTGCATGACAGTTTACTAAAATCAATAGAAGAAGTACATATTGTATTACCTGCAAAGTCAGCTGATCCATTAGCAATGGCTGAACTTGTATTGGATCCTTCAGTCTCATGCTCCCTGTGAAAATGCTGAAGCATGCTCTAAAACTGGCTATATTGATCTTTAGTGAGACTTACATTGTACAGTTCATCATGTTGATCCACTGATGGTTCCTTCTCAGGGGCTGAATCGTGTGTGCAGTGAGCATTTGCTATTGGCCTATTTCCATGTCCTCTGTTGTATCTGTGTGGAGTATTATTCTGAGGATGCTTGGGTCGAAAATTAGTAGGTTTTGGAGCAAGATTATTATTTGAATTGGAACTAGATGGAGAACCAGATGGATATCCATGGAGCTGATAGCATTTTTCCATGAGATGCCCAGTCCTCCTACAATAGGTGCAGAATTTATCTTTGTATGGAATTTGAGAACCATTTCGTATGGGATTAGATGATGAAAAATTTGTTATGTATGACTGAGAGGGCTTACCAGATCCAATATATAAAGCAGTCGACTCCACATTGAAGTGATTTGAGGGCTTGATTTCTCTCTGATGTTCATCTTGAACAAGCAACGAGAAAGCCTGTGCCAAATTGGGGAGTGGATTCATCATAAGTATACTTCCACGAATTACTGTATAGATCTCATTCAGGCCCATGAGAAATTGAATCAAACGCCTATTTTGTTCAGCTTTGTGAGCAAGAGCTTTGGCTCCACAGTTACAAGCACAATTACATTGAGATGTGACATTCAAATTACTGAGTTCCTCCCACAGTTTCTTTAATTTGGTGTAGTACCCTGTAATATCAAGAGAGCCTTGACATAGATCATTAATTTCCCTTTGAATTTGGTACAGTTTTGCACCATTCGTCTGTTCATAGCGATCCTCCAGCTCTTTCCATAGCTCAGTAGAGCTCATAACAAATTCAACACTATCAGCAATTTCCTTTGACAGCGAATGCAGAATCCAAGAAGTAACAATGTCGTCGCATCGTTCCCATTGTCGGTACGAAGGATGATCTGATAGAGGACGTGGACAATCTCCATTGACAAAGCCTAATTTGTTTTTAACCGACAGTGATCGCAACACACTGCGTCTCCATGATCGATACCCGATTCCGGTGAACTACACCGGCACAAGCATAGCCCCAGGGTTATCGGATGAATGCATATATAGAGGACTATTGGAATCAATCGTGAAACTGGTGGAACCACCAGTAGAACCACCAGACAAATCGGAACTAGCACCAGCTTCCATGGATCCAAAAATATAAACAGAGAAACAGAGATCGCACAGCAACAACAAAAAAAAAACGTACAGCAGCAAAGAGAAAGAAAACAGAGAAGCGAGAACCTCAGAGTCGAGCCTGTTCTGATACCATGAGAAATCTATGAATTATCAGTAGAATTAGCTCGAGATGAAGCAACAATGGTGCAACAATGAAAAACAACAATAGAAGCTTCTAGCAGAAGAAAATGTAGAGAAGAAATTGTGATGTGAAAAATATGAAGCTTAAGCTTTTCTATTGATTAGTGTTGACACCCAATTTTGACCCTCCCCGGTAGGAATTAATTCATGAGCTTCTTAAACTCTCAAACAATTTAATATAATTAGTTTTATAAATTTACGAAAAATATAAAGTTTGCGTTATTTTAAATAATTTTTGTCGTTTCTTAAAGTTTTTAGATAATATCTATATTTTACATAATTATGCATATAATTAGTATATTTTATGATTATTCAAAAATTATCTCAAAATATTTTAAATTTAGTAAGTAGTCTTTTAAATTAGTTTAGTTTAAATCACGGTTATATTTATTTTATTTTTTAATCACTAAGTTTACGATTAAATTAATTATTTTATTTTTTGTTAAGATTAAGAAGCTCGCAAAATTAATTTATGTGAATTCATCCTATTACTTTAAACCATTCAAATAGACAAATTTTGGACTTTTGCATTTGTCCCACATTGCTTCCCACATCTATTTTGAACCAAAAATTGGTCCTATATAAGCCCCTCCTCATTGCACCAAAATAAAGAAGAAGATATAGAGAGGAGACCAAAGAGTACCCAGAAAATTTTTCGGGAATTCTTGGTTCCATAGTTTAATATTTTTAAAATATTTTTCGCGGTTGTTCGAGTTTGGAGAGCTGGTGGAATCGTCTCCGTCAAACTCGTAGTCTCGGTTCGCTGCCCAGAATCAGGTAATTTTTTTTTTAATTATTATTATTATTTTTTCTTTTAGTTTGCTTATGTTTCTTTAGGAATTTATTTGTGTATTAGTTGTAATTTAGGAGTTTTGGTAATGTTCTTAGTATAATCTGTATTCCAGTAGCCTATTTAATCTTTATTTTATTTAGTTCAATATCTGTGTAAACTTGTTGCTTTAAGATATTTCGATCTAGCTGCCATTTGTTTTCTACTTGATTTTATAATCAGAATTACTATTTATATAATGTGGTGTTTAGTTCTATTCTTATGATTGAATCTTCTAGGCATTACGTTTATATACAAAGGAAGTGACGTAATATAGTCAATTCGAATGAGTTCTGGTCTGTTTTGGTTGATCTTAATTTTTTTTTTATATATGCATATATGTATACATATATATAATTTGTCAATTACCCAATTTGCTAACTATTTGGATCTTGAGTTTAATTAGTATTAACATTTAGTTGTTATAACTGTCATACTTTTATGTGTGTATTAATTTGCCATAGCATATTGGATTCGTTTCACATCGTGTTTGAGATGTGCCTAATTTCATCACTTTATGGCTAATTCATTTTTATTTTATTGCATGTGAAACTCTCCTCGAGTCCTCACGGACTATAATCCATCTTGTTGCGGTTTCTCATCGAGCCATAAAGGCTCCAAAATATATTCCTCGAGTCGTCCAGCCCCTCTAATTGGTGTACAGGTCGAAAGCAGTAAAGTCATTGCTGAAAATTAATTTTTCAGCCCCCCCAAAAGTTGAAGAACAGGTTGATATACCGGATGTATACACTGATATACAGTCGAAAAATACAATATACAGGTGCAAAAAATAGAAAAATGCAGGAAGGAAATACAGGGGGTAAGTTTAAGAGAAAATACAGAATTGGCAGGCCCAAGAATGAATCGTATACAGTCAATATACACTGATATACTACAAGTTTATACAAAAACGGGAATTGGGTTAAAACCCCAATTTCCAGCAAAATTGGCCCAAAAGGGGGGCCCAAATTCATCTTCTCCTTTACTCCTTTATTATTTAATTGTTATTATTATTATCTTTTTATTAACTCTAAATTTAGAATTATTAAATAACTTAATTAATTCCCCAAGAGATGAACTATATTCTTTATGTTAGTATGTTTAAATAAATTTCATTTTTGTTAACACTTGATTTTTGTTTATTTGAAAACTTTTACTTAACTTTTAATTAACTTAAAATAGTCTCTATGCTTAATTGACCAATTTGATTTAAAATATTATTGTAAAAAAAATACGTCAAATAAGTTTTAACAAATCTAGTCTTGTTAAAATTCTAATCACTTGTATTATATTCAAATGTTTCAATTAAGATTCCATTTTCTTAAAAAAAAAAAAAAAATTATTCTCTTAATTATTTTTTCAAGTTAATCGAGTTTTGTAAATTAATAATATTATTTCTATATTAATTTTTTTTTAAAAAATAGTCAAAATAATTAACCTAAGTCGTAGGATAACCGCATGTTAGCGGACGCTTCAAATGCCTTAAAAACCTTCTTGAAGCGTAAATAAGAACCTCTTACCCATTTTCTCTCAATTTATTAAGATTTAATCTGTTAAAATCTTTTTTAAATTAAGTTTTCTTAATTTCTTTAAAAAATTAAGTGGCGACTCTTTTCTAAGTATTTTTCTCAAATTGTTTTATACTTAGAAACATTTCAAAAAATGTAATTTTTCTAAAGATAGTAAAATTACGGCATAACAATTAGTATAGCTTTTATATACATCAATTGGAAAGTATCTAATATGACTGTACAGTGAGAATTAACTAACTAATTCTGACAGATTAACTAACTACTTAACTAATTGTGTAACTAATACATGAAATTTACAAGATAATATTTAATAATTTTGAAATGTTTTACTGATTACAAAAAGGATATAAATGGGAGTAGACCTTGATAAATTCCGTAGCTAACGGCGGGATCGTTAGACCTGGTGCACCTTGTATTTACTGATTTCTGATAAAGCCCTTGCTAGTGGGATGTGAAACTAGTATACCGTTACCGATATCCCTCGAGTAGAGATCTACCGATATGAATATTTAACTCTCTTACGAGGAGTTCACTGTTACTGGTTACTTCTTAAGAGAAGGCCACTCTGATTACATGATTCATCCTTGGAAACCTCCCAAATATAAGATTTGATAAGAAAGTGTTCTCTGAGTTTACAACTATAAGATTTGATATGGAAGGTTTCTCTAAGTTTACTATTAAGTATTTATATTGATTTTGCTTATATGAGGCACAAAAAGATTGAATATTGTTATTTCGGAAAGAGCATTATTTCAACATTATGATTATTGTATAAGCATGTTTTCTGGCTTGTCCCTCGTTAAAATGTTGTGGTTTAGTATTATTACTCACTGAGCTAGCGTCTCACTCCTCGCTATATTTTTTTTACAGAGAGTACAGGTGACTTTGGTAAGGTCTGGAGCTTTCGAGTTGATAATTTTCGGGGAGCCCCGCACTTGTTCGCGTGGATAACAAGTTTATTAGTTGTTATAGACATTTGTTGCAATTCTTAGAGTCGCTCCATAGTCATTTCTTTTATTAGAAGTTATGAGTATTCTTTTGTATTGCAAACTGGTGTCTAGTATGAGACTTATGTTTTGGAGTTGGATTAGTATGTTTACTCTTCAAATAGTTTATCATATATCATATCATATATTACTAAAAGCATGAACAAAAAAAGTTTGAAAGTTGAATTAGGGTTTTACCCCTTCTATAAATTAAACTAATATAAAATATTTTAATATTTAATTGTATAAATTTAATTAAAATGTTAATGACTTTTAGACTTCCTAAGATTAATTCCTAATTAAATATGTAATTTATTAATATTCATCATGTATATAATAATTATATAATAATATTAAATTAAATTAAATATTAATTAAATTAAATATAATTTTAATATAAATTACTAAAAGCATGAACAAAAAAAATTGAAAGTTGAATTACGATTTTACCCCTTCTATAAATTAAATTGTTATAAAATATTTTAATATTAATTATATAAATTTAATCAAAATGTTAATGACTTTTAGTATTCCTAAGATTAATTCCTAATTAAATATGTATATTTATTAATATTTATCATGTATATAATAATTATATTTTTTTTAAAAAAAAATTCTACCTAAATTGCTATACTTTTTATTTTCTCATAACTTTTTTCACAACCTCTCTCATGAATAATATAATATGAAAATTTATGTGAATAAAATATTATCCTTTATTATAAATAACAAAATTTAATAATTTAAAGGTGCAAATTTGCAAAATGGAGACACACCAGCACCATTTTGCTTGTGATCATACATTGCATGCACAAATATTCTTGGCGGTTGAAAGTTTTAAAATTCTGTTTTGATTATCTGTTTCCTTAATAGGGATCTATCATACAACAAAGACTTGACAGGTTCACTCTCTCAATCAATTGGAAATTTTAAGAGTTTATCGATTCTGTAAGGGTATTATTACATAATAAACTAACTTTAATTTTCTTTTTCATATTCTTCATTTATTTATTATTATTTTCTAATTACTTATTCAACTTTTATACTCTCAATATTCATAACTCTCATCTTTTCATATTCATAACTTCCAAATATTTAAACTAAAACTTTAAGATATCTTTTGATATTCCTTCTATTCTATCTATATAAATTCAGCTACTTTATCTCATGAAACCCGTACCAAGAGTATTAGGCTATTATTTTTATTCTATAGTTAAAGTAGATAAAGAAAACTCTTAAAGTTTGATAGAATATGAAAGGAGTCGATAAGAACTCAGAGATTTATGTACTAATTTTGTACTTATTTTTTCATCTAAGAATCCTGTCTACATTGTATTTTTTCTTAAATCTATTTTTTTTTCTCTTTTTTTTTTTCTCTATTAGACTTCTTAATTTAGTTTTATATGAATGTTTTATTGCCGTAAATCTTTATTCTTATTTTGTAATTGTTACATTTTATTATTCATTACAATTATATATATATTTCCATGAAATTTTAGTCATTCTAACGTATCTATTAAAATTTACATGAAACACACGTGCGAAGCACGTGCTCAGAAACTAGTATTATTATAAGTGGGAAGCATCAAAGTACAATGTTAGATTACCAATTTACCCCTATATTAAATAAAAATATTTAATTAACAAAATATTAAATAATAATCATATCATATTGTACTTAAAATATATATTTTTACATAAAATAAATACACTAAAAAGATAATTATTCATTAATAATCTTCTAAAGAAACTGTTGTCTCTTTACATTCTCCACTATGATCCTTGTCTTTTCATTTCATATATGTATATCTTCTTGTTTTTTACATTCTATTTTATTATGAGCTTGATAGAGAGCATAGGAACATTATCCTTTCTGATGCTACATTGTGTATGTTTTTTTAAGTTATTTTTTATTTTGTTTCTTACTTCTTACTTATAATATAGTTTATGATGTTTGATTGATATTTAAGATTTTAATCTCTGATGTAAAATAAAATTTGTAATTTTGTGTCAATAGCTTATGAGATGATTTTTTTGTCACAGACAAAATCAATTGATGAGATGCTTCTGTGTCGATCACATAGAACTGTAATTTGAGTTGTGTCAATACAAATGAAGGTAAGTGACATTTCCTTCTAACATAATTTTTTTGTTAGTACAATTCTTTGTCTGTTTTTTTTTATTTATTATTATTATTATTTTATTTTGTCAATAGTAGGTCAAATTTATTGAATTTTCATATGCAGATTCATGTGAGTTATTTGTGTGTAAAGCTAATTAAGTATTGAATTTTGATAACAATCGTCATAACCCAATAAAAGTCAAAAATGAATTTATGAGTTTTGGCATGTTGAGTGATTTGATATTCACTGCCTATTCAGCTTCACTTTCTTTGTTTGAATTTTTTTTTTTAATGAAGCTTTCATCCAAAAGAAAGAGGGGAGGATAACAACACCCATGTTAAGAAAGAAAGGAATGAATACAATATCATATTTTGGTTATTTTACTCATGAGATTATATTAATTTTCTTTGCTTTAATTTTAGTTGATTATTTTAGTTATTTGATCCATAGTTTAATCCCTCCCTTTCTCCTTCAGAATTTATATTACTCATCACTCACATGTGGTAATATTATTTTTTATCATGTCTTTTTATTTCTCAAGTACAATTTTAACAATATAGTTCCACAAAATATAAAAGAAATGTTGAATTCCTTTTCTAACTAAAATATATTATAATTGTGATGAGTTATATCAAATGACGTTCGTTTAGAAATGTAATATTGATTGTGGTGGTAGGACAAGGGTTAATTGATGATATGAGGGTATTAAGTCTGTAATCTATGGATTTAATTAACTTACTTGTTTTTTTTAATCAAAACATAATATCTATATAAAAACTATTAAAATTTGATAAATTCATATCAAATTTTAACTTATAAACTCAAATTAAAATCAATTTAGTACTAATTAAGAATCTTCAAGATCCACACTTTAGATATTGGATGTCATTGGTTTTTGACTATATTTATTATATATTGATGCAATTTTTTAAAATACTTATGCTTACTGAAAAGGGGTACACGCGCAACGTGCGTGTCGAAATACTAGTTGATGAATAAGGGGGAAAAAGATGAGATTGGTTGGCTGCGTTATTGATTTCTGTTACAGGAAATTTCAGGATAGGCCCAGAAACAAAGGAAACTCTGTCCGATATTCTGTAGATTTCTGGTTAAGACTTGCTTTGGAACTCTTCTCCTTAGCGCCGGTCACGATTCTAAATTGGATCGTGACAGCCTTCTTGTCATGTAAAATCATGGCCAAAGGGTATTTAGTTTTAAAAAGTGGAGTAAATGCGAAATTGATTTTAGTTGTGCCCCCGCTCCATTTACATCCTCCCAATAATCAAAGAAAATTTAATGTCATTTAAGTTGGGTTAACTTTAAATTTAATGTTTAAGAAAAAAGTAATTTACAAAAGAATGACATTTAAAGAACATAAATATGAAGTCATCCACATATATATATAAATAGAGAGAGCTAGTGTATACACAAGACAGAAAAGTTATACATGGCTCAATTTAGAATTTCATTTTCTTGGTTCAATTTGCTTTCTCTTTTGCTAATCAATGTGTATGTTTGTGGGGTTTTCTCCTCAAGTCTTGATGGAAATGATGAGTACATTTCAGCTGTTGGAGATCCAGGGATGCAACGCGACGGTCTAAGAGTGGCCATAGAGGCATTGAATCAATGCAATGAGGTTGGAGATGAAACCCCCAAAATGGGAAGCCCAAGAGCTGCTGATTGCTTTGACGTTCAAAACAAAGGCTCTTCTCAGCAACAGAGTGAGTTGAATTTCTCTGTTTTCTTGATTTTGTTATGTTTGAAATGATTAGTGTTTTTATATATGAGAGAGTTTGTTCTGTCTGTGGTGCAGATCCAAACAGGCTGCTACATAAAGTGACTGAGGAAGATAACAAGTTAGGCATAGGAAAATCATTTCCAGGACTGACGAAATCAGCGTTGCACAATGTAAACCATTATGCAGCAGAGAAAGAAGTATACTTGGGATCAAAATGTCAAGTTGATGACAAGCCAAATCCATGGCAATTCTGGACGATCAGGCTTAAGAGTGGTAACATGGATACTCGTGCTGGTAAATGCCCGAAAAATGGACACAAAGTAGGTCCATTCGATCCTTCTACCGAATTTGAATGTTTTGGTAAAGGATGTATGAATCAGCCATTGATGTACCACAATTACACAACTTTACAAGGGACGACCCTTAAAGGGGAATTTCATGGAACATGGGATTTGGATGCTGGTTCGAGCCGAGATAGTGCAAACATGAACACCTCTTTCTATTCTATACGATGGCAGAAAGAACTAGGCAAAGGCTGGATTTTTTACCATGTTTTAAGGACCTCAACAAAGTATCCTTGGTTAATGCTCTACTTAAGATCAGATGCCACTTCTGGTTTTTCTGGTGGATATCATTATCAAACTAGGGGCATGTTAAAAATTGTGAGTAAAAACATTAACTTTTTATTTTTTTTTCGCGATTTTGTTCATTTTCTTGATTACCCTTTTGAAAAAGATTGAATTTTTATGCAGATACCAGAATCACCAAATTTTAAGGTAAGATTCAGATTAGTTGTGCTACAAGGTGGAGGTCCTAAAAGCCAATTTTATCTAATGGACATAGGGAGTTGTTGGAAGAACAATGGGAAACGTTGTGATGGAGATGTGACTTCAGATGTAACAAGATACAGTGAAATGATCTTGAATCCAGAAACACCATCCTGGTGCAACCCAGATGACTTTACATTGTGTCCTCCATACCACACATTTCCAGATGGAACAGAAGTTCATCGAACCGACAGGTCTCATTATCCCTATGAGGCTTACCATATGTATTGTACACCAGGGAATGGGGAGCATGTTGAGCAGCCTAGTGTACCATGTGATCCTTATAGCAATCCTCAACCTCAGGAGATTTTGCAGATTTTGCCACATCCTGTTTGGGGTGAATATGGTTATCCTACTAAGAAAGGACAAGGTTGGATTGGTGATCCAACAACTTGGGAGCTTGATGTTGGGAGGATGTCTCAATCCCTATATTTTTATCAGGTTTGAATCAATATAAGTTAATATATACAGACCGTTAGACAATATAAAGACTTTTTATACTATCAGTATAGTTTAACGTGTGACTCAACGTGTTAATTGTAGGATCCAGGCACTGCACCAGCAAGGAGGAAGTGGAGTTCAATTGGTTTGGGAACTGAAATATTTAGAGATGCTAATCAAGTTGCAGAATGGACTGTTAGTGATTTTGACATTCTTGTACCCAACAATTAAAAGTATTAAATGTAAAAACAATAAAATAAAATAAAAGTGTATTTGAATTTTGAGAAATAGAAAAAAGATTCTCATTAATTATTTTCTTTCAATTCTTGAATATTTTGTTATTTGATTATTTTATTTTTGACTTAAATGAAAATGGTTGAACCAATCATGATACAACTAATCAACTAAAAGTCAATCTTTAATAAAATTAAAATTTGACTATATGAATATTCGTGATACAAAAGAAGTTGAAACAATTTTTGTTTTTCTTGATTTAAGACAATCAAATCAATTGGTAGTGTAATAATTTATTAACTAACAATGTTTCTACTTTTATTTTAAAAAATTTAACTTCAAAAAAGTGTGTATATTTTATTATATTTTTGTTTAATTTTTGTTTAATTGCATAGAGGGGATGATAAGAATTGAGAAGAGAAGGGAAAGGGGTCTGCGAGAATAAAACTCACACTTATTGTGAGGAAAAAGAATTAATTTACTCTTACAAGTGTTTATATTAAATTAATAGATGTACTACACACTGTTTGTGCATAAGCTATTTTTGCTTAATCAATAAATTTTTAATATATATTCTCACTTCATTAATTACAGTAATTAATAGAATTGATGTAAACACTAAATGCCATACAAAATTTAGATTATCATTAAGTGACCATTTTTCAAATTGATTAGAGTAATAGTCAAAATTATTGAAGTATAATTAATAAAAATAATGTAGTAAAATAAATTTGTTAAAATTTAATTAATCTTTTCTTAAAAGAGCATAAAATGCAAACCGAACAATTAAAAAAGGACGGAGAAAGTACAATTTAGAAGCAGCTGGCTGTTGTGTGTGACTTTAGAGGAAGAGAAAAGAAAAAACACCAATGGTCTTGATTCTAATGCAAACTTTCTGCATTTTGTACTTGAAAATATTTGATTTCATTATATATATATTAGTATGTTTTACACACTATATAACATGCATGATCAATTATTTCACTCACTTCCAAATTTTCTCAAAAGGTTTCAAAGAAAATAATATCATCAATCAAGAATGGAGATCACCATTCAAGAAAATGGTGGAAAGGGAGGAAGAGGAAGAAGAGGAGGAGGAGGAGCTGTTGGTCGAGGTCGGCCGAGGCTTACCGGATTACGAGGAAACTCTCCACCACCTTTTCTAGTGAAGACATATGAAATGGTGGATGATCCTGAAACTGATCCTTTGGTACATTGGACTTCTAGCAAAACTACTTTTCTTATCACTGATCCTAACAAGTTTTGTGTTGAAGTTCTTCCAAAGTACTTCAAACATAGCAATTTATCTAGCTTCATTTACCAGCTCAACAACTATGTAAGTAACATTCTCTCTGTTGTGTTGCTACTTCTCGAAATTTCGTTTCCATCAATACTAGTTCAACAGCTTTGACAGTGTTATAACAGCAGTCCTCTTCTGTTTTTCGATATGTTTTTATCTCATTTGTATTGATTTCTTGATATTTGACTTCTCCTTTAGTATTGTTTTCTGTTTTGTGTTCCTATTTCTGTTGGTTAATGATATGTTTCCTGTGTTTTTATCTCATTTGTATTGATTTCTTGATATTTGACTTCTCCTTTAGTATTGTTTTCTGTTTTGTGCTCCTATTTCTGTTGGTTAATGACTCGAATTTTCAGTTTCATCTTTACTAGTTTAAAATCTGTGATAGTGTTACTGCCATTTCCACTTCTGTTTCTGATATGTTTACTATGTTATTTATGAATTTTCAGCGTTTTAGGAAGGTCTGTTCTTACAAATGTGAGTATGGAAATCCATGGTTTCGGGCTGGGAAGAAGCACTGGCTGAAAAATATCAAAAGCAGGATTCAACTATCCAAGGAGAACAACACACAGCAAGGTTCACATAGTCCTCGTGTTGATCTGGTGAACAATAATCTGGAAGAGGAGCTGGAGAAGTTGAGGAATGATCACATTAGTCTGAGGGTAGAACTTCAGAAGTTGAAAGATGGACAAGAAAACATGAGATCTTTCTTTCCTATGTTGCCAGGATGCGGTAAGGAAAAAGAAATTAGGAATATTATGAAGTTACTTCTTGAGAAATCTGAAGTCAGAGGAGACTCTAGCAGCGATGACACCACAAAGAGGACACGATTGGTGGAGTCACCAGATTGTGTGGCTGGATCTGTCCAGGATGGGATTGGACAGACATCAAACTCTGCTGGTGGCTCCGTAAGTTCCAATGAAAAACAGAAAGAAGAAGCAACTGCTCAAAATGCTAAGAATCGTGAGTTTTGGGAGAAACTGTTTGAAGATGAGTCAGAGTCGAAAAATGAAGGAGCAGAGGAGTCTGAGCAGGAACTGAGTCGTTCGAGGGCTATGGCAAAGATCGAGGAGATGGTAGAAAGCAAGATTGCTATGGAAGGAGAAGCTTTGATTGCAAAGGCTGCTGCTAGTTTAAATGATGAGACGGAGGCTTATCTTCAACTATGGACCTAGTATATTCTCTTTTTCCATCAAATACAAAAATATGAATTCTACTACATGTTCAAATTATGATCTTCCTATCAAATTGAAATTTTTTACTTCATCTGCAGGATGGAGAAGAGAAATGCTGATGAACTACAGATGATGTGAAGGTCCTCTATCCAAATGGGCTGTTCTTATAATCGTTCCAGCAACTATTTAATGTCTTTTCTGTTTGCATAATTTCACCTAGACATAGTGGATGTAGGAAGTTAACTTTGTAGTGCTTCATAATTGTAACTAATTAGAGTATCAAAACATCTATTGAGTAGCCTGTCTCTAAAAACTCTCGCTGAGTGATCACATCTGAAGCCGCTTAAATTTGACGCTTACAGTTCTGTTATATACAGACAACAATTGAACTTAAGCATTCATTTTTGTTTGGATTTACACTGGAAATCGCGCCATGGTTCTTAGTTAATTGCAGTATCTTACTAAGTCACAGAAAAATAACACAAATGACACCAATAAATAGCTATACAACAATGATGATCATAGGGATCAGACCAGAAACAGGATAAAGGAGGGGGGGATTTTATTTTTTTCTCTGTTGATTCTTCATCATGCTAAGAAATGCTTACCTAGGTCCTGAAAGAATCGAAGGAAACAAGTTTGTCGTGGTGTCTGCCACTCTTTTGATTGCTGCAACTGTTTGTGAATTTGGAACAGTATAGTCTAAGTGAGATTCAATATCCATTGTCCCCTCGATCACTTTAACCACCATTGACATGGAAGGCCTCAGAGTAAAATCATTCTGTAAGCACCAGACAGCAAGCTTCATTATATGAATAACTTCTGATGTATTGCATTGCGGATCATCGCTGTAGTTTCCAATCATGTCGATGAGCTGATTGTTTTCGGCTTTTTCCATAAACAAGCTAAGCAAATGTGGATGTTCCAGTGAGTGTGAATAGTCCACGTTCTTGCGTCCACAAAGGATCTCCATTGCAACAATTCCAAAGCTGTAGACATCTGCTTTTTCTGTAATGAATGCACTACACCATTCAGGAGCCAAGTATCCAGGGGTTCCCCTAATTCTGGTCACTATATGGCTCTGATCTTTATCCACCAACTTGGCCAGGCCAAAATCAGATACTTTTGCACAAAGATTCTCGTCAAGCAGAATGTTCTGCGGCTTAACGTCTAAGTGGACTATTCTTTGCATACATTCTTCATGAAGATAAGCCAATCCTTTTGCTATATCATGGATGATTTTTCTTCTTATTTGCCAATCAAGACTGAATTGAGTAGAGGTTGTGCCAAAAATCCATTTATCCAATGATCCATTACTCATGAAATCATAAACTAATATTGTGTGCTCTTTCTCAGCACAAACTCCAATTAGTCTAACAAGATTAACATGATGGATGCTTCCTATGGTCTGAATTTCTGCCAAGAATTTCTTCTTTCCTTGGCCAAAACCATCAAGAACCTTCACTGCTACTTTCTGACCATCTCGAAGAACACCTTCATAAACTGAGCCAAAACCTCCCTGACCAAGCTTTTTCTGGAAATTCCCAGTTGCCATCTTCAGCTGTTCATAAGAAAATCTTACAAGACCAGATATCTCCCCTGAGTAATCATCATTATTTTCTTGTAATGTGTGTTTTCTGTTGAAAGCAATCAAGATGCCAACAGTTAATGCTATCAGAAGAACTGTTCCACCAGTTAATCCAGCTATAATGCCATTTCTTCTTGTAGCTGTAGACTTACCTTTTTCTGCATCATTTGGTAATTTGATGAATGCAGCTGATTCATAGACACTTCTTCCCTTTCCATCATTTATAAGTGACAGAACAGGAGAGGGTAAATAGCAGTCACCACTTGAAAAGTTAGTGAAATACCGGAAGAGAACTACTTTACAAGAGCAGTTCTTCAAGCACAACTCTTGGCAACTTTCGTCATCTGTTCCTCTCAGAGCTGCTGCATCAGTGTCGACATAGTTAAAATAATAGACATCCGAAGCACGGTCCATTCTGTGGGAACGTTGTCCATCACATTCCACCGGACTAGCTTCCACACATCCGTTGTTTTCTCGATCATTACTTTTTATGAATGGACCTGGACAAGAACAAATTCCATTTGAGCAAAGCTCCAAACTGCCACAAGCTGTGGGGTAATCACAAAGCCCGATAAAATCTGCCAAAAGATCGTTTGTCTGATCACTTCCCTCGGTGTAGGCTCGAAGATGTCCATCATAATCATATCTCAAATATTTCATCCTAGAAGGTCTTGAGAACACAGCATTTGGCTCATTCGGCTCGGTTGAGGATATGTACAAGGCAAGAGTACCATTCACTGCTTTGACATAACTCTCATCAAAGCTATCCCTTTCTCCACTGACCAAAAACTTAAAATACATCTGTGGCTTGTCTGATATGTAAAATGCAAATAAGCCTTGATTGGTTACAGATATATAGTAGTTACCTTCACTCCAATTGGACGAAGAAACTCTAGCCGCAAGTCTTTGACCAGCCCTTAATTTCTGGCCTGGAAGCAGTGCATCTGTTGGATGATCAAAAGACTGCCAGACAGTCTGATTATACATGTCATGAAGCACAAGGTTCCCAGTCTCCATCATCTTAATGCCCGAAACAAACTTATTCGCGGTGCCTGTAGACCATACAAGAGTTCCATCCACATCTTTTAACACTAAATCTCCATCTTGCCGCAATTGCAGCGTTCCATTTTCATGAATTGGATGGTTTCTGTTTGCAAACCAGACCAGCTCAAGGTCAGTCCAGCGCTGAGCTCCTAGAAAGTCCTGACGAAGACGTATAATTCCAATGGAAAACACAAAGGAATCATCCTCTCCATTTGAAGCAAAACCACAAGCATATCCCATGTCCTTCTCTATCTCTTTGAGCATCAGAATTCGCATGAAAGGTCCAGATGATTGATTGTATGAGTACAAAGGCCATGTCAAGGGCTTTGTAACATTGATAGACGATACATTATTGTTTATCCACGTGGTGGGAAATTGAGCCAAAGTAAGGTACTCAAGGAGCACAATGATCAAAAACATCAACAAATGTTCGACAGAGGGTAAAGTCATGATTCTGTTTAGACAAAAAAAAAACTAAAATGTTCATAGACCAAAAAACATATTCCAAGGGAAAAAGAATTCTTATACATATGAATAGTTCATCTGCCAAATCTCTAACTTATATCAATGACTTGACGATCACTGAAATGAACTATTCCCATCTGCTAACTACTTGTCTGGATAGGGTAAAGATGATTTGAAGCTGATGTTGTATTTTCTTCCCCTTTTTTTTCTATGCTTGGAGAACTTTGGAAATGATATTTACCTACTTTTACAAATCAAAAATATCGCATTTGACTAGCATGCTCTATGTGGCCAATTTCATCTTGCATGGAAAGAAAAGTACATTTGATATTTGAATTCAGTTAAATGTTATCCCTTTGTCCTAGTTGTTCATGTTTAACATAGGACTTTTCTTCTCCTGACTAAGATTGACGGCGACTGGGACTTTGCCTAACTCTGCATTGTATGAAAATCATGGATCCCAGCTATCTTGAAGAATTTTTTGTGCTTAAAAGAGTAAAGATCACTTTTTTTTTTAACTTTCTTCATTTCACAGACCTCACTTGAAGTGAAAGATCTTCTCATGAATTACTTATACTAACCAAAGACCTCAACTTCAGAACATTAAGACATTTGTTAAACCATGTAGCTGTAATCTTTGACTATACCTATTATTAAGTGTCAATTTTTTTAAAAGAAAAAGACAAACTGTGATATAAGGAAGTGTTATTAGAGCCAAACTTTATCACATATGGAAAAGTATTCCCTGAAAATTTGAACTAGGAATAACTGTTAAGAAGTTGAATATTCCTTCTACAACTTTTCTCCCATTTCATTTATGGTGTCATTGTTTTTTAACATGGAACTACTTTATTGATAATAGAGAGAGAAATAGTTGAGGGTCAATTCAAAATTCAGTGGAATTTCAACAAACTTTTGCAATCGAGTTTAAACTCGTAACGTACATCTAACCCACACATCATGTATTGCGCTTTTATTACTGTACCAAAGTCCCAAAGCCTTTTCTAAAAAGAAACTTTAGTAAAACAACTCTTCAAAAACAATTTTTGAAAAAAAAAAAAAGAAGTTTCCTTTCTAGAGCCATGGTTTTTTTTTAATTAGAAAAAATAGGAAAAGCACAAACTCTAATATATTTCTTTTTTCCTCTCAAAAACCCCACAAAGAAAAAAGGTGCATAACATCTAATGAAAATTAAAACACCCCACTATAAGTCTAAGACATCATATATATCCCATCAACTAAGAAATTTTTTTGTTGTTTCTTTTAAAAAGGAGAGGCTTTTTTATTTGTCCAAATACAAGCATAATGATAGGTCAACGTATCAAAATGAATTAAAGAGATTATTTGCAATGAGATAATGAAATCATCATGTAACCAAAGATTGTGATAAAAAAAATAAAAATAAAGAAATAGGTATTGGAAAACAACTCAAAAGAAGAAGAATGAAGAATCAATTATTTCTCTAAGGAACATTTTGGTGCGGCAAGCCATCATTTCTACTATGGAAATATTTTGCATAGTTTTCCAACCATTTGGTTTTCCGTACCACTTGTCTCTGTCTCTCAATTCTATTTTTTCTTCCATTACAATGATATGTAAACCAACTTTGCATATATATATTGGTATTACTATTTCACGAGGTATCTGTTATCATTCATTAGTATTGGCACTGAGTGATTTTGCACCGATGGAAAATCTAGAGCACGTACTATGGATTTTCAGAAATTTTAGGTGTCGTTTGATAGCTGATTAGAAGAAATATTGTATTTTGTATAAGTAATATCAATGTATGGTAGTTAGTTAGGATTATGTATATAATGAATATGGTTTTTGGTGTTTGCAATATAAAAACTTGTATAACTGACACATGTTTAAGTTATGAAGAAATATATATACAATTTTATGCGGGAGATAAAATGAAATAGCTAGTACATGAATAACTAAACCCACATATCTAATTTCTGCATAAAATAATAAGTACAAGCTATCAAACAACCACTAATGGTTTTTGTCCAAATAATACTACGAATTCACCTCACCATCATATATTAATAGGACGTTACGATAACTCGTATACTTAAAATCCTGAATCCGACCTAGTTCCATTTGACTGCTAAGTCACCCTTGGATGCCTCTCTCTCTTTGGGATGTTTTTCTTTTCCAAGTAGATTTATTCAAAGTCAACATTGATATCCTATTAGAGAGTTGAACAGAACTTGAACACCACTAAGGGTGTATTTGGTACGGAGGAAAATGTTTTTCATGGAAAAAGTTTTTCTGAAAAACAAGTAGATTTTAGGCTTATTTTCTCATGTTTGGTTGGTGAGTAAAAAATATTTTCCTGAAAATGATTTTTAGTGTTTGATTTATGAATGAAAAATGTTTTTGAGAGACATCTTTTATTTTTAGTAGAGTAAAAAATAATTTATGAAATTAAAAATATTTTTAAAAATAAGATTATTTTTTTTGGGAATGGTGGTGGGGGTGGGGGTGGAGGTAGTGGGTGGGGAGGGGGATGGGTAGGAGTGAAAATAAAATTTTGAAGTTGATAGTATTTTTAAAAAATAAAATTAATTTTTTGGGGGGTTGGGGTGGATGGGGGGCTGGCCGTGGGGTGGGGGTAAGAGTTTAAAAATAAAAATTCGAAGTTGAAAATATTTTTAAAAAGCAAAATTAATTTTTTTGGGAGGGGGTGGGGGTGGGGGGCTGACCGGTGGTGGGTGGGTGCGTGGGTGGGGTCAGAGATCGGGTGAAAAAATAAAATTTTGAAATTGAAAATATTTTTTTACAATTGATGTTTTTCCCAAAAAAAAATGTAATTTGAAATTGGAGGAGAGTTTTGGAAAATATTTTCCTTAATTTTTGAAGGGAAGTCATTTTCCTTAATTTTGAAGAGAATGAGTTGATTTGGAAAACATTTTTCAAAACTTTTGTCCCAACCAAACATGAAAAAAGAGAATGAGTTGATTTGGAAAACATTTTTCAAAACTTTTATCCCAACCAAACATGGGAAAATTGAAAAACGTACCAAACACACTCTAAATGTTTGCATAAGCAAAGTCATACATTATCTTCTTACACACCAAACCATTGAACAAAGAAAAAAACAAATTTGACTAAAAAGGAAGGTGTCCATCTACTATTTCTTACATTAGGAATTGGTAAAATTTCTCTATATTTGAAAGTTACAATGTAACTAACTCAATATCTCAGTTACAAAGGTTTGTTTAGCAGACCATTTAACTTAACAGATTAAAGTTGAGGAAAGGTAAAATGGACATGGTCATACAAAGAGAGAGATAGAATCCTAAAGGACATGGTCAAAATTGTAACCAACCTATTATTCACTAACATCTCAGATAAGCGAAACGCGAACAGACTTTGAAACACTGTATTCTGCAAAATGCTAAGAACACATGAATTTTATGGTATTCCTATGATTTCTCTCTTTCTTTGTCACGTTTATATTTCAATGAAAGAATTTTTGAATATTACAGGTAAAACTAAGAACAAAAGATGAATGGTGGTAAGTACCCCCTATAATACTGGAACTGAAATGGACATGGACACGGAGACATCACCAGGAAAAGTTGAATCCCTAGCAGCAGCTGAGTTTCCAGCAAATGCATATCCTACACCAAACCCGCTATAATGAACTGCTGCATGCTCACACCGTTGGAATACTCTAGCAAGCGATGCTGCTTTCCTCCTTGCGCGCTTTGTTCCTGTAAAGAGCAATGTCTGAAGTAAACTTGCTAATGACGGCGCCTTCAAGACCCTCTCAGTAGCAGCTGCTCCACCACCGCGGCATAATTCAAGCAATGCAGCAACTGCATTCTCTTTCCCTCTTGGTGTCCCACATCGCATCATTGCAATGAGCCCTGCTACTGCCATTTCCTCATTGCCAACAGCTGTAGCACCAACTTGCTGCCTAACAATCAGCGCCAATGCACCAGCAGCTTCTTCGGCAACACCTTCACTTCCCAAAGCTCCAACTAGAGCAGTAACAGCTCCAGACTCTATCATCCTCGCACAATTATCTGTGTGGGTGGACAAATTAAATAGAGCGGTAACTGCATCCTTCTTCCCTCTGGGAGAACCTTCTTGCAACAGACCTGCTAAGGCCTCGACTGCCCCATCTTCTTTTGCTATTTGCCTCTTATAGTCATGAACAGCTGACAGACTGAACAATGTTGCTGCAGCATTTTCCCGTGCCTCTGTGGTGTGACCAAATCTCAAAACTCCTACTATCAACGCCAGACACCCTACTTCATCAATAATTCGACCTTTATTCTTATCAAAAATCGATAAGTTAAGCATTGCAGTGACGGAATTTTCTTGTGCCACAGCATCTGGAGATGAAAGCAAATTCTTCAAATGTGGGATTGCACCAGCCTCAGCTATGTATGCACGATTCTCCTTACCAGTTTTAGCTAAAAGTCTTATCTCCCGAGCAGCAATAGTTTTTGCAATCTGTGTCCCACTCTCTAGCTGCTTAATGAGAAGAGCTGCTGTGGCTTTATTAGCTTCTAATGCAGCCCTGCTAGGTGAAGCTGATGGAAAACATTCAACACATGGATCCCCACTCTCCAGAGGGTCATAGGGAATTTTGCGAGCAGCACACCAATGCATAATCAAATTCCTAAGAGCCCTGTTTGGCACAAGACGGGTATGATCAAGCAACTGCCCTGTCTTTGGGCAAGTACAGTGACCCTCCTCCATCCACCTCGATATGGAAACTCGATCATATGTCTGCCCCGTTGCCACAATAACTGGATCCCTCATCAAATCCAATGATATCGGACAACAGAAGTCCTTTGGTACAGAAATGAATGTCTCAGCAATCTCTTGACTAATCAGCCCTCTCTTCGGCTTCTTATGCTTACCCAATCTCAATCCCATATCATCCTCTTCAAAGCCAAATAGCAAAAACCTGCAGTATCGCATCAACGCCACAAACCCATTGAGAACTGAGGATGTGGGCTCAATATCTCCTTCATGGTTCACAATCTGCTCCTCCAAAAACTCAATCTCAACCCTGCAACTCCTAGGATTACAAATCCCCAATTTTTCCACAAAAAAAGAGTACAACTGAGCATAGTCAGGAACACCTCCATTCTCAAACTCATTCAAGAAAAAGAACAGTTTCAACCTCAGCATCTCATCATGTTTATCAACAAACAACTGAGATTTTCTTGCTTGTTTCTTCAACAACTCAACCTGTTCCCTAACATCTTCAGGTAAATTTTTTAAATCCTTTAAGGGGAAAACATCCAAAAGGGTCGAGATTTCTTGGTTCAAATCATGGAAATGACCTGAAATCGAATGGTTTTGTAGCAGCAGCCACAACTTACTTGAATGAAAGCAATAATCAAGCAAGATTTTCGACCGGTAAAGCAATAAATACAACTCCTTGAAGCACAAAAAAGCTGTAAACGGCAAATCTGAAGAACCCCTACTTCTGTTCTTTTTATTCTCAAGAAGACATTCCAAGAGAACAGAAAATACTTGAATTTTCCTTAACAAAGACTTACAATTCTTCCGCTGATAAAACGGCAGCCTTTTACCTGAATATGCAGAAATCAGCTCAGAAGATAACGCCGTTAAAGTTTGCAACAACCCAACATCTGTCAGATCCACCGGCGCCAAGAACGCTTCCAGTGTCGGCGACCTTTGTCTCCTTAACGATGAGAAAATTGCAGCAGATGCCATCAATTTCCAACACCCAATTTCACCAAAATATTGAATAATCAACTCCAACCCTTTTCTTGTTTCCCACTGAAAATGCTTTCTTGATCTTATTTTTGCAATATTTCAGTGAGATTTCTATATGGGTATACCAAAAAAACTGTAAAAACAACTCCAAGATTCTACCTTTCTGGAAAAAAATTATCAAGAAAGATTTGAATTTAAGACCAAGAACGAAATGGGTATTTATTATTTGTACAAAAAACTTGTATGGATTGACAATAGAACCAAAAAAAGGGAAAATATAGGTATATTCTATAGTGAATCCGCGTCAAAGAAGAAGAAGAAGAAAGCAAAGAAAAAGCTGGAAGAGAAAGAAATGGGAAGGGGAGTTTTCACTGTGTAATTATAAAGATTTGTGTGTTGACAATTTCTTATTTTTTTCCTTTTTTCAATATTTTTTTCCTTTTTTTTCCAATATTTGTTTTTTTTCCTTTGTTGGTTTTTGGCTTTTTATATATTTTTTAGGAAATTCATGAGCCGCCATGAAAATGCTTGAACCTTAGCTTTGACGGATTATATTATCCAGATTCTTAAATCCTGTCCATTCATTTTCTTCCTACCTCTTGAGCTTAATTAATTAATTAATTCTAATTATATTAATTTTTAAAAAAAATTAAGAAAATCTATAAATGATTAATTTAAAATTTACTTAGGAGAAAAAATTGCTTGGTTCTGTTAAAAGGGTGAGACAATTAAAAAAAAAGTATAAGTGAATGATTATATATGTAATAATATTGCAAAAAAGTAGTGTTAGAATTAAAATTAATCATGTGTACTAGATTAAATATTTTTTAATGTGTTTATGTGGAGCTTGATATGATGATGTCAAGTGGTAAAAGATGGGTACTTTTAGTGGAAGATTATTTGTATTCTTATTTCTTAAGGTTTAATACATAATTAGCTTCATAAATTTATGGAATTATTTCATTTGATATTTAAATTAAGTTATATTTAATTGAATATCTCAATTTTAATTTAATATTATATGTATATGTTCTCATTCGTCTATTAAAAAATTATTCTATAATCATGTAAAAAGTTATATTTAATAATATTCTTGATAAATATCTCAAACTAAAAAAAATTAATTAATGAATAATGAGGTAAATATCTTGAACTTACAAAAAAGATTTGGTTAATGAGGTAAATTAGCCTTTTAAGGTTTTGACTTATCAATCAAAAATTGGTAAAATCTAATTTGTCTAATAATTGAAAAGGTAAGAGTTCCTTTTTATCTTAAAAAGACTTGAGCTTAACAAAATTATAGATTTTTTTTTAAAAAAAATCTTAAGAAAAGAAAATGTCTTATGATTTGTTATTTTCACTTGGCCTTTGGAAAATTAATTTCTGCTTGCAAATAGTACAACTTTAAGTTAATTGGTCCCAATATTTAATATCAGACCATATATATATATTTTTCTTTCTTTTTATAATAAATGATGTGAAAAGGGTAAAAGTGTGTATTCTCTTCACACAATTAATTGAAGAGTTGACCAAAGAAAAAGCAGATTAGACCTTTTATGGGGCCATTAGAACTGTAACGCATGGAAATAAGTCACAAAAAAGATTATTCTATTCCTTAATTTGGCAGTCTTTTGGTATATACAATTCTTTAATTTGGAGCCTTTGACTAAACGAAAGGTTCCAAATATTCATGTTATCAAAGAGTGTACTAAATAAATAAGCGTTTGAATATAAATTTTTTAAATTTTAACTTTAAAATCTAAATAGAAATTAAAAAATTTTTTTTAGATAAATCAACACTATTTCTTGTGTCACGTTTTGCTTAACTACACTCAATATACTTAATTTTTTTATATTTTAATTATATTAATTTAATATCTAAATACTCCAAGATTACATTTAAAAATATTATAAATTTTATATTCTTTTCTTATTTTAATTCATTCACTTCATAATTAATGAGATAAAATGGTAAATTTATTATGTCAATAATTACTTTTTTTATTATGTGTGTTAATTGAAAAATAGACAAATAAATAGAAATAGAAAAAATATTATTTTACAATACTGATCAAAATTTATATAATTAAAATATAATAAATAAAAATGAACGACGTGAGCAGTAAAAAAAGATTGGGGTGCATAGTGAAGGGAATCAACACTGCTTCTGTTTTACGTTTTACTTTGATGACAGTTTTCAAAATTAATTTAAATCATATTAATTTAATATTTAAATATTTCAAAAATTACATTAAAAAAAGTTTTGAATTTTATATTTTTTCCTCATTTTAATATTATTATTTTAAAATATTGATCGAAATCTATATAATTTAACTATTAAAAAATAAAATATAATAAATAAAAGTAAACAAAAATTTAAATTAAAAAATAAAATATAATAAGTAAAAGTGAACGAAAGGATCAGTAAAATAAAATAAAATTGGGGTGCATAGTAAAAGGAATCAATATAAGCATAGGGTTCTCAATTAATTTGATGTGTGCTCTAAATGCAACATTGAGAAATTCTCAACAACCAAAGCTTTTGGTTACTTTGAGATGTGCATATCTTTATGGTTGTTTTGACTTTCTAATCTCTCATTCCTTCATCATTATTCAGTTTTTTTTTACCTTTTTTTATTTATTTATTTTCTAATTTGATTCTTTCACACTTTTCTCCAATATAAAATAAAATTAAGTCATTGGGATTGTTCACCCTAGTTATCTATCTTATGTGAGCATCTTTTAGAAAATTTGCTTTTAAAACTTCCTCCTTTTATCCTTTTAGGGAAGGATAAAAGAAATTGTTTTCATAGATATTTCAGCCAAACATCTATTAAAATTTTAATTTGCAAAAATAATATAGAAATTATCATAAATTATATTTAAAAAATGATATTAACATGATGATGAAGTATACATATTAAAATATTAGTCAAAGTTTATTTTATTTGACTCCGAAAAGGAAAGTACAAGGGTAGTCAAATACTCTCTCTATTCCATTTTATATGTCATCCCTCCTATAACTAGTTAGTTCATAATATTTGTCATTTTATAAAATTTATGCATAAATTATCATATTTTGCGTATTATACCATTGATAGAATAGTTAATTAATTTTGTCATTTATTAATGAAATTAACTTAAGAAAACATTAAATAAGGATAGAAGGGTAAAGTCACATCATCCGTTAATGAAACGGCAAAATAAAAATGTGGAATATATAATGGAACATAGGGAGTAAAATGTAACAGGGCGAGTATTTAGTCAAGTTCTTATAAATACTTTCTTTGTCCCTAATTACTTGTTCATTTTTTTGTAATCGTCTCTAGTTACTTGTCTATTTTGACAAATCAAGAAAGGACAAAATATTTTTACCTATTATACCCTCAATTAATCACTTTGATAAAAAGTAGAAATTTTTGAAAACATTAAGTTTTTTATTCATCAATTTCATAATTAGTAGAAGCAAAATGGTAAACTCACTATGTCAATAATTATTTTTTTAATAAATGTGTCAAATCAAAAGTGGATAAAAAATTAGGGACAGAGGAGTGCTTTTTAAAATTAGCAA
The DNA here is from genome assembly GCA_016801875.1 of Solanum sitiens. NCBI lineage: Eukaryota > Viridiplantae > Streptophyta > Magnoliopsida > Solanales > Solanaceae > Solanum > Solanum sitiens. Next base: position 1,968,173 of record JABWTJ010000001.1, read on the forward strand.
ACACTCAAAACAAATTAAAATTATTTTAATTTAGAAGCATTTACAATAAGTCAGTCCAAGTACTTTATACTCCTTTTGTTTAAAAAAGAATGTCTCAGTTTTTTTTTAGTATGTTTAAAAAGGAATTACCCATTTTTCTTTTGCAACAATTTAACTTTAATTTTTCGCGTGACATATTTAAGGCCACAAGTATTTTAATATATTTGATATAACTTTTATTTGAAACCATAAGATTAAAAAAATTTCTTTACTTTTTCTTAAAGTTCATTTCAAATCAAATTAAGTCATTCTTTTTTAAATGGAGGAAGCAGTATTTAGATAAATTTAATAATCAAACTTTGCCTTGAGATTTTCTCTTCTTTGTCTTCGTTTTCTGCTCTTCTTTCTCACATGCATTTAATTCTGTCTGTGATTTGGAAAGTAACAATTTAATTCTGTCTGTGATTTGGAAAATAACAAACTGTAGGGTCATATTTTGGTATTTAATTTCAAATTTTTATGTAATCTGAATTTGTCTTCTTTCTTATGTATGCACTCGTTTTCTTACTGAAAAATAAACTATTCTATTTGAAATAATATAATGTGAATGTCCATTACATAAGAAGTTACTCACCCATTATCTTCACTATTTTTCTCATTATGAAGATGATCATAACCTTCATAACCTTCACCTTTATGACCATTATTATTGTAATTTTTCACTTTCATAACCTTTTCATTATATTCATGTTAATGTAATGTTTATGACTAACCTTTTGTATGCCTCTAGGCATAAGGGTTCATATTGTATACACTTGAAGGTTTGGTAAATACTTGAATAAGAAAAGCTCTCATCTTCTTGTCTCCCTATTTCTATTGTTTTCATCTTTTATATCTCTTGTCTTATATTCTTCTTTTCTTTTATCTTTATATTATTAGTTTGCTTTAGTTTTACAACAAATCTAACATTATTCTCACAATATTAGAGTAAAATGTCATGAAAAGAAATGGATGAATATTGAATAGTGTTGAAAGTCAGAGTGAGGCATGTCAAAAGATACTACGCTTAAAATTATTATATGGATAAAAATATTTCCTCCCAAATTTAGTTATTTTGGTATAAACTATGAGTAAAAAGATTATTAAAATTCGAACTAATATAAATGCAAAAAAATAATTTGTCTTTTTGTAATAGGAGAAAAACTACAAATATATATAGGTAAATATATATAGGTGAACAAGTATAGTCATGTCATAGCCTCAAACAACGGTTTAAGAAGTTAATAATGTCAATAAAAGCCAAAAGAGTAAAATATAGGCAATGAAAATTGTTTGCAATCGTCATACTAGAAGGCTTTAAGCCAATTCAATTCAAGGATATCATCATAATTGTGATACCTTTAACTACAAATTTCAGGTTCGTCTCTGAATATAAAAAATTATGTTGGGAACACCACTATAAACAAATCATAAGTCCTGCAATGTGTGATTCGAATTTAATTAAGATGGTAAACTTTAATAACATTGTAAGAAAATGAAGATGAAAATATAATTTTTCTTATATGGAGTATCTATTTTTCTAGTGGATGACACTTTTTCATACGAAAATGAAAATACAATTTTTTTTAAAAAATCTTGAAGGAAAGTTAACTAAATGCTTTAGAGTATGAATTTAATGTTATAATAGTTAGGTAGTTACATTAAATAATTAGAGCCCCAGTTGTCACCACATGACATTTTCCGTATAGTTCAGGAAAACTACAGCTCAAAAACTGCCACGTATACTCAATGTCGACCGCGTTTTCGTTTTTTCTTCTAATTTTCTAACGCCTAACTTATATCTATATATGTCAACATTCTAAATTTTGACGGGAGAAAATTGTTCGGATAGTAAGTATTTTTAAATTTAAATTTAAAGAATGTGCTTTCAAGTTATTAGAAGAGTAAAAGGATGGAAGCTTCTAAAAGGAATAAATTGACCCTATTAAGTTTATTATTAGTACCTATTTATATTATAAATATGAAAAATATAAAGCACTCGAACGATTTTAACCATTCTCCAATTATATGTTAGATTTATATTTGAGATGAAAATTGAACTCATAATTAGGGGAACATATCCCAAAGGAGAGGTATGGGTTCATGCACACATATGCCACACTCCTTAAATCATAATAATTCACTTATACAAAAATATGCACACATGGATTGTGGTGTATTGATAAGAGTATTATCCTTAATCAGAAATAAAATATAATTTCATATGTAATAAATTAATAATATTGTTTTTTTCTCTATATATACACTATAACAAAAATAACTTTTAGCGGCATTAAATATTGATATTAATAAAAGTGCTAAAGTCTTTATTGGCATTAGTTAAGTGTCATTAGAACCAATGTCGCTAAAGACTTCAGTGATACATACAAAAATATTAATTATCGCTAAAAATATATATTTAACGATAATTAAGAATTAATTGTCGCTAATAATCATTTTTGATATAGGGATATATAGGTGCATTTATATTCAGAGAGTCCTATGATATAATGCATATATATTTGTTTCACTTCTATAACTGAGGTTGAGATTTCAATTACTCAGAATCTTGTGGTATATAAAGCATGACTGATGAAGTAATGTGTTCATGTGCCTTAAAAGGCTTAAATAATGTATATAATGGAATAAATGAAGCCAAAAAGTTCCAATTATCTAAATCTATTCTATTATAATAAAACTTGTTATCATAACTGAGTACATGCAACATACATGTTTGGAGTTTCAAGCTATTTTAAGCATACTTTTTAAGGGATCACTCGTGACTATATTATACGTTAATTACGTGGGCTAACTTTGAGTTTGTATAACTAGTCATGTTTGTATATGTATAATTCGCCAGGATATACAAATAAATATGTATAATATATAATTTTTTAGCCTATATATATATACAATTCACCTTTCTCCCACTCTTTGCCCCCTCTCTCTCCCTCTCTCCTCCCTCTCTCAATCTCGCTCGCCTCTCTCCTCCCTCTCCCAATCTCGCTTGCCATTTATACAAATGTATATGTATAATATACAGTTATATACAATTATATACATATACAATTCACATCCCTCCCACTCTCTGCCCTCTCTCGATCTCGCTCATCTCTCTCCTCTCTCTCCCAGTCTCGCTCGCCTCTCTCCTCCCTCTCCCAATCTCTCTTGCCATATATACAATTACATATGTATAATATAGAATTATCTAACCAATATATATATATAAAATTCACCTTTCTCCCACTCTTTCCCCCCTCTCTCTCGCCTCTCTCCTCTCTTTCCCAGTCTCGCTCTCCTCTCTCCTCTATATAACATGTAGCTACAAATTGTAATTATCAAACTATAGATATAGAGAGTAATTAATTATTTTTAAATGGCTATATGTGAAAGTTTCTCAATTTTTAATTATAAGGGTGTCAATTACTCAAAGAGAATTAGAAAGTATAAGTGGATAGAAGGTTGAGAAGACGATAATTTATTTGTTGGAAGAACTGTGAAATTTTCTCATGCCATCCTTTTTTCTGAGAGGACTATTTTATAGACTAAAATTATATAATTCTAAATTTTTTCGAGCTACGTATCATGATATGACCTATTCATCCTTTTGTCAAACACGAATTTTTCCCAATATATTTTTTAAATGTAACTTCAAGTTTTGGAAGAATTGAAAGATTCAAGTTGGTGTGTATTTTTAAATTAATGTCGATCCTTTAAGAAAAAATAATATTTAAAAGAACCTGTGTTACTGATTTAGTATTCTATTCTATTTAGATTTAGATATAGATAAGTTGAAAATTTTTAATTCAAAGTCGGACGTTGACTTTGAGTAAATAGTATTGTATATACAGAATAAATTAATTAAGTTCACAAGATAGACCCTTTAATTTCTTGCTCATATATGAGGAGTATTACATTTTATGTAAATGTTTTTGCTATAATAAGGAAATACTTAGTTGGTGAAGCAGATGATATCTTACGAGAAAAGGTTATAAATTGATTGTTTTTGTAAATAATTTTTTGTCGAGCTCGTCACATAAAGCTTATCTAGTGCATTTTATATCTTTGATATAATTTACGCGCTATTACTTACTCCGCCCTTATTCATTACCCCCAAATTTAAAACGTAGAGGTATCAAATAATCAAATATAATTGCTTACAAACTACCATTAATAAAACAAAACAAGGTTCAATAAAATTGTCACTTAATTTTTCTATGATGATCGAGTAATTTTATTACTTCAAATTTGAACACATTATGGTCAAGATTGGTGGGTGGGAGGTTGGCTATGATTAATAAAGGTCAAATTTAATTATCTCAATAATAATTTAAAAATTATTTACCATAGAATATATATATATATTAATTCATTCATTTAAACACCTAATTGACTAAACGTGTCCTTATTTGATTGTAATCATCTATAATAATTCGTGTTAACGGTAATTTACCTCATTGTGTTATTGCCTTTTTCTTCACCTAACGAGTTGACTCAAATATGTACATAAGAGTAAAACCAAAAGATTTATCAAATGTGAGAAAGACATTTATTATATTATAACTATATATAATATAAGAAAATAATCTGTTAAAATATGTTTAAATGACGTTTTGTTTGTTACTCGCAAATTATAGAGATATGCTTAAAATTGTATCTTTCCTTTTTGGCAATTGATTTAATTTATATGGTAACGTTTAACCTTATCTTTTCTATGGAAAAAAAAAAACAATCAGACCAGAAGAGTAAACGCAAAACTAAAAATGAAAGTCTAGGGCCAAACGATAAAAAAAATCACTCTTCGTACCAAACATACCATGAATATACAATGTATACATACTGATTATACATAAACATTTGTACTAAATAAATTTGTAAACATCCTCAAATTAAACATTATACCCTATCGACAGTTCTTGATTAATATCTTTCAAGTAAATTTGATACCTTTACTCTTCGAACTTGTACTTATCATTTGTGAGCTCAAAGAACAAAGCTTTTTACTAAATATTGTTAAGTTTTTATTAGTCTTTAATTAATAAGTATAGTTTCAAATCGACATGCAATTTTTCACATGAGATAGAGACAAAAGTGTTAATTAAAAGAGAAAAATCATTGAAATTTATTTTATGCCAATAATAATAATAATAATTGTTGACTAGGTGAAGCATCCCATGTGAGCCTCTTTGATTAATTCCTGAAGCCCATTTGATGGGTTGAACAATATATAGAACAACCATTCAATTTTCCATCCTCACCTGTCTTCCATAAAACATCCAAAAATATTGAATTTTCTTTTATTTTTGGGGAAAAAGGGTAAAAAATACCCTTAAACTATGAGAAAGGAACAAAAATGTCATCCGTTTATAGTTTGGTCCAAAAAAAAATGTCTTTCCCGTCAATACTTTGGTCCAAAAATGTCTTTCCCGTCAATACTTTGGTCCAAAAATGCCCTTATTGTTATTTTGGGTAAAAAATGCTCATTTTTTTAAATAAATATATTATTTATTTTCTTTTTAACACATTCTATCTCTAATAATATTTTTTTGTATTAGCAAATGTTTATCTTATTTCAATTCAACAAAAATAATAAATAAAAAATATTTCTTTATTTATTAATAATTATATTTTATCGTTATATAAATATCAATTAACGATGGATATACAATGATCTTGTATTCTTGTATATATGACATATACTATATGTTGAAAGGGTTCATGAAGTTATTCTATTTCAATTGATAAGATGAGATTAAGAAAAAAAATATTTCCTAAATTTTTATTTTTTTAAGTGACTTTAAAAGAAAAAAAACAACATGGTTCTTTTATAATAATTTAATTAAGAAGAAAATGTGTTTTAAAAGAAAAAAATAATATAGTTATTCGAAAAAGGACATTTTTGACCCATTTAGTAATTATAGGGGCATTTTTGGACCAAAATATTGACGGAAAAGGCATTTCAGACCAAACTATAAACGGAGAAATTTTGTTCCTTTCTCATAGTTTAAGGGCATTTTTGACCCTTTTCCCTTTCTTTTTTTTTTTGGGGAGGGGGGGGAGGGTTTAAAATCCAAAAATGACCCATCACCCTTTATAATTGAAATGTGATACTCTAATCACTCCGTCTCATATTATTACTCGCACACCCTTAAAAGAAATCACAAATAAAAAGAGTAAAATGAAATTCTTTTAAAAAATTAATTCTATCTTAATTTTATAAATTGACAAATAATTTGAAATATATATATATATATATATATTAACTTAATAAATCAAACAAAATTTGTTATCTTGTTGACAGACTAGACTATATGTAAGGACAAGTATGTCACATCATACATGGTTTGAAATGTAAAGGGACTAAAATTATAGTATTCCAAAAGTGTCCTTTTAAAACCAAAACATGGGATTAAAATTTAGAAATTATGTCAAATTAACAAAGAACGTCTTGTAAGTGCAACTTTATAAGATAAAACAAAGGACTATAGTTTTAGAGATTACTAACAAAAAAAAAAAGATAAAATCATTTACATATGTCATAGTTAAAGAGGAAAAATGAATTCCCAATGATTTATAAAAATGTCGAATAGTCTAGTACATGAGAGCTACTTTAGACATCTAAAAAGAAAATTGCTAAACTAAAAAAAAGATATATTACTAATAATGTTGCACCTTCCATTTCTCATCTTCTACTTTATTATTGGAAAAATAAAATTAACCCTCTAAACAAAGATTGACGTTGAACAAATAGTAGAACTAAAACTGGAAATTAATCTGATACATTCACTGCTACCTTGGAGACCTACCAGAGAGACATTTTCCGCAAGAAACGAACCTCAGTAAGCTCTTCGGCCTCCTACTTCTTGTTTTCAATCGCGAAAGCTGCACGATAAACAATTCTTGTTAACTGATAGCTTCAAATAAATCAGTAGGGTTACTAAATTTGATAATAAGTCAGTAATATGTCCTGTTGTTGTTGGTGTAAAGCCTCAAGCTCTTCTAAATCATGAAACAAAAGAAATAAGAAGCTACAAGTGAAACCAATAGCATTAGAACTGGATTTCTATCCCATTTACTCCACTAAAGAGTATTTTCCCATACATAAATAAGTCTCTCCTTCAGCATCATGCCTCAGTGCCAGTAATCAAAACTGTGGGGCATAAAATTGCTATTTATAGTGATGTTCTTCAAAGACCTTTTATATTCGGAATGGTGACAGTTTTTTTAAAAAAATTGGCTGAATTGACGGCATTTTATAGTTTAAACATCTCATGCACTGCCAGAAGGAACTACGAATCACGTGCGATTGTCCTAGAATACTCTGGAAGCCATAGAATAGGTCAGTTAATTAGCTATTTCTAGCTTTGAACTGGATTTGCATCCAAGGACGCGGTTTAATGGTCAATGAAATGGGAGGGGAACCATGACGTCTCAAGTACAAATCTCAGAGAAGGCAAAAAACACCAGGCAATTTCTTTCCATCCACCTAAGCCTTGGTGTGTAGAGTTATTCGATACCTGTGGATAGAGGCACCTGCTGGAATAGTCGAGGTACTCCATCGATGCCCAACGTGTGCATACAACACATCCCACTATACTCTTTTGCTAATCTTTATTTTTTTCTTTTTGGGTGCGTAAGATATTTTTGCTCATGGTCCATCATCATATAGCTAAATGTAAGACGAGGCAGCCGGCAAGGAAGCATCTTGATTTGCTATGTTAGGAACTGAAACATCTTCATACTTGCTTACACTTGCACCTCTTATAGTGCAGTATGTCAAATTCCAATTAACGGACGAATGCGAGCAACTACGTTGACATACAACTTAAAAAGTCTAAGATGTGTAGAAAACATTAAAAGGACTCTTGAATGCATTGAAAAAGAAAATAGACGTTTGAATCTGTTCACCTGTCGGCGGGTGACTCTTTTAGCCTTCCAACAAAGCAAGCTCCTTGACCTAGCTTCTAATCTCCTGCAGAGAAGAAAGATCACATTACTACTTGAGAATAGTCAAATTAAAAGAGGAATACTTGTGTGTTTACAACAACTGAATACCAAATAAAAACAGTTATACCTACCATAAGAACTATGCAATATAAGAGTACTTATTCCATGAAAAAACAAGTGGTTCCATATTTTCTGACGTTATACTCAAAGGTCTATCCTACACTTAGCTTGTAACATTTTCTATGGGGTCTTTTAGCTGATAACTGAGGACAGGACAACACTAAGTTGGATTGGGTGCCTTTGACCAACATGTGTATCAGTCCATCCACCAACAAGTGAAGGATGAAGGGGCTGCTTCTGTTCCACATTTCATATAATATTAAATATCCACTCTATATCTCCTCAACCAAGTAATCAGTAAGGCATTCTCTAATCTTTTTTGCTTCTGTAATACTATATAAAATCAAAACACAACTTACAGTCATACATTTTAATGGTACTAGTTCTCGAACACGTACGTTGCACGTGTATCCCATGTTATTTAATACCAAACATTTCAAATGATATAATTATTTTAGAATAATTGATGCATTATACAATATTTAAAGGGTAAAAATGATGTTTCTGGTAAAACATTCAACTAAGGTTGCAACTTGCAAAGATCAATAGAATCTGAAGAATTTCTGATTGTATTGATAAAAACTTTTTCTTTTAATCATGTGGGATACACTATATTTATTGGTAAAAAAAAGATTACTACTTCAATTATATGATTTGTCAAGATTGCCAAATATCTAACACTATAGTTCCATACAAAATGAAAGAAGTTAATTAAACAAAGCAATATATCAATAAGAAAAAAAATGACCAATGAATAAAAAATTACATAAGAACTATAACATGTGAAAATATGAAGTGTAATGGACTAATATTTTCTATTCAATTTATAAAGAGAGAAATTGTGTATATGAAAGGTTGTGAATGAATGTATTTAATTGTAGAAGCTAAAAAGTTTAGCAATTAAAGTCATTAAGAAGTGAAAAATAATAAATTGTGACATCTAACTATGTATTCTCTTCAATTAAATATTGATATTGTATGAATCTCTCCATATGCTCCAACCTCTCTCTTCATATGCTCTAATGTTTAAGTTTTTTAATCTAAAACGGTAATTGTTTTAAGTGCTCAAAATTCAGCAATTAAGAAGAAAAATTGTTAATGCAACTCAATGATAATGGCAAAAGGAATACTCATATATGCACTTCAAATTATTATGGTAACATTCTAGTGGTATGTAAAAAGTTCTGTTATGGAACTCAAATTACTATTTAATAATAATAATAATAATAATAATAATCAACAATAATAATATAATGGTGTTATTGTAGTAACTCAACTATATAGGGTTATTTTGGTATTTCAAGTTTTAACTTTTTTTGTTCCCACTTATAATAAGATATGATATGATATGATGATACGATGATATGATATATGATATGATATTATTTGTCTCTTCAAGCAAATGAATGTGAAAATGGTTAGACATTATACAATCTGATATAAAATGTGGTAATACAAGAAGGATGGGAAAAGAGGTACATACAAATTCTCTTGTTCAAGCTTTTCAGCAATAGAAACAGCCTTGCGTTTTGACCAGCTACTTTGCCGCGTGCATCCTTCTGCCTGCTGAATTACATGAGCAAGAGATACCTTGCTCTTAACTAAGCTCAAACTCTGGCTTCTATCCCCTAAGTTTCTTCGTTCAGGAATGGAGGTGGATGAATTTTTGGCAATTGACATTGTCCTTCCTGGAAAATCACTTTCTAAATTCCACCTATCAAATCGTATCTTGTTGTCGATCTGTTCATTGTGTTTCGATTCTCTTGGAGAAGCTTCCTCTTCAACTATCTCACTACCACCTATTCCTCTCGAGTCGAGCTTTGTAAATGCTAAACCTTCTCTATCATTTACTTGTGCCGTGCTGATTTCATCAGGACCAGCCATTCTCACCCCATTACCATAAATGCCAGGGTTCGTACCTATATGAGATACACCATGAGGTGCTGACAACACAATTGGTCCAGCCCTGCCATCTTTCCCCGATTCACATCTGATTTCTATTGTAACGGGGGACCCAAGAACAGACTCAAAAGCTTGTAAAATATGACCCCTGAATTTCTCTACCTTGGATTTTGTTAGATGTGAGTTGAACAGTAATTGCACAGTTGGAGCTGCAATGGAATTAATAAATTAGATGAGCATGAATCACATCTACAAATGAAGCCCCACGGATCAATATTTAATAGTTGATCCAACAAAAAAGCGGGAAACAATGGGGTACATATGCACAGTACATGAAACATATCTTTTAAATAGCGTATCTCCCTCCCTCTCTCACAAGTCATGGGGCACATATGCAAGCATAAGCAAGTCTAGAATAACACTCATATTCCAGAAAACTCAGTATTGCTACAAGTCGGAATGAAATTTTATGTTCATATTATGTTTAAGCTACCAAAACTAAAACAATTAGATGCCAATCAAATAGGAAGCTTACAACAGAATGAATATGAATTACAAAAGAAACCAATCTGAAAAGTGCAAGAGTAATACTCAGAAAGGCTAGCAATGCATTAAATTTGTAACACGGATGTTAAATAAAAGCAGGTAACGGGAGATGAGCAGATACAGATGGAGATTCAAAAGAATAAGGGAATAAAGAAAGTAGACATTTCTGATGCGTTGAAGCAGTAAACACACTCTTGGAATCAGCAGCCTGCTACTATTAGAGGCGGATCAGGATTTGAACTTTATGGGTTTGGGGTTTTATCACATCTTATTTTATTTACAAGGTTCGAAATCACTTATTTGTACTTATTTAGTGATTTTTAACACATAAAAGGTCTGAACCAAAGCTATTGGTGTTCAGATGAACCCATAACTCACACTCTACGTCTGCCCCTGGCTAATACTTGCTGCAACAAGGCTTTTGAAATGAAGTATTCAAACCATATAATACTGTCAAAAGGTGCCCTCTTTATATTACTAGGTTAAAATTAAATTCCACCTTCCTCACAAAAAAAAAAGAACCAGCAAATTCAACATCCTAGACATTTAGAAATATATGTCCATGATCTCTATTGACAAGGAAACAAACGATTACATCCAAGAAACTTGAATAGACAGGTCTTTCCAAAAAAGCCCAACCCCAAATTGGTTCCTGAATAAGAGAAAGGAAGCTTTTCTCTTGGATCTATTCTATAACCCTTCCTTAAAAGAGTGTAGGCCCGTAATAATTTAAAACAATCAAGATATGTTTTAAGCTAATGTTAATTGGTATACTTAAAATTAAAGTAAAGTATACTGTGTTAAACTGATCTGGCAGACAAAACTCTTCTGGTTTGCACCAACTGATTGAACATGCAGTTGAAATGCCTAAAAATGAATATAAGTATGCAAAATTCACTACTCATGACCATATGACATAGCAATGAAAAAGTTTAAGAACAGTTCACTAGTCATGACCATTGACATAACTAAGGATGTCTGTAAGAGACTAAATGAATTGTACCTGCTCCAAAGCTGACTGAGGTAAGCTTCCCTTCACGATACATAAACTCTTTTAAGCCATTTATTTCGATATTTTCAAGCACTTCTAACCACATTTCTTCAATATCCCGGTGCAACTTACCTGTAACCTGGCCACTGCTTGTTCTATTTTTGTCACTAGAGACGCTATAAGCTTTTTGAGTAAGTACTCCAGCTCCATTATGCCCTTTTCCACCAATGTGAACCCCTTTCATCCGAGCGTCGGAGTAAATATCACTGGAACATCCAGCTTGAAAGTTTTCTACCCTACTTTTTGATGGGAACCCTCTGTCTTTGTGTAGCATGTAATCAGCATGCTCGACATTGCTTTTCCTGGGTCTTTCTGTTCCCCCTGCATTATTCAAGCCTAGTGGACTTTGAATAAAACTAGTGTCTGCTGAGGAATTGGGCAACATATACTGCTGATCTGGAGCGAGTTGCAGCAATGCAGCTGTAAGCCAGGTAAGTCTGTCATTTGACATTCTCAGCTGCTTTTCAGCTTCAGATAGTGTTTTCAGAGCTTGACGCAGTTTTTCCATATCTTGTTTTGATACTGCAACCGCAGAACAGAGGAAAGTAAGAGTTGAAGTTGGAGAAAAATATGATTAAAATGGCATATATAGTTCAAGTTCCTGTGAGAATATTGAAAGAGAATGAGAAGGCAATAAGTTAAATTGGAGGATGTGATATAAGATTCTCTTTGCGAATTGTTTCACAAGCAAAGTTAATTTAACTTTTTGTTGGAAGACTTAATAAGGGAAATGCAATATGTATTGTCTGGCGATTGTGAGCTATTACCCAGTAATTAATCCAATATCATATGGATCTATCAAGGAGACTCAATGAATGACTCATTTATTACGAAATAACCAAATTATAGATACTTACTTGCTTGGCGTCGAAAGAACTTCCTCCGAGGCCTTTCTTTTGTGAAGTCATAGCTCCCAGCAAGTATATCAGTTATGACTGTAGCAAGTTGTGACATTAAAGCTAAGGGTTCGACACCAGATTCCATGATATCCCTCAAATGTTTCACTGTATTGACAGTGTCAGCAGATAATGCCAAGTCAAGCAAGTCCACTAATTTCTCATCGGAAATAAGTCCAACCTGTAATGCCATCACAAGTCACAAAAGTTATTAAAAAGTTAGAATCACATATCTATAGTTTATACAATTTTGTAATTACGCAATGTAAGGAAGAAGATGAAACAAAGCTAGCCTCTCTGTTGATTAGGGGTACTTTTCCATAAAAGCAAGAAGAAATAATTATAATACAGTATATTCCAATTCTTCATCAAAGAACAATATATACTAAATGTCATTTCTAAGTATCTCAATATATTATCCAAAAAGCAATAACCAGTCCATTAGAGACAATTTTTGTTCTATAGAAAGCTTAATGTACATTCAAATATGCACCTAGGTTTATTTTTTACAATCATGGTACTGGGCTAACTTGCACACACTTCGATTAATTGGTACCTGCTGCCTCCCACCAGCACAGGTACCAGGTAATTCTGTCCACCACTAGGTAATGTTTCAGCCTCCGCCAGGAATTGAACCTGACATCTCACGGTTTTCAATCCACTTCATTGACCACAAAATATGCACCTCAGCTTCTATCATATAGTTGGACAACCAGTTAAAGATCATTTCCAAGATGCCTAGTACTTCTTCACCAGCATTGTAAACTGATATGGTAGCCCTATGCTAAAACCTCTAAAAACAAAGCATGATATTCTCTTACCAAAGACTAGTCTTCTTCCTGAAGTGTAAGATAATAGTTGGATTAGTCTAAGACACCTAACATCCTCACACTGAAATAATCAAATAAGTGTGTGCAAGAAAACACCATCTAGCTAAAGCTTTTTGCTAGGCAAATATGAGATCAAACAGATATTAATCATATGCAACTCTGAATGAAAGCATATTTTAGGTAAAAAGAAAATGAAAACTAATATCTCCTTCTAATGCTGAGAAGGGCAACGCCACTTGATAAAAGATGCACTATGATAAATCAAAACATGTTTAGTAAAATCTCCACTGAGGAAAGGGAGAACAAAAGAAAACATAATTCACACAAAAAATTTTAACCTTGATATGGAAATTTCATATGATTATTTGCAAATCAAATAAAGTTCAAGTGGGATCATAAGATAGATTTAATAAATGCATTAGCAATAAAGTATGAGATCTTGGTCGGCAAAGCAAAAAGAACTTCCTCGAGTTTTGATAAGAGAAAATGCTAGAAAACACACCAGCTCCTGAACAAGAGGGACAGAGATTCTCTGGCCAAGCAAACTCAATTGCTCAAGAGTCATTTCAGCATCTCTCAACGATCCATCTGATCTTGATGCAATAAGCTTGAGTGCATCCCTTTCAATTTCAAGATCTTCCTTGGTTGCAATCCATTGCAAAGTATAGATGATATCTGCATCCTTCAACTTGGGAAAAAAGAATTTCTGGCACCTAGATATGATTATGTGAGGCAAGACATCAAGACTTGAGGATACAAGGATGAAAACAACTCGCCTAGGGGCTCTATCGATGACCTTTAGAATAGCACTCCAACAATCGGGAGACAGTGTGTCACAATCATCAAATATGAAAACCCTATACTGGGATGGTAGTTTGGAGACTATCATATTATCAAGAAGATCCATCATATTCTCAAAATCAAAATTACTCACAGGACCTATTTCCCTTATATTTCGACTCCTTCCCATATCATGTGCAATGCAAGAATCACAAAAACCACAAGGCTTGGGATGCTCAATGGATTGGCAATTTAATGCCCTTGCAAAAATGCGGGCACATGAGGTCTTTCCTGTTCCATGAGGCCCATAGAAAACATAAAGCAAGCCAACTTTTCTCCTAACAGCAGCATTTGAAAGAGCTTGTGCAACTAAATTTTGTCCTACCAAATCCCGGAATGTTCTTGGCATATACTTTTGTGTTAGACTCTGGTGTCTACTATTGCCACGCCTACGAAATTTGCGTTGCTCACCTGATCTAGCTTCTGAAGCAAGATCTGAGTCAAGTTCTTGCTTTAGTAGATTGTCAGCATAGATACCCAACTCTCCCGAATAATCATGAACCCAAGCAGGATGGTCTGAACTTCCCTGAGAATTTGAAGCATCAAATAGTAAGGGCAATGCCTCTGCTTCAGATTTACTAGATGAACTCGAGTATTCGGACATTATTGGCATATCAGCAGCATCCCCCCCTCTTGGACCTCCACCACTTCTTTTTGACCTTGGGTCAGACAACCCACAAGATAAACTCTTACCTGCCATGTCAAGAAATGATTTTCCTCTATGATGAATCCTTGACCAGTTCCAAGGAATTCCACATCCATTCCTTGGATCTCTTGTTACATTCTGGTTGACATACTCTTCGTAGCCATCTTCTGCAGGATATTTCTGGTGTGCTGAAGCTTGACCTAATGAATTTGAGGCCACAGACATTTCATTGTGGGCAAGAGCATCTCTTGAAGGAACAGAAGCCCGAGTTCTTCTTGCCCCTCGAAACTTACGCCTTTTTACTCTGCCATTGCCACGAGTTGTCGCCTCCATATGCTCTGCAATTTTCTCATTATGAGTATGCCTTCCACGAGCATGAATGTGAGAATTAGCTACCCCATCACTGTCAATTGGAACATCATTTAATTGCTCAGAGAGGGTCCTTATTTGATCATCATGCCTCTGCCTCTCTGTTTCATTGCTAATTCTACCCCTTTGTTCGGAGTTCTCTGAAGCAGGATTGCGGACCAAATCATTTCCATCATCCGGACACTCATCCTTTTCAGCAATGTAGTCAGTTCCCAGATTCCTACGGCTTGATTCTTCTCTCCTGACTCTCCTCCGTTCGCGAACTCCACTCTTGCTACTTCGATCACTTGGAGCCCCTGCCATTCGCTCAGCATTATGCTTTTTAATCTCTGCAGAAGCCACTCTAGACGGCGATCGGGCAGCTAAAGGAGGCGAGTTTCCAGATAAACCTCTACCATCCCTAGGTCGATCTATGCCTACAGACCGTCTACCATTGCTCATAACAGCATCCCTTTCACTTCTTTTAAGAAGGGCATCGACCACGGAAGGAGTTTGCCATGAGGGTGGACTTGCAGAAGGATCTCTTAAGGACCTTGACCTCTGAAGGACAACAAGGTCCCTCATAAGGGACCTATCAGCCAAGATGGGGCTATGCTTATGCATGTGGTTCTTCAAATGAATACAATTTGTCAAATGTATGTGATTTCGTAAGTGATCACTAATGTTTCCATTTGCATCCTTAAGAATCCGGTCACGAACAGCCCTGGTCATGATCAGGACATATATTGATCCAAACACGGAAATATTCTTGAATAATGGTTAGACATCAACAAATGCATCATTCTCTCCAAATCAATCCCAAATCTTCCCAATTATGAAAAAGTCCAACTTAAAATGTCTACCAATTCACCAGTATTAAATTATCTCACTGTCAACGCCCCAGAACCAAGTAATAATGACCAAATCAAACCAAATTCACCTTCCAAAACCATCAAATAACCCCAAGAATCATTATAAACATTCCCACTAAACAAATCTCACGTCCGGTAACGGCTAAAACTCCAAAGAAGAAAAATCTTACAACAAATCATTATCCATTAAAAATCCAAAACCTCCACAAACCCATAGCCAGCTGCCACTCTTGCTTACTACCCAACAAAAAAAGCAAAGCAAAAACGAAAACCCATCTCAATTAGAGCATAAAGACTCTACCATTCTTCACTTTCAAGCTTTAAATAGCTTATTAGAAGTAAAGGGTCACCGTATATTATGACAAAGACGGTGGAAAGAGAAAGTAAAAGTTGGGAATAACACTACACTCACCTGAATCAAGAGGGGAAACTAAGCAGCAAGTGACCCGTTACTATCATAAAAAGTGTTCATTTTTTTTCTTAACTTTTCTCAGATCTCTTTTTCAATCTTTCACATGAACTTCACGAGAGCTTACTTCAAGAAAACGATAGAAGTTGCCGCTCACCTCACAAACACACACACCCAGAAAGAAGAACATGTGCATTAACCCCTTACCCCTGTTTTACTGTTTTTTTTTTTTATGTGTCTTTGTTTTTGCAGAAATTGAGACAACCAGTTATGAGCTGAACAGAGCAGAAATGGGTAGTGTTTTTTTTTCTTTCTTTTTTACCAGTAGAGAGAGAAAGAGAAAGATTCGTGGGTGGGCTAGAGAGAGAAACAATTAGCAGAGAGAAAACAAGAACTATATAAATGTATGTGTATACTCTATAGTCTAATACACACAGAGAAATAGAGAAAAGGGAAGAATCTTTGAAATTTTGCTGAGGAATTTGGGACATTTTTGCAAGAGAAAAAGCAAAAAGATTTCAAATATTTGTTTTTTTAGCATCAAATAATGATGGGGAATTTTGAACTAAATCCTTTTTATTTTTGGGTCTTTTGCTATGATTTTGGTTACTAATCCCCCAACTATGATGATTAATATTATTAAATTATTTAAAATAAGAATAAACTGGAATAGTAAATTCTAATACTTATCAATAAAAGGATCGTGGTGGAGTTGTAAGTATTCATTCATCTTAGTTCGAACCTCATTGAATATGAAGTCGCCTTTGTTAGGTTTCGAGTCGCCTTGTTAGGGAGCACTTTGCCTCCCAATGTGGGACTTTCAGGTTAAATTCAAATTTAGTCAGATTTCAATACGAATATCAAACACTACGTGGAAAACCTAAAAAAAAAATCTAATACTTAAAACTTAAATGTCATTGATAAGAAGAGTGCTTTTTGATTTTTCGTCGTTATAACTGAATTTTTTTTAAAAAAAATTGTGTATAATTGTTAACGAATAAGGTAACATAGAGGATCGTTTATGGATTAGGATGGTTGAAATTTATCTATTTTTAAATTTGAGTTTTGAAAATAATTTTTTTTAAAAAAAAAAAAACTTGTTAGAAGGCATTATCTCAAAAATGAGTTTTATATTTTGTGAATTTAAACTAGTCCGGCTTCATCATAAAAATTGGACATCTTGATTAATATTTTAATATAGATATCAAAGATCGAAAATATTAATAGAAAAAGATGAGTTTGAATATTTGGTCAATCTCTCAAGTAAAAGCAACAGTTAGCTAATAAAGGTAAAATATACTACCCAAAGTAGCTGGTGAGAAATCAATAATGGCACATAACACCTATAAAGATTATCAATTATCAATACCAGAATGACAAAAAATATTTAAGTTCGGAAAATTTTAAATTAGACGAATCCTTTATGAAAGTACTATGAGAATTTTATTTTAATTTCTTTAAGTTATTTTCTTACTTTTTTATATTTACATAGTTTTCATTATAACAATTCATTCTATTACTTTGGAATCAAATTTAACCCCAACTTGATTTCACCACTCAACTACGTTAACTAATTTTACCATAGAAATTTAAGAAAATAAAGCTATGTAGTAAAAGTATTAATTCTATTTTGTCGAAATGATGGTATTTAGATTTAAAAATAATTTTTGAGTTTATAATTAAATCTATTAGAGATCAGACATAATTCAAAGGTAGATTTATGGAAAAAGTGTCTGAAAAATACTATAATTTTGACTCAAATTGTTGTTACAATATCATGAGGATTTTTTTACCTCTGCATTATTTAATAGTATATTTTAAAGGTATATTTATATGTGTTCATATGGGGCACATTACTATTTATAATGATGCAATATTTATGATGTCCACGTGGACACAAATATACCTTTAAAATAGACTATTAAATAGTTTAGGGATAAAGATCCTTTTCAAAATTTGATATTATTACAGTAATTTCGTAATTTCTATCAAAGTTCGATTATATTTATTTAAAAAAAAGTTTCTTAGATTTATTAATGTAAAGTACTTGGCAACTACCTCGTAAACAAAACTATGTAAATGATGATAGAATTAATTTTCTTAAGCTATGGTTAAATATACTTTGTTTAACACTATTTTAATAATTATAGAAGTTTGAGGTTTTTGAATTATGTGGGGCCAAAAGAGTTCCGTTTTATTTCGATTTCGAATACCGTTGTGTACGGTACGACTTTTTGGGTGCACATGCACTAATTTGCTTACCTACATTTAATTATTTTTTCTTAAATTGGTAAATGAAAAGAGACTTTTCAGAAAAAAGGAAATAAAAGATAATGACTACTTGGGCAAAAATAAAATATTCAAAGAGAGGGCATTGTTTCCTTCTTTGTTTAACATTTGAAATTATAGGATGAAATTAATATTTAAATATGTTATTTATTTTTGAAATATTAATTTGAAATTTTCATATTATGAATTTTATATTTTTTAAATATAAATATTGATCTATAAGTTATTATTTGAAGAAAAAAATCTATTATTTAGTATCTACATAATTATTTTTTTTATAAAAATATCAAAGGAGTGATGAAATATTCATGAAATATGAATATGATAATATAGTTACTAGTGACAAACTTGTGTTCAATTTTTTTTTTATTGAACTAAAGTTGAATTAATAAATGTTGTATTTTTTGTTATACTAGTTTTGTGGTAGTGTATTATATTTTTGTTATGAAATTTTTTCTTATTGAGTAAGATTGTATAAAAAATATTGATACAATTTTAATAATTTTTACAACTTATGAATAAAAAAAATACAATTTAAAAATTCAAACCACATATCTAAATAAAAATTTTAATTTTATCTTATATAATTCAAATTATAATTTTATCTCGCATGACTAAATAAATTCATGTCTTTATACCTTTCATTTCATAATTTTCGTCAAAAGAAAAAAAAAGAATAGTTAAGGAAAAAAGAGCAAAATTTCTGTTTTTTAACATTTATAATTTTCCCCGATAGACAATTAAACATTTAAGGCACTCTGCATTTTAGAATAACATTTACCAAAATATCTTGAAGGATGAATAACATTTTTGGAAATTTTTTTGGTGAATTTATATTACTAAATAATGTAGTTAGCGATATTTTATGTTAATAACAAAATAAAAAATCTTACCCAGAATAAGTACAAATAAGGAATAATAGTTGCTGGAACAAATCCAACGGTCGTATTTTTTTTTCTTCTTCTCATAATTCAATTCCAACATGATACACTTCTGTTTTTCTAATTGGATTATTTAAAAATAATGCAAGAAACTAATAAAGACAATGGCTAAAAATTAAAATCGAGTTATAGATCAGATTTTCTTGCCTTTCAAATTTTACTTTTATTATATTTTATTTTATATCTACATAGAAATAAGAATCATCCAATGAACTGTCAAACTCAATGCCACATGTTTCTCTACTTGGACTAAATTATGATTGACTCATGTTTGTCATCTTGTCATTAGTTTCCTTTTTTTCTTTACATAATTCTTTGACGTCAGTGGATAACTATGACCTATAACTTTGAGTGTCTACAAGTAAGTACTTAAACTTGTATAAAATTGAATAAATAGACACATGCATCCTACATGGCACCCTACATGACAATTTTGTGTCCTACATGGCATCTTACGTGTATTGGGTCATGTATGACACTTGTGTCTAGTTGTTCAATTTTATACAAATTTAAATATCTACTAAGCACATTCAAAGTTCGAGAATATAATTGTTCGCTAAAGTTAAATTAAAAATCATGTTTATATATTATGATTTTTTTATATATATATAAATTTAAGTTAAATTTTATATGTCTCAATTTAAATATACACGAGTAGAAATATGCGACAAAACTCATGCACTTAATCAAAATATGTGATTTGAGCTAGTGGTTAACCAAACTTAATTAAACACATGCACTTAATCAAAATAATAATATAATATTAAGTAAAATACTATTCTCACTAGGAGTTGCATGATTAACTCTTTAATTATCTATTTTATAAAGATTCTATATCAAATAAAAGTCATATGTATAAATTAAAATTTTAAATTAAGAGAAACAGGACATGTTCATGTGCTAGAAATAGGAGACAATAAGATAGGAAAATTTTCAAATTTGAAAGAATGAAAAAGAAATTGAAGTATGTGTAACATACATTCGGTTGTTGTAACATTATTGGTGTCAAAGGGGGAAGTATTGATATTCACAATCTTTGCAATTATTGTTTTTGGACCATTTGTGTATTTTTGTTACTTTTATTTTTATTTGTTTTGGGAAGGGGATAATTTGAGTACGAATTTGAAATGTTTTAATTAATCTCTGCAATTTCATACTTAGACTTAGCTTGGAAATAATATATCAAATTTTAGTGGCAAATATTTCTTTATTGCAATTTACTTGCCACCCTCCCCAATTATACTTATATGGGCTAATTAAAATTGATATAGTTATTTTTGAAGAAATAAACACATAATTCGATTTTTCGAGAAGATATCCTTGAAAACAGAAGGAAAAAATATTAGGGTTGGAGGAGTCATACTCCAATGATATATGTGGACAAAGAGACAGGGTTAGAAGAGTTATGTACACCGATAAGTTTATATAAGCTTTATCATTTCAGAAATATTAGTTGACATCACTAACAACATCACGTTATTTTTTAATTTTATCATTAAGTTTTAGTACTATATATGACTTAATGGAGCTTTTCAATTGACTAGTGTCTCACTATTATGAACTTATAAATAGTTTATTTAACTCGTTTATAAAGACACAAAGACACTCTAAATTATAGTAATACATGAGCAGTATACTAGTTTCTTGAGCATCAAGGCGGTCTTTGTATTACTTAAGCTCACATTTAATATATTTGATTCAGAAATATCTTTAAAGTTAAATATAATCTCGAATATCAAAACATGTTGATCTATACTCCTTACTCTTTGTTTCGCTTTATTTACTTTGCATATTACATAATCAATATTTAAACCATTAGTCAAGAAGTAAAATTAGTTTAAAAAAAGTTAGATTAGACGTGTGTTTTGATCTCGTATAAATTTAACTATATTATTTTTAAGGTAAACAATACCTAAAAATACGAAATGAAAGGAGTAATTATTTCAAACTATATCCTTATATTAAAAAAAACACTTCTTAATCTATAATAATGACTCATCCTCACATTTAACAGTTAAAGGCAGCTTAGTAACAATACTTTTGTAATAGAATTATGAAACTGAAAAAAGTTAAAACACCAAACTTTGAAACGAAGATAGTAAATATGACTATATGAGATAGTTGAGTTTGAAAATGAGAGGGTACGTAAGTGAAAATTATTATTTCATTTAAAATACTTCAATCTCAAACAAGTTAAATAATTGATGACCAGTCCAAGGCCTTAATTTGCAAATAACAACTTCAGTATATATGCAATAAATAATAAGTGAAGTTATATCCAAGCATAGTTTGATGACATTAGAATCCTTTTAGTGCATTTGCAAGAAGAAATTAAATTACAAAAGAAATGAATTAAGTATTAATAATTAAGACAAACTTTATGAATATCACAAAGTCAATATTGTGAGGCTACTACTATAAATCTTTTAATAAACCTAACTACTTATCCACCATTTTATTTAATTTTCCAAGGCTTTGTTAGGATAAAGAGAAGACAGACTTTTGGTTATTGGTTATCCACTTAGCTACTACTATATATATGTAGGGGAAATTTATGAACCTAAAAATACAATGATTGACCAAATTAACATTAGTTTCTTATTTTAGGATGAAAACAAAATTTAAGTGTAAAAAGTTTTTTTAAACCAAACATATAAGTACTTGTAACTTCTTTTTTCAGTTTTAGGTCACAATCTTAGTTGATAAAACTTAACAATGGAGGGGACCAAACATGACACTGAATTTTGGTACTCTTTACAAGTTTTCAATGGTACAAGAAAATGACATTGAATCAAATTTTTTACTTTTTCCATTCGTCTATCGGGTAGTTAAGTTATCAATATAAAATATATCATTTCGCTTTAATTATGTACATTCGTCTCAATAAGTCATAAAACTCCAAGTGTTTTCTACTTAAGATTGATGCTCATAATTAAAAGAGAAAGACATATTTTATATGGTTAATTTAACTATCTAACAGTGAAATGAAAATAGAAGCAATTTTTTTTTTCTGAAAATGTCTAATTAAAATACTTTATTATGAATTGAGGTGTTTAATTGCTACATAATTTAGTTGAAATGTACAAGCCTATTAGTATCTCAAAATGGTAAAGTTATCCCTAAAAAAGTACTCTACTAATTTAGGGTGTGTTAAACTTTTTCATGTTTGGTTGACTTAAATGATTGAAAAATATTTTTTAAATCAACTCATTTTCATTAAATTTAAGAAAAATGACTTATCTTCCAAAATCAAGAAAAACATTTTCCTAATCTCTACTTCATCCTTTAATTTTTTTTTTCTTATCCTATTCATACGTGTATCCAACCATCCCCATTAAAAAAAAAATCTTTTTCTTTAAAAAAATAAATTTTCCTTTTTCAAATTAAAATTCTAATTAAATTTTTATCCCTATCACGAAATCAACCCACCCCACCCCACCCTCAAACAAAAAAATAAGAAAAAATATTTTCCTAAAGAGTATTTTTTTAGTCTCAAGCCAAAATAAAAGATATTTTCTAGAAAATATTTTTTAATCAATAACCAAACATTAAAAAATATTTTATACTCACCAATCAAACATGAAAACATAAGCTAAAATCCACTTGTTTTCCAAGAAATTATTTTCTATGAAAAATATTTTCCATGAAAAACATTTTTCATGGAAAACATTTACCTTCATGCCAAACACACCCTTAAATGAAAAAAAGAGAATATATTAAATGCTCTAGAATTCGTATTATTGCATAAATATAGGGTTGTTCATGGTTATGATTAACAACCAAACCAAACCGCAATTCGAACCAAATCGATTAAAAAAATCGATATTTGGTTTAGTTTGATTAGGTTTGGTTTTTAAATTTTGAAAATCGATACTATTTGGTTCGGTTTTGATTTTACTAAAAAACAACCGCATAAATAACCAAATCGAATCGATAAATTAAATATATAAATTTTATAATTATTTATATATTATTCATAAATAAATTAAAATATTTTGTTAAATTTTAATTAACTTATATCTTTAACTTTATCATTTTCTCAAGCCCAACACTTTAGCCGAAGTATTACAATCTCAAATTCAAGTTCATCAAAATTCATTTTAGTCTTTACCTACTGTACTTCACATAAAATAGTCACACTTTCTCTTAAATAAATCACTTTGTTCGTGTAATGATAACTCTAATATTGTTTAATTGCTTGACTGAATCGACATTATCTTACTTGTTCATGTACTTGGTGTTTGTATCTATCGAGATACGTACGTCCTCAAAAAAATTATTACTTTCAAAATGAATAAACCAGAAAAACGGAACAAACCGATGGTTATTTTTTTCGTTTGGTTTGATTTGATTTTAAAAATTTAAAATTCTACTAAATTAATTTGATTTTAATTTTAATCAATAATAACCAATTCAAACCGAATTACGAACACCCATACATAAAACGGCCTCTCTATATAGCCTGCACAAATTAAAGTTAATCTTAGCCATGTGACTTGAGAGTAATAAAAACATAGGTCAAGTTTCAAACTAATAATGTACTCTTAATTTATAAATGCCAACCACAGATCTCTCTCTCTATATATGTAAATTTTATATATACATCTAGCCACGTGAGCATCAGTTGCTTCGAGCTAGGGGCTAGCTAGTTCTTGAGAACATTGATTTACATATGTTTATGTTCTAAACGATAAATACTTATTTGACGTGAAGTATAAGGTATAATAATTTCAGAATTAGATAATTTCATATTTGTTTAGAGGTATTTTGTGAGCTAAATTATTTCATATACAAAATAAAATAACTTATCTTAGAATAATAACTTATTCACAACCAAACTAGCTCTTTCTAAGTGTAAGTGTTAAATTAGATCTACCAACTAATTAATTGAGGGTAAACAGATATTCATATTTTACTTGGACACTTTGATTTGAGTCACAAAAAGGGGCATAAATAAATGAAAGATTTGATAACATGTGCAAATTATACTTTGTGCATGATTCATAATAATTAGGAGAACTTCTGAATATAGAAATGTAATTTAATTGTATTATACAGTACTAAAAATTTAATTTTTAATAATAATTGATTAATAATAATAATTTAATTATCATTAAATATACTTTTTAGATGTAATTATTAGTGATAATTACATTTTAGAACTTTTTGTAAATGTCACTAAAGCCTATAGAGACATTATATTATATTAAATGACAATTAACTAACGTTGATAATGATTTCAGCAGTACTCTTTATAATATTTATATTTATTATCGTTAAAAAATATTTTTGTTGTAATGTCTGTGGCCGGAGAAAAGATACTGGCTGTAATTTTTATGGGTTATGAATTTTAAAATTATGATCTTAAGTGATAGTAATTGAGTTTTAAACTTAATTTCTAATCACAAATTTACCTCTGCCTTTTGATCATTGTTTATACAATCTGTTCACTTAGCCTTTGATCATTGTTTATTTATATCTTTAAACCTAAAAAAGAAGAAAAAATTAGAGAGATATAAGATCCATGCACACACACTCACGCATGCAGATGATAAAATGTCCAATTATTAAATTAAGTAGTTTTAATTAGTTCTAATTATTAAATTAAGGCAGTCAAGATTTAGTAATTTGACTTGATCTTCCAGTTCCTAGGATACCAAAACATCTCCCATTTAATTAAATACTCTGAAAGTTGATGTGATTAACATAAACTAATTAACTAAAATAATCATCATGTATAGATCAAAGAGCCAGCATGATAACTTTTTGTGATTAAATTAATTATATATCTCAAACTATAACTATACTTATGTACATTGGGTTAAAACTTTTTCTATGTTCGGTATTTAATTTATACTAAATCAATGAATACAAGATACGAACGTTATAATTATACTAACCGGCTGTTTATTGTTTTATAAAATAAGAGGGTACCGTGTAGAGATCGATGATTTGAATAAAAGGTTAATACTTATCGAATAGTTGTGTCTGGTCTCTCCTGCTAATAGTCATGGTAATTTTAATATTTTACTATTGCCGCTAATGATTATTTTTATAGTGAACACAACTGAACCTGACCCCTACACAATATATATAGTTCCGCCACTACTAGTACTGATATATTGATAATTCCATTAAAATCCACTACTCATGATTCAACCAAAGGATATGTAATTTATTCACTCCAAGTATACATACGAAAAGAATTTGAAGGAATGGTTTTCCAATTTCATTATTGTTTTTGTGGGAATATAATTTAATTTGACATAAAAATTTACAAGAAACTTACCGAATTTGAAAATAGATTCAAAATGAAAAAGTAACAACTTAAGCCATTATTATTAATTAGTCACAACAATTCTGTTCATTTTACTTGAACTTTATACTATTAATTCTTTTTTGTTTTGCTTATCTATTTTTAAAAATTAAAGAGAAATTTTGTCATTAAATTACTAGATAAAATATTAGTAATCAAATTAAGTTTTCTGAAGCATAATAGTTAAAATGAAAGGAGTAATTGGTTAAAGATGTTGACCTTTGTTAATGATTTCTCAAGCCTTTGTGTAAGAGGTGGAGAACATCATTTTAAAACGTTGGGAACTGAGTAAGATGTCTAGTTCCAAAGAGACAATATCTTTGATTTGAGTAACAAAGTCCACTAATCTTTTTTCCTTTTATAGGTTAATTAATAAATGTAATTAATTAATCATACAGCGTGAAATTTCTCAAAGTTAATCATGTTTTTGGTTTAAAAAAAAAAAAAGGTACTCAAAATGCACCTTTGCGGCCGCCGTCTCCTACTTAGGGTGTAATTAGGGGATTATCTATGTGTAACTTTATTGAGGAATGTAGGTTTAATTATATTTACTTGGTGGATAGGCACATTAATTAAGGTTTGAAAAATGAGAAAATAACACTTGCATCAACTCGAGTGGCTTTTGTTCTCTAGTTTGGCGGGAAAGATAAAAATAACTAATTCTTGATTGGTGTACTAGAGGTGAGGTGAATACTAGCTATTTAATTAGTTTTAGAATCACATAGCTCGAAAAGAAGTGAAAAACTAACTCAACTTTTAAGAAAGAGGAAAGTTTCCCACCCACCGATACCTATTAGCATTCGATTATAATTTGCATCATCTACAATCTCCAATCTAAAGTAGTATCTCCGATACTTCTTCAGTCTTCCTCCAGCTCCCCAAGCATTACTAATACCGAATAATTAAGTAGAAGTTTAGATTAGACATTGATTCGTGTAGCCTAACACGTGCATTTGTTATTCCTAGTTTGCTTGTCCGTACACGTGTGCATATGTTTTTGATAAAAAAAATTAATTACTATCTTATTATCCTACAATATAAACATCCATTAAATTATGATCATCATAATAAGATAATGGAATTTCAAGTAGGTCACATGTATAGTTGATGGGCTTTATTCCAAAAGCCCAAGATTCACATATCTAACAAGCAGTACTCAGTTTGTTACTACTATGCATAGGTGCTGAAAAAACCAATATCTACTGATAAGTTAACTAACGATAAAGAAATGGCCAACTCAAGTACACAGAGGTAGATTGCTTGACTCAAAATTGACAAAATTCTGCAGCATTAGTACATCTAAACCCTTAATAAGGAGTACAGAACATCACTCCGAACCCCTTATCGCGAATATAACAGGGTAAGAGCTCAAGAATTCAAAAGAGTATACAATCAAGTTTTGCTCATCTACTTGGTCAAAAAGAGCACTTGGAAGAGAAATTTTTAGACAAAATGTACTTCATGAAATTGAAACTTATGCTAAGGCCTCTTCAGGCTAGAGATATTATGTCCAAAAGAATATCATGGTGCATGTTGCTGCTGTGACAGACGATTCTTGATGTCGTGAAACAGGACCATAATGCATAAAACGAAATGAATGTTTGAGAGAAATGACTTGTGAGAGCAATTTACAGCATTTACAGTCTCAATGAAGCATGAACACTTGATTATATTGCCTTCTCAGTTTTCACCAGTCAGATTTGTTGGTTCGCTCAAAACGTATAGGGGCAAGTCATACTTGGCACCTGCATTAGAAGAATCAACATTAACTAAGATTCTCAGGAATGGAAGTTGAAGGTGTTAAGCGACGTGTACTACAAACCTCTCTCATCATAGCAGACTGTTAGATCAGTGGTTTGAACAATTATCCCAGCACTGTTCACGATTGTTTGTGCAAGGCCTATTTCTGCCTCGGCAGCAGCACGTAGCGCATCCCAGATCTCTGAAAATGGAGTGATATGTTGTAAGAAAAAAGATTTTCATATACTAAACTGTTGGGGTATGGACCTTCCCTACTACAAGTATACTATTACCTGACCATCAGTTAATACTTTTCAATCTCTAAATTTTAACAATAACCACCAGAAAAAGAAATCATATGTCTGATGTCCTACTATTCGCGACGTGAAAATATGAGGTTTTACGCACTGAATGGTATCTCAATTACGAAGATCTGAAAACTAATTAACAGTGAGATTTACTAGAGAGCTTTCCCGACTTCTCTGAATACACAAGCTCCTTGACATTGCTGCAAAGAGAGGGTTCTTTTGAAAGTTGACATTAGCTTCCCATTTCTTAAAAAAAAATAAAAATTATCCACTTAATTAGAAGTTAAAATTACTTATTCACTTAGCTAATGTGCCTTGTTTTAATGAACTATTTAAAAGACACTAATGCAGCTTTCTTTCCAACAATATGGAAAGGCAAAACAGATCTGGGGATGGACATGTTTCTTCCTGCAGCAACTTTGCCAAACTGATAGCACCGAAACATTTTCAAGGATCATTAAGGTTGTTATTGCTCAGGAGCAAATTGGGAATTTACTTTCTGAAATGATCATGTTATCTGAGAACAGCCGAAAAAGGGCACATAGCTTAAAATTAGATGTAGCATGGATGTTAAAAGATATCACACTCAGCTTGATTTTCATAAATTCAAGGCCTCTTCTTTTTGTGAAAGAGATATCCAAGTTACAAACTACTGGAGCCAGATCGTTATGAGAAAACTTTAATGCATAATATAAACCCTCCTAAAGTAGAGCAACTAATCATCAAGAACGATTCTTTTGATCCATACTTGAGCAGTTGCTACTTCCTACACATCATTATACTGTCAATCCACTCTGTCCAAGCTCCCACATAGATTGTCAGACATCATCACATGTGTACTCTAGAGTTAACAATTGGCCTATCACTAACTGGTTACTCAAATAAGAATGCAGAGGCCCATAGTACTGTAACCTGATCACACATCCAGCTCTATTGAACCAGTGGTTCCAGAAACTTGCAGAAGCTAATAGAAGTTATCAAGAGATTTACCTTTTTTTCCCCCATAGTGTGGGGCAGTGTCCCAGAACTCTTCACGCATTTTTAGAAGCTGAGCTCTTGTTATCGGTTCTGTGTGTCTCCATGGCTTTGGTTTTCTTATTTTCCTAACAGATTCTGCAAATGAAGGAGCAAGACATGATGTTGGTGAAGTATAATACTTATATAATTGAAACATATATCTAATATATGAGCATCGTTCAAGTATTAGCATAATGATTTAATGTTGAAACCTCTATTACGTGAATGGGAAACAACTCTTGAAAGAAAAAAAAAATTCACATGGTTATGGGAAATCTCTGTTAGAACAAATTATCTGATCCAATTCCAGAAATAAGATCCTTGGCTCCAGAATCTACCCTCTATTATAAATTTTCAATTCACTTTGTTCTTTATTTCTCTAAATATGGATGATCCTCTTAATAACAAACTCTCTGCTCCACATCAGCCTACTTAGACACTAGAGTCGTAGAGTGTTATTCTAAGAGCAGATAATGACACAAAAGACAAGTTCAGATTGAATTAAGAAAAAAAAAACTACATGTTTTTTGGGAATGGATCTCAGGAAGAATAAGTCACCCACTGACTTCTGTGGGTCAAGAAGTTGAGTGAAGGTGTACGATGATAATAGAGGAACTTACAGCAGCATAGAGTAGTCTAGATGACCAACGGTAAATTTCCTGACAAAAGCAAGGAAACAAACAATAGCCACTTACACACTACTCAGTTCATATAATGAATGTGATTTATGGAGACACCATCTCTGCAAAATGATGTGTCCAAGCTAGCTGTTTGGAGGAGAATTCTTCAAAGGAAGGACATTGAACAGGAAAAAAAGAAAAGCATACTGTGTTGCTTTAACTTGTTTTTGTCCAAAGTAGGGGAAGACAAAAAGGTAAGAACAAGGTTTTGTGTTTTTTGTATCCTTGATGATGAAACTAAATAATTAGAGTTTTATCTACAATGTAACAAGGGGAAAGGATAGAAGTCAAATAGTCTAGAGTGCAACACCACAGAGCAGTCACAGTAGCAAACTAGCAATAGCTGGAGGATCAAACACTATCCATAGCATATATATCGCAAAGTATCTAGAATTCTAAATTCATCGAACCCCCTTATTGGGTGCAAGGTGGACCCAAATCATTATGCTCACTAAAAGCCACCAAAAATGAGTTATATTGGCAAGCATAAATTGGCACTAGAATTTGCTTTTGGGTGTAAGGTGGTTCGTCCCATATTTTTGGATTGTTTAATCAGACTTAGTTTGTTAATAGTGCCATGCACTGCTCCTCCTTTAAAATCATAATCATCACTTTAGAGATAAAAAGCCTTAGCATCTCTTTTCCTTATCAAAGTTCCTTGCTACATTTCAGGACGTAGATCACTATTTTCCCATGCTTTAAATTAAATTAGCCTACATGCAAAGGACAAAGACAAATATCTGAGGACAGGTGCCTCTAAAAGTAGATAGTAACATCACTAGTGGTCTAGCGCTGATCTAGACTATCTTTTTAGGAATATAACTCTACTAGAATGCCACTGAGAAGAGACAAATTATACAACATTCAATTAGATAAAAAACAAGCTACATGGATCTATTTGAACAGTAGCACTAAACAATCATCAGCACTTCAATATAACATTCTGTAAGCACATATTCTGCACGAGATGAAGGGCATCAGCAGCAATAGTAAGAAACATGTCTCTTATGAGGGGAAAAGAAAAAAGAATAGAAGGATCATTAAATAACGGGGAAATTAGTCCGGAATAACAAAAACTTGTAGATCATTGAATATGAAAGAATAGTTGAGCACATGGTCATTATAAAAGCCTAGGGAGGTAATGAGAAATAAATTATAGCAAAATATAAAACCATGAGGCAATGCGAAATACCTAGAAGTTGTAATAAAAGCTTAAGTCAGCATAATAACTACAACTTATCAAGGAAAACGAACAGAGCAAAATTACAAGTCCACAAACAAAACCAAAAATCATGCGTAATATATTAGTAAAGAAGTGAAGCAACACCGGCGAAAAACTTTACAGGTTGTTAATTGGAAAATATGTCGAATTGCAAAGCAAACAAAAGTCAAATCATACAAACAAAGGCTAAATCTTTACCATATGTTCATTAATACTACCTTTGATAAAATGAGCAATTTCATCAAAAGCCAGCAGTGCACCTTTCAATACCATCGGAAAAAAGGATCTTTTCAGACAAACAGGTACACCATACAAATTTCAATAGAGAAAAAGGCTCTTCCTAGTGCATTTCCATATTCAGTGTATTAAGACAAACTTTTATCTGATCTGATTATTTGAGTTGATCTCTTTTAGAGGAAAGAATCAAAACAGTCGACTAGCATGCGTGGACTTCGATAACTATAATTGAAGATCAAACCGTAAAAAAACTAATGATGAAAGTACTCCAGATTTTTGACAAAAACTCCAATATGCTTTACCATCACCATTTTACCAGCTAAAATCTTAAAATTGTCAACACTGACTTGATCTAAGACACATTCTTCATTAAACATGGTCTTGTTTCCAACACTACCAAACAATGTTGTTTTTCAGTCCTTCCCTTCAGTTCGATTCTAGTCTCTGTCATTATTATTACAAATCTATCTTATTTAAGTAAAATTTACTCTGGATTAAACATTAGTTGCCTAACATTTTACACTTAGCGTCACATGATTTCTTCATTAGACAATATAATTCTCCTTTCAATTTCAATGAGTACATCAATTTAAATAGTAGCCGAATGTACTCTGCCACTTGGCAGACCTATATTCCAGTGCATATATGTTGAGTTATTTCTGCATCTTTGTCAATAATTCTGCCAAGTATCTAATTAATTGTTTTGAGGGTATTTCTCGACTCCCAAATAACATACTTTATTTATTCAAATTCTTTTGCATCTAGCTCGTCTTCCAGTTAAATCTTCTTTGGATACAACATCAAAGTTGAAATATGAATAAGACAAGATGACTAATGCCAATGATAAGAAACGGTGGTTTCTCTTTATTAAAGAAAAAAGGAATAGTGATGTCTCTTATCAAATTTAAAGGAAAGAACAAAAGAACAGTTAAAATATATTGGATGACGACCTCACCACAATAGTTTATCGACCTATTCTTCATTGTCACACTCATATTTTAAGTCAATAACCAACACATCATCATCCCACAACTACAACCTACCCATTAGTATCAAACAGCCACAATATCCAACAAAATGGAACTTACAATTACATAAATAGAACTAATACCTACCCAATACCTAATTCATCACTAATTATCCATTATCAAATATCACTTACTTGAGGACCAATCAAAGAGTCCAAGAAATGCAAGATCATACATAGCCATATACCAATATAACCAACTGTGATCTCCAAAAATTACTAAAACAAACAACTCTACCAATAATAACAAGAACGCAATCAACTTCCAGAAGAAATGCAATCTTCGAACTCACAGAAAGTGGAGTCACACAAAGACACATTTTCTGTCTGGAAAACCAAATGGGTATCTCTAAAAGTTAAAGAAAAACAATGATTTCACCAAGAAAGAGAGCAATCAACTTCAAAGACAGACTAAACATTGCGAAAACTAACTTCATACATCAGTAAACCAAATGGGTATCATTAAAACTTGAAGAAAACAATAATTTAATCAAGAAAGCGAGAGCAATCAACTTCAAAAAACACACTGCGAAAACTCACTTCGTACAGCAGGAAACCAAATGGGTATCACTTAAAATTGATGAAAACAATAATTTCATCAAGAAAGCGAGAGCAATCAACTTCAAAAAAGCCAAAACTCACTTCATACATCAGGAAATCAAATGGGTATCACTAAAAATTGAAGAAAACAACAATTTCATCAAGATAGCGAGAGCATCAACTTCAAAAAACACTGCGAAACTCACTTCATACATCAGAAAACCAAATGGGTATCACTAAAAATTGAAGAAAACAATAAATTTCATCACGAAAACAAGCAATCAACTTCAAACACAAACTAAACACGAAGAAACCAAATGGGTATCAAATAAAAATTGGTGAAAAAAATTACCATCTCCTTTGGTACGTGAGGATCCAACGCAACCCATTGTAACAGAGTCGCAGAAAAATTGAGTATTGAAGAACACCAGAGCCGATCTCGGGAATCGATTTCCCAGTCAATTATTGATAACTGAACAAAATGTTGATGGAGAGAGTTTATATGCAAAAAGGGGAAACTTAGTGCTTCTATAGAGGGAGTATTATTGCGTGCTCACAATTCTCCCAATGACAGCTATATATATATACACTTTTTTTCACTGATTTTGGGTGAAATTAGAAACTTCCTTTTTCTAGTTCTTAAAGTCTCTACAGAGAAGAAGAAACAACAAAGTTGAGAAGAAACCAAAAGCAAGTCCACCGTCATTCAATTCTTTATTTTTATATTTTATTTATTATTTTATTTAATTAAATCACATTAAAATAAATTATTATTTACAAAATCAAAATTATAACTAAATGTAATTTCATCTCCAACTCAAATTACAACAATTCATATAAAGTGAAAAATATTTATAAAACCCATTGTATTTAAAATATTCAAACCACTTCTATAGTTTTACCAAAAAAAAATTCTTTCTATATTTTGAAAAAGTTTATCTGCCAAAAAAAAAAAGTTTATATTTCTTTAATATTTTATGGCAAAGTAAATTTAAATGTTGGAATTTCCAATTTATGATTTACAGTGTTTTGTCTTCACAAAATAACATGTTTAAATGTTGTTTTTGGATTGGCAAAAAAAATAGTTTATAATTTTTTTTGTGTGTGTGAATAAAACAGCTAAAGATAATAAAAATAAATTCGTTTGGATTGACTTTTAAAAAAAATAATTTTTAACGATATAAAATAATGATGAAATATTTTTGTCTATAGCTATTAGTATAAAAATAGACTTTAAAAAAAAAAATTAACAGTGCAAAATAATCGTAAGTATCTTTTAATTATGAATTTATGACTAAGGCATTTGATTACGTAAAAATCAATGCAATGATATTAACATAATACAAATATCATGCATATGGTGGGAACTTTCACCTTTTTTGGAGGCTCGATACATTTGTATTATATTGTGTTTGAATTGGTGATTTAAATATGGATAATTGTATAAATGATAAATTAATAATATAAAATAAATATAGTAGTTATCGTTTGATTTATTTGTGTTTCATAGCAAGTTATTTGTCAGTTTCTCTGTCCCTCATATTCTCTCTCGCCACTCTCCCTCTCTCGCTTTATACAATAGAATTGTATAAATTGTGTTTCTAATTGTATAAAGCGAGAGAAAATTGTATAAACGCATGCAAATACATATATCTTCATCTTATACACTTATAATTATACAATACAAATATTTCCCTTTCTAAGTCTCTTTTGCCTTGCTCGTTTTATACAAATTCAAATTGTATATAATTTCTTTCTTTCTCGTTTTATACAATTCAATTTTGCCTTTCTCGCTTTCTCGTTTTATACAATTCAAATTGTATATAATTTCTCTATTTCTCATTTTATACAATTCGTTTTATACAATTCGCTTCAATTGTATATGTATAGCGAATTATACATATATAAGTTTGCTATGGAGCGCAATATGCAAACTTTGTTATAGCATACAAATATGAATTTTATGTTTGCTATGTGTGAAAGTTGTCCATTTAAATTTAATGACTAGTTTAATTGTTATTAAAACTTTATCGTGTCATATTTTTTAACTTCATTATTAAATAATAATGAAAAAATTCATATTATATAACAATTAATTTGGTGTGATTATATAGTTATTTGAATATTTTTTTTCATTAAATAATATAATATATTTGAATGCTACATTATAAACAATACATAATAGTCATCCAAACAATAGTTATTCTTATCTTAACAATAGTTTATTTTTTTTAATAGCTTAATACATAAATAAACATGTTTTTTCCACTTGGCAATGATATATATATATATATATATATATATATTGATTTTGAATGTGTATAAATAGACACACACATATTTTATATGACATAGCATATATAAAACACTGAATATAAAGTGCCACATAAAACACTTTAATTATAATTCGACAACAAATCAATAACGTAAATTCCAATTGAGGCATTTCGCAGTTAATGAAAAACGAGCACAAGCTCGACGAAATGCCATATAGAGCAAAAAAATCTAAAATCTTCATCAACTTTTTGATTAGGGGTGGACATTCAATTTTCCAATTTGATTTTATCAAACTTCCATTCGAGTTTTAATTTTTGAAAAGTGTACATGTGCACCATATTCAATTTTTGGTTTTAAAAAAGTAGTCCCACAAAACTTTTGATAATGAAAAATCTCAGTATTAGTGTCAAAAACACACCTAAACTATTCACTTTTTTTGAGTTTCATACCTAAACTATTGAAATTGTGAGTTTCATACCTAAACTATCACTTGTTAGTTTGAGAAACACACTTTAGTGGTGTGTAGTGCACTCTCTCATTTATATGAAAAAACTTTGATACATGACATTCCACATAGATAAAATATTTTATCTAGATAAAAATTAAATAATAAAAAATTAATATTAATTAAAAATTAAAGATTACTATCCATATAAAAAAATAAATTATTTTTCTTATCTCACTCACCACCTCCTTCACGTAACCCCCGCCCTTCCCTGCAACAACCCCATCTTTTTTTAAAAAAAAAAAAAAATCATTTATAAAATATTTTTAAAAATTTCATATTTCATCCTCCCCCGCCCCACCCCCCTCGATAGAAATTGATATTATTTTATTTTAAAAAATCTACCCCATCCTATTTATTTTTTCGCTCCTATTTTTTTTTTACTTTTTTCTTATTTTGTGTAGATATGCACGTACATATATATTTTTTTAAAAAAATTCTAATAGTATACCGAATATGACATAAACAACTAAAAAATATAAAAAGTCTTGTGGCGGCAAGTAAAAAATATTTTCGATATGTATATTTAAACACTGGGGAAAAAAATTCAAAGCGGAGGGTTAAGTGGGATGGTAGAATTATATTTTTAAGAAAATAAAATAATATCTAAATTAGCATTTGATGAAGGGGAGGAGACGAAGTAAAAATTGAAATACTTTTATAAAAGAAATTTGAAGAAAATAAAAAACTTAAAAAATGATGTAGGTAAGAAAAATACTTTACATTTTATTTTATAAAAAAAATATTATTTTTTTATAATAGTTTTTTAATTTTTAATTTTAACTATTACTAAGAATTTATTTATTTTTTGTCAAGGTTGAATATTTTATCCATGTGAAAATTCTTTAAAATAAAAGAGAGAGTGTGTGTTACACATACCATGATGAGAGTGGTATAAAATAGAGATGTGTGTTTCTCAAACTAAAAAGTGATAGTTTAGGTATGAATTATGAAACTCGAACTTTCAATAGTTTAGGTATGAAATTCAAAAAAAGGTATAGTTTAGGTGTGTTTTTGACACTTATCTCTATTTATTTATTTTAGTAAAAGGGGCTGATATAATTGATACAACGGAATTCAATTGAGAAAATACAGATTTTTTCTAACTGAGTACACAAAATCACCTTTAAGTTTACTGTCTTTTCTTTTGCGACTTTGGAGGTTTGAGAACACTCCAATCAGAGTTCTCCAACCCTAATCGAAACTGAAACTGTTTTTATTTGAATTTCCGGCGTGGCTAGCCTCGAAAGGAATCTCGGTATTCACTTGCTGTTACATTTTTTATTTTTTTTCGTTCAGTATATATTTTAATTAATTTTATTTTATATAATTTTTAATGCTCTCAATAATTTAGGTGTAAAAAAAAAAAAAGTTTAAGTTTGATTTTGATCTTTTTAATTCAAAAGTAAAAAGTTAAAAAAATCTACCTTTCTATTTTCAAGAATTATTTATATTTAACCTAATCATACAATCAATTGAAACTTTGTTTGTAATCCCCCCAAATGTGTACTTGCAGTGCCTCCAATTGCAGCTAACGGCAAAATCCATCGTCTCCTCAAAGTGGTGCTTCTCTTTCTCTTCTCTACTTTTTTTCCTCAAAGCTGAAGAAATTTTATTTATTTTTCTGTTACATTCAAAATGCTGGCTTCTAAAGGAACAACTTTCTCAGATTGTAGAGTGATGAGGACTTTATTCTCCCCCTGCAAAGTATGTAATAGAACACTCCTACATGTTTAGATTTCTTTATAAACTCCCTGTTTTGAATGTTGTTTCCCATTATAAAGTGTGAGAAGGTATCATTTTCCTACATATTAAGCCGTTGAATGCAGTGTAATTTGCCTTTTTTGCTGAAACCTCTATTAGTTTATATGTGGTTCTGGGGCATCTTTTAGACTTAATAATGAAAAGGTTACAAGGTGTTTGACACACTAGTGCGAGAGTATCTTATGGATAAAAATGATTGGCCCCTAAATCAAATTCAGGGAATCGGGGTCATTTGGTAGGGAACAAGTTATTCCACCATGTATATTGGATAACTTATTCTATCAATAAGGTATAAATGGTGGGATAAATAATCCAAGGGTGAAATAATTTTGCAGTTTATCCCGGGATTATTATACCTTGTACCTCACACCAAACGACTCTGAAATGTGCTACATAAGCTAATCAATACCTTTCATTTTCTGGTCCAGAGTAGTGCATAAGAAGTTTATGAACTGATCAGCTATATAAAGGAATCAATACTTTGAATTTCTGGCTATTCTAAATTTGACTTAAAAAATCAGACCTCTTTAATCATATCATATTATTTTGGTTATCCAGATTTCACATATACCAGTTGTTAGCTTTGGACGCAAAAGATCGTTAAAAATCTACAGTGCGAAAATGGAGCTCTCAATCACACAACCTGATGATTGGCATCTTCATCTCCGTGATGGTGATGTTCTTAAAGCAGTTGTCTCTCACAGGTTTCTAGTTTTAAATACTTCAGCTGATTGTGATTCAGTTTATACTTTATATTTTACTTCTTGTCCCACTTTGTTAAATTCGGTTTCTCTATCTTGATTTTGACTTGTTCATTTTTGCATTATTTGATAAAGTGCACATCACTTTGGGAGGGCAATAGTCATGCCAAATTTGAAGCCTCCTATCACTACCACTGCTGCTGCTGTAGCATACCGGGAGGCGATATTGAAATCTTTACCTGCTGATAGTGATTTCAACCCTCTTATGACACTTTATTTGACAGATACAACCAGTCCTATGGAAATCAAACTAGCAAGTAAGTCCAATATACTTTTGATATGAAAATATCTTGCATTAAAAATATATTAGATGTTATTCTTCTATATTATCACTGCTTTAACGGTGCGTGTATGATATTCTTCTATTAGAGAGCATGCATGTATCTCAGGAAACAAAAATAAATTTCAGTGAATGATAATGGTTGTATTTAAGCATCAATAAGATCATGACAGAAAAGGTAGAAAGCCAATTTGTGAAACTTTGAAGTAGAGTTGAACTTTGAGAGACATTGTAATTCTTTGTTAAATCTCATCTTAAAGCTAAGTGTAATTCCCAATTTGTTCTCAAGACATTAAAACTGAAGGCTAGATTCTTGGCTATGCCAACCTTTTTTTTTGTCCTTTTATTATGTCTACTTTCGTGTCAGATCATAATCCTTGAAATTTGAAGTCAGTATTACGAGCTTCTTGTCTTGTATAAAGTCAGGGTCGACTCTCCTGTGAGGAAATTTAAACATGTCAAAATTTGTAGCATTTAAGTTGAACTGATTGTGTATTGTCATCTGGGTGCAGTTTTTTCCAATGTGAATGGCCATGTTCCATTTTTCTTTCCATGAAAGCATTTAAGAATCATCCTTTTTTCCTTTTTTCTTTTGTTGTTTTATCTATTTTTTGTCCACTATTTCTGATAAAATGAGACTAATAACACAGGAGAGAGCCAGGTTGTATTTGGGGTGAAGTTGTACCCTGCTGGTGCCACGACAAATTCTCAAGATGGAGTGACTGATCTTTTCGGGAAGTGTTTACCAGTTCTACAAGAAATGGTTGAGCATAATATGCCTCTGCTGGTAATTTGATGCTAAACTTGGTGCTAAGCTTTCTTCCTGTTCCACTAGAACCTTGCATAATGTGTATGCTAACCTTACCACCAAAAAATTGATACCTATCACTGTAGAAAGATGCAGATTCAAAGTTGTATCATGTATCTGTTGAAGCTATACATGATTAATGTTATTTCTTTCCTAGGCTATAGCTTTTAGTTTCAGTTTATCTTGGATCGCTATAAAATAGATTCAGCATTTTACTGTAATGACTCAACCTTAATCATGTTTCTTCTTCCCCCAAATGTTCTGTCAAAGCTTGTGATTTTTGTCATTTTCCTTGAAAAAACTTCATTTTATAGGATTTTTATGTATTACATTTGACTGCAGGTTCATGGAGAGGTTACTAATCCTGAGGTTGACATGTTTGATAGAGAAAAGGTATTCATTGAAACGGTTCTAAGACCTTTGGTGCAGAAATTTCCACGATTGAAGGTCGTGATGGAGCATGTTACCACCATGGATGC
The DNA here is from genome assembly GCA_016801875.1 of Solanum sitiens. Classification (NCBI taxonomy): domain Eukaryota; kingdom Viridiplantae; phylum Streptophyta; class Magnoliopsida; order Solanales; family Solanaceae; genus Solanum; species Solanum sitiens. Next base: position 2,007,789 of record JABWTJ010000001.1, read on the forward strand.
TGTTAAGTTTGTTGAATCTTGCACTGAAGGTAATCTTTTCTACTTTATCCAGTTTTTTGAACTTTAGTCTTCTTGTCAGATGAAAGAACTTCATTGACCTTCCTTTTTCAAATGCTAATTTAACCTTTCTATCATTCTTTAAAGGGTTTGTTGCAGCGACTGTCACCCCACAACATCTTGTTCTAAACAGGAATTCTCTCTTCCAAGGGGGCTTACAACCGCATAATTACTGCCTTCCAGTCCTCAAAAGAGAGATCCACAGTAATATTCTTTATCCTTTCATATTGATGCTCAAATTCTCTTCTATCGCTTGGTGTTTGTCTATCGGTTGCAAGAACAATAATGAAGTAACATTACCTTTAATTTTGAAAAACCGACTAGGATTCTTTGGTTAACCACCTGTAGTGACTACAAGGTCATGTAGACCTTGTTTGGTTTAACAAAGGGGACAAGAACTTCATTTTTTTCTCATGCATAATGTATTTACCATTAACCTCCACTTGTTTGGTTCAACTCAACTAAAGTGGAAGAGGTTGATTTCCTTATTTCCAATTTTAGATGGTTTTGAAAAGTTGAGGAATTGCATACTTACACTTGCATTTTAACAAACAAGGTTAATTATTTTCCTTCCAGTGTGATAGGTAACTTGAGCAAATTAAGTTTACAGTGCTAGCATTCTATGCTTCTACTTCATACATGAACCTTAATAGAATTGCATTCAGTATCCTAATCAACATAAAGCTGGACAATAACTAACACTATCAACAAAAGGAAAACATATCAAGCTCAAGGCCAGATGCTTAGTTCTACTTTTTTGTTGGGAAGTCTATTTTTGTCCATTCTTGGAGCTGACTCTTTCTACTTTTGTAATTATGCATCTTCTGGATGTGTTGTTCATCAATACACCATTTATTTCATCAAAAATAAAATAAAATATCAAGTTGAAGCAACAAGCTTCACATCCTAGTATGCAGGGATCCCAATGGGTTTGTTGATGTCACAGTTCTTACCTTCTCCAGCAAGCCTTTTATTGCACTCTCCAACTCTAATTTCTCCTCAGTAGTAATCTTACCATTGCATTTTTCCAAGATTGATGTCATCCCCTTCAGCTTCTTCTTGATTAGTTGTACCTGTGACTTCCCCTTACCTGCTTTCAGCAAGGAGAGTGGAGTGACAGAGTTGAGGGATAAGAGCTTAAAGTTAAATTTACAGCACCAAAAGGACTTTGATGTACTGATTCTCTGAGAGCATCTTCAGCATCTGAACAGTGCTTGAATCAGAGTACACTTCTGTTTCCTTTTTATTCAGATCCCAAAACTTGTTATATATTTGGATAATTTCATCCTCTGATGGCAAAGCCAGTTGAAAATTTCACCATCAGAATCACAGATGAAGTTCCTCTACCATCATCATCATCTTCGGTTCCTTGACTAGAATGCCCAGATGCTTTATTGATAAACCAACAGTGCTTTGCCATCTATTGATAAACCAATTATGAATCACTGTTGGGTCTGTTTGGCGCCAGCTTCGAAGCTTGAACTGTTTTGTTCTCCCACTGTGGGATCCTGGCCATATCCGTGAATGATCTTGTATTATCAATAAGCTTATTGAACCTTGGGTTGGAAGGCTTCCTCAAGAACCGCAAGATTTTTCCGGGTATGTCTCCTCAACCCCAAATGTGGCCATCCTCTGGGATTATGATAACAGACTTTTTGTCACCCAACCAAGACTCAATCCTCACATAACGACTCTAACATTGAAATTTTGGAACTCTTTTAAGTATACACTTGAATCTTCCTACCCCATCTTCTACACAAATTACCTAACCCGTGTGACGCTTGTTGAAGAACTCCGCATGCCTTTGGCAGATTCTCCATATCAATGTTGAGTCTGCTAGTGAATCGACTGCTTTATTCTACTATCGTGATCTTCAGTGTTGCAAATATCAATAAGTACCTGAAACAAAGGAAGTTCTCTTCTTCATAACTTGATAAAAATCATCGGAACAGTACATCGGAGAGAGGATAAGTAGTGAAAGAAAGAAAAGAGAAATTGCACATTTCCCAACAGAGAGCATTGTTTTAGCATAAGTTCTTGATCAACCTTTTCAGCAGAATAGTGTAGCATGATTTTACTGTAAGTAGACATCTTTCTTGCTCCTCCAACAAATGTTTTTCTCCTTGTCTGTGTGTAAGGAGTAAGTCGCAAGTTAAAGAGAACTGCAGTTTCTCTCAACTACCCAACCATTGCAATGCCTTCTAAAAATGATGTGCAAGCCATTTTCGAGTAATAATCTGTTAGGCATTTTGGTTGGCTGCCAGAGTGGATACACACTTGAGAGGGGTATGGCCCGGCCAAAAGCTGATTTTTCTACCATTTCCCAACTTGAAACATGTTATTCCTATGACTTCATCAAAAGAAAGTCTGGATGCCCTCACCATATTTGGGCTAGTAAGCTTTGTTATCCACATGTGTTACATACCATATTTGGTCTCAATGACTTTTTCCGTTGTGCATTCTCACCATTTGTGAATCTCCATAACCATTTGTTTAAGAGGCTATCATTGTGTGCTTTCAGATTACTTTTTTTTTTTTTTACTTTCAGATTCCTTACTCCAAGGGCTCCAGATTTTTATCTTTCTGGACAGTTTCCCACTTAGCATGATTAAAATTTTTCTCGTCTCTATTTCCGTTCCAGATTCAACGAATCTTATCAATTATTTGGCCAGAGATGTAGGAATGGGGGATAAAGAGATCCTGTAAGTGGGAAGTGAGTCCAAAACACTATTTGTGAAAACTAATCTGCCCTTGCTTATACTTCGTCAAATCAAATCTAAAAGCCTATAATCTTTTTGGAATATGGCATTTTGATCTTGTTTTATGGATTCTCTATAAGATATACTGTCACCATAACAAAGAAGAATTGGATTAAACAGCTATTGAGCCATCTACCCTGAAATGTTGGGTAGTATCTAAATTTGCCTGTAATTTGACCCTCTTTTTGTGTGGAATAATTTGTTGAAAGTTTGTTCTTCTATCTGATATTTTCTTACCTCTTTGTAAGAGTTATGACTAAACTGAAATTTTGAAAGTTAGGTAGAAGCTATATTTGCCTGTAATTGACCCTCTTTTTGTGTAGGATAATTTGTTGAAAGTTTCTTCTTCTACCTGATTTCTTTTACCTCTTTGTACGAGTTATGAAAGCTTTAGTCTTACTGATGCTAATGTGTCACGAATCACTACTTGATCAGGCTCTCTTTGATTTGGTAGTTCTATCCATTGCCTTTTGTTTCCTAGACATGTGAACTTGTTTGAACATTTTATGCAAATGTTGCTGTGAATGTGCTAAAAAAAGGAAATGAATGTATGGCCTAAATGTGCTCGCTGAAACAAGGTGCTTCCATATCTTTTTAAGAATTTGCCATCATGGAGGGCATGTTTAATGAGACTCAGAAAAGTACCAAGTGCTTGAGAAAAAACTCATCTTTATTAATAGATTCATTACTCGCATAATTACAAGATCTATTGCATTACGCTTGTCCCCTTTCTCCTACTACTCTTCTCTTTTCTCTTGTTCACTTGGTATATATTTTAATCTAAGCAAGATTGCTTTTAATAACACAGGGGAGGCACTTGTGTCAGCTGTAACAAGTGGAAGTAAAAGATTTTTTCTTGGCACTGATAGTGCTCCTCATGATAGACGAAGAAAAGAATGTTCTTGTGGATGTGCTGGTATTTACAATGCTCCTGTAGCCTTGTCAGTATATGCAAAGGTGTTTGAAAAGGTAATTGCAATAGATATCTACAGTGCTTCTCATGTTGAACTCATCCATGTTATAGTGTTTCTAATTACTTCGGAAAGGTTCATTAGTTTAGTAGCTATCGCTATTAGTCAATGACTTAAATTTGATTGTTTACATTTTAGGAAAATGCACTTGACAAGCTTGAAGCATTTACTAGCTTCAATGGACCAGACTTTTATGGGCTTCCTAGGAACAACTCAAAGATTAAGTTGAGTAAGACGCCATGGAAGGTACCCGAATCCTTTTCATATGCATCAGGAGATATAATTCCTATGTTTGCTGGTGAAATGCTCGACTGGTTGCCGGCTCCTCTATGAGAAAGGAAAAAAAGAGATTCCCATTATCATTTGTTATTCTTGTACTGTAATATTGTGATTCAACTAAAGATATAGAGTGTAGGTGTATCAATACACATTTCCTTTCATGTTTTAGATATTATCGCAATGATAATATCCTTTCAGCTAATAAATTATGGAAACAATAAGTTTTCTGGATGTGACTGAACGTAAAGCTTCGACCCATTATGATTAATTTTAAAATTAAGATGAGGTTTAGTACAGCAGGGTCATCAATGAGCTCCTGTATTCTGAAGTTCTGAAATTGTTCGTTTGATTTTGAAGATATACTGATTATGCCTTCCTTATCCTTCATTGCTTATTATGACTTTTGCAGTTTTCAAACCAAATTACGAAGAAAAGAGAGTTGGTTCTCCTTTGAATAAAAACAGCATAAGTATTCATTTTGAGTGATATATTAATGTCATAGACACTAGCGACAATGTACCAGAACTATATATTTGGAGCAATTGGATATATTTGTCAAGAAAGGAAGACAAAGACGGAGACATCTGAGAACCATTCTATGAACGAAGCAAAATAATTGATTAGTCATATATTTGGAAATTCGAAACACATTTGACAGGAATGTAGACAATATTTTCAAATTAACATATTCTGACATATTAACAGGGTACTCTATCTGAAATTCTGAATCTAACAATGTAAGAGGAGCTCAGTGAGATACTTAAACCTCGGCCAAAATACATGTATGATCTCACATCCAAAAAAACTAGTATCCCAAAATTATGTCACAAGCCACAATATGAAACCAGATTACGGTTAGGTGTTAAAACTGTTCATCATACATCTTTGCCTCATGCTGGCAGTTGAAGCTTAGCATTATTTTTCCAGCTGCAAAACAAGTTTGTTAGTTGTTTGTTTACGTCGTTCAAGGGAGGAGCCACTTCAGGAAGTTTTAACAAATTGTTACCTGATGAAGTAATAATAAAAGAAATCTGCATAAAGGGCTGTCTGGACAAGACCAGAGACGCAAGCTACAATAAGAAAAGAAAAAAAAGGAAAATTCAACTTCAAAAAACCATTGCAAGAAATTGTAACAAACAATACTGGTTGTACTTGCAAAAACTTACAAATCCATCTAGTGAAACGCTGCTCTGTCAGATAGCGGTAAATCCAGTTTAAGATGTAAAATGCACGGTAGGCCCTGTGATCGCATAAAACCAGCACGTCAGTAACAATACCCGATCAATCTTAACTAATTGAAATTAAATTGTAAATGTCATTGTGTGACATTATTCAACTGGACAGGAACACATGCGTCATGTACATAATTTAGGAACTTCTAAGTTCTAATTGTTAGTTCCTTTCAGCTCCAAGCATTATAAGATGAAACAAAACTAAGAGATGATAAATATGGGTAGACACTAGACAGTGAAAGAATGGGCGAGAAAGGGAACCATTTTCCCTTGTCTTGCAGAGACATGGCTAATAAAGTGCTGTCAAAAAAAATGTTCCATCGCTCAAGAAAACATTTGAATGGAAGACCCCATCATTAATGTAGCTTTATGGTGTAGTTCCAATCTGAAATAGTGGCATTCTACACAGACATTGATCACATGATTTAATGGATCTGAATATCTCTTCATTGCAATCAAGCGATAGAAAATTTTTGTTTAAAGTCACAGCACGGGCACTCAGCTAAAAAAAGGAACAATTTATTGTGTTTGCCTTATTATGGAGATGTTCATGGCAAGCAATCACAAGAGAGGGAACGTTAGCTCAAAGCAGACATATAAAGCTTAGACCAAATTTAAAACACAACAAGATGTCAATGCTTGATCAGATCATTTCATCGGGCGCACACAACAATAATGGCATCAAAGTTAAACATGCTGCCTAAATAAATAAAGGCATATACTCTAGCAGCAATAACACTTTTGTTCGTTCTCTAGATACGTCCTCAAATGACAATGTTTCGACTGCCAAAGGAGGCTCAAGATTCTAAGCGCCAACAAGCTAAGTACAATTAAAGTACCTCAATCTAATGCCTAATAATACTAGGAAAATTCCACAATCTTCGTAAAGAATCAAGTTATGACTACCCAAGATCCTTTAAAACTGAAGAATGTCATTTAAAACTCAATACATATGGAATATTTATCCATCAAGAAATCCGGCAACAATCATTCTGATAATTATCCTCAATAATGGAAGGACTGATGTAGATAAGAAGCTAATAAAATTCACCAAATTAACAGGCCAACCGAGTTAGGCAAGCCTATGAAAAAGGCTATTCATACGTAAAGCCTTGAAAAATTGTACAGATGTTGACACCTAAGTCACATGCAAAACTGACTGTAATAGCAGTTGAATTGTGGTGGAAGAAGGAGTGTTGAAATCGAGGATGGATTTTGTATGTAGATGTGTGTGGGCATGTATGGGGAATGTCATGAAAAAAGTTGCCCAGTAGCACAGAAATTGAAAGGTGGGAGATACACATCAAGAATGCAGTAGAGATAAATGTCAAAGAGAGGAACCACATTCTTTTTCTGTTCTGAGTTCCCCTCATAAACCACAGCACAAAGAATCAAAGCTGGGGTATGGTACTAAAGATTAGGAATTCCTGGTGGACTTGTGATCATATTAATGTAATACTGTGGCTTTTGAAGAAAAAAGACAAATGGGTCAACTAGACGAGAGTTTTCAGAGGGGACCATGACAGGACACCCTCTACCAGCTTTTCTCTTCAGATTGTTCAACTTTTCAGAGGGGACCGTCACAGGACACCCTCTACCAGCTTTTCTCTTCAGATTGTTCAACTGAGAGGGATGTTGTATTATAGCTATGGACAAAGGTTGGATAAGACTTTCAAAGAGGGAACAAAAAGGAATAATACAATCACTATCTCAAAGTTCCTCTATGTTGACTCAAATTTTTGTTGAAACAGAGGAAATGAGGCTAAGATATCTGTGAGTCGTCAATACTATTGGTTTTGTGGCAGTTTCTGGGCTTCATAAACCTGGAAAAGAGTATCTATTCCTCATTCTTGGAAGGATGTTGGGATAGAGATGGAGCTTTTCCAGCACCATGCATGGGATTTCCCTTTTAGGGGCAAGCAACAAAAATGCCTCAAAGTGGCAGGAGGTAATTGCTTCTTTAAGCTCTGCTCCAACCTATACAAGTCGAAAGTTTGGGAACAATTAGCCACTTGGAAGAAACATTACCCATCCATGGATTGTAGGTTGACCCTCATAAACCCTGTACTTGAGGGTATCCTGGTCTATGGAATGTCCCTATACCTCATAACCCATTCCGTCAAGAGTGGAGAGGCAGTTGGATAGAACTAGGAGAAACTTCGGAGGTAACTCTGGAAAGAAAAAATTCACTTGTGAAATAGACAGCAGTTACTATTGTAATTGGTAAAGAAGGAAAGTGATTTAGCTGAGAAAAACTGAGGCTGCACAATACAAGTCCCCATTATTAACATGGTTGTGCAGTTAGTAATGAACAAGAAAGTCTTGAAGAATGCCATCAAAGAAAAAGTATGCATGAATGAATCTTGGTGCACAAATCCAATATGATCAGCTCATTGTTATGCAATGGAAACTTAGAATATATTGAGGGAGCCATTCAATGTCAAAAAAGAATGTTAAGGTAGATGATGGTGAAAAAAATATATAAGATGGTGGCAAGATGCTTGAAGGTGTGGGTATTGGTGAACTGATCCAGTATCAACTCACGGATTTGTAACATGAATATATATATGTAAGAAATTTATGGGATGATTCTCTTCCAGGGTGAATCTTAAGGTAGGTGACGGAAAAAGATAAGGCGGCAAGGTGCTTGGCTTGGATTCCTTAAAGGAGGTAATCCCATATCTATAGACCTTTTGCCACATTTTGTTGAAGTCACGAAACCTTCATGCAAAAATAAACAGAAAAGCTTAGATTCAAGAAGAATTGCCAGCACAATTGGTTCTGGAAGAATTGCCATGGACTGCGAAGTCTGCAGATGAGCTTGGGTCTTTTGAGAAGTTAGAGAAGGAGGGGCTAACTTCAGGATCTAATTCACTGTTTGATGCACAGAAAAGTTTTCAGTCAAGCAAATTGACAAAGCCAAGCAACAACCACTCACTGGGGCAAGAACAATGTTTAAGAAATGAAAAAGCACCTTCAGAAACGGCATGCCTAACTAGGATAACCTGCAGAGTAAGAAAATCGTAACTTGCAAGTTGCAATTATGTTACACATGAAAAGGATTCTCAGGACCCAAGATATCTTCTTTTGCACTCTACTGTAACATGGAAGATCTACAGTATGTTCCTAAATCTATTTCAATCTCGGTAGTTAAAGCACAGTATTGAAGAACATTTTTATAACCTGGAGAAGACAGAAACTAGAAAGACAGTTAAGATGGAATACAGTTCCACCACACATCCTTTGGTTTATGGAAAGAGAGAACCAATGCTTCCAAGGAAGAATAAATGTACCACATCGTTCCAATTTCAAATGTTCACATTCATTTGTGGATGAACTTCATTAACTCCTTGCACAGTTAAAACTGAGACAAGCCTTTTCTAGCGTTACATAAACGTAAAATACCAGCACTCTATTGGCGCTATGTCGCAAGCAAATTTGCAATATTTATGAAAAAAAATGATGAATTGTCTAATTTCAGCTATGAGTGATGATTGAACATATGATGCAATTTGCAAAACAATGCCCTTTTAAGAAGTGGCCATATTTACTGGACAGGAAGCATACCCAAGGAAGAACACATATTGTCCAGCCAGATTATCAACATTTCCACTTCTTTGCAAGAGCACCAACTGGGGAAGAATGGCAACTGCCTCCAGGTATATTGAGAAAGCCCAGAATACCTGGAACAACATTATACATAGCATCAATAGTGTAAACAGGGAGCGAGCAAATATAAATTCGAGAATCAAGACTATCCCAGAAAAGGAAAAGGAAACAAGTAACACAATCTCTGCCACAGGGACTTCGTGGAAATTCTAATCAGTCATTCAGAGAATTGAATGGCAGCTTATTAGCAGAGCACCTCGCAACCAAGTGTAAGGTTCATTCCTTACCAGTGCTCTCCCCGCCCCCCACCCACCAAAACCTCCTCTCCACTTACCTTACCTCCCCACAAACTAAAAAGAAAAAATCAGTCATTAACGAAACAAACAGATGGGTCTGACTATAACGATACCATGAATACTGAAAAATCTCAGTTTTTTTTTTGTCTCCTAATGTGCTAGGGAAGAGCTCATCTTTTAACAGCCAAGACGGTCAAACAATATCTGGAGATGACCAAAAGGGTAGGGGAGCCAAGAATGACATATAAGATGACATTGCAAATGATATAGACAAGAAGATGTCTTTACTCATGCAAATTGCAATGTAGCATTAGGACCAACACCAAGTCATAAAAAACCTGCACTAGAAACCAAGCCCATACACATGAAGAGTTGAACTGGCCTAGTAGGGTTTTAGAGGATAAGAATAGCGTGGTTGGAAAAAAGTTTGAGGGGGTTCAGCTGACTTTTAATAGGGGAAAGTAGCCAGAGTCACATATAAAATAGACAAGATCAAACTTCAGTCACAACTTTGTCGGCCCTCCATCTGGATAAATCATCATGGCAATATCTCAATACCAGAGGAACTTATCAAACAACAAATATAAATGGCTATTACAGAAATTATTCTTGAAGGGGGCAGACTGACGTTAACGGGCTGATTAGTTGAGGTTTCCCAAATCACATGACTGCAAACATATCATCTTAACATATTTCGAGCTGCTGATTGTATATTGTCAACGTAAAAGGTTTTATATCTTGTCATGAACAGAGACCATCAAAAAATGGATCACCTTAAGAGGGTCTGTACAAGCACTACCTCAAGGGTTGCTATAACCATGTACATGCAGAGTAGCATGTGAGTAATAAGCATAAACATTTTATAGTGTTCATTCACTAGTGATGGACTGATTTTGCGAGAATGTTCATGCTGTAGGTTCCAAAACCGGAAAAAATAGGAGAGTTGCATAGGCAGTCAGTCTGCATAAAAGTAGTCAATTTGCAATTGATTCATAATGCAGAATATATCATTGAAAGGTACCCACTAAGCCACGCATTACATCAGCACCAGGGTGTTTGAGATGAGATTAAATGGAGCGACATGGGAATGATGATTCATATAGCCGACCCAAACTACCTTGGATAAGAAATAGTTGTTGAATTCAAGTTCACTATATATGGACTCAAAGCAACACAACATTTGTAGGATGAAATTCACTATTTCACAGAAGCCAGCCTATGGAAATTCTGAAAAAATGGTTGTTGCAAGCAAAAATAGGATATTGTGCTTGCCAAGATCAACTTCACATAAGCAACCATCTATCATTACAAAATTGTGTGACGGTGACAATAAGCATGATTATCAATGCTAGGACAATCCACATGAAAAATTTAGAACACTTAGAAATCACTGACCTCTTGAAAGGTAAACTTCTCATGAAGAACAAGTGCCAGAATGAAACATGCCCCCAGAAGAATCCAATAACGAAAAGTGTCTAGCTCACGGTCGTATGAGCGCCTGACAACCCGATGGTACCTCATACACCAGACAATTGCCAAAGAGCTCCCAATAAAAACCAGTTTCATCACAGTGTTGTAAATAGAGATGAAGTCCGTGAACAAATCCAGATACCGAGTCACGAACACAATAGCATATAACTCTTGCGTCTTCAAGGATATTCCTGAATACAGCAAAGACTCTCAATCCAACTATTTTCCAGCTAAACGTTAGCCAGATTTCAGCATAAGTATACTCAAGCTACAAGTACATACACTTTATTTGTTATTTAAAGAATAGGTCATCTTTCATTTTATTTCCGGTTCTTTTTGTATTTTTAGGGGGGGAGGGAAGGGGCAATACATAGACAATGATATTTTATACCATCTAGTATTCTGTTAAATTAGCTGTCACATCAGAACTAATACCAATGTGCCATGACTTACCAAATTTGTAGTCTATGCCCTAACATACCCTAACATACCATACTTCATCTGGTTTGTTGATATAGTTTTATTGACAACATTCCATACAATTGAACACGTTAACACTGTCTTTTTATATTTTCAAATTACTCACAATGCCACTGATTTCACTAAATGTCCTACATGAATCCATATATCTACTTAATACGTGGCAAGAAGAAAACCTAGTTAAAAGCTCCCAGGTTCAAAGAAGTTTCAAAATTCATAGATTTCCTCTTTAATATAAAAAAGTATGCTCACTCGTTGCAATCTCTCAGTAGGTCTAACATCATCCGATTCCTAGGAGTTTCAGGAGTTGTAATGTAACTACTTCCTAATAAATAATGTATCATGTGCATTGTCGGATTCACTAACTAGCACATAAACGGAATAATGCTCACTCATGAACTGTTCAATGGAAGCCAATCAAACACACCCTATTCACTCTACAAAGTCCAATCATTAGATCATTCCATTCCAATTCACACAAAATCAAAAACATAACTCGCAATTTTAAGAGCCGATCAGATACGGTCATTCATGTATGAAGCAAAACTACTCATTCAGGTTTCAACACAGATAAAGTCGACGAAATTAATAGAAAACAGTACCTTCTGATACAAAACTATTTACATACTACAAAATATATACAATAGCTGATCGAGGAACTGAGAATGAAAATGCAAGTTGGAATAAGAACCTGAGCATGATTTGGTAGCGTAGATTTTCAGGAGGAGAACTAAGACACTAATCAAATGTGTCATGTCTCCGGCCAGTCTGAAGATATTCATGATTACTACTGCGAAAACCGCTCTATTCCAGCCCTAGATTGGAGTCAAATCCTGAAGAAAATGATGAAGATTAGGGGTTTACCGGGTTGGGGATTGCGGGTTGGGGATTGGAAGTAGAAACGAAATGGAACTGGATTTTTGAAATTTGTCGTGGGATTAAAATTCAGAAACTTGACACTGCAAATAATTTTTGTATTTGTAATGTAAAAATTGCAAGAAGCAGCCCAAGATACACGTGTCGGTCCCAGACGTCCACGAGGCATGTATGTGTCGAAAACGACTCTTTTTTTTAGTTCAAAAAATTTGTTTGTTTTAACTATGAAAATAAAATATTATAGAGCGTTCTAGATTTGAAAAGAGTAAAAAATATCCCCAAAGTAAGGGATTTTGTTTTTGTTAATAGTTTTGTTTGATTTTATTTTATTAGGTAAACTTGTATTTTTTTCAACATAAGATTTAACTAAGAGCATATTTAAATCTTCACGTAGAACATATTTGATCCAATTTAATTTTTAATGATAAGAATGAAATAATTTGTAAGTTGTAAGTTGTTTATACAGTAATTTGTATGTAAAAAAAATATCACGTGCATATAATATATACCGGATTATTTTTAAGCAACTTAATATATCATTTTAAATCATAATAAATAAGAAAATTCACTACATCTATATTTTTAAGTCAAAATAAATGACACAATTGATAATTTATGGCATGAAGTTTTATGTTACACCAAATTCATTGATAAGCTTATGGAAGCACTCAACCCATTGATAAGCTTATAGAAGCACTCAACTCATAAGCAAACGACGGATTCAAAATTTTCATTAAGAGAATTCGGAAAAAAAAAATAGTTGTTTTAACTTCTAAATTACTAAGTTAACATCTAATCTTATATTCAGGAGGTTCAAAATCAATATAAAAATTCTTAAAAATATCTTAAATATATGACGGAATTATTTACCAACCCCCCTCGACATACTCTAATTCCGCCCTCGCTCATAAGCAATCAATCAAGTGGCAATTGGCTGTGCCAAACTCTTAACTTGAATCTGATTATATCATAGGTGCAAAAAGTGAGGAGATGTTAAAAAAAACATGCATATATAAAAGATCAATAGATAGGTACAATAAAAATAATATCCTGAAAATCTAGAGAGTATTTATAATATTGAAATAGAAAACATTGAATTCTTTGTTTATTTTAAATAGTTTACGTTTCAATTTTCATTGTCATATATATATATATATATATATATATATGTTATAGTTAAAACTTATTAGTAATCATCTTTCACTAAATATATAATTGTATAAGAGCTTATATTAATTGCCTCTAACTGAAATTATTATATTTATCATGAGTCCACAATAACAACTCAAGCCTCGTAAGAATATAAATGCAACTACTAGAGAAAAAATAGAGAACTTACAGGAACAATAATTGGTGTCAAGACAAATTTGAACCTAAGTAGAGAGGGGACATTTGAGATTTAACAAAAATAAGAAGAAAAAAAATATAGACTCTAGAATTGAGGAGATTTATATATTTATTTATTTTAAAAAAAAAAAACTTTTAACAGAGAAGGGCAATGAGACGGCAAAAAGGAAGATGAAAAAAAAGATTTAACGAAAAATAATAAGATTAATTTTTAGATATGCTAATACACCGTCAACTAGTGATATGTTGAATAACTAAAATGTACTTGATTTGAAAACTAAATGCCTAGTAATATAGATATATAGAAGAAAGTTTAATATAAATATCAAAATATTTAAAAAGTATTTTGTCAAATTAAACCAAATTTGCACATATCCAAATGATTTCAATCAATTCAAAGGTTATGTGAATAAGTCCAATACACTAAGATATGCTTCTATCAAACATGAACTATGACAATGTAGATATAATTAATTATTTGATTTGCAAATGAAAAATATTAAACTTTTATTTTCTCTGTAATCTTCTAAAATTGAACAAAGGAAATACTAATAGTTTAATATTATGTAGTGCAACAAATAAAGTTATTTTTTCTTTGATGAAAGGTCTCAATTTCGAGTCCTATATAAGAAAAAAAAATTCAGAAAGTATTTTTTTTCTTCAGATTCTACGGAATATAAATTTAAATTAACCCTATTTTAAAATAAATATAGAAACGAATGAGGTATAAAAAAACCAAACAAAGGCAGCATTACTGCTGTTATTTTGCCCAGAATATTCAAAATAATTATAATTCAATGTGTAAATATAAAAGTAGAGTCGAATTGATATACATTAAGAAAAAGTCCAACCAAAGTAACATATAAATATGCCTATTTTTACAAGTTAATTATGCTATTTATTTTTCTTTATCTTTAAGAATAACTCTAAACAGATTTGTAATTATTACTTTCGATATACTCTATGATTATTATAGGTGATATTTTAATTTATCTAATTGCTTGTATGATGTAGCTAAGTTAAATTGTCACTTTCATTCCCAAAATCAAAATTCATAGAATTCATATATATTAATTTAATATATGAGATATTTTATCGATAATTATTGAAAATAATATACTATATATGCCAATTGATTTGACTTGTTCCATTTCCTTCTCACTTTTTCTATATTAGCCACCATTACAACCCAAACAGTGACCACTAAATCCGTTTCATTATCCACGTGGGACAATCTCATTGGCTAAGCTTCGTGTCTCCCAAAGAACACCATTGCCACGTTTTCATCACCAACTGCATTTTCCCATTTGGAACAAAATGAAGATATTTATTTATTTAATTTAATTAAAAATTAATATCCCACTTGGCGTCACGCGTTCTCCATCTCTGTTAACTGGTGACGCTTACACATAAATCCGTCAGATCCGCCCCTTCTCTCCCTCACCTCTCTCTCATGGTCAAAACCCTACAAATACAAGCATAGCTCGACGGAGAAATCGAGCGAATAACAGTCCACGGACATCTCCAGATCGTCGCTGCCTCTGTGAGTCACTCTCTCCGATCTCTTCTGCATCTATTTTTCAATGAGTTTGTTTGTTTATGGAAAAAAATTACATCACCGGAAGAAGAGATCTATAGATCAAAAAAACCGGTGTGAAAATGAAATTATTTTTGTAGAGCTGAGATCTGAATCAATCCATAGATCTGATGAGTTTATTTAGCTCAAGATCTGTTATGTGTCTGAGTTAATTATATATGTATGTGTTTGATTATATGCATGTGTGTGTATATATATGATTTTGTTGAGTACGAAATTCTGGAAGTTTTTTGGCTGTTAAATTCTGATTTGTAATGTGATGGTTTAAGGATCTAGATCTGAAAAGTATGCTTGTGTATCTGCGTTATGTTTTCATGATATCTAGATAACGACATGGCTTGATAGACAGTGTGAGTAAATGGATTTATTATTTATGTGACATGTGATGGTCACTGATCGACCATGAAAAAGTGGTACATGAAGAACAGGGTTGAGATGTTTTAGTATCTGTATGGACATTTTGGTCTTGTTGCAAGCATTGGAGAAGTACTATTTACTTGGAATGCATGAATGGTTCTTAGATTTGAATCTCCAAATTTTGTTTTCATAATGACATAAGAAAATTTCAACTTGATATAAGTATGGATCTTTACAATAAAAAAAAGTCTTCTCTGTTTTAATTATGTCAACCTGTATTAGTATATCTAATCCCCCAAGAGAATTGGTACAAGGATATAATATTAATTGTATATTCTAGTGGATTTGTCCTATTATTAGCAGGATTCATTGATAGATATATGTGATATCTATGTTTTAGTCCTTGGAATTGGTGTTTGGGGGTGGAGAAGAAGAAACAATCTTGTTCTTTTTCTTCTTGTAAAGAAAGAAACTTCATTATCCTTATCAGCTCAATTTATATGCTTAGGTATATTCCTGTTTTTGTGTTCCAAGAAAATCCTATGTGCTCTCCATTAATCTATATGCTTCACTGAATCTGAATTTGTGATAACACCTTCCATTGATTGAAAATTTGCTTTAAA
Source organism: Solanum sitiens (assembly GCA_016801875.1). Classification (NCBI taxonomy): domain Eukaryota; kingdom Viridiplantae; phylum Streptophyta; class Magnoliopsida; order Solanales; family Solanaceae; genus Solanum; species Solanum sitiens. The sequence goes on from JABWTJ010000001.1 coordinate 2,023,742, forward strand.
TTGTATCTTGAGAATGTTAATACTGATATTATATCATCTGAAATTAATCTTTCTGGCTAGCTATGCACATTAAAATTACACAAGATCATGAGTGAATGCTACAATTAGAAGTTTTGAATATGTTTGTACTTTCTGCTGGTATAGTTGAGGCACTATATCTTCCCTGTCATTTGTCTGAATAGTTTTTTTTTGAACAGAGATAGTTCTGTTAATAGTGAACAATGGGAGGAGGATTCAGAGTGCTGCACCTTGTGAAACCATTTCTCTCATTCTTACCTGAAGTTCAGAGTGCTGACAGGAAGGTTCAATTCAAAGAGAAGGTCATCTATACTGTAATTGCGCTTGCTATTTTTCTGGTTTGCAGTCAGCTCCCTCTTTATGGCATACACTCTACAACTGGCGCCGATCCTTTTTACTGGATGCGTGTCATTCTTGCCTCAAACCGTGGTACAGTCATGGAACTTGGAATTACTCCAATTGTGACTTCTGGAATGGTGATGCAATTGTTAGCTGGATCAAAAATCATTCAAGTGGACAACAATGTCCGGGAGGACCGAGCACTCCTGTAAGTTTGTTTTTAAGATTTTTATTTCTTTACTCGTTTAACAGCTATATGTATATTGCATAAGTTCTATTTTGCTAGTTGTCTATTGTTTGAATTCCATATGCAGTGGTAATGGTTTGGAACCTTCAGAAAAGGATATTGTTTGGAACTTATGGGGATGATATGATCTGTAACTTTAATGCTGAAATCATTTTGCAGAACGTAGATTAGTTGTATAATTTGGATTTGCAAGGCAAATTTCATGTTTCAGCTTTTCTCACCCTTGAACTTTTACTGAACATTCATTTCGTCATTTGATGCTTGTATGTAGACCTAGATTACTCTGTGCACCCCCCTGCCCCGCCCACACACCCATATCCCCAAAGATTGAGATCTTTTGGTACTTGTCACTCAGTTACCTAAAAAAATTTCTTGCATGCTGTTAAGTAGATTTTTATGACGTTTCTTTATCTGTTCTGGTCAATGAAGCTCTCTCTTGTGCTCTCTAACAATTTATCCCATGCAGTAATGGTGCTCAAAAGCTATTGGGTATCCTGATTGCTGTCGGTGAGGCAGTTGCTTATGTACTGTCGGGGATGTATGGCAGTGTTAGCCAATTGGGTGTTGGAAATGCTATCCTCATTATCCTCCAACTCTGCTTTGCTGCTATCATTGTCATGTGCTTAGATGAACTTCTTCAGAAAGGATATGGTCTTGGCTCTGGAATTTCCTTGTTCATAGCTACCAATATCTGGTATGTTTTTACCGTCTATCGAAAAAACCTATTTTGAGTTTGTCAGTACATTCATGGAGCTTATGATTCCAAGTTAATTATATTTTCAGTGAAAGCATTATCTGGAAAGCATTTAGTCCCACAACCATCAATACCGGGCGTGGTGCTGAATTTGAAGGAGCTATAATTGCTCTGTTCCATCTCACTATTACTAGATCAAATAGGATAAGTGCTTTGCGTGAGGCTTTCTACCGGCAAAGTCTCCCCAATGTGACAAATCTGCTTGCAACTGTGTTGATCTTTCTCATTGTTATCTACTTCCAAGGATTCCGTGTAGTTTTACCTGTTAGATCTAAGAATGCTCGGGGACAGCAAGGCTCTTACCCAATCAAACTCTTTTACACCTCAAACATGCCTATTATTTTGCAGTCCGCACTTGTCTCCAACCTGTATTTCATCTCTCAGGTGCCTAATTGTTAAGTTTTTTTTACCGGTTGATTGCCAACTTGCTGTCACCTGTTCCAAGAGTGTAACAATTTCTTTTTATTTTTGCCCTTTTCTTTCCTCGATGATCAGTTGCTCTACAGGAGATATGGAGGAAATTTCATCGTGGATATGATAGGAACTTGGAAAGAATCTGAATATTCTGGACAATCTGTTCCTGTTGCTGGTCTTGCTTACCTCGTCACTGCGCCATCAAGGTATTGTTCCCCTTTTTTTCGGCTAATCAATCTCTATTTTGTGTAGAAGTTCTTCACAAGTGTGTTTAGCCTCATACCTTGTGCTTACTTCTGAAAATGCCATTGACGGTCAACTTTTTAATGTATTTCAGCTTGGCAGAAATGGTGTCACATCCGTTCCATGCTCTTTTCTATATAGTGTTCATGTTATCAGCCTGTGCCCTGTTCTCAAAGACCTGGATTGAAGTTTCTGGATCATCTGCCAGAGATGTTGCCAAACAGCTTAAGGTAAATGATCTTGTTGCCTTTGTTTTGTAATCTTTTCCCCATTCTATTTATTTGTCCCAAAGTAATTTGTCAGTAAAATTAACTGCAACTTAACTTTGTTACTTTTAGTGATTGTGGTGCTGTGTTTTGGATGGCAATCAGAATGAGAACTTTTTCACTGGGGTTCTAACTATCCCCCACGCTGTAGATTATGAGAAGAAATAATTGCTATAGATTATTACTGAATGAAATATCAAGAACTCGTTATTTCTAGTCAAAATAGGTTAAAAGAGACGACATCATTCTTCTTCCCATTACCCATAACATACTATTGCCGTTTTGTAACATCTGACAGTAATATCCCACATCTCTGAATTTTGAATCACGGTAAAACATTGGTTACTTTGGCCTCTGAAAGGAATATGTTTGTTCTTGGAGCTTGATTGCCTCACACAGCCCATAGGTTATGAGACAGTATCATGGTGGTTTTGGTACAATTTAGGTTTGCATATATCCAGAATCACTTGTTTTTTTTGTCATTAAAAGTTATATTATCTTCTCGATATTCTATAGAATGATATGGCTCCCAAAAATATTATCGGTATGACACTTTTAACAATGATTGATTTGCAGGAGCAACAAATGGTGATGCCTGGTCATCGTGATTCCAACCTGCAGAAGGAATTAAATCGTTACATACCTACTGCAGCTGCCTTTGGAGGAGTTTGCATTGGTGCATTGACAGTTTTGGCAGACTTGATGGGAGCGATTGGATCAGGAACTGGAATCCTTCTTGCAGTCACAATCATTTACCAGTATTTTGAGACATTCGAGAAGGAGAAGGCCACTGAACTAGGCATGTTTGGTTTGTAGGCTGTAGCGTTTATGCTAGAATGTCCCTCCAAGCCAAGAGAGCAATGTAGTTAACTTGTTGGCTTATAATGGATAGATATTAGAGGCCACAAGTTTTTCCTGTTAAATTTTGTAAGTTTTTTTTGTTTTTAACTGTGCTGATGAATGTTTTACATGACAAGACTAGGTTAATTTACAGAAATTCTCAAAGGATATTACTTGACCTTTCCCCTTATTCCCCTCCATAATGTGATTGATACAAGCATCGAGCACAAACAAGCTTCAGGCACTTTGTATTTTGCCTTTCGGTTTGTAGTGATATTATTACGCCTGCTGCTTCTGGTAAAGTTCAACATGTTCCTTGGCTACTGATTTATTCAGGAAAAAATCTCCGAGTGTCTTCAACAACAATAACCGTGCTTTTTTTCTTTAACTAAATAAAACAAATCTCAACTGTGATTAAACTAAGAATAAGAAAAAGATTAATGAAGATTACAATGTGAATTTAGGCAAACAGCACATGCCTACTGTTCATACCAAAGTTAACTTACCATGGATGTTTTGTTGCAGCTATTTTCAAAGTATTTTAATCATTATTTTTCTTCGAGTTGCCTTGAACTGTTTTCCTTGAGTTGAGAGACTAAAAAATATTCTATATCTTGAAGGCAGGGGATAAAGTCTACATATATTCTACCCTCTCTAAATACGTATATTGCAACCGAAAGCTAGGGCACTACATTGCTATTAGTAGTCTGGATTCCTCCAGTGAACCTATTGGAGATACTTGCATTCTCAATAAGTATCGTTAGCCTTGCAACACATTCTTTAAAATCCTCTATAATTGAAGGTCCGAAGTTTCACAAGTAGTGCTATAAGTTAATTTCATGGTCACTGGTGTACGTACCAATGGTTGGATCCAGGATTCATGGATATTATGTAAAATAAATGGGAACACAACAGGGACTCGTCATCCCATTTGTTATATTCTCTCCGAGATGCAATCATGCAAATAGCAACTCCAGACGCGATACAAATGGTAATACACAAAAATTAATTAAATCAATCCGCGAACCATCTTAGTCCAAAAAAATATCACAACTTTCTAGATGCATACTCCTAGTGCCTGTTAATTTACGATGAAACAAAATGTATGTTAATCTTGTATTTTTGTACTTTAGTGATTGATTAGTCGCTTTAACTTTGCGGCTTACGAATAGATCGTCTTTTCAGAGGAATATTTGCTTTGAGCTATATGCTACTTAGTAATACTGGAATGTCTTTTATCTTCTTTTGTTCCATAACAGTAATACTCTATATTCAATATTAAATTAAAAACTTATTCCTTTCATCCATTTTTATTTCTGCTTTTGTTTATTCCTTTCATTTTTAAGGAGCAAACGGGCATTGTGAAGATATAATTAAAGAACCGTTTATCCATATAAATTATTCACCTTTGTTCGGATTGATTTTTCACATTTATTTGAGATTCAGCGTCTAACCATGAAAATTCAAAATTTTACTTAAAAAAGTTGTGATTCAAATTTGAAAAATAACTTGTATATACCAAATATCGCAGAAAGTATAATCAGAAAACAACTTTTAGATGAATTATCAATCCCACTTACTATAACTTTGACACGAGAATAGATATACCAAATTGGAAAATCGTTGTCTCATGGGTCCATTCTTTTTTAAACCCAATAGCAAATCAATGTACAAGAATTTCAATGATCCTTCCCCTTTTTCTGACACGCTCTCCAACATCTTTAAGGCCCATTAATTTAGATTAGCATAGAAAAAAACATCATTTAAAAATAAATCACTAAGTGCAAAGACGATTCAATTCCCAGGTCTAACCACAAAAGAAAATTAATCAAATATTTAAATGGGATTAAGAAATTCATAAGAGAAGAAACGTTTATGTAGTGTTCAATAATAGCATCTCCGATTCAAATTTAAAAGTTCAAATATTAATTTATGTCCAGTTGGTCCCAACTAATACAAATTACAATCAACATGTAACATCAGTGCAAGTAGCTGGTGGTATAATAAATTATATATCTTTTTCAGAGAATTTAAGGCAGTTAAAGCAAAAAAGATAAGAGGAGCTAGCTAGTACTCTTATCAGATACCTTTAATAATAACACTGATCAGATATTCTGTATCTTGGATTTGACATTTATATTATACTTTGCCCAAAGGCTGAAATCAATGTACATGTAAAGCTGAATACCACAAAAATTGTTCACATATCTAGTCTTTTTAGCTCTCAATGGAATTATTTGAACCCTTTTTTATAGGGTGCATGTTTTGTCCCTTTTATATAGCCAATGGCCACTCTCTAATGAGGTTTGAAAAAGTTAGTAAACTAGTAATAGTAATATATTCTCATTTTTATTGGGAGGTGAATAGAGTTGTTCCATATTTGTGTTCAATGGTGAAATTATGATTTCCATCTAACAATTTAATACACAAGAAAATAAATGTAATCTTTTGTATCGAGGGTCTATCGAAAAATACTTTCTCTAAATTCTGCATCAATCTTGCCCTGAATCTCCAACCCTCGCTTATGACATTACATTAAATAGATTGTTATTGTATAGGAAAAAGTTAGTAATTAGGGGATTGATCAACATCTACATACTATATAGGTTAGACATACAAAATAGTTTTGACTTTGCATGTACCATATAATTTAAAATGAAAGAGATTTGGATGAACCATAAGACCCCCTATATCTCCGTCGCCTGGTGTTACGAAATAGTTTTGACCTTGCATATATCATATAATTTTTAATGAACGATATATGAATGAAACATCTAATTGTGACCCCTGTCTCCATCCCTTGCCTGTGTTGGTGGAAATATAGCTAGTAGATCCACGGTAAAATTAGTCGAGGTGAGCAAATTAACTCAAAAACCAGGTTAGGGAAACAAAATTATATACATGTACAAACTCTCACTTTGCCTCTTTGGATTCTTATCCTATCCCAACCCTAGTTCTTGCCCTAAAAGTAAATAAAGATAAACAGCCTTGTGGAGATTGACATGTACTTGCATTGCTGTAATATTTCAATGAACTTTTATAGTAGCATGCACTTTCCTTTATTTTCTATAAAATCACTTTGAAGACTTGAAGTACATATGCAAAATCTTCATTCACTTTTTGTTTGTTCACAAATTTTCTTTTATCAATCACATTGAGAGAATTATTGAAGTTGAAACGGAAAAGGGGGACAATATGAAACCGGAATGGTATACAACACTATTATTCATAGCGATAAAGTCAGAAACTTCGTTATATACATAAATATTATAAAGTTTTATGAAGAATGTTCAAATTGCCATCCTTCATAGCATTGACTTTTGGTAGACGAAAAAATAATTATTTCTAGCTTGAGCCTGAATATTTTTAAAAAATCCCTTAAAGAGGCATCTTTCTTGATTTATATCAGGACAACTCATCATGATAAATGAAAGCTAAATATATATGGTGGAGGTATTTAATATGTATCACAAGAAGCTTAATTAAAATAGATAAGTTTTTTTATAATATTATGGTCCAAACTTTATGTTGTTTAAATATTATTTCATGGGTACAAAAGTAAATTGAACTAATAATGATGTTTAGTAGAAGCTCTTACTTCAAAGCAACATGCGAAAAAAGGCAAAAAAATTTTTTTTTTTTTGATTAAGGTTGTAGTTTGAGTGCTCAAAACAAGTATCATAATAAACTCAAAGCCATGTCTTTTTTCAATCAAAAGATATATATAGATAGACATTAATATTATTATATACTATAAACAAACACCAACAAAGGCATAATCATTAATTTTTCACTATACAATGTTTATGTTGTCCACTCCATTTTAATTATTATTATTTTTTATTTTTTTGTAATATGGTTGAGGTAGTCTTATTTATTTTATCATCTTATTGTGGTCCCTTATTAAACATGGGAAACAAAAGAAGTAATACGTAACGTTGCTTTTAAATTTGTTGTTTTCAACATTTATGTTTACGCATTTATTAAGGTTAGGCATATGTAGGTGTAGCTCTATATATAAATAGGTTCAAAGACTAGGACAAAATTTGAGCACATTTACTTTGACTATGATAAGATACCAAAATTTTTCAAAATCTTAAAGTAGTATCTTTCTTCTATCCCAAAAAAAATAAAATAATAATAATAATAATAGAATCAGCATAATTTTACTTATAGAGTTCAGAAATATTAGAATGTCGGCAAATTTTATTTACATATGTGCATGGGATAGAAAGACTAGATTATATATGTCTAACAGACTTTCGAGATAAAAATAGATTTTTAATGTTTAAACCCCTTTTTATATTGGCAACTTTTACATATAGCAAATAAAAAATTATATTTGTATGCTATACTAAAGTTTGCATAATTGCGCTCCATAGCAAACATAGAAACTGTATAATTCGCTATACATATACAATTGAAGCGAATTGTATAAAATGAAGTGTATAAAACGAGAAAGAGAAAGACACTTGGGCAGAAAATTGTATAATAACGAAGTGTATAAAACGAATTGTATGATTATAAGTGTATAGAACGATTATATACAATTTGAATTTGTATAAAATGTGAAAGAGAGAAAGACAAAAGAGACTTGGGCAGGGAATATACAATTGAATCGAATTGTATAAAACGAGAAAGAAAGAAATTAGATACAATTTGAATTTGTATAAAACGGGAAAAAGAGAAAGGCAAAAGAAACTGGGCAGGGGAGTATTTTTATTATATAATTATAAGTGTATAGGACGAAAATATATGTACTTGCATGTGTATATATAATTTTCTCACGCTTTATACAAACAGAAACGCAATTTATACATTTCGCTTCTGTTTGTACAAGTGAGAAAGGCGAGGGTGGCGAGCGAGATTTGGGAGAGTGGCGAGCGAGATCTGGAAGAGGGGAGAGAGGGAACAAAAATATATGTATTTATACAATTTCCTTTGCTTTATACAAATAGAAATAATTTTTATACACTTGTGTTTGTATAAAAAGTGAGGAAGCGAGGGAGAGATTGAAGGAGAGTGGCGAGCGAGATATTTGGGAGAGAGGGGACTGGCAAATTTTGGCAAACGTTTGCTATGGAGCACAATTAAATTAAACCCTAGCTACTCTATTTATTTTAGGTTATTAATTTGCTATTATATACAATTATCCCTTTTTATATTATGAATTTCATTGAGGAGAATTGATTCACGAAGAAGAAAAAGAGGGTTACAATTCTGATGATATCATGCAGTAATTATCAATGAGCATTTGATATAGGAAGACATTTATATTTTTATGCACATGAAATAATGAAATTCAGGCATATGACAAAAAAAAAAGTTATATTATATATTACTCTTTATTTTTTTCCTAAAGAATTTCACTATGTATGAGAAAATTGCACCATATTATTTTGTGCAAGATTCGAAACAATTGAAGGAATGAGAAGGCAATTAAGAACTGTATTGCTCATATATATAAACAGTGACATAAACTGAAAGCTTTCTTTCCAAGATTTTTGATGTAATAATTAATGATCCATTTAGTAATAATTAGGTTACAGTAATACAAGTATTTTTTTTAATTAATAAGTGTGTTTATGAAATTCATAATGCAATTGTGAAGTGCTACAACTGTAGGAAATAATTAGGTTCCTCATGTATTCTGAAGCTATAGTGAATTTGTTTATGCTTAAAGTGCTATATTCATCAATTAGGTTCGTAATTATTACTAATTAATTACGTATCAACTTCTAATTGACGCTATGTAGAATGCATATATATAATTATACACCTACCTGTACGTACTAATTGTAATGTCAAAAACTGAATGAAATAATCATTTTCTTTGAAAATATATACTCACTCCGTTTTAAAAGAGTAACCTAGTTTGACTTGGAACGGATTTAAGAAAAGATAGAAGACTTTTTTATCTTGTGATTTTAAATTAAAGTTATGTCACATGTACCAAAAAGCTCTTTAATCTTGTGGTCTTAAACATGTCAGTGAAAAATTAAAGTTAAAATTTTGCCAAAAAAAGAAAGAATCATTCTTTTTTAAACAGACTAACAAGAAAATGAGGTCATTCTTTGAAACGAAGGGAGTAATTTTTATGTTTTCATGTTCATGGTATCCATATTGAAGCCCAATTATTACGAATTTGCATCTCATAGGGACTATTCGAAAGGAAACACTTCCTACCAAGAATTTTTCATACCAATAACTCAAACTCGAAATCGAGAGATAATTTTATCCAGTGTTATAAATTACTACTACTATTATTAGTATTTTAATCACTACTTGACCATCTTTAATTACGTACGCAACCAGCCAAATTATGATTTGAACATTTGCTTGGAAAATATATACGTTACACCTGATCATGTCGATTTCTACTTTCTATTTATGGAAATTGCATAGTTATTTCTTTTTTTGTTGTAACTATACTTTTGCGGCATTAACAAAGGGAAAATATCTTAATTTATTCTGAACTTTACAAAATGGTTCAGATTTTTATACATTAATAGTTGGAGAGAAAGGTTAGAAATATATTTAAATTTTAATTCGAATTATTTTAATTATTTCAATTTTTGGGCATATTGTGTTTTAAAGATATATATGCATTCACGTGAACATTATAAATATTGCATTATTATAAATACTAACTTATCTAGCTGACACTATCTTTAAGTTTTAAATAGTGCAAAGGGTAATAGGTCATCATGCCCAAAGTAGGGACTGTTGTGATAATTTCGATCAAAACTCGAATATAACACAAATCATGGAGATAAGAACAAATACAAATATCATTTGATATCTCTAATTTTTTCATTCTTTATACCATCAACATCCACCTTTTCTTTTGAATATGCACATGTATTATCCTACAAATTTCCAACATATAGAATGACTAAAAATAATTCCTTATCTAGTAGTGGATATAAATGTCACATTCATTTAGCTCCAATTATTATATATCTTTATTTTTAGTAGCTGTACTAGTACTGTTTATGATTTTGAATAAATATTGGCTCCAAACAGTATAATTATTTTAAATTAAGAAAGTATAGGTTGTCTTCTAATGATTTGAAGAGGACCATTACTTATCCCTAAGCTTCCATAAAACAAATATTATTGACTAGACCATTAAGAGCTATAGAGAGTATGATTTTGTAGGGTAGATCTATGACCATTGACTATACATATACCTCTCTCTATCATAATAGTTTAAAATCACAATCAACTTGATTTCCTCCTCACTTATGGTAGGGACTTTCATTAATTTTATTTAATACTTATATGTATTATTATTATTCAACTTTCTGGAGTAGATTTTGGACACTAATACATATTCATTACTAGCAAATTATTAGGTGCAATTATCGCTAAATATATATTTTTAGCGATAATTATATGTTTTTAAAGTTTTTAGCGATATTTGTTCTAATGACACTTAAATAATGTCGATAAAAATATTAACACTTTTTATAAATATCAATATTTTATGCCGTTAAAAATTATTTTTAATGTATGTTTACATCGGAAAATAATAAAAAATTATGTCATAAATCATGATTTTTCATTCACTTTTAATCGAATCAACACCCTGTGCAAAGGTACATAGTGAAAACTGAAAAACATACTCTTACTGAAATTGTGAAAAACTTCTTAATTTTTATGTACGAAAACATTATTATTATTCAGTGAAAATTTTTATTAGGATTTGAAAATAGTAAAAATCAAATAAAATTGGTAGTACTTACTCTCCTTGTTATTTTACCCAAACTTATATTCCTATAATACTATGATTTAGTGGCAGATAATCCTAATAAGTAACTCAAAATATACTTTGAAAAATATAGAAGATTTTTCTTCATTAGTCATTTTAATTTTTATGATATTAATCTGTAAAGATAAGCTATTAATTTTGTAGTATCAGTTAATTATTCATTAATTTCAACTAAAATGTAATTCCTATAAAAGATTATTTTTTTTCTTACAAAAAAATGTGAGACAAAGAGTAGACGCATTAAAATTGTTTTGAGACATTTTGGTATCGTGTGATTGGTAATTTAATTTTGAATATCATTTGAAAACAACAGTAGAGAGTAATGTGAGTTGTGGACCATGTATACCCCTGACTAAATTGACAAGAAAAAGTATATATTCTCTAAATTATTAACCAGTCACTGACCACAAAAAACAGAAAATTGATCATATAATATACACAATTTTGAAATTTCAAATTTCAAAATAATATTCCATTAAATTAATATCACCAATCATTCCAAATAAATGAAAGGAAGAAGATGCATTGTATAATGCTATACGTACCAGTAAGCCCCATTTTTCGATCATCTATCACCATCAACAGTTATGTCCATGGCAAATGACGTCGCGGAGCGAATGAGAATACTTTTTTTTTAATCTCGATTTTAAATTTTGTATATGAATTTTTTTGCTATATGAATGTTAATTGTTTGTCAATGCGGATATCAAACATCAAATATTACTTTAATTACTTTGTCAATATGGATAGCAAACGTCAAATAGACACGGGCTGTGTCAATTATTTGGCGAAGATTATCTGTTTTAGCTTAATCATATTGATTTTACTACATTAATTTATCAATTTATTACTTATATCTCATATATAATTTAATTTTAAGAGTTAATTATGTTAATGACTAGTCTTTTTAGTGTCAGCCACCACTCATTAGAAACAAGAAATTAACTCATTCGGTCCGGACCATTGTACGTTGAAAACGTCTCAACGGTTAAATAAGAAAATAATTTTTGGACTTTGTACCTATTTAATCTCAGAAGTTAGTTAATGAGACGCTATAATAGTTAGCAATACTGAACAAGCGAGTCATCGATCCGAGGAGGCTCGTGACCAAATATTTTATATTTCATTGGATGTGTGATAAATTTAGCACCACCGCATGCTCAAAAGCATCAATTTGGAATACAAAAGTCAAACATAATATGAACTAATCTCGCAATCTTTTGATTTTATTTTATTTATCTCATACTAGATACTAGAACAATATATTTAATAAAATTTCATTAAAAAAAATGGAAAAAGTAAAATATATACAAGTTTCATATTAACTTGTATATGTAAAAAACTGTTTTCGAATTAAGAGTATAGCAAATTCAAATATAGAAAATATGATAATAATGAAGAAAACATAGTAACAATAAAATAGTGAAATCTATATATATATATATAAATCTGAATCTAAAATCGGTGATGTGACATGTCTCTAAGAGCTAGAAAAATATTTAATTTTTTTTGTTTTTTTACCATTTTCAAATTTTAAAATACAAAAATATTACTTAAATATTGAAGATAATCAAGATTAGTCATTAAATAATATTTACTCTAATGTCTGTTATCTATCTTTTCATATTCGTATGTTACTAATTATTTTACTAACTATAAATACCAAAACAAATACCTTGCACTACACAACATTCTGTTTTTTTTCATTCAAAATACATAAATGAGAATTGAATAATAGATGAAACTGCCATTTAAAATTAATTAAAATTGCAATTATTGTCTTTTTTATCCATCTCATGTAAAATTTAGACTATTCATTTACCTTATTAACTTTTGCATATTAATGTCACTTTCTCTTCTCATGTCTTTTGATATTCCAAGTATGGAAGAGTATCCATATAAATTTGAGTACAATTGGATATACATTTTTCAAAAAAAAATTGAGTGAATATTAATGCTATAATTTCTTCATATATTTTTTTGTTGTTACAGATTTATCCTTCAATACTTTTGTCACTCTCACAAGTAATTCTTATGGTAAGTAAATATATATATTTTATGTGTTTCTGATTTAAAGTTTATATGACATTTTGGATATACATTTTGTATAAACTTGAGTGAATATTAATGCTATAATTTCTTCTAATATTAACAGGTTCATCCTTTAATTAACTGATGGTTTAAATATGGTTTAAATAGTAATATAAATAAATTTCATTGAACTGTTATTTTCGATTGAATTTTCCTCATATTTTTTGAAGGTCGTATATTTTAGTGGCAACATATTTTGAAAAGTATGTTTCCTGACGATATTTTTAATTGTCGTTTTTATCAGTAATATGTTTTCATCATGTGAAGAAAATAGTGTTCTTCATATTTTGACATGTTAATAGTGATTTCTAATATTTATTCGGTATAACAATAAATAATCACATTTGAGACACATGAGAAATATTATTACCTTCCAATTGCATTTTTTTTGTAAACTATATTCATACATACTTAATGTTGGGCGTATACAAGATAATCTAACAATCTCCATATGATCAACATTCAAATTTGAACGAATATATTTATTGTTGTAACAGAAAACAAAAAGTTATATAAATGAAGAATCATGAAAAAAATATAATTTAATTGCATCAATTAGATTGAAACTTTGATTTGTTTGTATAAATTAATTAGAATGGGCAGCCACTATATATAAAGTGCCATTTCTTTCCTTGTACTCTTTTGGTTTAAAAAAATGAGGACTATATAAAACATTAAAATGATACGAGAGGTCATTCGAAAATATAAATTTATTTCTATTTTTTTTAAAATATAAAATAAATTTGGCATAATAAATCGAAAAGAATGAGGAGAAAGCAATAATAAATTACAAAATAAAAAGGAAAAAGTTATTGAACCAAATGGAAAGAAATAAAAAGAATAAGGCAGGAAGGAAAGAAAAAGGAAATGAAAAGGAAAATTTAATGATTGTAAATAAATAATAATTTAATAAAACAAACAAAGAAAATAAAATAAATTTAGATCCTTAAATCACGTTATTTTTTATTTTATTTTTCTCCTTACTTGTTCCTCTTAGTCTTTTTTAATTGCGTGTAGGGAATTAAAGTATTAAAATGAATAATTCAAATTACAAAAGATATGCACATACATACTTATATATAAGAAAAAATGTAATGAATTTATTAAACGAGAATTAAATATATAATCTCATAATATAAAGGTGAAATACTAAGGGTCTGTTTGGATTGACTTTTGCTTATGACTTATAAGTCAAAAGTCATAAGTTCTAACTTATAACTTTTGACTTATTTTTGTTATTTTCACTTTAAAATAAGTGCTTATAAACACTTTTTAATTATTTTCAAATACTTTAAAACTGCTCAAAAACTATTTTGGCTTTAAAATACCTAAAAAAAGTCGATCCAAACGGGAACTAAAACTACATAACAAAAAATTTAAAATAAAATATATTTTTATAAATTATTTAAACACAGTTAAATAAATTATTCTATATTTGATGTTTTTGATTGCACCTTTACTCTTTCCTTTTATTTTTTCTACTTTTTTTCTTTATTTACTATTTATTGTTTCGGACCATAAATAATTCTAATTTCTTAATCATTGCTAACAAAAGTCATGTACGCTAGCAAGAAGTTACTGTATAGTTTTTTTTTTTCATTTGGTGCTTTTATTTGCACATTAAATTCTAAATATTTACTTATCCATTAAATTATGGATACAATACCCATAAAACTTTCGTTACTTAATTCTGCTTTTTCTTTCTGATTTCTTTTATCTTACTTAAAAATTTGCTTAGATAATTTATATTTATAGTAAATTAGGCATAATAGTCTTCCATTGCCCTTTCTATTACATATTTATTACACATTTATTTTGAATTATTATAAACATACACTATCCAAAATTAAAATATGAGACTATATATAAAGCTAGATAATAAAAATGTGATGTGGCACATTTCAATGGATGATCCTATTTATTTTTTGGGGAATTTTTTGGCATTTCCTTCAAAAAAATTCATTTTTATTTTATAAAATCATCTTCACACCTCTTCAATTATATATATATCTAAATTTTTAATTTAATAATGTTTATAACTCCTAACCTTTCATATTCATAATCTTTAAATTATTTTAATATAAATTTATAACTCCTTAAAATCATACTTATAAAATTTTATTTTGAGAAATGTATGATGATGATTTTATTTTCATTTTTCTATTCATCTTTTATATATTTGGTTGACAATTTGTAATTATTATTATACAAAAAGGAATGATTCTATTACTACTTAAGTGTCATGTTTATACTCCACTTAAGTGTCATGTTTATAGTGTTTATTATGTTGGTAATTTTTTTAATGTTTTAATAATTAAGATAATAAGAATGATGTTTCATTTATTTATTTATTTATTTATTATAGTAAATTCACGATTTCTCTTTATTTTGTATTTTATATAAAGTTCTGATTGTTATAAATTTATAATTTATTTGGTTCAAAATAGTAACTTGTGATTTTATTGAACATAATTATCTTTGCTCTTTTTCTTTTTACTTCCTCAAAAATGTCTAAATAGTTATTTTTTTCATGAATTTTCAATTAAAAAAATACTTTATTGAAAGTTTTAAATAACACTAACATCTACACACTTATATGTTGAGTTTCTTAAGTTTTTCATCTTTATTATAATTTTTTGCTAAGAATTCTGTTTATTTTTATTATTATTTTTTTACTTTTATAATTTCTCTATTTTTTATTGTAGAATATAAATATGTGAATTAACTATTCATTTATATTCGTTAATGTAAAACTTAAAGATCATTATTTTCATTACTCTCATAATTTTATTATCATAATCTCTAAATAATTAATAGTCATATTCTTGACATTATTTGTTTTTCATATTATAGTTCTATAAATAATGCATTGTAAGACTTTGGACAAATGATCACATTAGTTTTTTAAATTAGTATGTTTTTGATACATGTTTTATTCATCCTTTAATTTGACTCGAAGAATAAAACTATTGAATGTGATCAACTTGTGGAAATAGATGTGAGACAGGAGTTCGAAAGATTGTGTATTAATTTTATATTTATTTTTTTATTTTTAATGATTAGGACTGTAAGCAAGGTAAAAATAATGTTGCATTCTTTTTCTATAGTTCTCTTTATTTTTTATTTTGTACGAAAAAAATTATTGTTATAAATTTAATTATAATTTTATGGTTCAAAAGAGTAACTTATGACTTTGTTGGAGGTTATCTAACTACTATCAAAATATTTTCTCTATTAAAACAATTAAATATATGGATAAATATATAATGAAATTTAATCATTTCTATAATCGCGCGAAGCACGGATAAGTTCACTAGTAATGGAATATATCGAAAACAAAAACTATAATAATACTATTAGTATATGACAATGACAAACATTAATTACCCTAAGCAAAATAATACTATGTTCATAATGAATTAACTTTCTATCGTAATTTCTATTTCATACATCCTTTTATATTTAAAATCATGTTTTCAATAAAAATCATATTCTATCTCTCTAATATTTTTTCTAACTTATTTCTCTATAATCAACCTCTCGTATCTGTGTCTTGAGATTCGGAGAGAAGTCACTTTCCTCTGATGTTTTTGTCTTGTAATAAGGAAAATAGTGGAAGGTAGTGTGAAAATTGATAGCCGAAATGAGAAAACATGTCGATCCATAAAGAAGCCACCAAACAAACTGCACAACCCCTTATCTAAGAGATCCCATTTTCCTAGAATTTAAGACTTACGAAGCAATAAAATCAGTACAAATAATTATGATATGTTAGATGGATTAATTAATAGACTAATTCATTATTTTACTAATTAATTTAATCTAATGAGTGTCTTGTTTGTTCAAGGTTTTGGAGTTTTTAATAATATAATATAATCTTAAAAGTATATCAAAGGATTTTTTTTTTTAAAAAAAGAAGAATACAAAAGTGAAAAAAATCATATCAAATATTAAGAAAAGCATTGTATAACATTTTGAAATGGAAAAAAAAAAGTAAGAACAGCTTTGGCTCCTTTTATCTTTTTAAAAGTTTATATAGTTTATATGCTAATGATATAAATTATATGAAAAATGCACAAGTACTCTCTTAATCTATAATTAAATTTAGAGATATTTCTTAATTAAACTAAGGTCTTATTATCCTTTTGAGTTTATCTTTTTGGTAATTTTGTTCACCTTTTTGGCTTAGGTGACATTCAAATATCTCCTACGCGTCTTAATTGTGTGGAGTCATGAAATGTGCTACGCAAGACAAAAGGTGCACAAAATTTAAAAAAAAAAAAAAAGTTCAAAGGATAATAGGACCTTAGTTTAATTAAAATGTGTCTCTAAAATTTTTATCATACCCTCAAAATACTTGTGCATTTTTCCTATATTATACTATATAGTATTGAGTGTAAATATTGTTAAAGAATGACAAAAGTCCCACATCGATAATTAATGAGATGGGTGGATCTCTTACAAGACTTGGGCAATCCTCCTCCCTTTGAGCTAGCTTTTGGGTGTGAGTAGGCCTAAGACCTAATTTTTTAATTATCTTTACGTGAATCATTTATCTGAAAGGTATTTCAATTTGGAGATTGGGAAAAATAGAAAATAATATATTAGACAGGCTCGAAAAATTTCCGTGAGCAATAGAGGACATAAAGTAGAAATTAAATGCAAGAAAATCTTGGTTGAAAATTTGAATGTTTTGAGAATAATGATATTTATTTTTTAAAGAAAAAACTCAATCGATGTGGGAGATAAACCTAAAATATAATTTATTGGTAATTTAGAATTTTGTTATTTACGATATTTATTTAAGTATGTTTTTAGGATTTTTCAAACTAATTGATTTTTACTGTTTTTAAATCCTTTTTTAATTTAGTAAAATGTTATAACATGTAATTGTTTATTGTTGTAATTTGAAAATTAAAAGAATAATGTTCTTATAATTAATAATCCTATGGATGTCAATTATAAAATTCTCTTTATTAGTTAAGGGGTTTTCTTGTTCTATTTTAATTTAGTTTGGTAGTATTATACATATTTTAAATGTAGAGAGATACAAGAGTTTTAAGATTATTGAATAAAACCTCATACCCATTAATTATTTAGAGAGTTTGACACTGTTTCAAGATATATAATCACTTTTTTTGGTGATGACTTAATCACAATAATTTTTATGAGGAAAAGAAGAAGAAGGACAAGAAAATAAGTCATGAGATTTGATTTAAAGTTAAAATGTTGAAAAAAAGTCTCCTACTTCTTTTTCGTAGATTAATAGATTTATTCTATATATATAATTATTGTTATTCTTTCGGTACTTACGCATATATTAATATTTTTATTATTTTATTTTCCTTCGGAATCTCATAAGGACCTTTTGAGGTAATTAAGGAACCTTTGTGTAGGCAAATATACGTTATTTTGATCTTATTATTATTATTATTGAAAGAAAGAAAAAGTTGCCCGCAGCTCGCATTTGTCAATCCCTGGGCTTGGCCAAAAACATATCCGGCATATTAAGACTAAGATGAATCATCTCAATTCCTCAACAGGCCTAGTCCCTAAATTTCTAAACTAAATAGGACGCTTATAATCGCGATATTATTATAATAATAATAATAATAATAATAATTTGTGAATGTAGAACAATATTGTTGGGCATAATCATCACTATCTTTTGGGAGCTGTGCTTTTCAAGCATGCGCTGGATATACGTTTTAGGTATAATAATGCTGCATTATAACTCACTCAACAATTAATATCAGACATCAAAATTAATCTTTTTATGTATTATAATGAAGAATGAACTACTAAAGAAAAAAGTATTTGTCACTTATATTATTTCTGTTTGAGAATTTAATATTTATACTAAAATTCGATAAATATGAATTATTGTTTAATAAGGCCCATTCGAAAGCACTATTCTCTACTAATTTTTTTAATATTAAATACTCGAAATAGAAATTTTTAATTTTAAAAAAAGCAATTACATCTATTGCAAAATATTTTTTTCGTGGTGTATTACTATACTCTCAACATCAAAGATGTGTTTCCAAGAAAACGGCAATATACAAATTAATTATATTGTTGTAAGTGTCATTAAATTTATTAAAAATAACATCACGATTCGTATCAAATGGTTCAAACAACTATAGAATAAGGAATAAAATGTTTGCCACCGCCGCATTGCATTGCATTCCGCAGTTTCATTAAAACTCAGAATAATGCAGGCAATGTATTATTAATCAGTAAGGATGTGTTTGGTATGGATGAAAATGTTTTTCACGGAAAATGTTTTTTTAAAAAATGTTTTTTAGGAAGTAGATTTTGGACTTATTTTTTTTTATTTGGTTGGTGGGTAGAAAGTATTTTTCGTAAATGATTTTTAGTGTTTCATTTATGAATGAAAAATGTTTGAGAGACATCTTTTATTTTTACTAGAGTAAAAAATAATTTATAAAATTAAAAATATTTTTTAAAAACAAAATTATTTTTTTTGAGTGGTGGTGGGGTGGGGCGGGGGGATGGGATAGGAGTGAAAAAATAAAAAAATTGAAGTAAATAGTATTTTTAAAAAATAAAATTATTTTTTTTTGGGGGGGGGGTTAGAGGAGGTGGGTGGGAGGCTGGTTTTGGGGGGGGGGGGGGGTAGGAGTTTAAAAATAATAATTTGAAGTTGAAATATTTTAAAAAGCAAAATTAATTTTTTGGGAAAGAGGTGGGTTGGGGGGAGGGGCTGGCCGGTGGTGGGTGGAGGGAGGGGCCAGGGATCGGGTGAAAAAATAAAATTTTTAAATTGAATTTTTTTTTTAAATTGATATTTTTCCCTAAAAAGAAATGTAATTTGAAATTAGAGGAGGGTTTTGGAAAATATTTTCCTTAATTTTTGAAGGGAAGTCATTTTTTCTTAATTTTGAGAAAAATGAGTTTTTTTCGAAAATATTTTCCAAATTTTTATCCCAACTAAACATGAGAAAATTAGAAAATATTTTCTTTTCCTTCGTACCAAACACACTCTAATTTATAACTTGTATAGTTGACTATACTTTTTAAAGTATTACTGTTAATGTATGTCACACTTTTTTTTAGTTGAAAAAGAGTGTTATTTAATTTCTAATTTAGGTTAATTACTAGTCTTAAAACATTTAATGAAAGTAGAGTGATCTGATGAGAGATAGTTGTTGCCAGTTTGACATACAGAAGGACATGAATAATAGATTCTTAAGTACCCCCCAGCAACTAACTTGGAGGCCCCTCTCTCACGCCTCAAGTGAAACAAGGTTCGTATAGTTGTACGTGGGAGTCGTGTTTGGTGTGAGGTATAATATTAATAAATTTATAGATAAAATATAGAATTAGTTTATCATGTATTTAATTATAAGTATCAAGTCATGTCCTCTAATTATTTATCTCATTATTTATATCTTAATCGTGAAATAACTGATCATGAGATAACTTATTCTAAACCACTTGATCCCTCAATCAATGAGATATGTTATCACATACTCAAAGTATTCTAACTGTTCTCGACATAATTGATTTTGTGATATACTTATTTCCTATTAAACGATCCGTTATATTTTTATATTAATTAATTAATTGTTTAATAATAAAGTGGATAAAATATGAAAAAGGTTGGAGTAATGTTTTTTCTTTTGGGTATTTGGGGCTGGATTCATTAAGTGGACCCCAAATTATTAAACAGTGTCTACCACCTACTTTACACCTTCACTTATAATAATAGGCAAAAAATTATCCTAACGCACACAGTGAAAAGAGAAAATCACAACAAAATGTACTAGTACTAGTATATAACGGTAGGTTGAGTTAATTTTGGTGCGTTAAAATGGTAGGTTGAGTTAATTTAGGCAGGTTAATAAATTGAGTAATAAATGATCATAAGTTCCACAATGAATTATTGGGCTTTTGATTTTAAAATTTATTTTTTAAAAAAAATTGAATTTGCTGGATTTGAATAGAAAGTCTTTCAAAAATAACTCTTTTAACTTTTGAGTATAAAATAGTTCTTTATTTGTTTTTTTTATGTTTAGTTCTTTTCTATAAATAGTTGAACTATAATATTTATCATTTTATAAAATTAATGTATAAATTATCATATTTTATTTATTATACTTTTGATAGAGTAATTAATTAATCTTGTCATTCATTAATAAAGTTAACTTAAAAAATATTAAATAAAAATCGTATATCATTTCTTAATATAAGTGTAAAATAAAAATATATTTTACCCAATTTGTCAATTTTCAATTATGTGATTTTACCACCAATTAAAATAAACGACTAAACGGATGGAAAAAAGATTATCACTAAAAATGTTTAAAAAAATAGCAAATGGTCAGAACATTCATGCAAAATCATTAGATCATAGGTGCGACTTGTGCTGAAGAAGAATCCATGAAAGAGAAAGTAATATCATGATTTTAGAAATCTTTGCTTTTAATATACACTCTTCAATTTCTGTCACTTAAATGACCAGCAAATTATTTCCATGGTAGTTGGATGAATTTATTTTCTTTTACCACCTAAGAATTTGCTAGCGTTAACATCGTTTCTTCCTTAATTAACGATATCATTTAGAGAACGATAACTCTCGCATAAGTCTTATCTAATAAGAATATAAATTAGTCAAACTTTAATATAAATACGATGATGATCGAATCAAATTATAAAAGAAAATATCTTATTTAAGTTTCTCTATATAATACACAATAATGACTGGTCTTTTTTTTTCTCTCTCGCGCCAAATCTTGGCTTTTACTACCCAACTTCCATTTTCCTTTTATCTTCAACCTTGAATCAAACAAGAGGGACTCTGCTTTTCCCTCCTTTTCCCCTCTGTCCATTTTTTTCTGTCTTTTCTCCACTTTCTCAGCACACCCTTTTGCTTTCTACCTTCAGTTCACACTTCTCAAGACTCCATTTTTTCACGTCCTAAAAATCACTGATTTTGCTTGCCTACTCTGTTTCAGCAAAAAATCAAAATGGAATCTGTGAGACCAGCTCCAGCTCCTAGTAAAAGCAGGTTAGCTAAGACATTTCAGAGAGTAATCCATCGGAAAAACTCATCAAAACCATTTTCCAATAATGGGTTTTGCCTACTCATACCTCAAGAGAAGCTTAGGTGTTGTGAGTCGCAGCACTTTGATAAAGAAGAAATTGAAGAGTGTAAAGAACATACCAAAAACAGAGCTGTTATGGAGGCTTTTGTTGCTAAGCTTTTTGCTACAATTTCTTCTGTTAAAGCTGCTTATGCTGAGCTTCAGTTGGCTCAGTTCCCTTATGACAGTGAAGCTATTCAAGTTGCAGATCAAGCTGTGGTGGATGAACTCAAAGCTTTGTCTGAGCTTAAACATAGTTATATCAAAAACCAAATTGATTCTTCACCACCCCATGTAACTTTAATGCTTGCTGAGATTCAAGAACAGCAGTCTGTTATGAAAACGTATGAAATCACCATGAAGAAAATGCAGGGAGAAATTGAATCTAAAGGGTATAACATATCTTCTCTACAAAAGGAGCTACAAGAAACCATTCACAACAATAAATCACTCGAAAGGAAGCTCAACGCCAGTGGATCATTCTCCATTCTTGACAATGTCAAATTTTCAGATGTAAATCCTAAAGATTTCATCATGGTTTTACACTATGCCTTGAGATCTATCCGAAATTTTGTCAAGTTCTTGATTCGGGAAATGGAGTCTGCAAATTGGGATATAGATGCTGCTACGAAATCTATTCAAAATGATGTCACTTTCCACAAGAGTAATCATAGGGCTTTTGCGTTTGAATCTTTTGTTTGCAGAGAGAGTTTCAGTGGGTTTAACGAGCCAACTTTTTCTGTTCAGAATGACGATTCTTTATTTTCCGGCGTGACCCAACGCCGGAATTTCTTCTTCGATCAGTTTAAGAAGTTGAAATCTGTGAATGTTACTCCTTTTCTCAAGCAGAACCCTTCTTCTCTGTTTGGAAAATTCTTGAAAGCCAAATACCTTCATTTAGTTCATCCAAAAATGGAGTTTTCCTTTTCCGGGAACTTAAACCAGAGGAAACTTGTAAACTCCGGCGAGTTCCCGGAAACAGAGTTCTTCAAAGTTTTCAGCGAGATGGGTCGGCGCGTGTGGCTTTTACATTGCTTAGCATTCTCTTTCGATCAACAAGTTAGCATTTTTCAAGTTCGGAAGAACTCCAGATTCTCAGAGGTCTACATGGAAAGCGTTACAGACGAGATTTTCTCCTTCGCCGGCGGCGAATTCAAAGTGGCGTTCACGGTGGTTCCCGGTTTTAAAATCGGTCAAACAGTAGTCCAAAGTCAGGTATATTTATCTCCGGTCACTCCTCCGTCCAAGCACTAATGGGAAATCAAGTAAAAATCACATCCCCACTCGCTCTAAATCACCACGCGCCGCCTCAATCACAATGGTAAATCTCCGCTCTCCAGCCGCAGCATGTAAATGGTTTATCAAACTTCCTTCAATATCCAATAAAATGAGCTCAGCTAAAAACAGATTACGGTGGCGCGTGAGGTATACGCGGTACGGATTATATGTTTTGAGAATGTGATGGGCCTTGGTCCAAAAGTATTAAGTGGGCTTTTGGGCCCACATAGTGAAAGTGGTTCAGGGCTGTGAAGTGGGATCATTTGGAGTGTAGTGAAGAGAAGATTGGGCGGTGAAGACAAAAGGCAAAGTAGGCTCAGTCAGGTAGCGGGCCCAATAAGGCATACGTCTTTGTTTTCTTTGGTATATCACAAAAGTAGAAAGAGGGACCCTTTATCTCTGCATTAAAAAAATAAGCTAAAAATGTTGTTTATTCCTCAAATTGTACGTTAAAGAATGACAGACATATGCCTGCAACTTGCATATCAGATTATATAATGTGTATAAACAATTAGCTAAACTATTACTTAATATATACATAGTATATATAATGAATATTAGAGCATTGTGCATGGTATCTTTGCTTTGAATTTTGGATCTAGGTACTTGCACATGATTTTTTATTTCCTATTTTTCTCTGCTCTGAATGGAAAACTTATTTTACAAATGATCAATATGACTCTTAGTGTAGTGATGAGAATGTCTTTATCTTTAATCAGAAGTTTAGGATTTAAATTGTGTGAGTACATAGATTATTCTATTAGAAGTGTCACACCTGGATGTAGGGGTGTGCATTGGTTTAGTTCAGTTTGATGTATTATCGATTCGATTTATCAGTTTTTAGTTTTTAAATATGTCAATCTAATAACAAATCAATAAAATATTTTTTATCGGTTTTTGGTTTATATCGGTACGATTTTCGATTTACTCAATAAGAAAATGTCCGTAAAATATTATATGTCTTTTCACTTCTCTGAATGCTTTGATATAGTGAACAAAAAAGATAATGTCAAATTGCATCAATAAGAGAAAATATAGTACGAAGGTTATAATTACATGTTACCACCAAAACATAGTATGAAATTTTTTATGTTCATCAAATTACGGACGTTTACAAACTTGCAAATGCTACAACCTACAATTACAAATTAAAACTAAAATAAAATAGTCCAACAAGACTAAAACTTAAACTAGAACTAAAATCAAATAACTACAATTGTGAACCCCTTAATTTAATCTTTAGGTTTTGAGTAAATAGTAAAAACTAGTGAAGCAGCCTAGTGTGAAGTTGGTAGAGTACTAATAATTTGATGTAGTTATAGTGTCTAATTATATTTTAAATTATTTATATTTAATAATTAGGAAGGGTAAAATAATAAATTATTACCGTCTTATTAAGGTTGTCGGTTTACTCAATAATTCAATAGTAAAAATTGATATCGAACCAATAGCCTAATAATTTTTTTTTATAAACCCATTAAAAACTCAATAACCCAATAATTAAATAACATTTTTTTTCTGTTTGATTTATCGATCGATTCGATTTTTTCACACTCCTGCCTTAATGGATCAATGTGTGATTCTTTAGTGGATGCTCTATTGTGTGTTTGGTATACCGAGTGAAAAAAAATATATATATTTGCAAATGAATATTTTAACTTTTAGAGTAGATTCAAAAATGAGCCTTGTAATGTGTAAATTTGGATTTAGCCAGTTCACTTTGGATACTAAACATCGAGCGTGAAATAAAAGAAAAAGTGAAGTGTGTAATGTACACTTAGTTCAATCTTTTTGCCAGGCAAAAGGAGTTTATAGATCTTGTCTAAAATGAGCATCTTAGATATATATATATATATATATATATATATATTAATTTGAATCTAACAATATCAAGCCGCCTACCTCCCTTGGGATCTCACATTCCAAGGTAATTTTTCAAAGGATATAGTTTGTTTTTTTCAACGACAAAAAATTAGTAAAGTTCAAAATTATATATATAATGGTAGTATATCTTTTGACTTTATATAGTTGCGCAACAAAAAACAATGATTTAAGTTGGACACATGATTTGGCTTTAATCCACCTCTAAAAAAATAGTGAACTGATAATTTTACGTTAAAAAATTACATTATATATAACATGGTAAAAATTCTAATTGCGAACAAGATGTGCAAAATGGAATCGTAGTGTAATGTGCATGATGCATATTCATACAAAAATGATTGTCAGAAATATTTTGGAGAAATGGTTGTAATTTTTGAGGCAAAGGGGACAGACACTGTGAAAAGAAATGTCATATGTACAATACAAATACAAAATACATTCACGGGTGCTTTTCTCATATCTATATATATTTTTATTTTTCCAATTCCTTTATTATTAATAACAATAACAAATGGTAGAATATAGCTACATTGGATCAATTATGCTTAATTTAGGCTTCATATCAGTATATAAATGTTAAAAAGAGCAAACAACACAAAACTCATTAATTTACGATATAATTATGTGCTTTTATTTTAGTTTTTGAAATTATTTTACATTACACGTTTACCTCGTCATATACATATATCTGCTACACTCATATATATGTATCTCAAATATGTGGGATCAAATTATATATAATATACAAACATGATTCACATATATTAGAAATACTTTGATTCTCTTGATCGCCTCTCTCTTATATTACTCATTTAAGTAGACTAAAATGATTGAACAAAAATGGATGGGTCTAGATATGGTTTCGTTACTGAACCACTCCCCATTTTTATGGGCTGTTTAGTCAAACTAATCACAAATTGTTAGTGTGGAGAATTTGGAATCACCTTTGCTAAATTTTCTTTCATTTCATAATATTCTTCAAACTTATTTCTTTCTTCATTAAGTTTTAGAGTAACTCAAACATATAGCAAACATAAAAATTATATTTGTATGTTAAAGCTATATTTTGCATAATTGCGCTTCATAGCAAATATAAATATATATATTTTGCTATAAATATACAAAAAAACAGTTGTATAATTCGTTATACATATACAAAGAAACAGTTGTACACTTTGCTATACATATATAAAAGAAAGCAATTGTGTAGAAAAGATCAATTGTATAATTTGTGTATGTATAAAACGAGAAAGAGAGAAAGACAAAAGAAAATTGGGCAGAAAATATTTGTATTGTATAATTATAAGTGTATAGAATCAAGATATATATATTTGCATGTGTATATACAATTTTCTCTCGCTTTATACAAATATAAACGCAATTTATACATTTCGTTCTTGTTTGTATAAGTGAGAGGCGAGCGAGATCTGGGAGAGGGAAAAGAGAGGACGAAAATATGTATATGTACAATTTGCTCTCATTTTATACAAAAACAAACGTATTTTATACATTTGTATATGTATAAAAGCGCCAGAGAGGCGAAAATAACAATAGTTCGCTATAGGATACAATTAAATCAAAGTATATTAATAGCATTTAATTTGAATTAATAGTTTGATATTATATACACAATTTTTCCCTAAGTTTTAAGCCCTTGTGTTTCAAACTTGATTTCTCTAATTAAGTTTAGCATTGGTGAGCGTTTAAGTTAACCAATTCTACTAAACTACCTTAAAATTTGATGAGTTTATAGGTTATCTACCGCCTATATTTTAAATAAAACGTCACTCGAATGCCATAATTTCTAATTAATTTTAGTATATTGTTGATATGCACCTTTAAATTATTAACATCAAAATGAAGGAATACTAAAATCTTACACATAGCCAAAACTAACAAGAGGTCTCTGCATAAAGAGCTACTTCACGCAAGTAGGACAAGTAACCCAAGTTTTCACAATACTACCATAGAGAAGGTAAAACTCAACGCGGAATCCATTTGACTATGAGTTGAGACACAGAGAGAATAGACCAACAAAAATACATATGGACTGGTTTAAGAAAGAACTAAAAAGCACCTGATGCTATCAAAGCTATATAAAAACTTACATCATCATATTACAAAGATTAGGAATCAAATGTTTGTTCTGCAAACTAGCACTTGAAAGACCAGAAATACTGTCATTGGTGTCACTATTAACAATCACCAGGTTTTGTTGTCATGTTCTAGCTTACGAAATTTAGTTTAGGAACTCTATCATAAGGAAGAAAAGAGAAGGTAAATTTCTATAGCATTTACAATTATGAGAATCCAACAAATTGGTGTATCCAAACAACAATAATAACCTCACTCCTAGATGCAAAAGAAGGATCCTTAAATAAATGAAGCAAAAGAGAAGAAAAAACACCTGTTTACAGTTGATCTAATAATGCAGGTTATGAGTCTTTGACAATCGCTGCTCCATCTTGTCATATGCAAGACAAGAAACTGAGGTGTGGCCTTCGTAAAAGAACTTGAATAAGAGTATGTATTCAACAAGGGCAGCACGTATATATTTTCAGATTACCATTTGGCACTGCTTTCCCCTTCAGTGTCAACTTCACACATATAACCAGTTGGCCGAGCAATGCTTCTCGGTCTTGAAACATTTGGGATCAGTTAAATCTCAACCCCAGGAGTTATAGGTCTTTCGAAGAAGAGAAGGCTAATTTTAGCTTGATGATGCTTGGACTGACCATCTGACAAAGAATTCTGTACAATATCTCTCCTTCCATTTTATGAGAGTAATAATGAAATATGCATCATGTGTTAGTCCAAGCTCTAATGATATTTTCTTTGCACAACTTCAAAGGGTTGAATCATTGTGGTGTGCACTCAGAGAAGTAACAGAAAAGGATATACTCCAAACAGAGCTTCATGTTACAATTTCTGATGATGGAGGAGGAATGGATTCCTCGGCAAGAGCATGAAGCATGGTTCTAACTTCTGTGGTGTCATCAAGATAATATGTGGCTTTACTTGGCTTTTGTCCCACTGTGCAAGCATACACTTCCGTGCTTGAAGAAAGTATACCATTATTTATTGCATTTCCAATAATCTCAAACATGTCCTCGTCAGACCTATCATCCCCCACACACAGCACAAAATCAGCTTGCCGGCCACTCTCAGCCATTGTTGCAAAAATTTTCTCCGCGACTAGACCTTTACTAACTCCCTGAGATTGTTACAAAAATTAAAGTTAAAAATAAACTGGAGGGGGCTAAAACAGGTAGAAAAGACAATACAGCTATAACAAGAAGATTATTTGAGAAGTACATGTATTAGGAATGTAGTTGTTTCTGTTCTTGTTATTAAGAAATGAGAGTAATACATTCCCTAATTGTTTGGCATTATGCTGGAATTACTTAGTTATTTAATCAAGGCATAAATCTAACAAATAAAATGTTATTTGCTGCAGTAGTTTGTAATAATTCATCAGAAATCATGAATAAAACCAACAGTAGCTTGGCAAAATCCAGACACCTCCAACGAGTTGCTTTATTTGATGTGGTAAATCTCATGCATGGCTTCAATATGACAAACAGAACCAAAAAGGGCAAGAAGGTGTCTACTTTCTTCTGTTCTAAACCTCCTTGCAAGTGATTAAGATATTTTAACATGCACCATCTGAGTGATTATCATCTGTTTGACTTAGTCCAAACTAACAGTTGCACTTTCTTGGTTGACAGTCATCAGAAACCTTCATAGATTAAACACCAAACTCCAAAAAATATTTCAAGCATCACCTTTAATTACTTCCATGAAATATGAAAGATTTGAAAAAATTGCATATATTTGATTGAAGCAACTTTTAATGTCTGCATTCATCTAGTATCAGTAAAGACACTTCATAGACAGTCTGATCATTCCCTCTTGTGTTATAAGAAAATACAGCTACTCAGCATATAGCACCCATACACAAAAGAATTATAAAGCATGTCAAGATAGAAGACAAATCAACGACTCAGTATATAGCTGGAGACTAGAGAAGATCCAATGGATGAATGGAGATCATATGTGAAATCGAATAATGTTCATCCAAAAAATAAAGAGTCAAATGCAAAGGTTAAGTGATGGCACACCTGAGGCTTAACTTCAACAATGAACTGCCCACTCTTCACAGCAACAGGCTCATTTGCAAGAACACTCTCAAGATGGTCTAACATCTCTTTTGCTTGGCAAGAACCAAAACCAAGATCTGCATCTCGATAATGCCAAACAACAGCACTCTCTTTTGTTTCAATGGAAGATCCATCTGTAGCTTCTGTATACTGTTTCATAACAGGTTCAGCTATCTGCATCCACTGGAAATCATTGTTCTGCCCAACGACTTCCCATTCTTTATCTGCAGACCACCTGGTAATTAAAGACAATAAGTTCATACTGACATACGGGAGATGACAAATAGACACAAAATGAGAACAAGCTTGTTGCAAGAATACCTTAAGAAGTATCCGTGTTCCGCAGCAATGCCAAGTTTCTCACACGGAGAAAACCACTGGCCTAAACTATCCCTTCCTCGTCCACTCACGAGAAACACGGTATTTCTTTCATCCCCACAAAGTGAGTTAACAATTGAAATAACTTCGGGACTAGGGACCTTATTGATGGCTGTTTGAGGCATGAGAGTGCCATCATAATCCAACAATATTGCCCGATTTTTGGCTCTTGAGTAAGCAGAAACAATAGTGTCAATGGATAGCTTTTTAAAATTAGGATCAAGTGCTACAACCCTAAAACCGAAGCTCAGGCCTATACCCCAACAACGTCGCCTGAAATGGTCTCTGCAACTTCTCTCCAGATCCTGGAAGAAGCTTCTTGACCAATAAGCTACGTCATGTGTGCTTACATACTTGTAATGCTTCTCATGGCGCAACACCTTCTCACCATCAGCCATTGAAATTGCCTCATTCAGTGCTTCTGCAGTTGCTTCCACATTCCATGGGTTAACACGTATAGCACCACTTAGAGAAGGAGAACACCCAATGAACTCAGACACTACCAGCATGCTGCTTTTCAGACCATTGGACTCTGCCGTGCACTCTGAACCAGGGATGCCCTGCCTACACACAACGTATTCATATGGTGTAAGGTTCATGCCATCTCTTACTGCAGTTACAACTACACACTCAGCAACAGAGTAATAGGCAGTCCGTTCACTAAGAGAAACTGGGCGATCAATGAACACGATGGGTTCATAACCAGGCTGTCTAAACTTGTCATTGATTCTCTTGACGCTTGTTTGAATTTCTTCTTGTATTTCCTCAATATCTTTTCCTTTTCCTCGAGCTGGATTAGCAATCTGGACCAGCACTGCTCTTCCTTGCCACTTAGGATGTTGTTTTAACATTTCCTCCAATGCCAGAAGTTTCAAATCGACACCTTTGAAAATGTCCATATCATCAACACCAAGTAAAACAGTTTTACCTTCAAATTGTTGCTTAAGTTCTGCAACTCTCGACTCTTTATCTGCTAGTTGAAGCACATTTTCAATCTGCCTCATGTGAATCCCAACTGGCATAATCTTGATCCCCACTGTCCGTCCGAAGTATTCAAGTCCAATGTAACCCCTCTTTGACTGATACTCTAATCCCAACATGCGACTACAGCAGGATAGGAAATGCCGTGCATAATCGAATGTATGGAAACCAATCAGGTCAGAATTCAGTAGGGCCTTGAGAATTTCTTCTCTCACTGGAAGCGTCCTATATATCTCTGATGAAGGGAAAGGGCTATGCAGAAAGAACCCCATTCGCAGCCGATTGAAACGCCTACGCAAGAATGTAGGTAAAACCATTAAATGATAATCATGGATCCAGACATAGTCATCCTCGGGATTTATCACCTCAATAACCTTCTGGGAAAATATCTTGTTTGCTGCAACATATGCCTCCCACCACGACCGATCAAATCGACTTCCATGACTAGCAGAGTAGGGAAGCATATAATGGAAAAGTGGCCATAAATGCTGTTTGCAAAAACCATGATAATATTTAGATAAAATGTCTGGAGGGAGGAAAGCAGGAACACATTTAAACCTATCCAGCAGCAACTGTGAAACATCATCCTGTTCACTTGAATCGACCTCAGCCTTTAAAGAACCAACATAGAGAACTTCCATATCATCTGGCAACCCATCTTTTATGTGCAACAACAATGAATCCTCATCCCAACTAAAACTCCATCCTTTATAATCCGACCTACGCTTAGCTTTTACAGGGAGCTGATTAGCCACTATAATTATTCGATCTACAATAATTGATGATGGAACATCTGATGTAACACTATTAGCTTGATCATCATCAAGCTCAGAAATAACTCCAGCAACTGTCATTACCCGTGGCAGCCGCTTCTTTTCCCGCCCCATCACTGGGAAATTCCCAGATGCTAGATCTAGCAAGTTGGTATAAGATTTGGACATCATCTTTACAAGCCTTTATTTGCAAAAACTCCTTCAGCAGATCCTCAAATTAGAAAACAGACCAAACAGAAACCTTTTTTCTGTTCAAAAAACTCAATCCACATACATCAAAACAACTTCCTCAGACTGAATCACACCCACCAACCAAACCCAATAGCCTCTTCTTGTTTATCAAACCGAGTACATTTCAAAATGATCTGAAAAAATGGGTAATCCAAGAATCAAAATAAAGTCATTAAACTAGAAGCAAAAGAGTAGAAAAACATGATCCAAGCAATAAAACAGAAACCCATTCACAAAATATAGTAAAAAAACTCAATCTTTCAACAAAACAAGATCAAAATCCAACCTATACCTAATAATCACCATACATATAAACAACTCCATTAGCAAAATTTTTTTCTTTTCACATAACAATTATTAAATAAAACAACATTAACACTAATAAAGTGTTCAAAAAATAAAAACTTTAATCACTTACCTTTATGAATAATGACGGAAAAAATTAGATGTAAACACAGCTCTTTGTTGGTCAAAATACAAAATACTCTGCTTTCAGTCAGAATGAAATCTAGGGTTTAGTCTCTCTTACTCTTTGTTTCTCTCTCTATATATGTATATATGTATATATATCTTATTCATACTCTTTCTATCAATGTTCATTAACTTTTCATTTCATTAAAAACTATAAACTATAAACCAAAATATGGGGGAAAAAATAAAAAGAGGATAAGGTCGGCCAGCAGACGCGTACTTATGCCAACTGGAATTTTTTTTATTTTTTCCTCTTTGCCACGACAAATGGCAGGCTTAGTTGTCTTTTATGTGAAGAGCTAATATTTTTTTTCTTATATTATACGATGATCTTGTGAGCGTATATCACATAGAACGTGCATATCTTATGAATATAAATTTGAGTGTTTATTTATGTATATATGTGAAGGTTGGAGATATGTTATACGAAGTTAAATTAAAGGTTATATTTATTTGTTGTGTTTAGAGTAGAAATGTGACACGTGGCTGAATATGAATGGAGAGAGGTGATGATTAGTGTGGGGACGAGAAGCATAGGAATATGTAATTTTAGGATTAAGGTGGGGCCAGGGGCTTATTCCACGTGGCATTACCAGGGTGTAGATTAGCGGATAAGGCATGAGAGATGACCTGGCAAAGGAGACGCGTCATGGGTGACGTCAGCATGTCGACTTGGCTACACGTTGCCGGCAATTTTTGTTTTGAGGTCAGGGAGTTTGGTGAGGTGGTGGGCGTATTAATGTTCTATTTTGCCCTTTTTCAGAAAAATGTTTTTTCTCTATCACTTATGGGTGGTGAAGATAAAAGTGAACCCAACGTAGGTGTTCGTGGTGCATCGGTGGAGTGTTTAATCCGTAACAAGAGGTGTTAAATTTGAGTTTTAGATATGAAGAAAATTATGTTGACAAACAGGGGCAAAGTCAGAATTTTAAATAAGGAGATTCAAAATCTATAAAAATAGACACATATATAGTCGAAGGGGGTTCGACATGTATTATATATCTAAAAAGATTATTTTAATCGTGTCTAAATAATATAATTTGCCCCCGAGAAAGGTTCAGATGAACCCCTGATCGTAAGGTGGCTCCGCCAATGTTGGCAGCACATGCTATGAATCCTGCAATGCGCAATTTAAATTTAATCGGAGCTTAAATATAGGCTCCGAAACCAGGTGAAAAACCTAAAAAAGAAGAAGATGGAAATGGAAATCCAAATAAATAATTAGAAAAATCAATTTAAATGGAATGACAAGCACCCCTCTTGAGCCAATCAAAATCCAAAAAGGTATCTATTTTTTATGAAATAAAATTTAAAAATGCAAAAAACAAAAGGATATTTTGGGAATAAAAAAAGTAAGATAGGGAATTAGGTGATTCAAAGAGAAATAGTTGAGTTGGGTGGATAAGTCATATGAGGATTTTTGACTCATTTTCTGAGTTGTCAAATATTTATGGTGGTTTGAGTTGTGGAGACAAAACTCTCTTTATTTGTGGAACAATCCCTATATTTTATACTATATAATATAATTATTATTTTAATAAACTTAGTGGGCTCCGTCATTTTTTCGTCAAACTTTGTCTTTCTTTTTTCTCCTTTTTGTTACGTAAAATAATAAAATTTCCACCTCTTTTCTCCTATTTTTTCAACAAAGAAAAATGGTTAGTGTTTTGGTCAAATTTGTCTCCTCAAATAAATAACAAGTTTCCTTAAAAAAATAATAATTTGTTTATTTATTATATCCCTCAATTCATTCAAAAAAAACTATCCATACAAAATTCAATCCCTAATTTTATTTTTGTACTTTTTTGTACAATGGCAAATAGTGTCATGGCCATTGGGATTATGATGGAATGAGTTATGTGAAGAAATTGCAAAATTTACTATATACATATGGAAAAAACAATTTATATAGTTTGTATAATTTTTTATGTATATTATATTATTTTTGGATAAATGGTGTTTAACTGATCATCGTAAGCTATATGTGATTACGTTACGAAAATGAGTATATCCTTATATCATTAATTAGAATGATTTTGTTAGTAAATAGTAGTTTTTTTTTAATAAACTTTACGTTACGTAAATTTAAAATTTTTAATATAAATATCGAATGTTCGTACAAGAAAAAAAGAAGAAGCAAATAGTGACAAAAAAAATGTTTTTGGCATGTGTTTATTTAAATGAGGTAGGCGAAGCTGGATAATCCCGTTAGCGTAATTAATGCAAAGATTATAGTTTAGATCTTGGGTACATATTGTTTTTATTTATTTTCCTTTAAATTCGTTGGAATATTCTTTAAATGCCAAATGACTTTAGCATGTGCCTATTTTTATTAAATTGGTGGTGGTTGCTTTATCTTTCTTTCCCTTTTTTTTTTAAAAAAAAAAAAAATCTTCATTTTGCTTTGGCATAGAATTGTTTCAACTTGCCATGTGATTAATTTTTATTCTTTTATCTCCTTTTTCTTTGCTTATTTAGGTTCAACAATGGAAAACCATTGTTTTATCACCTTTTAATGAAAGTGGTGACCAACTTATTTTTTATCGGATATTTGTTATCTTTTATCAATATAAATATTGAATAATTTTATCAATCAAGATTGAGTAGAATTCTTGCTTGCTTTCCTTTTTATTGCATGGTGAAATAATTCATTCAATTTCGATATTCACAATCAAGACATCTTTCACTATCAAATGAATCTTCAAACTCAAGCCTCCGATCAGAGGTAACCTTCAAACAATTTTCTTGTGGCAACACTTCACCAAATAATTATGTCTTTAATCTAACTTGCTAGGTTTAATTAAATGTTTCACTTAATAAATTTTGTTAAATTATAACCTTGTTTGATCAAAATTAATGTAAATCCACCAATACAAATATCTAGGGATAGTGAAACTGGGGAAATCCCTCTAGCTATAATCAAAAGTCGACTTTTAAAATCAGAAAAAAAATATGATAAAATAGGTTTCATCTTCTAAGTCGACCTGGTATTCAATGCAAATTTAAATTAGACAGGTCAATAAATTTCAAATATCAAATGACTAAAATATTAAAAAAGCCTAAACAAGTTAAAATTTGTATTAAACTAAAAACATTTTCATTGTTATTACATCACTATTATTTATTGGTGTTATAATTATTATTATTAGGTATAAGATTGAGTGTAGCATGTGCAGGCAAGAGGCCTCTTAATGGTGAGTAGGTTTGGTCTAAAACCAAAACTCCAAAAGAGGATGAGGATATGCCTAATGTACTTTAGGATGTACTTCTAATTTTCTATTGGGAAAATAACTCTTCATATTTTGCACATTCTTTGGAATATTCCAAATCATCCATTGCCATCTTATCATCATTTTATATATATATGATACTATACCAAATCCAATTTTGTTTTAAAGAAACTTCTACAACTACAATACAAAAGGCTTCAATTTATCACCATAACATTATTATCACTAGTGAAAATTTCATGAACGCTATATATATATATATGTCATTTAAGTTTTGAATTATAATATAAATTAGAACAGAAAAAATATATATGACGACTAATTATTTCTATTCATTTTAGTCAATGTCGTCAAAGTAAGTCATAGAGCGATTTAATGCTTTTTTTCTAATTAAAAGCTTTTAACAATTGTTCAAATACCTTCATTTAGTTGTCCTTTAAATAAAATATTGATAATAAATTTATGCAAAGTTAATTGTAAAAGTGAAATTTACATTATTAATATCTTTATTCTTTGAGAAACAAAATGTAACTATTCCCCCCCACCCCCACCCCCACACCCTTCCTTCTTTTTTTTTTACGCTATAACAGTACATAACACGTAAGTGTTTTTATTATTTTAATAGAAAGAATTAATATAATCCAACTACTTAGCGAGTAAATTAGTATTTAATAGCTTGAGCTGTCCACGTTCATCCAATCGACAATTCCTTGAGAATAATATTTAAGTGGGAATTACTGTGTTTGGTCAGGAACAAGTTATTTAGAGATAATTAATTGCGATAAGTTATTTCATAATGATAGGATAAATAATCCAAGGACTACGCCTAATACCTCAAATCAAAAGTGAGATAAAATATTCCTACATTTTATCTTGAAATTATATATTATATCTTATAACTCACACTAAAGGACTTTTTATTGTTTTTATTTTTATACTTTTTTTATTAATAAGATACATAGAACTTAGAAGTTATATAGTGATATATTTACTGACATGCATATGGGTGAGTACATTAATTAGGTTATTACTATAACGTATAGTTGAACTAGTAATAAAATTAAATTGACTGTAAAAACAGTTGCCATATATCACCTGTTTTTGTAACTGGCATATCCTTTGCAGCTGGAGTTATTGTTTTCTGTGTCTTTTTCTTGTAATTGTCCTTGTTGTTGGCTGGCTCCAGACTGTTTCTACCCAATCATCTTTAGTCAAATTCATGGATATTTGTAAAGAATGTGATTTTTTTTTATCGATAAGAATTATGATATAGTAGTAAGTACAAATAATATTTTTTATACGTCTAATTATAGGGTCTTCGTTTCGAACTATAAGTATGCAATCACATTTGTTGGGAAACGCTAATATGAGATCGATTATCAGTGTGAATTCTAATTTAGTTGGGCCATTATTGTGGGTATGCATCGAACACCATATGGTAAGTAATTTAAGAATGACTCATATACACCCTTACTATTACGCCCCGAGTTTTTTCTATGCTCAAAAGTATTTAGAACTCTGTAAGCTTATATGATGAGGATTGAGGAGTAACCCTCTTCTTTCCATTTCCTCTCTTTGATAAGCTAGAGCATAAGCCTATCTATGAGGTAAAAATGGTTAAAACGTATATTTTTCACCACTTGGTTATTTTTGTTGCTCAATTTTGTGGTAGGTGTTTGTTAGGAGAGCAGCTTCCTAAAATTGACTTGTGCATGAGACATTGGACTCTTTCGGTCAGTTGGAGTAGTAGGTGTACTATTTTTATTTATAATAACAGTACACAGATTCCTATTCAAGAACACTACACGAAAAATAGGCGGTAATTAATTCTTAATTATCGTTAAATATGTATTATTTTTAACGATAATAGCTTCTTTGTGAATGTCCTCAATGTCTATAGCGACATTGATTCTAATGACAATTAACTAATGCTGGTAAAGACTTTAATACTCTTTATTAATGTCAATATTTATTGCCGCTAAAAGTTATTTTTATTGTAGTAAAAAAAGAATACTATAAAATTCAAGGGATAATGCACATATGCCCCCTCAACCTGTGCCCGAAATCTCAGAGACACACTTATACTATATTAAGGTCCTATTACCCCCCTGAACTTATTTTATTAATAATTTTTTACCTTTTTTCGGGCTACGTGGCACTGTCTTGTGGGCCTAACGTTGTTTGACTTTTTTTTCTTCAAGCTAGTGCCACGTAGGCCGAAAAGGGGTAGAAAATTACTTATAAAATAAGTTCACGGGGTAATAGGACCTTAGTATAGTATAAGCGTGTCTTTGAGATTTCGGACATAGATTGAGGGGTACTTATGCATTTTCCCTAAAATTCAATCTTTTTCAAATTTGATCAAATTTAAAATTTATTTATCAAGAGTAGAAAACTTTAGAAAGTAGGGATTTCAAAGTTAGGTTTGTAATATTAAAAATGGTTCTCAATGTTTTAAAATAATTTGATGGCCGAATCCTACTACTAGGATGATTAATTCAAATTATATTAGTACCTATTTAGGATAAATGCTTCCTACTTTGAATTTTTTTATTTTTAGGATTTGAATACGAAATCTTGATCTCCTTGAATTTTCCACTGAGCTTCTTTTTTTACTTCTTCGACTAAAAAGGCAAGTTGTGAACTTATTACTACTTCTCTATAACATAAATTGTTAAATTTCTAGTTTACTGAAATGTTTAAAAACTATATTTTTTTTACTTAAAAACACCTAAAATCTACCTATTCGAACAGATTCTTTTTAGTTTTTTTTTTTAATGGTGATAAAAATGTTTTTAATTGAAAAATCTCAATTAATGAATACTACTAGTCTATAAAATATGCTACACCAAGCACTGATCAACAATATCTCCTTAGAATAATATAGTATTATTTCTCTTCTTTAATAAGGTAAATTTCCAAAATTATATGAGATATAATGAATATACATACATGAATATATGTGGCTATTGTAATTGTAGGCTGAATAGTATTAGGTTATGAAGACATATTGTTGACAAATTAGTAATTAAATAAGTAATTGTACCCAAAAAGATGTATCACTATAAATAACATTGAAATACCCAAAGTAGCTGGATTTCTGGTGCTGTGCCTGCCTCATTTTGTTGGAATTGTCTTTGCTATTACTATACATATAGATAGGGGATAGCTGGCTCCAGTCTGTTCATGTTTGACCATGTATCAACCATTTACAACTAACTATTTATTTAATCGCTACAATTCTCTCCGTCTACATTTACTTGTTTATAGTTATAAAATGATAAATTTTATTATATCATCTTGAATTTTTGTAATCAGTCTAATGTTTGAAAACGATAAAACAGATATAAGATGGTAATATATTTGGATTTTGTAAACGAAAGAAGTAGAGGTATTAGATATATAGTGAACAAGTAAAAATGAACTGAGAGACGATTACTAAACTAGTTAGTTGTACTGTAGTATATGTTGTTATAATCAGATTTTAGGAAAATGTTAAAAGCAGAAATGTTGTTATAAGAGAATGCTCTGAGAAATCAAGGGTTTTTTGTGATCTAGCATTTTGAAGAGTCTCAGAGCTGATATGTTGTTTTCTCATAAATAATAGAGCAATAATTCATGAAATTTTAAATATTCAAAAGAATGATCTAGGTAAATAATTCAACAGTTAATTAAATACATACTTAAAATATCTAGTTTTATAAGTTTATACTATAAATTGCCCCCATTTTAATCAACTGATGGCAATTGGCAAGTAATTAAAAGCTCAACCCAACACTGTCTTTATGGGTTAGATTGGGTTAGGATAGCCCATAGGTTACATGGGCCACATCTCCAGAAGGCCCATATATCTTGCTTTTTATTTTGGTTGGACTCAAAGAAGGTCAGCCCATGATTCTAGGCCTATCCGCCACTATAAGAAAACTGTGAATTATATTAGGATTTTCATGAAAATTTACAGAAAAATAAGTTGGGATAATTGTATATAATAGCAAACTAATAACCTAAAATAAATGGAGTAGCTAGGATTTGATTTAATTGTGCTCCATAGCAAACGTTTGCAAAAAATTGCCAGGCGCCTCTCTCCCAAATATCTCGCTCGCCACTCTCCTTCTCTCGCTCGCTTCCTCACTTTTTATACAAACACAAGGGTATAAAAATTATTTCTAATTGTATAAAGCAGAGGAAATTGTATAAATACATATATTTTTGTTCCCCTCTCTCCCCTCTTCCAGATCTCGCTCGCCACTCTCCCAAATCTCGCTCGCCACCCTCGCCTTTCTCACTTATACAAACAGAAGCAAAATGTATAATTGCGTTTCTGTTTGTATAAAGCGTGAGAAAATTGTATATACACATGCAAGTATATATATTTTCGTCCTATACACTTATAATTATACAATAAAAATACTCCCCTGCCCAATTTCTTTTGCCTTTTTCTCTTTCTCGTTTTATACAAATTTCAAATTGTATCTAATTTCTATCTTTCTCGTTTTATACAATTCGATTCAATTGTATATTTCCTGCCAAGTCTCTTTTGTCTTTCTCTCTTTCTCATTTTATACAAATTCAAATTGTATATAATCGTTCTATACACTTATAATCATACAATTCATTTTATACACTTCGTATTTATACAAGTCTCTGCCCAAGTGTCTTTCTCTTTCTCGTTTTATACACTTCGTTTTATACAATTCGCTTCAACTGTATATGCATAGCGAATTATACAGTTTTTATGTTTGCTATGGAGCGCAATTATGCAAACTTTGCTATAGTATACAAATATGAATTTTTTATTTGCTATATGTGAAAGTTGCCCAAATAAGTTTTTGTGAATTTTCATACTAATCCCATGTAAAAGGAGTATACTATAAGGTGACGGTTGATAACACTAGGTGAAATTAATACTTGCACATAATATACGGGCTATAGAAATGTTCATACAACTTTTGGTTCATTTTTTTTTTCTTGATAACTAATACTTGCACAAGTTATACGGAGATTAATATGTAACCCTCACTACAAGAAAACTGTGAATTATATGGGGATTTTCCTGGGAATTAGTATGAAAATTTGCAGGAAAATAAATATCCTACGAATTTTCATACTAATCTCCAAGAAAATCCCTATGTAATTCACACTTTTCTGATAGTGCCTCATATAGTAAACAATCATTGTTTTATTTAACGAATAAACACCTATTTTGAATTATATTAGTTTGACAAATCAAACATGCAACAAACTATATTTCAAACATTATACTACATGTATTACAATATATGCACTATTTTTTGAGTATTATTAATACACAAATAACTTATTTCTGAATCAAACCAATCTTAATGAAATTGCAAGGCAGCACTATTTATGTTGTTGACATCTAAAAGAGAAAGCATTTCCTTTTCTTTATCTTTACTCTGAAGAAAAACGTAAGGGAAATAAAGTAGAAAAAATTATGCAATTATGTTCATGAACCCTATAAGTTGACACATGTTTCAGCCGTTGGATGTTGGACTAATGCAAATTATAGTCATCCTTGATACAAAAGATGAGCCACATTCAATGTACATATATATTTATATTCTTCAATTTCATTTTACTTGGTTCATATTGACTTGACATAATTATCAAAAAAAATTATTAAATATATATTTACGTATTAATGATACTTTTGGATTCTAAATTTGAATACTATTTAAGACTAAAAGTAGTACGGAAAAAAAAACTCTTGTAATTTATTAAAATAGACCATTAAAAGATTTGTGATTTTAATATATGAATCGAGTATAATGAAATGGAGTGAGTAGTAGTTTAGAAGATAAACACAATAACAACTACTAGCACTTTAAAAATAAAGTTCATTCTTCATTATACTTTCCCATGATGACTCAATCAAATTAATTATAATTTGTAAATTATTTTTCTTTCTTTCTTTTGGAAGTTACTCATAAATAGACAATGGGCTGCTTTTATAATTTGGCTATGTGAGCCCATTCTTAATGGGAAAGAAATGAATTTGACTTTGTCAAAAAATTCTAAATGAACAAAATCATGTGCACAATTCCTCTAATCATGAGATTTTGATATACATTTATGGAAAAGACATTAGTCAAAGCCTTTAACTACTTAACCTACACACAATTTCTTTGTGAGAGGTCTCCAAAATTTATTACTCCGTGTTTCCGTTTAAAAAGAATGATCTATCTTTTTTTGTCGTTTTTAAATAAATGATATATTTTTTATAATATTTTAATTTTAATTTTTCATATGACATATTTAAGGATATAAAATTAAAGAATATTTTGATATATTTAATATAACTTTAATTTAGAATCATAAAATCTTATTTATTTTTTTAAAACTTTATATCAAATCGACTATGATTATTATTTAGTTAAACGGAGGGAGTACCACTAATTAAATTAGGGTTTTGTATGAGGGGATATGTACAAACATGTGATCAACTAGTTTTCTTCTTTTGTCCCTACAAAAACTTGCAGCAAATCGTTGAAAAGGTCAGAAGATTAACATTCATAATCTAAGAATATAATATAATTTAAGGAAAATCATTTCTTTAATTTGGGAAAAAGATGAATTACCAAAAGATTGAGAGAAAAAGAAAACAGATGTCATAGCAAATGGTTAAGTAAAAAGGATTTAACAGAAAAAAACAGGTGGATAGCTTAAAGAACCATCCAAGAATAATATTCATATGCATAAAATTATAAACAAATGATATACCACTTCGAAAAAAGAGATATTCGGTGACAATAGATTTTTCTATTGCCGCAAAAATATTGAGGGCAATTGTATTTATAACAGTGCAGAGTTGCTAAGTCTTCAACAACATTTATAGAAAATGTTAGTTATTAATATTCAAATTTATTATTATCGCTAAATAATAGCCGTAAAATCCTTTGTTTGCATAACATACTACCACAAATATGGATCATTTCAAACCTGACTTATCAATTATCATGTATATGAAACGACATTCATAATATTTTAGTGCGTCAATACTTTTTCTATTTCTATACAAATTTGAGTATACAACTTAATTACGCTCACTCCTCAAGAATATAATGTAATAATAGAGCGAATCCATCATAAAATAGTCCACCTGACATTGCCTTTTGACACGAAGCCATACAAAGGGTTGAATTCTTGAAACTAATGTTAGGATCGAAATAAGCAGGTGTAACGCGGAAGCTAGCAAAGCAAACCTCGAAAGGCCATGAGTAAGAAGACAAACGAGAAATACACCGAAAGACACAAAGATTTCACGTGGTTCGGTCAATCGACCTACGTCCACAAAGGAGATGAGCAATCCACAATAAATATAAGAGTACAAAAAATAGAGAGAAACAACATCAACCAATTCATTCAGAATACATGGGAGGTTCACACAAGTAATAACGTATCAAACTTGTGACCCACAAATTCTCCCCTTAACCAAAATTCTCAAAGCCCTTAAGACTACA
This sequence comes from Solanum sitiens, assembly GCA_016801875.1. Taxonomy (NCBI): domain Eukaryota; kingdom Viridiplantae; phylum Streptophyta; class Magnoliopsida; order Solanales; family Solanaceae; genus Solanum; species Solanum sitiens. The sequence goes on from JABWTJ010000001.1 coordinate 2,066,705, forward strand.
TTGTGAATGCTGATTAAGTTAGAAGAACATGCCTCTATTTATAGAGTGTTAAACCTTTTCCTACCAGAAAAAGGATCAGTCAATCCAAAACCTTTTCCTATAAAGAAAATCTATTTATGGTAAGAAATCAGGGCAAATAAAACCAACAACTAAAGCAAATTTCACTTTATATTCTTTAGGTAAAGTGAAGATGCTTAAAATTAGTGTCAATATTTATCAACCAAATTTCATTTCAATCGCAATTCCATAAATATACTGTTAGACACTAATTTATTCTTTTATTGACTTATGATTATAATAATTCCGAACAAATAGTAACTGTCCTTCATTACTTAAATGACAAAAAAATGTTTCATCACTAAAATCCGTCAATTTGTAGTACTTTACTGTTTTTGATTTGCCCTTTTTTCTTTTTTAGAAAAGAGCTTAAAATACTCTTAAAGTATTTGAAATGATACAAAATTATCCTTTATTCACCTATTGGCTCCAAAATACCCTTCCCACTCACCTATTGACTCCAAACCCTTGTCATCCACCTTTGGGTTAAAAATTGACCACTTATTAACGATTTTAAATTTAAACAATTTAACTATTTTTAAAATACTTACACTCAACTTTTTATTATAATTTAACGTATTAATATAATTTATAAATCAATTCACTTCCCACCCATTAATAAAAAAAAGTTCAAAATAACATACTCGTTTGGCTGGAAAAATAACCTACTCTATTACTAGTAGGCCGTGAGCCCTAGGGCGGGGTGGGGGTTGGCTAGAAAAATAACTTACTCTATACAAGTTCGGCTCAAAAAATTTTAAAAATATTTTTTCAGAATTCTCATTTAATCGTTAAAAGTCTTAAAGGTATAATTCATAGGTCACATCTATATATATCTATGATTTATTTTAAACACAATTTTAAATTCATTCTTTTTATCGATCAATTAAAACAGTGAACATTTGACTTTATGTTATTTTCATTGAAATAATGGGCTGATATAGTAAGAAGTGAATCAATCATTGCATTTTTCAAAACTTACCATCATAAGAAATGTTACTGAACTAGCATCGAAGAGAAGACAATGCAGTACTTATTATAGTCAAACATGGAAACAAAGTTAAGAACAGAAAATGACTTGCAGGAAGTGGATTAATTTATAAATTATACTAATAAGTTAAATTATAGTAACAAAAGTTGAGCGCATGTATTTTAAAAAATATTTAAACAGTTTAATTTTAAAACAGTTAAATAAGTGGTCTATTTTGAATCCAAAGATAGATGACAAGGGTATTTTAGAGTCAATACGTGGATGAGAAGGGCATTTTGGAGCAAATAGGTGGATGGAGGGTAATTTTGTACCATTCCAATACTTCGAGGATATTTTAGATCCTTTTCCATTTTTTTTAAAAATAATATATGGTTTTTATTTTCCTTTTCTAGGGGAAAGATAACATTGAATTGGGGAGGTGGGACATAGATTGGTGAAAATATTACACTATTTGATGATATCACATAAATCTTTTCAAAACTTTTTTATTAATCAAATTAATTAAACACTACTACATATAAATGCTTTCCCTCCACACACACACACACAAAGACAAAAATACACTCATCATCATCAAACATTTTCTCTCTAACACATTTTCATATATAGATCTAGTTCATAAATTAATTGCATGGCCAACTTAGTTCATAGACCTTGTCTATCTTTCTCCATTCTTGTGATTATGGTAATATTAATGGTTGCATCTTCAACAACATGTCACAGATTATTACTGCCAATCGAAACAACAACAACAACAACGACAACAAGTGGTGGAATGAGGAGTACTACTACTAATAATCAACATGTTAGTTTGGCGAAACGTAGAGTGCCATCCTCTGGTCCAAGCAGAAGAGGTCATCGAAAAGTTTTTCCTATTACATGATTAGCACATTTGTAACATTTTATATCTTTACACTAAGGTGATTTTGTGTTCTTTTTCTTAGAGGGGTGGGATTGGAAAGTTAATTAGATATGTGAAAGTGATGTAGTTCTTTAATTAGTGATTAATATTTGTGGTGAATATATATATATATATATAGTAGATTAATTATAAGGAAATCTTGACTAGTGTCTCCTATATACCTTTCATGAGAATTGCAATGTTTTTTGCTAACTGTTTTGGAAGTAATTGGTTTATTTTTTCACCATTGAGTACTGTTGCCTTTTAAATTGTTTGAGTATTATATGATCTTGTATGTTCTTCTAGTACAAAAATATATGTAAAGCTTCTAAAATGAATACATTGTGGTTTGACATTAAGAGGAAAATTTTACTACTATATATTACTAATTGGTAACTTTTTGACCAATGGTACATAAAACATGTTTGTGCAACTACTTTTTTAAAAAACAAATAGGAAGAGATTATTCAAAAGTTAATCTAGCATGGCCTTATCACTTAGTCTCCTTTCTTTTGGAGAAAATAATTTGATATTCATTTCCCATCTTACTCCATTGTCGTTAAAAGGGGGAAATGAAAGTTTATTTTTATTTTTTTACAAGAAAAATAACAAAAATACAACTAGTTTAGGGCCTAATTACATGTATTTTCGTGATATATATATAGTGCGTCCTTATACATGTATCTCAGATACATTAGGTCAAAATTAAGTATAATTTATTGAAATACATTATATCTAAGTTGATTCACATGTATCTTAAATACATTGAGTTTCTCTCCTCTCTCCCTCACCTCTCTCGTTATGTATTTGTATTTCAGAAAGTATCTAGAGTGTATTTGGTACATGTATCTAGTGTGATTCACATGTACAAGGACGCTCTCACTCACCTCCCTCCTCTCTCAATTATCTGTCTCTTTATGTATTTGTATTTCAGAGTGTATCTGATATAAAATTAAAATATACATATCTAGAAGTATTATATTTGAAATCTGATATGAAATTATTAATTAATGAGACAACATAGAATTATTTCAAAGAAAATTAGTAAATGTGGTAAAAATGTCTTGTAATTAAGTAGTAGTAGTAGTTCTTTTCATTTTAAAAAATTACTCATTACCCTTTTTTCTCCCCTTTAAATTACAGAGCCCTATCCCGTGGGATAGGCAAATTGCAAGAAGATTGACCTTCAGTAGGCTACTGCAAGAGTTGAGTTATTTCAATTAACAGTTTGAAAAAATGAAAGAAGAAAAAGACTATATTTAGAAAAATTTAAATGCAATAACTACATTTTTTTTATAAAAAAAAAAAAAGAAGAGAAGAAGCTCGGACGCTGAGATATTTAATTAAGGGAAGTGAAAATGAGGGATGAGATTACAAGATTAATAATCTAAACTTTATCACTACGATAAAGTTCAAATAGTCAATCACCTGAATTATTAAAATTTCTCCATTTATTTCTTTATTTCAATAACCATCTTTAAGCAATAATAATTTTTGATCTATATATACTATATAATTTTTGTAAGTTACTTTTAATATTTTTTACCCTCGTGTTATTCCCCTTGTTTTGAGGGCGTCTTCCATGACTGAAAGAAGAAGCAATAAATAAGATGGGGGAAAATGCAGACATTTAAGCTAAGGTCACGGGATAATGCTGAAAATATATTACGTCAATCACTCATCATCATTTATTGATCTCTATATATTATATTACTTTATTTTTTAACATATATAATTAACAATTAAAAGATGAAAGAAGGAAAATCATAACGTGAGGTGAAAATGAACAAGCTTTAAAACCTTCTCAAGAAAGAATATCTTTTAAAGAAAGTAAAAATAAAATTCTCAGGAAAGTTATATATTATCATGATTTACGAAATTGAAACTACGTAAAGATCTTGGTCTTTCAATAATGGGCTTTCTAAACTTTTATTATGGACTGGTAATAGGCTTTTCCAACTTTTTAATAGGGAAAATTGACAGAAGTTTCACATTTAAGTTCTCTTATTACCATTATTTTTTATTAGTTTTACAAATCTTTAGAATTCCTTATTTTCACGCATCAAATTAATATATCAGCTCATCAAGTTAATGTATCTCGCATATCATATTAATGTATCTCGCACATCATATTAATGTATCTCGCGCATCAAATTAGTGTATCACGTATAAAATGTAATGTATCTTACTTGACGATTAATGTATCTCGCGAATCAGATTAATGTATCAGCGTCTATATTATTTTATCAGTTTGAGAAGTTTCTATAATTATAAACTTCTAACTTCTAAGGGACAAATAATAATTTTGTCTTAAAAGTATGTGATTTCTATCATTTGCCCTAATAATAGGGCCTGATAAAACTTCCAATTCCCAAAAATAAGAAAATGAGGTTTACATGCACATACTAACAATTTTTAGCGGTAATAATAAATAGACTAGTATAAAGAACATACTTAAACTTGACAAGAATTTAGGGGCATATTTCATTAATATTTCAAGATTGAAGTGTATTTAGCTTCAATTAGTCAAGTGAATGAGTGTTTTTAAGGTTGTCAATAGTTTGGGAACTAAAAACTACTCTCTCCGTCTATTTTTATTTGTCATGTTGCGCTTTTCAAAAGTCAATTTGACTAATTTTTAAAGTTAAATTAAAATGCATTAATTCGATATTTTAAACAAAAAAATTAGATATTCAAAAACTATATGAAAAGTACTATAAGTTGTAATTTTTTGCATATCAATATGATGAAATAATATATCTAAAAATGTTAGTCAAAATTCTTAAAGTTTGACTCTATAAATAGAAATCATAACAAACAATACCGGACGGAAGGTGTTTTGATACTTCTCTCTAATAAATATGGTTATTTATTATCAAACTATATATGAATGTTGATAAAGACTTAGTAACTTTGAATGTAATTACATCAACTTAATTGCGGCTAAATGTTTTTACAGCAATTCACTTGTGGACCAAAACTACAACAACAAATCAAGGGTATAGAAAGTTTAAAATGAAAGTCACGAGAAAATAGTGAAAACGTACGTGTAACATACATCTATCTATCTATATATAATTACTCTATCTGTGTATCAACATTTATTGCATTGATGATCAAGTTTGAATGCAGTATTCATATTTCCATGGAACGAGGGCATCATAGGTCACACTCAATTTATATTATTTGCTACTAATATTCCAGTCAAAGAAGATCAAGAAGAAGAAAAATAGTCTAAATTTGAAAAAATCATAGTACAATTTACGTCGTTACAAGCTCGTGAAACTCGTAAATATGAAATTTTCTGTTCACACGTGCACTCCATCTCTTATTTCCTAAAGATATTAATGCACTCACAACAATTAGTACTCATTGTTCTTGGATTAACAATCCAAAAACATGGTCCTTTCTAATATAAAAACGAACAACATATAATGATCTGATGTAATCTCATAAGTAAAGTTTAAGGAGAGTAAATCACATATTATGAAAAAAATTGTGACCAAATAATCTATTCAAATTTGAATGCAAAGAAAATTGGGTGATGTGAAATATTCTTATTAATTATTATATCTTCAGAGGCTTTTCAACGTTTGTTGTGTACAAGTAAAAATGAAAAGCGCGGTGAGAATATTTAAAGGGCTCGACAATGTAGGTGTGGAATGTCCCTTGAATTGCAATAAGTTTATGTAATGTGTCTTTCAGTTTGTACCTTCCGCGGGAATATGGCTTACATGTTTTCTTTTGCATTGATAACTCATTTATATATGCTCCATTTATAAATTATAAGCTTTTTCTTTTTTAAAAAATAATCCCAAAGTTTATAATAATGTGGGCAACTTTGTTTTACTCTTTTTTCTGCGATTTCTTTTACTTTTGAAATTCTTATTTAATTATGGCCAGATAGTAACGATTTTTCGAGGTACGAGTTCAATTAAATACAAAATTTAAATGAATTGGTTCCGTCATATTTTTGTGGACTAATTTTAGCTCTAGTAGACCAGAGTTTAGAAAACATAAATTTGTGTGGTTAGTACTTTATATCTTCTACTTGTAGTCAAACGTGAATAGATATTAGTCATTTCAAACACTTGTCTAGATAGACAATTAATGATCTTTCTTTCGGTTCCTTAAAAGATTGAGTACTAATTAATAATGTGACAGTCAAAGTGAAAAATTCTCACCAACCCATGATTAAGTGACTAATCTGTTGTTTATATAACGTCACTTATGTTTTAATTATCCATGCACTAATTAATTAAGTTGACTCTTCAACCACTAACAACTCCATTTTGACCCAAATTGTACTTATAGCATATTGTTTCTTGGAAACTAAGGACCGTTTGGTCATGTTTGGAAACTTAGTTGCACGGACTCTCCACTTTTGATGTCGTATCTGTCTCGGATTCTCTAAAAATACATTATTTTTGGCGAATCATACTTGTAGCCAGTTGACATTTTTGAAGAGTCCGAACAACATAGGTTGGAACTAATTGTTATAATTATACATATATTCTTATGATAAATTTCCTCCTTAGTAATGTAATATAAAAAGACTTTTTTATCTATTAGTATTGTGTATACGTCTGAAGTTTCAATCCCGAAATACAACAAAACATGAAAGGAAAATAGCAAGCAAACAACAATATTTGTATTTCAATTTATGCGAAAGTTACAATTTTTATGAGATCTTTAAGAAAATATATGTAATCCCCGATTCTTCTCTTCACAATTGTTCTTGATTTAATGGAATACTTGTTGGGAAGACTTCTTTATATGTGAAAGACTTGCGGATCACCACTGAAGATCGATAATTATCTATGTATTTATGTGTGTGATCTTCTTTTTATTTTTCCTTTTTTTGGTCTTATGAGGACTCATTTATATAGTTGTTAGCTAGGGTTTTGAGGGTATTTCGATCTTCAAGTAATTTTAGAGGAGCTTGGGCTTGAAGAGCATAAGTTGGGCTCATCTTGTCAACTTGATGGACTTATCCAAAATGTAATTTGGATTTTATTTAAGTCATACATTTTGACTTAAATATTAATCTCACTTTATTAACCAGTAATTTGAGTTGGTCAATATATCATGAATTTATAGACTAATCCAACATTTAATATGGATTTGTCAATAAAATTTCACTATCTATACGTTGTTATTTGCTCAAATCTTTACTTATTTACATATTTAGATTGTATTATGTTAACTATAGTGTTCCTAAATGTGTTTGTTAAATAATCCTAAAATAATTTGTTCCCAACTAAGTCACTCAATAAAAAATTGAAAAAAATATTTTCAACACTTGACGAATAATTATAATTTGATTGGCTAAAAAGGAATCATCGCCTAGTATGGATACTAAAGTGTAGTAATTAGTACTTTATGATAGTTGAAGTATATAGAAAAGAAGTCCCTCAAAAGTTATTGTTTACACTTTACACCTTTTGCAGCCCAAGTGCATGTGACACTTTGGTTCATCTCACATGTCACAAATCCATCAATTTCGTCCCCATTGAATTTTTCTTTACATTTGTTTGGTCCTACAATTTTATTAAAAGCTAATAGGAACCTTAGGAAAAATTCTTTAAAAACATATTTTAGTCATTACCTAAAGTTAGAACAAATCTATTTTCAGATTTTTTTTTAAAAAAATTGAGATAAGTTTCAAGATTCATAATGTTGAGAATAATCCAGGATTATATTTATGAATGGTCATTCTACTTTTACTTTACGGTATCAAATCAACTAAATTATTTTTATATTGAAAAGAATACTTAAATTTAATGAATTATTACAAAAAGTTGGTAAATAATTTTTTATATTTACCAATCAAACAAAGTCTCTAATTTGCAATGATTAACAACACAAGAAAAATCGAAGGAGAAAAAGGAAGTGAAACATTACAGGTCAAATTTGAATACATATTTTCTTTCTTCTCTTCTTTTTTTCCTTTTTCTACGTTCTAAAATTAGTTAAAAGTTCTTTTCATGCTTTCCAATTAATTCAATTTAAATAATGTGCATATCCCACTAAAATATTTTTAATGGAATAGACCAAATAAAGCCAATGTTAAGATAAAATTAAGCTAGATTTTGAACCATTCTTTAGTAGGAAGAATATTAGATTAGTGTTGGAATCAATTTTTCCCAACTTTTAGGCAGCTCATTCATGGCCTTTCAAAAACTTGATTCCACACCTATCACACTCTACCGTGAAATAAAATAAAAATAAAAATAAAAATAAAAATTCTACCGTCCAACGCCCCTAAATTAAGAAAAAACTTATAGAAATTTCAAAATTAAAGTTCAACCAATTATATTTCGTTTTTGCTAGTCATCGTTCCTTTTCAAGTTCCTTCTTTGCTTGGTGTTAAACTTGTAATATCATTCATACTGAGCTTGTTTAATTTAAAATTCATGAGAACCATTCACTATATAAAAAATGATTATTAGCGGCTATTGTCATTTAATATGTATTTTTAGAAGCAATTTACATTCTTTATATATGTCTCTAAAGCCTTTAACAACATGGTTCTAATGATAATTAACTAATATTAATAAAGATTTTAACACTCTTTATTAATGTTACTATATTTATTGTCGCTAAAAGTTGTTTTTGTAGTGATTTAAGAGTAATGTCCATGATAGAAAATAGATTGACAATGGCAATACAAAGAAACTTGATAGAATTCTAGTTTGACAAACTTTCGGGAAAAAAAAATGCATATGATATCTTAAGTGTATCTCACATTAGAAAGTGAGAAAAAGTGAAGCTTTCCTAAGCATACACAAATTCATATGATATACACCCTTTTTGGCTCAATAATAATGCTCATGATACAAATCTTGTGAAGCCGATTAACTCAAAACAGAAAATACATACTTATACAAAACTAGCCTTGATGTAATGCATCTATCTTTAACAAATAATATTACTGAATATTTTAGGTTACAATTAATATTACTGAATATTTTAGGTTACAATTTTAAAATTATTAAATTATACAATTAGCCCTCGTCACTCTGACTTTTCTCTCGGGGCCCTCCTATTGCTATAGCTATAAGGCATAAGCTATGGCAACTCCAGCTCGCAACCACAGGGGCCCGTCCTGCGAGGACAGAGTGAGCTTAGTGGTCAGCCTCCATTCGAATTAGTGTTAGGAGGTCTTTCGCTTTTACCAAATTTAAAGAGATACTACAAGACATGTCGGTGTACGTAAGTCAAATTCCATATTTAAAGTATCTCTTTTTTTATTTATTTTATTTTTTCAAATATGCGAATAAGAAGCAAGAATCTAAAAACAAAAAGCAAAGTCCACCAAGAGAGGAGAAAAAATTGGCCGTCGAAACTGGAAACAACATTCTTGAAGCATCTATCTAGCTCTTAATTGTTATGTAATGTCATGGTCATATAGGCTATGGCCCTTCAAAATGCAAAATATATTAGAATAATTAAAAAAAAACTTAGATTATAACCAAAATACTTTATAAAAAGTAAATTAGGAAAAAGGGAAGAAAAAAAAAAGAACAAGAAGTCTCCTAACGCGTTTTCATTTCCCTTTTTTTTTTTAAAGCTTTTTCGTTGTGGAAGAATATTCACAATTTTTTTTTCTGAAAATCCGAATTTAGATTAATAATTTCATATAAGATCAAAAGAGTAACATGTGCAAATTAAAGCTTAATAAAAAAGCAGTGTAGTAGTCAAAATTTCTACACCAAAGCCACGTATACTTTGATTGGTACATCAACCACACATGTACAATCACCCAATTAAAGCCTTTATAATGAGTTAATGACCCATTATTAATTTTGTTTTCAGTTTTCCTGAAAATATTGTCACTGCCAGCACACCTAACAAGACTATTGAAAGAGAAAAATAAATTAAAATTGTTCAATTAATAGTAATAAAAAGTGTAAAGAAATAAATAAATACAGACTCATGAATCATGATTCAATTAGAAATAAAAGAACCAATAATGATCCTAACAAAGAACAACAAAAACAAAAATTAAAAGTATAAGTTGTATACAACTCCATAAAATAATTTTAAAAAAAAATCCTATATCAATATGACTCTCCAGCTGTACAATTTTCCCCAATTATACTACGTTTACAAACCGTAACCTAATTTAATTCCCTCCAAGAAAATGAATCCAAAACTGTAACATAAAAAAATAAAATGTTTACATGAGTTGGACAGAGTCAAGGCTCTGACCGCGTGCCTGTTATTAAAATTAATGGCCAACTCCGGGGCTAGGAACTGACCGGAGAATCCGATCGATAGCTGCAAGATGACGGGCGATAAGCTTTTCATCTGTGGTATAAGAGTGACCTTTTTTGCTTGGTGTAGAAGCTGGTACTCTGCCTTTAGGCAGAGCATTTAGATACAGAGACCTTAAATTTGCTACTTTTTTCACTTCATTCGAGTTTAACAACTTTCTCGCTTCCATTGATGATGACAATGATGCTAAGATCAATACGAACATCAACAAAATAGATGTAGAAATCCTTGAAAGAGCCATTTTATATAAGTTTTTTTTTTGAGGAAAAGGTGTATTTTGAATACTCTGTTTTTGATGATGTGAAAAGTTGTGTGTTTTGAGAGGATTGAGAAATGGGTAGGTTCAAGCGTATATATATATATATATATATATATATGGAAGTGTTATATATTTATTGAAAAAAGAACGCGTGACGGTTTAGGAGAAGAGAGGAAAAGGGAGTGCGTGGAGATGAAGTTAGTTGGGCTAAGTCAAAATGAAAATTTTATTTTCTTTCCGAAATTGATGCAATTTCTTCTTCTTTGGGTGTAGAATTTTCTTTTGGTATCAAAGGGGGGCGGAATGTAGAGTTTAGTCCACCCTTTTTTTCCTATCGACGAGGTAAGGCGGACCGTGGACAGTGGACATTTCATCTCGCCTCTAATTTTTAAAGACGTGAATTTTTGTAAATAAATTTAATATTGTGATTTATGTTGGACGTTTAAAAATGAAAAATCTTTTAATGTTGGGCTTTATTTTTATCAAGCTTATTAAATTTGAATTTAAATTAATTAAAATAATAATTACAATATATGGAAGGAATAAAGAAAAGTAATTTCTATATAAGAAAATGCAAATCAAGTCATGACTTAGCAATGTTAATTTTCTTAGCTCTTGATGCTTTCTTATTGGAGAAGAATTTCATTTTTTTTTCCCTTTTTGGTTCCTGTTGGTTTTTCTTTTTTCAATTATTTGTTGTGATTTTTAAAATTAGTCTTGTTAAATTATTTGTTATTTTTTAAGTTTAAAATTTTAAAAAAATCATTTCATTTTTGGTAGTAATACTACACACACGTTGAAATGACACATAAATAAAGATATAAATGATTTTAAAAAGTCATCCAAATTAATGTTTTATAAAAATATAAAAGAGAGACATGATAAATAATTTAAAACGAATAAAAAAGAATCCAAATACCATAAGATCTCTAAACCAGTCATTCAACGATACATCAACGAGTTAATTTAGATCATGGTTTAAAACGGGTACTAGATAAAATGAGAAATGCGCTCTTTTTTTTGTTGGTTTAAAAAAATTAGCTTATTTATGAAAATTATTTACAGTAATCATTTATCTATTTTTTCATTAAAAATTGTTGTGACTTGATTCAATAGAATATATAAAGATTATGGCAATAAAGTTTAAACTTTAATTTGTTCCGACTTTTATTCATTCGTTTAAAGAGCAACGTGTTCATATAAGTAGAAACTAAGTTTATTCTGAAAATCTTTAGTAAAATGGGAATATAAAAGAGCCACATAGAAAAGTAATTAGGTGAATAGTGAGGTCATCCACGGGATAATTTTCAATATTAATATACACAATCTACTCAATTATAAATATAGTGTTCAATTTGTTACACATAATTATCTCATTATAGGTTAACTCAATCTTAATACACTTTCGGTGCACAATAGTTACACACTTTATATTCTACAAATTGGCTAGGAAAAAAGGCAACTCAACTAGCTAATTAATTTAAGCTACATATATTCCATTTTCAATATAGTTCTTAATGATGTTTGTTGATAAAATTACTATTCCGATACTTTATCAGTTTTAATTTATTTTAAACATACATAATTTTTATTTCATTATAGAAAGAATATATCCTTTTTTTGATATATAATTTTTAAATTTTAACTTTTTACCTGATATGTTTAAGATTATAAAAAAATAAATAGTGAAGTAACATTTTGCTATATAATACATATTTTTGATTTAAAATAATAATATTAATCCTTTTTATTTGTTAAACTTCGTACCAATTAAAATGAAGGTAGACTACTATTTTTTACAAAAACAAAAGAAAACTAAGGGTGTGTTTGGTATGGAGGAAAATGTTTTCCATGGAAAATGTTTTCCTAGAAAATGTTTTCCTGGAAAACAAGTAGATTTTGGACTTATTTTCCCATGTTTGGTTGGTGAGTATAAAATATTTTCCGGAAATGATTTTAAGTGTTTGATTTATGAATGAAAATATTTTTGACAGACATTTTTTATTTTTATTAGAGTAAAAAATAATTTATGAAATTAAAAATATTTTCTAAAAATAAAATTATTATTTTTTTGGGGTGGTGGTGGTGGTGGGGTGGTGGTGGTGGGTAGTGGATGGAGGCAGGGGGAGGGGTAGGAGTGAAAAAATAAAAATTTAAAGTTGATAGTATTTTTAAAAACAAAATTAATTTTTTTGGGGGTTGGGGGTGGGTGGGTGGCTGGCGGGGGAGGGGGGTAGGAGTTTTAATAAAAATTTGAAGTTGAAAATATTTTTAAAAAGCAAAATTAATTTTTTGGGGAGGGGGTGGGGTTGGGGAGGCTGGCCGGTGGGTGAGTGGGTGGAGGGGAGGGGTGGGTCAGGGATTAGATGAAAAAATAAAATTTTAAAATTGAAAATATTTTTTTAAAATTGACGTTTTCCTCCCAAAAAATTTAATTTGAAATTGGAAGAGAGTTTGGGAAACGTTTTCCTTAATTTTTGAAGGGAAGTCATTTTTCTTAATTTTGAGAAAAATGAGTTATTTGGAAAATATTTTTCAAGATTTTGTCCCAACCAAACATGAGAAAATTGAAAAACATTTTGGAGAAAATATTTTTCTTTATACCAAACACACTCTAAATTGGTCAAAATTCAACGACCGGCTATTACACCGGAGAATACCGCCCTTTTATTTGTCCCATCTTTAATCCCCTTTTCCCTTATTCTTCCTCATGCTAATTTGCTTCTCATATTTTTTTTTATTCCATTTTAAATTATTTTTTTCTAGCAATCTTTTCATTCTAATTTTACGTTTCATAGATTTAAATTCAAAAAATTAAAATATTTGTGTAACACATTTTAATTTAATAACACGGAACAAAATAAAATGAAACGAAAAAAAATATAATTATTTCTCTATTTTTAGATATAATTTATGTAATTTTATAATAAGAAAAGAAAACGTGTCTCATAATTCTGACTTTAAACGAAAGTACTAGTAAAGTAATATAATCAAGTAGGCATTTTCCTGCACTAAAAATCCACAATCTCACTTTAATTTTTAAATTGTGACCACCGAAATTAATTTTGTCGGTCATAAAATCCCAAGTATTATTTACTGCTTGGACCTTCTTTTCTTTAAAAACAATATCCTTATTTATTATCTTAAAAATATATTTTTATTTGTTATTTTTAATCTACTATTAAGAAAAGATGGTTATTTTGTTTTGTATCTAACATTAATTACTTACTTTTCAAGGCCTAATAGGGCTAAATATCAATTAATAGGAATAGTGTCGTATAATAACCACGTCCAATTATTTTTAATAAATTATGTCATGTGTAATTATGATAAATGAAAGTGAACAGAGAAAGTAATAAATGGATCTTACCCTCGACTCCAGGTTGGTGTAATTCTATTAACTTCATAAGATTACAACGTATCAAGTTGGAATCTTAGTGAATGCTATGTTTTCAATTAATTTTTTTTCAGATTAAAACCACTAAAATAGATGAGTTTTAATTTGATGCTTTAAAAGAGCAACATCAATGCATCAAAATATACATGAAATTGCAGGGTAGGGTCTAGATATATATTACCTAACACCAAATGAAATAGTAGTGATTTTCAACAAATTGATCGTTATGGCCCATAATCAACATGAAAAAGAAAGATTTATTTAATTGGCTTTTGCAAAGTGCATTGAAGAAAACAATTAATAAGAGATAAAACTTTTGTTTTTGTTGAACCCCACGCAAGAAAAAATAATGGTATCACATCAAAGTTTTGAAAAACAAATTAAGTATATGCCACGTACTTATATTAATGACCCAAGTTATAAAAGTAATTATATTCTAAAAGTATAGAGTCATATTTCCTATAGAAAAAAAATTTATGTCACTAAACATTGTTACCTATATTACCCATGATTTGTGAATTAGGTATGATTTAGATAAATTGATTAGGGCATGGAACAACACATGTCAAGTTATGTGACTAAAAATACCATTTCTCTTCATGAAAAAAATGATACTCCTTTCGTCTTATATTACTTGTCTATTTGCTTAAGTCACTTGAAAATTGAATTAATTAATTTTAGAAGTGTTGACGGTATTGATCACATGCATAAATATTACAAAGTTTCAAAAATTTCTTAATTGTTAATCTGTTTTCATGTACACATTTAGCTACAAAATAGATACTAGTACATACTACAGCCTAGCTACGATATTTTCATGCTCCAAACTTAATTATCAGGCATTTACATAGTTAAGTAGTGACTCTAGTGCATATATTTGAATTTTGGTACCAACGAATGTTTTCCAAAATTTTCACGTTTTTGTTGGCAAAAATATTTTTAAAAAACCAAGAAAATAATTTTCCTCACCAAGAATAATAAAAAAACACGTTCTATATATGACATTCCGCACTAATTATTTTATCCTTCACAGTCAGGGCGGAGCTACCCTTAATGAAGGGGGTTCGTTCGACGGAAAACTATATTATTTATATATGGTTAAAATAAGTTTATATGTATATATAGTAGACGTCGAACCCCCTTTGACTACTTATTGAGTTATTTCTACAGATTTTGAACTCCCTTATTAAAAATCCTGGCTCCGCCTCTGTTCACCGTCAATATGAATTCTTTTGAATCACTTTTCTTTTTAAGTGAAAAAAAATGGGAAAAATATTTTCTTTCCTACCAAACTTCGAAGTACTCTACCTTTCACTTCCGATTTATCCTATACTAGAAATTTTACCGTCAAACACTCACAATAATGTCCCAATTTTTATAGTATAGTTGCTTTGTACGTACATTATTATTGTCATAATTTCAACCATCACATGGGTATGTTCCAGTATGAATGTCAACAACATGCTCCAAATCCTTTTTAGTCAAAGCCTCATCACTTTAATTTCTATCTTTGTTTTTTTATTTGATCTTCATATTGACTTTTAAGGCTTATACTGAAATTTCTTCGAAAATTAAGGGGCTCATGACACTTTTTCCAATTTCCCTTGTTCGAAGATCTTGCCTTTGCCTAATTTGCTTGGAAGTATACTCAAATTCAACAATTTCTTCATTATCACCATTCACCAGACAAATTCACAACCTATCATAAGAAAAAACTATGACACGTTTCTTCCAAGTAATTTATTCTTGAAAATTTGGATTTTATAGCTAGTAGTAAAAGTTATTTTGAGCCCTTAGAATGAAAATTCATTTTATAATAAATATTTGTATTTATAAGTGAATTTAAATTAATCATATCATTAGACATTGATTGGTTAAATAAATATTTGTTAATGATTCAGCGACATATATTTAAAGGACAAAGAGAATGGGAATAGTCAAACAGTAGTTGTGATTAAGAAAACTTATTGACCAAGAAAAAAAACTAATTGAATCCAGGTAATGTTGTTCAAATCAAAGTTGTTAGGTAATTCACTAGCTTAAAAACTAAGCTTTGAAAATACTCTCTCGTTGATGGATTAAAATTGTCTTTGTTAAATAGCATTTTATATAATCTTAAAATATTTTAGTGTGTGTTCAGATTTAATCAGGCTCTATGCGGATACCGAGTATTATGTGGGAGAAAAAAAAATGAACATACTCTCATATTAATTAGTATGATCAAAATATATGTAAATTAATTTTTGAAAAACAAAACTTGACAGGTAAAAATAAACGACTGGTGAGAGTACAAAGTTGGTAGATTTTCAAACAAATGATTTTCATTCAACTTTCAAGTAACAAAAAATTTAAATTCTTGTCCACACCACACGTATAACCTTATGTGTATGTACAAGATTTATTGTCCAGCCCACGATATATAGCCGAAACAATTCGTCAAAGAATAAACATTTTAACATTTTTTCATGTTGTCCTATACAAAGTACGTTTAGTCAATTTTGAAATTATTTAACTTGGATTTGATGCTGAATAAAATGCTTAAATTCCATTTTCCAACTTTAAGTGAGATTAACGAATATAGAAAAAAATAAATAAATCAAAAGTTATATAGTCCGTCCACTTCACGCGTGCAGTCAATTAACTTATTATAAACTTCTCATAGCATATCGTTATAAATAAATATTAAGTTAATTAAACAAGATTAGTCCAGGACACCACAAAACTAAAAGGATTTATTTACCAAAAAACTTGGGCTTTGTTTTGTTGCTGTAGTCGCCATGCCATTAGCATCTAATAAACTGGTTACAATTTGAAATTTTTTTTTAAAAATGCAAGTGTAATATTACTAATATTAAAAATTATTGTAACTTTCTTTGTGCTTTTAATTACTACTACTTATTTGGAGACCCTTTATTTGTTGAACTAATAAGTCATAATTAGTTTTCTTTCAGAAATTTATTGAAATTTTGTGGGATACGACATGTTCGATTCCTCTTAGGATTCATAGAGCTAGATTACTTTATCCTATCCCTAACTCATGCCTACATAAATGGTATTAGTATATTCCCTTGAAGAAGCATCTCGAATATCTCATAAATTCTTGGAATATTCATAAAGAGATCAATCCAAGTCATCGTTAATTTGAGAAATATGCCACTAAAACATATATTTAAAATTTATTGAAAACATGTACCAAATATTATGACTTCTCTAAGAAGGCATATGCTCATCAATAATTCATTAAAGGAAGATATTATATAGGTACGCATAATTTAGTCAAATTAACTTTATGATTAATCCTATCAAATGAATTCTTAATAAATGCGTCAGAATAGTACTTCTATTGGGGGGCACATAGACAACAAAATATAGTGAAGTACGTACTAGCTAGAGAACTATTCAAAGCTTAATTAGATTTAGGATTTAGGATAAATTTCACCCTTAAATTTGACTTCCTCTCTAAAGCCGGCAGGCACATAAATCAACAACTGGCTTTACAATTATTTTAGAAAAAATATGGACCATTTACTTTATTTGCTTTTGAAGTTTCAAAGTTAATAATTACTCTTGTAATTTACAGCATCCTTCCAAATATAAGAAATCATTGAGCATATCATAGGTTAATTAGTACACAGTATATGGTACACTTGTTTTGAGCTGGATTATGGCAAAACCTAAAAGACAAATACATGAGGCCGGTTATTAGGTCAAAATGCACAATACGTGTCATTAGTTTGAATTATGATAAATATGATATCAGAGTTGAACACTTCCGTAGTGCAATAGTAGGGGAGAATTTCAACGAGAACTTGGAGCCCCTAAAAGATGGGTGGGGGTCAATAATGTCGGATCGTAGAGTAGGACTGACATAATTCTGGATAGACAATTTGAAAAAGAGCCACATGATATCTTTTAATTTGCGAATCTCATATCAAAATGGAAGAGGAAAGTGAAGATATACCTAAGTGATAAGTCGTAATATAAGTTCATATTGTACACATGTTTTTAGCTCGATGATGGTGTAATCCAAGGCGGACAATATGTGAAAATTGATATGCCAAAGCAGACAATATATGCCATAAGCTTGCATCGTGACAATATATGTATATACTTACTCATCTTGATTATTGATTTTCATATATATATATTACTCTGAGATTCATTCTAATCCTGTTTTTTAATTGAGCACATGAGATGTTTGGAAGCATGCTTGAATTAATCTTCTTGTAATATTTATCATTATCAATAATAAACAAATTAAAACAGAAGTACATTTTCTGTTAGGAAGTAGATAGGATATACTAAATAATAATAATAAAAAATATTAAGCACGCGTCTTTTTTTAAACATTAAATGGTCAATTAGGTATAATTTCCTTGATATAGTGCTAAAAAATATTCTAATAAGCACCTACCATTATTTATATATCATACATAGATTGCACGCGATTAGGTTAAGTAAATCTACCTAGCTAAACTTAAGTTTGGATTACACATTTTGATAAATAAATCAGATATATTGTTATTATTTTTTGCAAGCAATCATCCGTTGTTACACTCACGTAATAAGTTTTATAAGGAAAAGTATAATATTTTTGCCATGCTAACTTGTATGGTCCCAAGTGATCAAGCTATTTATTTTATACATTCTTAGCATTTTAAAGGGCATTTCTATATTATTAAAAATTTAAAATATAAAAGTCAACGATAATCCTTGATCTAAATCTTTTGCAAAGTTTTAAATAATAATTATTATCCATAATAAAAGACAAACTCTCTAAAATAGTGACAGTGGCTGCCACTTTAAGTGACAACCCATATGCGTTGCTTAGTTATTTTATTTTATTTAATTAACTGTCATATTCCCAAGAGTACTGTTTAGACTGTATAATAATGTTTTAATTAATTAATTTTCATTATTCTTTTATTAGTTTACCTATTTATTTTTGTCTTTTCGAGCTAGATGAAAGACAAAATCAACACAGGTTGGTTTAGTCGTGTTTAGAAATTAGAATTACCTAATTATGCAAGCAAATCATGTTTAGTACGTCAGGCGCAAAAGTGATGTAAATTTTTTTATTAAAAATATTCGAGATTTAATATATATGTATGAAAAAAGTTTTAACCTATAACTTCATACTTTCTGTAAATAATATATAAGTTTTAAGCTATATATAGCTACGCCACTACATTACACGATTCAATTGTTTTTCGAATATACATATAGTCGAAAAATATAAATATGGGAAACAATTATAATGTGGATTTGAGTTAATTTAGCATAAATTGTCTTTTTTAGGGCTCATTCAACGCTTACTCGAACTAAACTAGTTATAATTAATAGCATATGCAATTAAAGAGAGTTGAAAACAGAAAATTACAATGACTTTATTAAGCAAGTTACCTTACACTATTGTCTATTATTTAGAAATTATAGTACATAATTATGTTTATATATTAATTAAGTCAACTCCCTATTTTTCTTTTAAAATGTTTTTATATGAACTTAATTTTGAAGCTTTACTGTTCATCTGCAGAATGTACCTAACGTTACGTACATATAACATGCTTCAAATCAACCCACAAAATTATTTCACATAAACCTACCTTCATTACTCCATAATTTGTGCCCCAATTGTCCAATAAGGACCGACCATGCCACAACAAACATAAAATTAACAAAGAATTTTATGGCCCTAGTAAAATTAATAATAAATAGGAACACAAAACAACATAGGTGGCCCGATCTTATTGTTTGATCCAACTTATTTTAGCTTAAATAACTTTTAAATAAGTTAGATGCAGATTCATTTTGACACACTCATCTTGTTTATTAACATTACTATCATATGTGAACGAAAAGTCTCTTAGAGAATACTTTCTTCTTTTATCGATCTACATAATATAAATATAAATTAATTGAGTTCTGAATGATCGATAATAATTATACAAAGAAATCTTATACTCGTCAAAATACAAGATTGTCAAATTGGAAGGGGGAGGGGCAAAACACATACACACACTTTCTTCCTCACATTATTTTTTTTCAAAGTTTGTTTTGTTTGTGTTGTCTTAAAATGTGGTGAATTGTCTGTATTGCTAGGCAAAAATTGTACAGTTGGCCCCTTGTCCACTCATTTGGTGTTTCTTTATGGGCACAACAAATAATTTTTCCGGCTATTCTTACTATCAATGGGATTTGTCTGTCTTAAAATTTGAGTATATATGAATATGCATGATTGGATTGCTACACTTTTCAACCATCCTATACCTTTTTGTGGTTTACTCCATGTGCTTTTTTATTGTTGCATTTACATAGTTACATGTATAAGTGTTTGAATATGAAAATATTTTTATATTTAGCGTGAGTAATTTATTTTTATTTTTATACTATTAATCGTCTTAAAAGTTATTTTACTTGACTAACTGAAATATACCTTTAAATTCTCGCCATGTTTAGAGGTGTTTTTAACACTTCTTTTAGCTTTTTATTAAGAGTCTCGTGATCTTATAACAATTTGAGACAACTTACTATGTCATGTGTAAATTGAGTACATATATTCAATTAATTAAGTAAAAAACATATTTTTAAGACATTAATAATTTAAAGATAAAATTAATAATTTGCTTGAAGTATAAATGTTTTTTCAAATACTTGTCACATCTCTCAAGGATATTAAAAGATATATTAGACTTAAGTCTTACTAATAGAACATTTAAAGGATTTTGAATTATAGTATGTGAACTGATAAATTGTACTTCATACATAAGAAAAGAAAACAAACTAAAAGCAAATAATATTTAAGGAAAAATTATAAGTTATACAGAAAACCAATTAATTAAGAAATTAAACAAAAAAAACTAAATTGATGGGCGGGGACAATTTTATCTTTTAATTAGCTGTAAGCACTAATTTATGGTAGCTAGTGAATAGCCACTAAAAATGCTTTGGCATATATAGGAGTTGGCAGCATGATATTAATTAATTTGTCTTTAGAGGTATCTAATATTGCTTCTCATATACAATTTTTAGTTACTTTGTCAAATATTTTTAAATTTAATTTCTTCTTCTATTTGTTACTTTTTTATAAATCATTGAAGGGTAATTTTTTTATTATATCCTCAATTTATTTATATTGTTCTTTGAAAATGTAGTGAATAAATATATTTGAGATCTTATCAATTAAAATAAATTTAATATATTAATTATTATTTTCTTAATAAGTATATCGAGTTAAAATTTAACAACGGAAAAAGTATGCAACTTGTTGCCTCAAATGTGTCCAAATGTTGCTTCACATTTTACGTTATTTCAGAGTACTATATTATATTATTACATTTATTTCAAATCACTTGAAGTCTTCAACTTAGATGACATTCTTATCATTTAGATTATGGTAATTAATAAGTAACTTGTTATACTTTTTCTTATTTAATTAATTGTTTGTTTAAACAAAGGACACAACTAGCTATGTTTTATATACATTTTTTTAATAGGATCGATCTAGCCAACTTGTAGATTTTCTGTTAGATTTTATTAAATTAGTTTTTATGTATATTTTACATTCTGATTGAAACTCCAAAGAAGAAAAAGAAAAGAGGGGCTTTCTAGCTGCCATAATTATAACAGAAATTCTTCTTCATATGACTAATCAAACTAATTAAACATTTAATTACTATTCATGTGAGGCACGATATCCTTTAATTTATTTATTTTTATTTCCTTAAGTAAGATACATCATACAACACAATAATATAAAGAATATAATTGAGTTGTTAAATAACTACTAATTAAATAATTAAGGAATCTTAGGATCGTCAGAGATTTAACCTGAGAATTTTGTTCATTCCTTGACGAAATCCCCCACTTCTAATAATTGGAATTTATAATAATCCATAGGTAGTATTCTACGAAAATGAAGTATAATTTTTATGTTTTTGTATAAGTCAAGAAAACAACATGTAATACCATGCCTCTACTTTAATTAAGTAATACATCATGAATTAAATACGTATAATTCTATTTAATTGAGTCAATAGTTCTTCCTTTTAAATATGAATTAATTAGTAGTATAGATTGAGATTAATGGAGGAGACTTATTATGTTATTGTCGAATAACTAAAAGTAATATTTTGGATGTATATTTTTAATAGGGCAACTTTCACATATAACAAATAAAAAATTCATATTTGTATGCTATAGCAAAGTTTACATAATTGCGCTCCATAGCAAACACAGAAACTGTATAATTCGCTATACATATACAGTTGAAGCAAATTGTATAAAACGAAGTGTATAAAACGAGAAAGAGAAAGACACTTGGGCAGAGAATTGTATAAAAACGAAGTGTATAAAACGAATTGTATGATTATAAGTGTATAGAACGATTATATTCAATTTGAATTTGTATAAAATGAGAAAGAGAGAAAGACAAAAGAGACTTGGGCAGAAAATATACAATTGAATCGAATTGTATAAAACGAGAAAGAGAGAAATTAGATACAATTTGAAATTTGTATAAAACGAGAAAGAGAGAAAGGCAAAAGAAATTGGTCAGGGGAGTATTTTTATTGTATAATTATAAGTGTATAGGACAAAAATATATGTACTTGCATGTGTATACAATTTTCTCACGCTTTATACAAACAGAAACGCAATTTATACATTTCGCTTCTGTTTGTATAAGTGAGAAAGGCGAGGGTGTCGAGCGAGATTTGGAAGAGGGGAGAGAGGGGAACAAAAATATATGTATTTATACAATTAGAATTTTTTTGTATACACTTGTGTTTGGATAAAAAGTGAGGAAGCGAGCGAGATATTTGGGAGAGAGGCGCCTAACAATTTTTTGCAAACATTTGCTATGGAGCACAATTAAGTCAAACCCTAGCTACTCCATTTATTTTAGGTTATTAGTTTGTTATTATATACAATTATTCCTTTTTAATATCACAAAAAATATTTTCTTGAAAAATCGATATTTATTTTCTAACGTTTGAAAAGTAAATAAAAATATTGTTGTTTGAAAAGCATTTATATATAGCACAGACAAATAAAATGGGTTGGGCTTGTGGCGGGATGATAGGAGTTGGGGTGGGGTTGGAGACTTAGGGTCAGGGTCAGGGTCGAGGTCGAGGGGGTTCATTCAAGGGTCGGTGTTGGGACCTTGAGGTGAGGTTCAAAAGTGATCGAGGTGAACAATCAATGTAAAGTAAGTATTAGTTAAGAAATTTGTTTTTCTTATTTTCACCGTATGTATACTTTTCTAATTTAGATTTTAATGCTTTCTCTTTTCTCTAGTTAAGAAATGACCCTTTCCAAATCCCACACATCATAAGTAATTTTCTTATGTATAATCGAACTTATTTCTAGAGAAATTGTTTCTAAAATATTTTAATGGAAAAACTAGAAAAAAAATATCCTAGAGTTTCATGAGCAATATATATTTGTCTAAAAGACTAAAAGAATATACATAAAAAAAAAAGAAGGGAAAAGGTCAAAAATATTTTTTGACTTTAGTTTATTAGTTGATTATATTTCTACCGTTAAAATAAAGTTATTTTTATTCCTACCATTATCAATTTCATTATTTGTACCCCTCAATTGACGGAAATTCTCAAATTGACTCAAATTAACCCGAATTTTTAAAAATGACTCATTTCCCATTTTAAACCCAATGTCCCCACCCTCTAAATATAACCCATTATTGTTTTACCCATTCTCTCAAATTAATCTGAATCCTCCATTAAAGCCATGTCAACTAGTTCAAACAATCACCACTTTCCTCTCTTCCTCCCACAAATCGCTACCCAAATCCTCTCTCCAATCCTACCTTCCTCACCTCACTCGACTCCGACTCCGACTCCGACTCCGACATTCTTCGTCGGCCTACACGTTGGCATTGGATATCACTCGCCGTTGAAT
Organism: Solanum sitiens; assembly: GCA_016801875.1. Lineage (NCBI taxonomy): Eukaryota > Viridiplantae > Streptophyta > Magnoliopsida > Solanales > Solanaceae > Solanum > Solanum sitiens. Next base: position 2,090,511 of record JABWTJ010000001.1, read on the forward strand.
GAGATTTTTTTTTTTTTACTTTAACGTTTTTCCTTTAGTTCTTTTGGACTTTCATTTGGTTAATTTGTTTTTCTATGAGCTCCTGATCACATGACAATAACTGTCTACTTAGGTCAATATTCTGTTCAATAATGCTATTATTTGAAGCAAAAAGAAAATGTATCTATTTCCAAGATATATTCATTTCTTGACCAAATCTACAAATACTAAGAAGTGTATAGAGTATTATTTATAAAATAGTTTCACAAATTCCTTGACTACATTTTAAAACATGCAAGTTTCTATGCAGAATCAACAAGCTAAAAAAAACAAGGAAAAATTAGCAAACTAGTCACAATCTCTTACTTAATTAGTAAAAACATCTACACTTTAAAATAATTATTGAAAATATCAAAATGTCAATACTTTAGAAAGTAATTTGTATCCAAATTTATTTCTCAAAATAGTCCAACACTGAATCAAATTCTACATCTATTATCCATTTACACTTCTTCCTATACTTTAATACCATTAAATTTATTTTTCATCTTTCACTTTTCAATTTTTTTTCCTCTTCCATCAACTTTTCAGTTTTCACCATCGCCATCATTCACTTTTCTCTTCTTCTTTTTTCTTTCATCAAAATTTCACCATTATTCTTTCTCATTGTTGAAGAAGAACTAATTATTCAAGTTCATAACAATTTGTTCAGATCTATCAATTAATCAAGAAATCTCTCAATTGATAAAGGTATTTTTGAAGTCATCATTTATTTTGCGAGACTTTGTTTTCAGAATCACACTTTATTTTGAATTTTCGGATTGTATGTATTGAGGATTTTCCGTAATTTTTCTTAATTTTTATGTGAGTTTGTTAACATACTCATCAAATATTTATGTATTTCAGATTTTTAGTATTTTAAATAAAATTTTTGGATCTTTTTTGATTTGTTTTTATATTTCAGATTTAGTAAAAACTACATTAGCATTTAGGTATTGAGTTGTTTTGCAAAAGTATTTGAAAGTATTTTGAATGTCCTGTAGTTTGTAGTCAAATTTATTTTTACAAAGTGATAATCCAAATATAAATCTGTAGTTTGATTATTTAAAATTGTGAATGAATACGAAATCAAAGATAAACTAGTTGGTATAAACATATAATGAGCAAAATGAAATACAAAACTATTTGACTGATGCAATTAGGATGAATACACATATAATGAATACATAAATAAACTGTATTTTGGCTATTTATAGTTGAGAAAGAATACAAAATCAAAATATAAATACAAAACTTTATGGTATACATTAGGACGAATACGAAATCAAATCTAAATACAAACTTTATGGTATACATTAGGATGAATACAAAATCAAATATAAATACAAATTATTTGGTATACAAAGTGATATTGAAAATAAACAAAATAAAATACATATGTAAGATGGATGAATACCTATACCATGAATATACATGAGTATTGTATTCTGAATACCGGAAAATTTCTTAAAGGAGATACATAAACTTCATAACCTTAACATGATAGCCATTTAACTTCATAAAATTTAGACATTTTTAAAGATAAATTATAATTTCATAACGTTAAAATGATGTCTTAGTAGAATAAACTGCTTCAAATATGATAATGTATGCTAAATAAACGTGTTTACAAACAATAAAAAAAATTAAGAAAATTGAATATTGAATTTTTAGAACAATGGTGATAGGTGTGTGTTTTAGAACATGGTGAAAGAATAAGAAAGAGATGGAAGTTGGTGTATTTTGATAAATTGTCAATTAGTTCTTTGTTTTTGAATTTTTGTAACTGATAAAGACTTTTAAGCAATTGTCTCTTTTTAATATTTTTCTCTTTCCTTAATTTCTCCTTTCTGTTTTTTAACAATTGTTTTTTTTTGACATTTTTACTATATATTAAAAGTATTGACAATGAGTCCTATTAAATGTCAAAATATTGACATTGTAAAAATTTTCCCAAAAAAAAAAGAAGTATAACTGCACTTGGGCGAGTTTTTGCTTTTGGGCTTTTAAATGAGTAACCCATTTTTGATGTGCACTAGTCCAAAGTCCAAATATTTAGTATCAAATCAAATATGGGCCAGTAAATGGGTTGACCCACATTTTCTTCCAGAAATCTCATGTACTACTCTGTAATATGTATGTGGTGTAAATTAACTCTTACAAATTTCAATTGTCACTTTATGAACCACATATTCTTTAATTTTTAAGTTTTGCACTAAAAAATAAGTTAGCTTTTGGGAAGATGGAATCTTGTTATTTCACTGTAACAAAGCCATCATCATCATCTTCAACTATTCTGAATTTTCAGGTACAACTTTTCAACATGTCCTTTAATAATTGTTACATTTTTAAATGTATTATACTTATCTGATTATATATTTCAATTTTTATATTTGATCACTGGGTGAATTATCTAATAGCAAAATGGTATTTGTGTTATGGGTGACTTTAGCTTGTAAAGGGACTAAGGGAGGCAAAACATAGTTATTATTAATATTTTCTTAGTTACATAAAAATGTTGGGTGCAGTTGAAAAATTGATGTTTGATTCTTCATCCTTCGAGAGGGTGAGGCTTGTGTGCAAGAGTTTGCCTCAAGTTGGTGATAGAAATGCTTATAAGGACCTATTGATGAAATTTTTTTTTCCGGGTTAAATGGATAATAAATAGCATATGTAGTAGTTCAGTGATTGTTTCTACCAAGTTACTGTTATATACCAATATTTGTTGTTCAAAGGTACTACGATTCCTCTGCCTCACACATCTAACCAGCTCGAGTGGTTCACTAGTTCCTAGTATGTCTGCCTATACTGCCTCGTTGGCGAAGACTGGAGGAGATATAACCAAATTCTGTTAGTTATCTACATTTGAAAAGTGGTTTTCTTTTTTGACTCGTAGTTGTTGGATTCTGATTACGTATAGGTGGCTTAGAGTCATCGATCACTCATAATATATTTCATAAAACTGTGCAAAGTGTCCCAAACTCAGTTTTTATAGAGAAGCTATTGTTAAAACCATAATGTAGTAGTCTTAGTCTACATGAAGCAGAGGTATACATGGAATTTTAGTGGGAAGAAAGTATTAGAGGTGAATGAAAACTATGATTTTTTCTTGAGGGTTTTTCGCTAGGGTGGTGTGTGTGTTTTCTTACTTGATGTTGATGCCAAATACTTGGTTGTTTACATGAATTTATCAACCTGTCAGTAGTTACTACCATGAAAATAGCTATAGGACTTTGTTTATCAAATTCTCTGCCACTTAACACTCTTTGAAGCTTTGTGACGTATTTCCGTTTTGTGATTCATTTGATGATATCATAGTTCCAAAAAATTGAGTATAATATGGATTTGTTTTAACCACTGGAAAAATGCTTAGACTTGCAATTCATTTGAAGTGTAAATTGGATTTCAGGTTCATCTGTGGGCGACTGCATTGCTTCATTTTCCTTTTCTGTATTTCCTCCTCCATTCTTGGCAATTTCTAACTTTTACCATTTATACCTTGTATGTGGTAATACATTGCAGGTTGTTTCATCTCTTGGTGGAAGATCGTCTCAGAAATCCCTAGGTGCCCCATCTCATCTTTCCTGGCCATTATCTGGACCTAATAAGAAAAGTCAAAATTTTGTTTATAGGCGGAAGACGTTTAAGGGGGCCATATTGGCAGAAGCTGGAAAACAAGGTTGGGATTTTGGCAGATTTATAAAGACATTATATTTTTTTAATGGCCCTCCTTCCCCTGCAAAGGTTGGCCTTTCTTTTCCCTTTCTGTCAAGTGGCATATGACTCTTTTCGTGGCGCTTCATTACTTCTAACCGATTTATCTTTTTCTTAAAGTTCTTTGAATCACTGATTGAGAAACTAACTGGTCCATCGCCTAGTAAACCAGTTAACTCGATGGATTCTTCTGGAATTACCCTGGTAACTGGAGCCACTGGTGGTGTTGGGAGAAGAGTGGTGGACGTATTACGCAACAAGAAATTGTCTGTCCGAGTACTCGTATGTTTCTTCTGATCTTTTCTACCTTTGTTGTTTCCTTTCTAAGATTTGTATAACTCTTTATTATTCTTACTAAATGGAAAAACATGTTATTTGAGTGGAAAAGAATAATTTTCACTTCCTCTATTTTAACTAAAATTCCCTTCTTCTTGACATTCTTAAATACTTTAGGTCAGAAATGAAGAGAAGGCAAGAAGAATGCTTGGTGAAGATGTTGACCTGGTGAGTATCCTTTTCTTGTTATTCTCACTCTCTCTACTCTGATATCAGGCATGGTTTATCTTTGCTGATATAGTTTGAGACTCTGAAGTTGATTCTTCTCCTCTAGGCTCCAAATACAGCTGAGAAGCCCTATTACGACAGTTGATGTTTCCTGTATTTTTTTCATCGAAAATGCAACTGTTCCTGCCAAATTCATTGTCCTTTTCATGAACTTCCTTCTGTTATTCTTTTCATTAATATATCTGCAACACAGAAAATCAGTTGTTACAATACACTCACATATTCAACCAAATGAACTTGTGCTTTCCCTTACTAAAATCTTAGGTTGTTGGAGATGTTACCAAAGCAAGCACTCTGCTTCCTGAGTACTTCAAAGGAGTAACAAGCGTAATTAATGCTGTTTCTGTCATTGTTGGCCCGAAGGAAGGGGATACCCCTGACAGGGAAAAATACAGTCAGGTAAATAATCTGTAACTTTTGATAAACTTCTGTAGTGTATTCTTTACGTCAATCTGTTGCTAGGCCATAAATTAAACTCTCGGTCCTTTGACTAAAACTACAATCACTTGTTTTTCGTTCTAGTCCATGTATGAGTTCATTGGTTTCATCTTTTAGCTTAATATAACATTACTTCTTTCTTATTCTTATACTCTTTATGCGAATCTGCAGGGAATCAAGTTCTTTGAACCCGAGGTGGCCAACTGATTGCCTATCCTTGGAGTCATATTGTACTGTTTCCCTTCCAATTTTATAAGCCAACTTTGGTGTTGGGGCACCAGTTCACTAAGCATCCTTGTTTACCTGGCAGAACAGATTAAAGGTGACTCACCTGAAATGGTGGAGTACATTGGAATGAAGAATTTGATAAATGCTGTTAAAGAAAATGTTGGCCTTCGCACAGGAAAACTACTATTTGGATATGAAGGTATGCTATTGCAGAATGAAGAATCCATTGTTGAAGTGTTAAATTTGGCTCTTAAAATCAGATATCAACATTAGAACAAATTGGGAAATGAGGTTGTTTAGTTTCGTACAATAGATTGACTTTGTTCAGTACTTCCATGCAGGTAATTCATTTAAAGAACTTCCTTGGGGTGCTTTGGATGATGTTGTCATGGGTGGAGTGAGTCAAAGTACATTCCAGATAGATCTAACTGGTGGGGAGAATGGTGGACTAACAGGACTTTTCAAAGGTTACCTTTCTTGATAGATAAAATGTTCCGGGTGATACATTGTTAGAAGTCCGTCGATTCGTGGTGATCTCTAATTCTTAAATTATTAATTTTAACTTTTGTTTCGTGTGTGTTCAGGTGTTGTTACCACTGCTAACAATGGGGGGTTTGCCAGTATTAGGACAAAGGTAAAAAAAATAAAAAAAATCATTAAGTTGGTTTTCTGTTTGTTTTTCTTTCTTTCTAATTCATGTTTGGTTTTGAAGTTGTTGACATGCCTGAGGCTTAAGTTTTCACTTATATCAGATGGATGTGTTTATGTATCGTTAGCCCAAGAAATTATTGTCTCTCTCTTTTTGTTTATAATTCTCTTTTGAGTTTTTAATCATTACTGGAATCTCGCTCATAACCAGTAAGCTACAAAGGTCCTGTGCCATAGCTTGTACTTGTATTTAATATCTGTGTTTGGTCTGTCACTATCCTGGTTATTTCAGCCATTTGAAAATAATTTCTTACACCTTTCCTATTTTTGCCCCAATTGGCATGGTGTTATCCATGAATAAGCAAAATCATATTTCCTAATAAGTGACTTAACCAGTAAGAGTTCACTATGGGTGTATGGCTGTTAATTTTACACAAAATTGCAGTTGCATGTGAGATCTAATTTTCATGAGTGAAGTTCGAGTAGCATCTTAGCCAAGAGCTAATTGTACTTTTTGACTCTCTTGTCCCTGTGTTGCAGAACTTTTCTGAACCCGAAGACCTTTCTGCTTATGATGGCTTAGAGTTGCGCCTTAAAGGAGATGGCCGTCGTTATAAACTTATTGTTCGCACTAGCAGTGATTGGGATACTGTGGGTTATACAGCAATCTTCGATACCGTCGAGGGTTGGCAATCGGTTAGTTTCTTGTGAATTTCAGCAATTTGCTTATATTCCTCATATCTAAATTTTATCCTAAGTGCATCATTTCCAGGTCCGTTTGCCCTTTTCTTCTTTGAGGCCTATATTCCGTGCACGAACCGTACTAGATGCATCACCTTTTGACCCCAGCCAAATCACATCATTACAGGTATTTTTATATCAGCAGCTTACCTTTGTTCATCTTTGCACACTCTTTCCTAGCTTTCTGCATTTTTACTTTTTTTTTTCCTGTAAATTTGCAGCTTATGTTCAGCAAATTCGAATCTGATGGTAAACTGAATCCAACATTCAAAGAAGGTCCTTTTGAACTTCCTGTATCCTGCATTCGAGCTTATCTTAAAGATCCCATAACTCCCAGGTTAGAATCTAGATCCCACTTTTATATTGTTAGTTTAAACTTTAAACTTGAAGCAGTGAATTTTTCTTCCTTGTTTTTTTTGGTTTGTATATAAACTTGAACTGGTGCAGCATTCTTCCCTTGATTTTTCGGTTTTGTACCAACTCTACTGTCCTGCAGGTTTGTACATGTGAGTTCTGCTGGTGTAACTAGACCAGAAAGACCAGGAATTGATTTAAGCAAACAGCCTCCAGCTGTGCGATTGAACAAGGAATTGGGCTACATCCTGACATTCAAGTTAAAGGTTTGTACCTTGAGTTCTCTCCTACATATTTCAGAATGAGGATAAATGCCTTGTTAAATGATTATCCACCAAAAGAAATGCTTATAATGGGATTGTGATCTTTTTAGTAAAATGTCTTATTATTTAAGAATGATAAATGGTCGTTGAGATGGATCGATGATGTTCCCATTGAAGCGGCCGGGACTCATTAAGAGAGATTTTTTCATCCATTGAACATAAATGGTAAGCTTGCAACATTTCTGAAGTTAACCAAAGTTGCATGTCTGTTAAGCTGGTGCTTTGTCAAGTGTTAACCCTGTTGGAAGTTGTCGTAAATTTTTTGACCGTATACAAAGTAGATAATAGTTATAAGATAGGGCCCTTTGCAATTCTCTCTCTCTGAATATTGTAGGAGATAGGAGTCTTCTTCTTGGCATGTGTTGCTACCTATACATTCCATTTGATAACAGCTCACATCTCGGTTTACAATGAGCATTCTGCAATTAGTATCGAGGACGTTGAGCTCTTTCTATCTTGAGTGTTTTACTATTTGAGATCCCTGTTCTCACACTGATAAAGTTTTGTGCCAGGGGGAGGATGAGATTCGAGAATCTGGAATACCGTATGCAATAGTCAGGCCTTGTGCCTTAACTGAGGAGCCTGCAGGAGCTGATCTCATTTTCGATCAAGGCGACAATATCACGGTATTTTCTCAGAAATTAGAAATTTATCTTCTGATTTATAAAGCCTTGTATAATTTCTCAGAATTAGAGAGTTGTTTTCTTATTTATCAAGTCTTGTGGAGTCTGTATAATTCTTTTTATGTCCTCCATAAAGTCTAGCTGAATCTCACTTTTCGCATAATGTTGACGGTGTTAAGCTTTCTTTCTATTTTTCTCATGTGAACATTTGTATCTGGTATTTACAGGGGAAGATATCCCGTGAAGAAGTTGCTCGAATATGTGTGGCAGCTTTGAAAAGCCCCTATTCATGTGACAAGACATTTGAGGTGGTGCTTGTCCTTTCCATATGACAAATATCTGCTTTCTGATGTTTCTTACTATCTGCAAAGTTATATTTGTCTGACTAGAAACATGTTGTATGACTCTACCTTCACGTGATCCTTAGTAGCTTTAAACAAGGTTGGGTCTGTACTAACATCTCACTACTTCCTCTGGTCAGGTTAAAAGTGTCATTCAATTTAGTGAGCCGTACACGGTGGATCCAGAAAACCCTCCTCCAGAGAAGGATTACAATGAATACTTCAAGGCTCTCAAAGATGGCATCACTGGGAAAGAAAATTACACCATATATATTTATAAGTAAGATAATAATTTAAATGGTTAAATAACACATCTTTGGACACCCTTGAAAAACAATAAAATTTTTGCTTAACTTATGATTTCAGTAGTTCAACTCTTACTAAGTTCTTTGCAACTTCCAGTGAGAGGGTTCAATTTTCGTTAATTGACTTTGATATTTTTCTTTTCATTAAAAATTTAAAAATAATTATTTAATTTACAGTTAATAAGCAAATCATATTATTTTCATTAAAAATTTAAAAGTAATTATATAATTTAAATTTAATGAGAAAATTCTATTTATTTATTTATTTATTCCATAAAGCTACTAAAAATGAAAATACTTTATATAAATTTCTTTTAATATAACTTGTTTGATTTTATTCTTTATTTTTCATTACTCGTTATTCGTCATCATAGGTTTGTGACATCTTGAAGCATAAACGTGGTTCCACTCTAGATTTAAATCTCTGTTTTTTTCTTTGTTGGTTCACTTCCTATCAAATAAACGTGAACATTAAAACTAAATATCATATAGTTTGATTTTAAAAATTTTGGTATATTTTAATTAAAAGGATTAATCATTAATGTTATGTAGTTTGATTTACAAAATTAAAGTACGCACTCTTTAAATTATTTTTATGAGCTATGAGATTTTTGAACACCCTTCGTAAAATTTTTTGCTACACCACTAAGCATAACACTAGGGCAAGTTTTTCCCCTGCCACCATCAACATTATTATTACCCATTCTACTTCTACTACCAATTGATCTTGAAGTAGCAGTACTTGTACTAGTACTAGTATTGCTACTAGCAATTTCTCCTCCACCAGCAGCAACACCACCCGTTGGCGTCGTCGGCCTCGGCTTTTCGAAGCAATTATTAGTAGAACCAAACACGGCTATTGACATCATTGGGATCGACCCAACTGCCAAGCCAAACATGAACGATGCCCCTGAACCTTGAAGCATCGTTTAATTCATTTATTCATTTATTTATTGATTAGAGAAGGTAGGCTATGAGAAAAATCTAATAGCCTAGTAATTAGTATAAATATGGAAAATCAAATTCTTAACCTATAGTTTATATATATGTTTTAGCTAGCGTGATTAATTCAAGTGTTTGCTGTAAGCCTGAGATCATAGGTCATGTATGCTTCTTTGTTTTTTTTAAGGGATAATTGTCCTTCCGTTTCAATTTATTTATTATACTTTCCTTTTAAGTCTGTTTTTTATTTTTACAATTTTTTAATTCTAACTTTTATATAAGATACATTTTGTACACTTTATATATTTTAAATTTTTTGTGTCGAGTCAAAATCAAACATACCACTAAATATATATTTGTGTTTATTTCCTGAAAGTGTTTCTGAATACATTAAAATAAGGAAAAAGACTTAAATATGTTATCGAACTTTCAGAAAAGGCTCATTTATGCAAAAGTTTGGCTCATTTATGTCATTACCGTTAAAGAAAAGACTCATTCATGCCATTATTTTTTTAACGGTGTTTTGCAAACTATTTTTGACACGTGACCGATTATAATTCGGCCACGTCATCAATATTTTTAAATAAAAAAAATCATAATTCTGAAAAAAATTGAATTATTTTTTTTATTAAATAAATTGATGACGTGATCGAATTACAATTGACCACGTCATCTATTTTTTTCAATAAAAAATCAAAATTTTGAATAAAAATTGAATTATTTTTTTTATTTAAAAATTGATGACGTGGTTGAATTATAATTAGTCACGTGTCAAAAATGGTTTTGCAAAACCACCGTTAAAAATAATGGCATGAATGAGTCTTTTCTTTAACGATAATGACATGAGCCAAACTTTTAATTGATAACATAAATGAATCTTTTCTGAGTCTTTTCTCTTAAAATAATAAAATGAGGTATATAGAGTCTTTACTTTGACTATTGTGTTGTATCATCATGTCGTGCATTTGTTCATCTTCTTACGCTACAATTATTTTTTCTTTCTCTTAGGCTACATTGCTGAAAATCTTGCACATTTCATTTGCGTATATATAGACCAAGAGAATACTACACAAATTAAAACCAATTTGATTAAGCTAGGCGTGACTTATAGTATAATTTTGACTTTAGACAAATGGGATTACAAGGCATGTAGATCAATATCATTTAATTTGGTTTTGGCTCATAGCCTCACAATGTGGACTATTAGTGAAATTTATTTTAACTTAATCATATGATTTATGAAGAGTTGTAAGCTGGTAAAACATTTATGTGCAATTTAACGTTAATTGTAAGTGATGAAAGAATAAAAACGTATAAATTTATCCGTTGATACAAATACAAGTTTAATCGCTCTTTTTTAGAAAACTACAAGCTGGGATTAGAGTTATACAATTAAAGTATTATACAATCTTATTCTCTCTTTATAATCAGATCTTACAATGAACTGGAGTTAATATCTCGTATGGTCACTCAACTATGTCTTCTCTCAGAAAGTCACTTACAAGGTCATTGAACTTTCAATTTTAACTCAAAAATCACTTTAACTAACTTTGAATTTTAACTCAAAAGTCACTCAACTATCCACTCTTTCCTCAGAAAATCACTCAATTGTTTTTTTAATTAAAATTTAATGATGTTAATTTTAAAATGCTTCAGAAGAAGAGCATCAACAAGAAAAGGAAGAAGTAAACATCAATGACAATCAACAAGTTCAGAAACTCAAGATTTGGTTATATGAGGTTGAAATAAACCATTTGAACGTGGAAAATCACTTGACCGAGTCAATTGATTAAAATTATACTCAATTGGCAGAATCATCTACTGGTGAATTAATCACAAGTAGTATTGATACTAAGTCTTAAAACATATTATTTTATCTGTAGAGTTGAATAGCTTAAATACAATTGTTGCAGAACAAAAGGACTGCACTTATTTGAATCAATAGAATGCTGAAGGGGAAGGGAGTTCAGACTGTGAAAAAGCCAGCAAACAAAAACTCAACAGTAAATCTAAGGCTGATGCAGCCCACAAGGCCATGGACAAGGCTGATACTATATCCAAAATGAAGAAACCAAAAAATGACACTGGTATAAACAATGTTCATGATGAGAAAAGGAACAATCTTCCAGTACCGAAGTAGCCACAGATTAGTTAAAAGATTCCTTTCAAACACAACAAAGGAGGAGCAAAAGACTACGGGTAATCGGCCCAACTTTGTTTCTCCAGCACTAGCTTAAACACTTGATTCAAATCAACAAAACAAATTAGACGGCTACAAAAAGTTTTTTGGATTTAATGGTTGTCAATATAATGACAACAGTCAGATATGGTGTTTTTGGAAACAAACCTACAAGGCTACCATCATAACTAACAGGTTTCCCTCACTTGAAAGAGAACTCCACCAATGAAATCATCTATATGTCTGCAACTTATGCCAAATTCACTTCAAAGGAAACAAAAGACCTCTGGAATTGCCTAGAATGCATTAGTGGTCATAATCGAGCACGACGATTATATAGCATAGGCCACACCTAAAATCATCCCAAGCGCTGCTAGCTAATTCAAAGCTCTATCGTCGTGCAACTGGCAAGTACTGTATCAGCCCATAGGGCTTCTTATGGTCAAATGTACGTCCTCTTCCTAAAACCATCCTAGCTAATTCAGGGGTGAATCTTCGATGTTCCAGACAATCCTATACACGGCAATGCAATGTGGAGACTTCTGGCCAAAATCAAGACACTTACACCTAAAATGGCTTAGTGAACTGGTGTCCCGACAACAAACTCACCCCGCACCCAAGATACGCTAAATTCACAAGTAGGGAAACATTGTTTTACAGAATCAGAGAAATTTGCTCATATAGGGGAACATGTGAGGGTGTCAATATATTTGTTTACACAATCAGCAGCTTATGAACTGTATTTAGTGTCTAACCAAGAGAAATTTGCAAAGGATAGAACACAAACAGGAACAATTCAGGCAGTGAATACACTTGTTTTGTATTTAAAGTCTAAGAATGAGGCATTTCAAATCATTGAACTTAAGGATTTCTCCTCCTTACTTGGGATCTTGGATCAGCATATATGTCAGTTAAGGACCTATATCGTCCGCCAGACTCCATTTCTTGGCTGCTGCCAGCACTGTCCCGACCCTCTCTGTTTTCTTGGCTGCTGCCTCCTCCCTCGTCATCTTGTTCAGCAGGCCCCGTTTCTTGGCTGTCACCCTCGTGCTCAGATTGGACTTTCAATTCAGTACGCTTCTTCTCCAACTCATTCAGTTTCAGGTTCAATCGCTCAACTTCGTCCCTTAAGGTTTTAACCTCTTCTTCCAATTCACCGACCCTTACAGCTTCAGAAACGCTATGCATGTTTGGTGCATAAAACTGACCCACATTTGCTATAGAAGAAAGATTGGTTACATCCTTCCAATATTCAATTTCTTTTTTCCATTTTACGCTTTCACTACACAAATTAAATACCAATAAGAAAATTTCACAGAAATACAAACCGAAACCCTAACAACTCTGTATCGTACCTGTAAGTGCCTCCAATTGGGTTATCATTATACAGACGTATTTCAAAAAGACGGTTATGAATCCAAGTTTTAACATCCTTTACAGGAATGCCTTTGACATGCTTTGTCACCGTATCCAAAGAAACTTTCGAGTATCACAATATCTTCCCTCTCAGATTCATTGAAGTATGCACGAAGAAAACAATCTCCATTGCAACTATTCTTCTTATCACGTCTTGCATTGCAGGGAACACAGGGAGAATGACGAAAAGAAGCATCATCTGAGATAGAAGCAATTTCCTCCATTCTATCTTGGAGGGAATTTCAGAAAGGTTGTAATCAAAGATTCAACAGAATAGTAGAATTTCGGTATTGAAGAAATGGATTTTAATTTGACTGCAGAGTCAAAATCAGAATTTATACTGACGTCTATAAATAATATAGAATTTAATATAATAATTAATTAATCGTTAAAATGACAATACACATGCCAAATAATGACAAATGTCGGCATTTTTATAAACAAATTTAATAATTTTTTTTAAAAATTCAATTATAAATTAGTAAAAAAATAGTTAATTTTTTTTATATTTAATCTAGTAAAAAATAAAAATAAAATTATTTAATCTAGTAAAAATAAAAATTATCACAAACCAAACACACCCACTAAGTAAAAAATAAAAACAAAAACATTGTGCATCAGTTACGTCGTCGGTTGTGCATAACTCCCACTAATTAAAACTGATTCTTGTGGATAATTTTTCGAAGTTTTAGAAGTTTTAAGTATTATAAAATAATAAAAACTGAAATAAGAAAATAACTGCTTTAAAAAAATAACTGCTTATATTTTCATTTTCATTAGTAGGGAAAAGTCTGTGTTTTTTGTGTTGTAGGCTGTATTTCACTTCAATTATTTATGGAAAATATTATCGATTAATCTTGATCTTGATATTAAAATATCTAGCAAACATCTAGGCGAATATGATTGGTAAGATTTTACACTATATTATGTTTGCATATGTATCTTTTTTTTCTTTTCATATTTAGAGGTTTAATTGAATAAAGTAATTAAAATGACAATAATTTATGGAATGAACAAACACAAAAGTGATTTGCCAAAATTGATTATACTAAGTGAATGTTTGATCATGCGATATAATATCATGATATGAAATTATGATATGGATCATGAGATGAAATTAAAGTTTTGTTTGGACATGCGATATGAAATTTTGGTGTTGTATACTTTCACATAAACATAAAATCTCATAAGTTCTAAAACTATTAAAATAACCCAATTGCTTATTCAATATTATCAAATAAACAAAAAATCATAAAATCGTATAATAAATTATTACAAAGTTATTTGTTCTCCACTTAAGTAATTGTTTCATCAATATATTTGAGTAAAAATGAAACACCTTTCAGGAGCTCTTCAAGATTTTATTACTCAACAAACGTGAAGTGTGAGTTTAAAAAGTGACTATATGTTAGTGAGAATAATAATTTTTAAAAAGTAATGATGTGATTATAAATTTTATTTACATGTGGAATAAATGGTTAGTAGATATAAATGTGAGATTATTTTAACAAAATATAAACCCGTGAATTAATTTTATATTAAAGTAACTCAAATCATGATATGATATTCTCATATGATTCTATATCATGGTTTTTGGAGAATATGATATCACATCTCAAGATATGAAATCATGAAATGAAATTAACGTAAAATCACATGTCTGAACACTAATTCTATCTTACAATACTATATCATGATATGAAATCACATGGCCTAATGCCTACTAAAGTGTCAAATCTTTTCAAAAAAATATGGCAGGTAAGAAATTTGTAAGTAATAGGTAAATTTTTATCAATATTTGTTTTTATCTATAACTTTAAAATTCGTACTTCTTTTGGTTTTTACTTCTATCAAGATTTGGCTAATGTGTTGAGTTTTTTTTTTTTTTTGGAGTCTTTTTTTTATATAAATTTTTATTAGTAAATAGTTAATAATTATTCTATTACGATTTTTTTTGTAGGGGCTTAGTAACTATGAAAACAAAGCAAAAATTGTATTTACATATAAGGATTAGTTTTCTTTTCTTCTGTCTTAAACTTAAAACTTTATCAAAAGTTATGTTCTCTTATATAAAGAGTATAATATAATTAAGTTGATTATTTTAGGATTAAGTCAAATAAATTTTCACATTCAATAGCTTGATTTTGTTGTCATCATGTTCTTTATTTTTATGTTCAAGAATTTTATAGTCGTCATATTCTTTATTTGTTTTAAAATGTTCATATTATAATTTCATAGAATTTAAATTTTTTTGCTACTATAAACTAGAAACTGTAAGGAATTTTATCACTAAAATTGTGCATATATTATTTGATTGCAAAAATCAGAGACGCCATGAGAAGAAAGATCAAAACGGTTACATAATATCTTTAAAATATTGATGTTGCACATGATTGAAATTGTGGTGATTTAAGTTGTAAGATCAGACGAAAAAAATTTGTTCAAATTGCTATTGGATGCGTTCGTTAATCAAACAGATTTAGTTATTATTAGAGGTTATAATGTATAAAAAAAAATTAATTTTATTAAATTGAGAAAGTAAACTCAATTTGTGCTAAACAAATTTAATATAGAATAACAACTATACTAAGGTCCTATTACCCCCTTGAGCTTATTTTATTAATAATTTATAACCCCTTTTCGGCCTACGTGACACTAGCTTGAAAAAAAAGTCAACCAAACACAGAGGGAGTATATATATATACGATTTTTAAAAAAAAGTTACGAGTGCAAGTGCACCCTCACGGATACATGTGGTCCACCCCTAACCTAACAACAAGCATCATTCCATATATATCGTGAAGTAGATCAAACATATGACTTTGTTACCCTGAGCCGACTGTTCGCCATAATAATCAACAATCATATCATCACTTTTAGAATATTTCATTACTACTTTGATGTTCACGTAAAATTATGTAGTACAATCCAAACAACTACGAACTATGTTTGTAAAATAATAAAAATTTGGTGTCGAATTGAAACTTTTAAAAGCTTTCAAATAATAAGATTTGACCCTTGGGAATTTGGGTTATTTGTTAAAAATATGTACTAAATAATAACAAATTATATGCGCAATTTTTTTCATAAAATCTTACTTGGGAAGTCTATAACAAAATGGGTCTCTAGTATTAATTTTTGCTGACATTTCAAACCTTTTTTCCGATCTTATCAATCCAACTATTTAAACCAAATTCAAATTTCAATAGGACAACTCCTAACACCCTTCTTCAACTTAACTTCAAATTATTATTTTTTCAAAGGCTCAACCAACCTATGTCTAAACACCTAGTTTTTAGTTATTTCACGTCAATTTATTTTGACAATTGTGATACTCCGAACTCCGAAGACATCTTCTTCTTTTTTAACTTAGAATACGCAGCTCATAAAATAGTTACTCGCTCACAGCTTTGAATATTGCATGACTTCATAACTAGCTATGTGCGTTCTCTAATTTTGTCTTCTACTCCAAGGAGAATTTGGCAATATTTTATTTTACCGTTTTGAATATTCTTATATATATATATATATATAGTTGATAAAATGAGCATATATTTAGTTGTGCACCCTAACAATCAAAAGTCGTTATGGGTGCACTGGTCGAACGCTCCAGCTCGCTACGCGGGCGCGTGTGATCAATTTCTGGTAGAGACAACATACTACTAGAAACAAATAAAAGCCCTAACACAATTCTAATCAAAATATAAGACTAATTTCCCCTACCATAAACAAATAAAAGCCCTAGCACAATTCTAATCATAATATAAGACTAATTTTTCCTAGCAGAAACAAATAAAAGCCCTAGCACAATCCACAATTCTAAATAAAATATATAATCAAGTCCTACTCCTATTATCTCTACGAAAATTTGTAAGTTCTTCTTTATATGCGTATTGTTTTTTGTAATAATTTGTTGTTGATTCTTGTGAATTGAGATGAATAGGCGTATTGTTTTTTGCAATAATTTGTTGTTCATTCTTGTGATTTGAGATGAATAGATTTTTGACGAAAAATAATTTTTTCAATCAAGTGCTAATTTTAGAGACAATTCTTTGTTTTATATAGATGAGTTTGATTTGCAGTCACTTAAACAGATCCTAAAGAAAGAATATCCATTGATAAATATAGTCCTAGAATACAAGATGAAGTGAGAAAACACTAAATTCAACAAATGCCTTGTCAACCGGATATTAATGATAATGAACATCCTCAAAGTAGATTCGGGATGAAATTGATAAAAAGTAGATTGTTCTTTTGTTTTTAATTATAAAATAATAAATTCACTATTAAAATTTATTGGGGCCTCAAACTTTTGGAGGCTTAAGCAGACTTTGCTAACGTCACCCTTGTGCTACTCCTAACCTTACCCTTGAGTCACTCACAGTAGTGCCCCCTATCTTCAAATTCTAGGTTCGCCTCTGCTTCTTGTCCTCACTCCAAACTACCGCATTGCTCCACTGTCATGGACACTAATTATTTCCTACAATGAAGATCCAATTGACTTGTTACGGAAGTCATGAATCTTGTTACTTTGATCTTTCTATCTTGCTATGTAATACAAACTTATAGTTAGTTTTGATAATTTTTAAAACTTATAAGTATAAATTATATTTCTTAAAAATGAGATATGTTTCCCAAATATCATTACCAAATATATAGTGAAAATTTCACTCAAATAATATTTGCCAAAAAAATATTTGAAAATTTATGGCCAAACACTAGCTAGGAATATTGTACTATAGGTAATATTTCACCTTTAAAATGTAGGACTATTTTTAACCTTTGTAAAATATAAGAGACCATTTTAAGTCTAAAGCTAAAGATATGGGATTACATTGAGCCGTAAACTTCGCTCATCAAAGGTTATATATTCTGCTTCTCTAACTGGTATTTTTTAATTGTAGCGAAGAGAGTTGTGAAGCCGTCAAAGAAGCATACAAAGTACACTTCTTTCATCCTTGGTACCGTTAACTTTACATTACTGGCCTAATGGTGTCATTATTTTCATATTTGATGTTGTTTTTTTTGTGAAAAGTTAACGTATTCACTTGCCTTGCCTTGTCTTATGTAGAAAATGGGTATTCACTTACAAGAGGAAATAATTATGGATATTTTTAGTAGATTACCTGTGCAGTCTCTTCTTCGATTCAAATGTGTTTCAAAACCTTGGAAGAAATTAATCTATGAACCTTACTTTATGAGGAAGCATCTCAATCATGCCAAGAATAATCAAAATTCCCAGAAATTTCTTAGTTGCAGACCGTACACTAAGGATGGTATGGTTTCCTACTATTGCTCTTCTTTATCGTCATTTCAACTAGTTGAGTCTGTACAAATATTTGATTGGTCATCAAACTTTAAACCATGGTGTTTCTCAATCTATTGTTGTTTCGATGGCTTGTCTATTATGGGGGTTAGTGATTATAATAAAAGAGATATCATATTATTTCTGTGGAACCCCTTCACCAGAGAATCAATTCTACTTCCAAATCAAGAATTTCCATCAAAGCAAAATTCTGTATACGGAATGGGATATGACTCAAATACAAATGACTATAAGGTCCTTAAGATTGATTTGGACAGAAATGATGGTAACGTATCTATTGAACTTCTCTCACTAAAAAAAGGCTCCTGGAGTAAAATTGATGAATATTCCAGTGGTAGAATTTGCTATTTGTTTAATGGTAGAAGCAGTTTGGCCTTTGTACATGGATCATTTCATTGGCTTGTTCTTTCACGAAATTATTTTATGATTTCATTTAGTATTTCAAATGAGGTGTATGGAGAGATATCATTGCCCGGGGGAATGGAAAAGAGCCACGGTAAGATAGACGTTTCAGTATTGAAAGGAATGCTTTGTATTTTCTCTACTAATTTTATGAGGTGGGGAGCTTTTAAGTTATGGCTAATGAAAGACTATGGTGTAGAGACATCTTGGACCGAATTGATTACTCTTCAAGATACTGGAATTTTTATATCCGCCACACCTAAGTATAGGTTTACAAATGGTGAAGTTCTACTCTGCTGCGTAAACAATAAATGTCGGGTTGTACTTATGACATCCAAAGGACTAGTTAGATTATGGCCTCAACTTGATATGATTGTGGATGGTTTCGTCTCGACAGAAAGCTTGATCTCTCCAAAATTACTTATATAATATTTGCTGGGAAAAGTTTTTCTTTTTCAAACATGTAAATTCGGAGACACGGTTTTCTTTTTTCAGAATCATGCTACAACTTCTAAATTTATCTTTTTGATTGTTGGTTATTTTGGTTCTAAAATGTGTTTACCAAGTCTTCTGTGTATAAGTTTAGGAAGCTTTTCTTTTCCAGAATTTATTGAACTATAAATGCACTGTTATTGTGTTGTGTTGCCTTCATATTGGATTATTAACCATATAGCCTTTTAAATTAAATTTTCATCGAGACTTTATTATTTAATTTAAAAATTGAGAACTTGAAGGTGTTTTACTAAATTTTTAATGTGACAATGCAATGAAATAATGTATAAAAAAAACCCTATTAATTGAAAAGATCAAACTATAAGAAAAATAAATAAAGGAAAAAGGGATAAATATAACCCTAAACTATTGTAAATAATATGTAAATATACTTCGTTATACTTTTAGGATATTCATGCCCTTACCGTCCAAGTTTTGGAAGCATATATACCCTTTTTACAAAAGGCAAAACACGTGTCACAATCTAAAATATATACCTTTTTTTTAATTAAATTTTTACCCCTTATCAAAAGATGCCCCATTCAATTTTAAACCCACCCAAATAACATAATACCCAGCCTAAATATAACCTAAAAGCAGGACATGGCCGGAAAGCACATTCAATACCTTGAGAATTTCACAAGCATCGCTACAACAATTTTGATTCGATCCACCGAAGCAATTGACTGAATCAGTCTCTTCCTCTTAGTTCAATTATAATTAAAGCAATTGCATCGATTCCGATTGCACAGATGTTGTTCCTCACCTTCCTCAATAAAAGTCTGCACCATTTTAGCTCAAATTCTTCAGACACATTCTTCTTATTCCAATCAAATCCTCACCGGTAACTAGCTTCTCCGCCGCCGATGATCTCAAAATCCCTGAAAATTGCCTCTCAAATAGCCGCTTGAATCGTGACGTCGGAACCGGCTTAAACTAGTCATACCAACTCGAGCCAACATGTTGAATCTTCATAGGAAAAGGCATAACCACAAGTTCTACACTAAAAATTAAAATATACAATCTTCCTAAATTTCAAAACAGAAATCGATTGAGCCAAACCAAAATTGAATTACCTTTTTATACCGTCAAAAAACCATTATTTAGAGTAGAAAATTAGTATTGTAGCATGGAATAACTTCAAAACACTGCTAAGCTTAAAAGTCTTATTCTTTGCTTAAGGTACAGCAAACATGAGACGACGGTTAAAACTCGTTGTTTTCACGACATACACATGACATGACTTCATCACACCAAGACTCCATAGTAACAAAACCGATTGCCGGAAAAATCTTTTCCGGCGACATGACCAATGAAGATCAAACAAAAGCTAGAAATGTAATAAAGGTGTGGAGTATTAGTGTGGTGATCAGGAGAGAATATTGGGTGCATTTTATTTTAAAACAAAATCTAAAAAAAGAGGAAGATGAGTACTCATATGGGTGGGTATTAGCCTTTAAGTTATCCACATACCCTTAAAGTTATTTACATAATTCATTTAGATATCTTAACTAGGATTTGTATCTATTGAATATCTAAATTGTTCAAAACATGTACCTATTAAACACAAAACACTAATATGACAAAAAATGTGTTTTTCACTTTTTTGAAGTGGGTAAAAAGGTTTAAAATATGATCCGAATTTGAAAGAAAGACTTTCTTTTGTATGATATGTTGCAAATTTCATAAAAATTATGAAACGAATATGAAGAAGAAGAAAAAAGATAAATGATTTCTAGTATAAAAAATGTTAGCCGATATTTTTTTATCACAATTTTCGAACAAATAGTTTTACTCAAATTCAAATATAAACCCATTAAATTTATCAAAAATGATATTCCAAAATTTGAAAGAATTAATTTTTGAGCTATAAATTTTTTTTTGTCATCGATGTAAAAATGATAAATCGCCGGAAATTTTTTCTTTCTTCTACACTCTTAGTATGAAAATGTATCTTTTTAAAAAAAGATAACTTCAACTTATATTTGATAAGAAATTAGATTTTGTGATTTGAGAAAGAATGTGATTTGGGAAGAAGATGAAGTTGAAAGGGATTGGGGTTGGGGAGGGGGGAGGGGAGGTTTTTAGAAGAGTTGAAAACCTAAATAAGCCATAAAAATATAAAAATGACCAAAATAAGCCACTATTTTAGTAAGTAACTAAAATAAGCTTAGTGGAAGAAAAAGTTCCACTTTATCCAATTTTTCAAACGTTTTCCGTTAGTGTCATAACGCGTATTTTTAATGTATAACGGAACTTTTTCTTACACTTTATAAGAGGAATATTTTTCACGTTTTGAAGAAGCTTTTTCAGTATTGTCATACAATTATGTTGATTTGACATGTCATAAAACGGTAAAAAATATTACACTATGTATTTTTATTTTTTTATTCTGAAAAAACTTTCAATTTCTATTTAAAGACGTTTAAAATAATTGATATCACCTACAACATAAAATCTTCTATATTTGTTCATTCAATCTAAAAAAAATGTCTTCTACGCCTAAAGTTAAAGTTTCAATTTATTGGGATGGCGAAATTATACATGACAGAAATATCGTTTATTATAATTGTCCTCCCAAACACAATGCTAAATATCCAATTAATGTTCGATATCATAAATTCATTTCATCAATTTATAAAAGAATGGGTATAGACAGTACTGATTATAATTTGATTATAGTCGGAAAATACCCTACTTCATTATTATCACAAGGACAAGTTAATTTTGGAGAGTAGATTATTTATAATGACGAATCGTTGACCGACTTTTTGAGGGTTCCAAATGACTACATAGATCAAATCAAGTTAACAATACTTGAAATCTATGTTAGGAAGGAGCCTAAGATTAGTCAACAACGTTCTCCTTTATCAGTCGATGTCAATCCCCAATTAGAAAATCGTAATAGCGTTGATGGATTTCCAATAACTCAATCTACTGATTTTCCTAACATGACTCATTATCAAAATATTCTTATCGGCCGATATGATTTTGATTTAAACGAAACTATCAATGAAAGTGACCAGTTATGCTCAATAATTATATATCAATTATTATTTGTTGATTTTGTCAATTATTTATTAGTTTATATGATTTATTTTTCTTATTATTATATATTTTCTAGCGGTTTATCTCAGCAAGATAGGAATATTGCTCCAAGTTATGGATTAGATAATTATTTTGGTCAGTCCTCACACTTTAAAATGCCGGAAAATGTTGGGACATCCTCAAATTTTCATGTCTCGCCTACTTTTAGTGCAGATGATTATCAGTATGTCCAACGCTTGATTTTTTGTAATTTAAGTAAGTTAATTGCATGCGCGAAATTTTTATACTTTTTTACATATATAGGGAAAATATTACACAAGATGAACCCATTGATCCTGTGAATATCGATGAACGTGACCTTCCTAATTACGGCTCACCTTCAGCTAGTGATAGTGATGATTTGCCTAATGCTGAGGAATCAGGAGATAATGTTCCATTTGAAGCATCATCTAGTGATGATAATTTTTTGACTCGCAATCGATTGCCAAGACCAATGTCCATGAGCCCGTTTCGTAATCATGAAATTCCTTATCTTGATCATCTCTCGAATGGTTCAGATTTCTTTGGTGATACATATGATGAGTATACATCACAACGTACGTGGCATGAACCAGAAGATTTCATGAATGGTGCTATTTATATTGAAAAAGGCATGTTATTCAATTCAAAGAAGCAGTTGCAAAGAGCAGTTAAACTTCTGCATTTGAAGATAGGAAAGGAGTACTTTGTTATTAAATCGACAAAAAAATCATGGCGACTTGTTTGCAGGCTTGTAGAACAAGAATGTCGATTTAGGTTGACTTCTTTTATTAATAAACATACTAACATGTGGAAAGTTGGAAGATACATTGAAGAACATACATGTGATATGGGTATATGTTGCGAAGGACATTTCAACTCGGATGTTGAGATGATTGCTAACGTCGTCCGTGTTGATATAGAAAGAACGCCAAGGTACTATTTTATCCTTAGATGATTCTTATTTAATAAGAAAATATTCATTTTTATTTGATAATTAGTATTATTATTACTTTTCAGATTTTCCATCAAAGACTGTCAAACAGCCGTTCTTAAAGCATATGGCATTTCGATAAGTAGAAGAAAAGCCTATCTTAATCGCAAGCGGGCTTTTGAAAAAGTCTATGGTACTTGTGAGGGTTCTTTTGCCGAGTTACCAAGGTTCATGGAAGCTTTGAAACACTTCAATCCTGGAACAATAGTAGAACAAAAAACAGAGCGACGTGTCGATGTCATTGAAGATGTATTCAACTATGTGTTTTGGGCTTTTAAACCATGCATTAATGGGTTTGTGCATTGTCGTCCTGTTATATCGATCGATGGAACACATATCTATGGAAAATATGATATCAAGTTGTTGATTGCGATTACAACAGATGGTAACGGCTCTATATTACCTTTGGCATTTGCAATAGTTGCAAATGAGAGCATAGAGACATGGACTTCATTTTGGATCATTTACACTTGCACGTTGTCAAGGATCGTAGAGGGGTCACATTGATATCAGATAGACATCACGGAATACTCCCATCCGTGTATAATTCTCCGAATTGGCAGGCTCCATTTGGGGTCCATCGTTTTTGTTTAAGACATTTGAAGGCCAATTTTCAAAAAAAATTCAAAAATGTCACTTTGAACAACTTGTTATGGGCAGCTACAAATCACTGTCAGGAGAATTTTTTTAAAAAAAACGGAAATTATCAAGGAGATTAATGCGGAAACGTATGTGTGGCTAATGAAGAACGATCTTGACAAATGGACATTGCACAGGGATAGAGGTAAGAGATGGGGCATGCTGACAACAAACAGTTCTGAATCATTCAATGGTCTTCTCAAATCAGCAAGGGATCTGCCAATTACTGCAATGGTAAGACTCACTTACAATCAAATTGTGAATCGATTTGTTACAAGATCAAAATTTGTTAATCAGCTAGTACAGGAAAAGCAACAACGGATGTCTAAACCATTCAATATTTTTGAGGATAATTGAAAAAATTCACAACGTCACACACTGATCAACTATCACCAACAAAGAGAAAATATATTTGAGGTGCAGACACATATGCATCATGGTCGTGGTGATAATAAACACATTGTAAATGCATCACAAGGAAAATGTCAATGTGGTAAATGGCAATCATACCACATTCCGTGTTCTCATGCAATAAAGGGATTTGACCAAATTGGGTATCAAGCATGGTAGCATATGGCACCAGAATTCACTGTGCGTAGCTACAAAAAAAGCCTATTTGGATAATTCAATCCACTCGGTGGTGAAATAACTTGAGTCTGCTAACTCCAAAAGAAATTACTAAAAGAAATTACAGAAATAGTAATCAATCACCCGAACAGTGTTGGCGAAGTAGCATTTGAACAAGTAAACAATCACTGGAAAGAAAGGCCATTGGGATATTTCCTTGGGAATATGCTGGTAATTATATCTTGTGAAAGGAATTGTTTATAACACACACAAAAAGGAATCTACACTAAATTAGCTACTAGACTCCCTATATGTCTAGTATGTGATATTGTTTTTTTTTTACTTTGCCAGATTGTACAGAGCTCCCAACACATCCTTAGTGTTTGTTTTTTTTGCTTTGCCAGATTAGCTTCAGGTGTTTACATCATTATATTTTGATTCATTCTATTATAGTTAAATAATAAGATAAAAACAAATTAGACTATAACTTTGTGGTTTAATATCATTCTAAAAAATGTTTGATATCATTTTGTCAAAGTTAATGGGTATCTTAAAAGAACTCTCACAAAATTCAAAAAATTCAACTTTACTATACTCTTCAAAATTCCAATCTCCTTTTTAACGTAAGGTCCAAAGTTGGACCATAGAAATATTTCTTTCATAATTTATTTTCAAATTTAATACAACATAGAGATTGAGGAACTAGTCCACTTATGAACTTCAATAATTATCCCACTAACAAGCAGAAATAAAATTTAAATTAGGAATACGGAGGAATGCTAAATCAGCTCTTTTTTTTCAATATTTTTACTATTCCATTGTAAAATAACATCAAAATAATTTAAGAACATGTAAGTTATAATTTACTCCGTGAATCAGAACCACTAGGCAAAATGATACTATAAGATGAGATAAATGAAACACATTCTAAGTAAAGAAAATATGAGATGTTAAAGAAATACCTAATTTATATAATTTGTAGGGACAAATTGTTATGTTGTCGGTTCTGCTACTCCAAAATTTTAATTTATTTAGTGTGGGGCCGCTTCAATTGTCGGATTGGGATCATCAATGTTAATCTTCAAAGTGTAAAAAAGCTTAGAAAGCCATGAAAGTGAAAGAGAGAAGGAGAAGGTGAAAAGGTAAAGTAATTTTCTATAAAGTAGAAGAAAAAGTTCCACTTTATAAAGTGTAAGAAAAAGTTCCGTTATACATTAAAAATACACGTTATGACACTAACGGAAAACGTTTAGAAAGTTAGACAAAGTGGAACTTTTTCTTCCACTAAGCTTATTTTAGTTACTAACTAAAATAGTGGCTTATTTTGGTCATTTTTATATTTTTGTGGCTTATTTAGGTTTCCGACTCTTTTTAGAATAGGTTGACATTTTCATTATTATTTTTTTTAAAAAAAATAGATATAAAATGTGTTTGGAATAATTTTATAAAATTTTATTTTTTAAAAATTTTGGGGGTCAGTGCCACATGTCATTTTTTAATTAGTTATTTGTCATGTCAGTGCAAGTGTATCACATTCTCTTCATATTTTTTGCTGATTATCAAAAAATGCCTAATAGAATAATTTTGAATAGGTAAAAGTGTTCAATAGGTACTAGTCTTAGTTGAGGTGTCTAAATAAATTATGCGGACAACTTTAAGGGGTTGTCGATGACTTAAGCCGTGGGTATTATGTTATTTGGAAGGGTTTTAAATTAATATGGATGGATTTTTTTATAATGGATAAAAACTTGATAAAAATTATCTAATGTTTTAGATTGTGACACATGTCCGTCGTTAGTAAAAAGGTATATACGCTCCAAAATTTGGACGGTAAAGACATTAGTATTCTAAAAGTATAATGAAAGATATTTACATATCATTTACGATAATTCAAAGATAAATTTGTCTTTTTCCCGTAAATAAATATTGATTGTTAACTTTTGAGAAAAGCGGTGATTTTCAACTAATAGCTTAATTGTTAACTTTTGAGAAAAGTGGTGATTTTCAACTAGTAGCTTAAAAAAGGTATCCCTGAGGATTGGAGGCAGCCACCTAAGGGCTGTTAATTGAAAAGCTTTGAATTTGTTTTTGTTATTAATACAAAAGGACTTGTGAAATGGTATTATGTACCGTGGAATTAATTTTATCTTTAATTATGTTTATGTAATATATACAAAGAATATAAATTAAACTAGTGCACTTAGCCGCGCTTCGCGCGGTTATGAAATGAATTAAAAGATTTTTAATACTAAATCATAAAAGATAAGTTATGAAAAATCAATTATATATCTATATTTTGTAACAATAGTTATTCCAAGTCATCTATAAGGTACATACTCTTTAGTTGAACTTTTTTAGTTTTTTACATCAATTTTTTTTTAATTCGGACTTCTTCCACCTCTTTGTTATAACTTCATCACTACATACTTTCTAGTATTTATATGTTCACCAACCTAAAAAATTATCATATCAAAATTACTAAAAAAGTTAATTAAAATTAAAAAAACAAAATAATGTTAGAAAGAAAATACATTTAAAAATACACAAAAAAAAAGAGAAAAAAAAGAATTAGCTAAACAAAAAAAATTGAAAAAAATGGCATACACAAATTCCTAATTCATCTAGTTTTGTTTAGCTTACATAAAAAAATATTAAGAGTATTTTTCATATTGCAAATTAATACTACATTCAATATATACATTCCTAAGAATGAAGAGTCATTGTAATTAAGAGGATTAAGGATGTGATTTCAATATTTTTGACATTTGTATATTATGACACAAAATAATGAATATTAATCATAGAAAATGATAAGACAATCCGAAATAAAGTTATTGAGACATTTATTTTTATAATAAGTTCAATAATAAGTAGGAAGAAAAAAAAATCACCAAAGTATAGACAGAAAGTACCACACTATTCTAGTCCAACAATTATTATATAGATAGATAGATAGATAGATAGACTTTTAAGAATCGCCAATTTCTTTCCTAGGAAAATCAACACATTATTTTAGAAGAAAAAGTTAACATTTACCCGGTATAAAAAGAATTATATATGTAACGCTCCAAACTTTATCGAAAAATATTGTTGTTGGAAAATACATACCTTATATTTGAAAAATAACTAATTACCGTCACAAAATTTCTTCTTCATTTTGTCAAACTTGTACAAAACTAATCTGGCACTGTCGTTAAAAACGTCTTCACCTTGTCCTCGTGTTTGGCTACTATGACAAAAAAAAAAAAAAATTATGTAAAACATATCTATAATCTTCATGAACATGGTGGCCAAGCATATTTCCGCATCACTTTTTATATATTCTCTCTCTTAGTAATTAAATACATGATCAATGAAGAAAATGAAGAAAAAATAAAAAAAAACGAAAAAAATGAAAGGAAACATGAAAATAAATATCAAACAACTCCATATATAATTGTTACTTATAGATTGTTTGAGTTCTAAGAATTAGATAGAAGGAAGTTGAGAAGACATTATTTAAGTGGAGAATGCAAAAATAGAAGGTTTTTTTTTTTTTGTAACTCATGAATTATAATTGAATATAATAAATATGATAGATTTTAAAATTATTAAACAAATAATTAATAAAAAAATGAATGAAGAAATTTTAAAAAAATTATCAAAAAACAAAAAAATGAATCCTCATTTTAGAAGCATGCCACATCAGCAACCCTATGGTTCAGCTTTATATTATTATATAGATTTCAATAGACATTTAAGAATAACTTGATATGCTTATAGCATATAAATATCAATCTTTAGTAGAAGAAATAATTTAAAAATCAAAATAAAATGGCAAATCAAATTCTAATACATTTTTATGCAATTTAGGACAATTAATTTTTGAAATAAACAAAGAAATAAAAAGTAAAAAGAAAGGAAAAGAAATGATTTAAGGAAATGCATAACATTATTGATGAATTTAAAGAAAGAAATTTAAAAAATTAATAACATCAATGATGAAATGATTTAAATATGGGCGTATTTGATAATTCAGTTTTGAGGTAGAATTTTCTATCTTTTTAAAATTTGGAAAAGTATTTAAAAGGAAAGAAAATAATAAATAAACTTCCACATAATTTTCAACAATTATTTAAGAAAAATATAAGAGAAAATGTCAAAATAAAATTGATTAAAATAAATAAATATCTGAAATAAGAAGGTTGTCATCTTTTTCTAATTTTAATTTTATTATTACATATATATAAATGAATCTTTAGCCGAAGAAGTGATCTAAATTAAAAGAAGTTAAATTTCATAAAAACAAATATATATTTGATTCTTATCATGTTATAATAACAAATATCTTGTAAAAAACAAATTAAAAAAGGTAAAAAATTACTAAAAAAAAGTGCATTAAGGAAATGATATAAATGAAAGTAATAATCAAAATGAAGTAAGAAAAAATAATATGATTGATGATGAATGGAGTTAAATGTAGTCACTTTGATATTCAGTAAAATTTGAAGGTAAAATTTTTAGTTTTTAAAAATTAAAATTTATTAAATTTAAAAACGAAAAAAATAAAAAAGTAAATAAATTTTTGGCATATATATATATATATATATATATATATATATATATATATATATATATATATATACCTTAATCAAATATATACTAAAGAAAATAAAACAAACTTCAATTAAAGTTATATAAAAGAAAAAAAAACTATAATTAAAGATAGATAAGAAAAAAAAACGTTTTAAGAGAAAAAAAAAACAAAAAACGGAAGTTATAAATAAATGACAAATTAAAGTCTATTTATGTATAATAAAAATGCATTTTTTAAAATAGAGTTATAACAGTTAGTTTTAAAATAAATAAATAAAAAGAACAAAGAAAGGAAAAATATAATTTAAGGAAATGATATAAATTACATTAATGATGAGTTTAAGGAAAGAAAATTTTAAAAACTAATAGCATCTATGATGAAAGGATTTAAGTATGGTCATATTTGATATTGTGCAAAATTTCAAGTTAAAAATTTCATTAAAAAATAGGTAAAATTCACAAAATAAGAACTGGAAAAATAAATAAATAAATCTAGACACAATTTTTAGCAATTATTCTAAGAAAATATAAGAGAAAATGTCATAAAAATATGATAAAATAAATAAATAATTTAAGTGAGAAGGTTGTCATTCTTTTCTAACTTTAACTTTATTATCATTACGTGTAGTTATGAATCTCTTCGCAGAAGAAATGAACTAAATGTAATTTAAATAAAATAAATTAAATTTTGTAAAATATACATGCAATTCTTAGCAATTTATAATAACTATTATCTTGTAACAAATAAATAAATAAAATGTAAGAAAAAAGAAAAAGGAAAGAAGCCATTTAAAGAAATGATATAAATTATAATAAAGAGATCAAATTAAGGCAAGGAAGTAAAATTAATGATGAAAATTAAATATGATCAACTTTGATATTCAATAAAATTTGAAAGTGAAATTTTCGGTTGTTTAGAATTAGAAATAAACATCAAATCTAAAAACAATTTTTTTTTTATAAAAATATACACAAACTTAAGTTAAAAATATATAAAAGATAATAAAACAAACTTTAATTAAAGATAGATAAGGAAAATAAATTGAAATACGTTTAATGAAAAAACAAAAAAAATGGAATTAAAATATTGGTAAATTTCTCCATATTCTCATCCTAATTTAATATGAATTCCATAAATAAATTAAATCTCTCTAAATAATCTTTCTTGCTCTTGGACCACTTATTATTCATTCTATAAGTTTCTCAATCAAAATGATTATTTCTCTCAATATATAATTTTTGTAGAAGAAGAAATTTTCTAGTGCAATGTCATTTCAAAAACTATTTATATTTTGAACAAATTTGATTATTACATGATTTTTCTTCTTACATCAGTATCTTCAGAAATATCATGAGAAATCATCTCTTTCTCTTTTCATGAAAAAATAACACTCCATCATCAGAAAAAGAACAAAGAAAGTAAAAGAGTCACGATGTTTTTGTTCATTCTAATATCTATTTTCCTCATCTCTAAATTAGCTTGCAATGTGTTGTGTCAATTTTGTTGTTCTTTTTCTGTTGCTTGTTATTTTTGTCTTCTTTCCTATTGTTGTTGTTGTTTTGGTGTGTTGTTAAATTTTCCTCTCACTTATACATGCATGTATGTTCAATGAAACTTGTTTGATGTTCCTGCAAAATTTAAAAAATAAAAAGATGGGAAAATTAAGTCAAACAAAAAAAATCTGACCACAAAAATAATATATTGAGTATCAAACAACTTCATATATTGTTGTTATTTATAGATTGTTTCATTGTTTGAATCTAAGAATAAGATAGGAGAAAGTTGAAAAGACATGTTATTTAAGTGGAGAATGCAAAAAGATGGAGTTTTTTTTGTAACTCATCAATAATAATTGAATATAATAAATATGATAGATTTTTAAATTATTAAATAAATAATTAATAAAAATTGAAATAAGCAAATTCAAAAAGAAAAGTCAAAAAACAAAAAAAATTAATCCTGACTTTAGAAGCATGCCACATCAGCCTCCCTGTGATTCAGATTTATATTATTATATAGATATGTTATAAAGGAGATGAACATACGTATTCCTTCCAAATAAGGTTTTTGTAAAATGTAATGTAATGTTCTTAATGATATTAACATTCACAATTCTCCCTTTTTTTAATCTTTAATTCCTTCTTGCAATAACTTCTTTTAATATATATATATAGAAGGTGTATTACAAAATCCTCAGGCTAAATGGTCAATAGGACATAGGATACAACATATAATGGAAATACTACAAGAAAAATATACAAATTTACAAAAATACAAAAACAATTAAAACAATATGATATGAATTTTATATACTACTCAAAGCTTTGATGAATTTTTATCTATTTTACTATGTAGTTGTAAAAGTAATGTTATTATTATGTTATTTTGTTTCATAATAACCTGATATATATATATATATATATATATATATATATATATATATATATATATATATATATATTAGTAGAGTTATAGACTATTAGTAGCTGTTTGGACATGCCACTTGTAACTCATGATCTGAAATCATCGTTTGGATGTCTCTCATAATTTGAGATCAAAAGAAACATATCAAATTTGTCGAAAAGTTTGATTTGAAAATTTCAAATCATAATTTCAAAAATTTTAAATACAAAAATTGATCCTACAAATTTATATTTGAGGGGGAAAACCTATCCTTTTATATCTACATATTTTTTTGCAATAATACCAATGGATCTATGAAATGTCAACATGATGATATAATTACTAATGATATTGATTAAAAAGGGCTCAATAAGTATAGTAGATTATATTATAGTTCGTGTTCAATTTTACTTTTGTATTGAACTAATAATCAATCAATAAAGAAAATATTTACCATTTATAACAATAATATTTTTTTTATTTGATTGCTTTTAATATATTTATAATAAAATTTTAATACATATTACATAAAATATTCTATAAAATAAAAATAAACACAAGTTTTATTGATAAATAATACATTTATCATTCATTTTATCACACATTTTAATACAATGTGTCAATTTCTTGTCAAATAGGCAAAATATATTTTAAAACAATCATAATACATATATATTGCAAACATAATTCAAAAGGTAAATTTAATTAATCTAGTTTTTGCCAAGATCATACTCACGTGCAAGTTTAATACAGATATTTCAATTAATATCCTCTTTTTCTGATTTTTTTTTTTAAAAAAAGGTTCTTTGTTTAACTATTTTCTCAAGTTAATCATTTTTACTAGTCAAAAAATGTTTCAGTCAAGTTGTAGCATAACCACAATTTAACGGGCGCTTCAAATGCCTTAAAAACCTTTTTAAGCGCTAAAAAATTCTTATCCATTTTCTCTAAATTTTTAAGACTTAACCTGTTAGAGTCTTTCTAAAATTAAGTTTTCTTAATTTCTTTAAAAAATTAAGTAGCGACTCTTTCTACGTATTTTTCTCAAATTGTTTTATACTTGTAGCATTTCAAAAAGTGGTTTTTCTAAAAGATAGTAAAATTACGGCGTAGCAGACACAATGGTTTGATTTGGTATTTGAAAAAACTCGAATCAACCCGAGGTTGAAAAATCCAAAAAATTCGAATTTTATTAGTTTGGTTTGGTTTATAAATTTAAAAATTTTATACAAATGATTTGGTTTGATATTTGAAAAATCTGAACCAACCCAGTCATTTACGCACTAATTTTGTCTATATAAATCCATGATTTTTTATTTAATGAAACTCTTGCTTGAGATTATCTCTTTTTTATTTCGTATATGAAGTAGTGTTTTTCTTAATTCTTCTTTAAGTCTCCCTCGCATAACTGCTAAGGCATAAGTTAAAAGAACCAAATAGGCACCTAATATTTCTTATTTCAAGTTAAGTAACGGACATTGAAAAAGAGTATTAAGTACTAAATCTACACTACGACAATTTTTACTTCAATTTGCTGGATTTCATTACATGAAACGTTTTTATTTTTTAGACATAGAAATGCAATCCAATTTCATTTTGTATGTACTCATCAGTTTCATGAAATTCACCTTCTATGTCAATTTTATTTAATTGTTTTTGGTTTGGAGTGAGGCTATGAAGTATGATATTTTTACTAAATTATCTTTAATATCTATCTTGAAAATGAATTAGTTATTTGACCCAATCCTATGACTTTATAATTCTTTTTAATTAAATAAGGGTAAAACTGAAGAAGAAAAAACCTCATTAAAGTCTTTTTGATTAAGTAAAATACAATTTATTTTGAAACAAAATAAAAAATAAAACAAAATTTTATTTTGAAAGGAAGAGAATATGTAATATAAGAAAGTGAAAAAAGTATAGATATGAGTATTTTATGGGTTAACTAAGGATCATATGGGTATTGCAAGTTTTTTCTAAATTTTCAAAAAATCGTCTGTTGCCAAGTTTTAGAAGTGATTTTTCAAAACTTTCATATATAGATCCCTATTAATATTTCAACCGTCGCCCTCAATATTTTGAACTTCAAAATTTCATTTCCCCACCCACTACCCAAAAAAAATAAAAATTTAAGGTTATCTTTAAAAAATATTTTCAACTTCCAAAAAAAAAAGATTTTTACCCTACCTGTCCCCTCCCCCCCCCCCCTTCCCCCCCCTAAAAAAAATTTAAAGATATATATTTTTTTACTTTTATAATACAATAAAATTACATTAAGCATTTTTAACATATTTCATCTAAAAAAAGATTAATATTTTCTCCATATTGAATTCTAAGTAAAGTAGTATTTATTCATGAAGATATGGGTCAAATATGGGTAAATTAGTATTTTACCCAACTCATTTATTATCTAATCAATTTTTATCCATATCAAATATGGGCGAGTTGAATGATTACCTATTTTCAACCCGCCCACATTTGACCCAACCTGCCTATTTGTCATCACTAGATACATCATTATCCCATAAAGGTTCATGTCACCTTGTGATAAGGGCTTAAGTCATATACAATCCCTCAAAGTTGTCCGCATATTTCTCTTAGACACATCAATTATAGGATGCCCCTATTGAACACCTCATGATTCAAAAGTCATGTCAATTGGACACAAAATATTGACATGTCAAAAAACGTATGGTTTACTCTCTTTAAGCGCGTAAAGGTACCAAATAAATTTTTTTCTCTAACTTTTACACGTAAATTAATATTTTTTTAAAAGGAAATAATTAACAAAAATAAAAAAGGAAGAAAGAGTCGTCTTCTTCCTCTGCATCCCAATATTCCCTTACCTGCAACTATGCTCAATTCCTCCTCCACCATTTTCATCAATTTTGTTTCCCATTCCCCGCACCTCTCTCTTTCTCTCACACTTTACGGTATCTCTCTTGCTTTTTTTCTTTTTTTTTGTGTGTAAATATACGTCTCAAATGTTGATCTGGCAAATCATTTATTACCAGAAAATATTATAGTCATAATCATTCCACAACCAAAGCCACGAAGGTGATGCACTGCTTATGCCAGTGAAAGGGATAAAATTAATGAAGGAGAAAAAAGAGCTAATTAAGACGATCGATTTGCTGGCCTCGTAATTGCCGCCGGCGCAGGTGAAGAAAAAATGGGTCGGGGGGAGGGGAGGGGGGTTAAATAAGAAAATAAAAACAAAAATAAGTTTTTATATTTATAAAATAATTTTTGAATTATTTAAATAGAGCTTTTTAAAAAAAATTGAACTCAATCCACGTGTCATCATTTTATTGATGGGTAGTTTTTTTAGAAAATTCTTGTTAACTTTTTTTAGTTAGTAAATAGATCAAAATAGTTGTTTTTTAGAATATCATTTTTAAAATAAATTTTTGGATTTAAATGCCACATGTCATCATTTTATTCATCAATTTGCCACGTCATAATAAGTGTAGTACACACATCTCATATATTTGGCTGATTATTAAGAGGTATCAATTTTAAGGGATATAGGTGTTCAATAGGTACTAGCCCAGTTGATGCATCAAAATAAATTATGCGGATAACTTTAATGGGTTGTAGATGACTTTATCTTGGGAATGCATATTCACGATAAGGATAATCTCATGAATAAACTTAATGGAACATCCACTTAGTTTAATGAATTTATAACACTTATAACCAAAATCAAAAAAATTGATTCATTATGTGTGTTTAATTAATTCCAATAATAAATATAAAATGCATACATTAATAATTTATTAAATTCTAATTTCATGTTTGTATTGAATATTAAATAATAATTTATAATTTATTAATTTTTCATTAAAAATTTAATCGAATCAAAATAAGTAAATAATATTTTTGAAATTTGTGATTTTGGATCATACATATATAAAACATTAAATTTGTTTTCTACTTCTATAGTATTAAACATATCAGTGTAATTTGAATTTTTTAATAAGAAAAAAATACCGTTTTAGTAGATTCACATAAGAGCCCGTTCGGATGGCTTAAAAAAATAACTTTTAAAAAGTACTTCTGAAAGTGCTAGAACTTATTTTAAAAATAAATAGAGAGTGGGAGAGAGGTGAATTGTATATGTATATAATTGTATATAACTGTATATTATACATATACATTTGTATAAATGGCAAGTGAGCTTGGGAGAGGGAGGAGAGAAGCGAGCGAGATTGAGAGAGGGAGGGGAGAGGCGAGCGACAGAGGGCAGAGAGTGGGAGGGAGGTAAATTGTATATGTATATAGGTTAAAAATTGTATATTATACGTATGTATTTGTATATTCTGGCGAATTATACATATACAATAATGACTAATTATACAAACTCGAAGTCAGCCCACATAATTAATGTATAATGTTAGCCGTGAGTGGTAATTATAGCAATCTATAGCTATGATCAGTAATTAAATAGTATAAGTTTGCTAAGCCGCATAATTTTCCCTTTAATTATTTATGTATAAAATTAGATAACTTTCAGTAGACAATTTATAAACTCGCATAACTTATACTATAAGTATTTTATGATTTCATTTAGTATTTCAAATTAGATGTATGGAGAGATACCATTGCCTGTGAAAATGCATTAGGCAGCAAGTCTGGGCCTTTGTTTGATGTTTGAGTATTGGAAGGAACTGTTATGATATTAAAAGTTCGAGCAATTTTAAGTTATGACAAATGAAAGACTATGGCGTCGAAGCATCTTGGACCAAATTGATTACTATACTAGATAGGGATCTTTTTTTAACCATACCAAAAATTTTTGACACATTTTTCTTTTTCGAAATCGAAATCATGTTTTAATTTGTGAGTTGAGTAAATATCTTCAATTGAACTATATATGCAGGAACTACAAAAAATAAGACACTACTATTTCACATGTTTTCTTGAATAGATGATCTGATAGAAAATTAATAAATTATATTTATACATGTCCGCTATATATTATTAACTTAGTATTTAGTTTTATACTTTCAATAGTAAATTTGACTGCGCTTCGCGCGGTTTTGAGTAAAGATTTTTTTAATAATGATGATCAACTTTTTAATTTTTACTTAAAAATTCTTCTTTTAAAAGAAGTTAAAAATATAATTTTTTACCACGAAATTCTCTCTCTGTCACTCTCTAGATCTCTCATCTTCTTCTCTCTAAAGTTCTCGTGTTCTTCATTCGAAAAGTGTGTGTGTGTGAAATAGATCCTAACACATCTTTGTTATGCCGTAATTTTATTATCTTTAGAAAAAAATCACTTTTTTTTTAAATGTTCTAAGTATAAAACAATTTGAGAAAAATACTTAGAAAAGAGTCGCCACTTAATTTTTTAAAGAAATTAAGAAAACTTAATTTAAAAAGATTTTAACAGATTAAATCTTAATAAATTTAGAGAAAATAGGTAAGAGGTTCTCATTTACGCTTCAAGAAGGTTTTTAAGGCATTTGAAGCGCCCGCTAACATGCGGTTATCCTATTACTTAAGTTAATTATTATTTATTTTTTTACAATTCTTAGGAACATGATTTAATATAATATAATGTAATAATTAACAATATTCGATCAATTTTAAGAAAATATTTAAATAAAGATTAATTTTTAACTTTATTTTAAAAAATGGAACCTTAATTATGATTTTTAAAATTATAAGTGAATAGAACGAAAGTCGATTTTTTTTTTTTGAAAGATGATAATTCAAACCAAATTAATTAATTTAAACATGAAAACTCATTTCAAATTAATGGAAGAATAAAGCTTTACATAACTTAAAACAATTTTTTTATTATTATTTTTTTAAATAGTAAAATGCGGTTAAGTGAAAAGTATTAAAGAATATATATCTTTCAAAAACATAGATTTGACTTAACTAAATATAATACTTGACAAAAAAATAAATGATTGCAAAAGATGTTTAAATAGTAAACCAACATAAAGAAAAGAACTCATCTTTTGGGGATTTAAGTAAGTTAATTATCAATTCTAAAGTTAGAGTTAAATGCAATTAGTCAACATAATCAAAACAATTAAGAGAGTAAAAGAGATAATGAGATTGGGCCCCTTCTTGAGCCAATTTCGCTGAAGATTTTTGGGTTTTAACCCAATCCCGTTTCTGTATACATTGGTTGTATATAAATGTATATCAGCACTTATACCAGCTTTTTGCGTGTATCTCCTGCTTCCAAACACCTGTAATATACCTCATCTCTGTATTTTCATATTTTGGCTGCATGTTTGCTTCCATGAACCTGTATACCAGTGTATAAATATTGTATACATCATGTATACAATCCATTTCTCGTGCTTTTGAACATTTCCAGCAGCATGTTGGGTCTTTCGGACCTATAACAGCTTCCAAAACATAGGGGGCTGACTCGAGGAACGGAGAAGACAAAGATCGAGCCTTTATGACTCAACTTGGAAAATGCAAGGTAGATGAGCCCGGAGGACCCGATTCGAGAGATTTATGCAATAAAAACAAGATGAAATGATTAGGACGGAGAAATGTATCATAACAACTCAACATAATAACAAAAAAAAAACTAACATATTAAAAACTCATATAGTTTGGAATTAAATAATAGAGCATTAAGAACGAAAGGTGTTCGAATCGAAATTAGTATTACCTTTTAGGGAGCAGCGTTCCGGGACGAACGATCTTGGATGAGCTATCCACCACCACACAAGGAATTTTAACGAAAATTCAAGTTTCAAAACAACAAAACCAAAATTCTAGAATACTGTTATTCTATACAACCCAATTTGAAGTATTTTCGTATATGACCTCAAAATCCAATTTTTTTTCTCTTCTCCCCCTTTTTTTTTTTTTTGAAATATGAATGAATTATTGAATTGAATTGAATTCTTGAAAAAAAATGAATTCTTGAATTTTTGAATTCTTGAATTATGAATGAGAATTATGAATGACTTGAATTATAAATTTTGAATTGAAAAAATGTATTGAAATGAATTCTTGAATTCCTTCAATCCTTGAAATCTTGAATTCCTCTCCCTTGAATTTTTTGAGTTATGAATGAGAATTCTCTATGAATTATGAAGTAAAAGAAGGTATTTATAGGAGATTTTTATGGTAGGTTTAGGAGGGAAATGGAATGAAATTTGAACTTCAAATTTCAAAAAATCAAAATTTCAAATTCAAATTTTTTGAAGAGAGGGGGCAAATGGAATGGATTTTGGGATGAAATTTGAATTTCAAAATTCAAAATTCTAGTTCAAATTTCTCAAAAGTTTAGTTGAGAATTAGTGGGTTGGAAATTGTATTGGGCTGCAGTAATTTGGAGGAAAGAATTGGGCCTAGGAAATTGTAAGGGAATTTGAAAATGAATGGCTGAAAAATATGGAATGGGCTGCTGAAAATTGAATTGGATCTTCGCCCAAATATTTTTCAAAGTTGAGTTAAGTTGGAAGTCTAAGATGAATTAAATTTAAGAAATAGCCAAATTGTGTTACATTAATAAATTTGGCTAAACCTTAAATAAGATAAATTAATATTAATTAATTAACGAGCTTCTTAATCTTAACAAATAATAAAATAATTAATTTAATCGTAAACTATTAATTCAAAAAATATAAACTATAAATTAGCTAAACTAATTAATAAAATATTTAAGTAAAGCTAAAATATTTTTGAGATGATTTTCAAACATTAATATAATAAATATATGCAAAATTATATAGAATATGTAAATTATTTTTTAACATTTTAAAATTTATGATAATGACAAAATTACTTAAAATAACTCGAAAAATATTTAAAATTTTTAAAGTTAATTATTTCAAATCGTTTGAAATTTAAGAGGCTCGATGACTAATTTATATTGTGGAAGGCCAAAATTGGGTGTCAACAGCTGTCCCTCGTTTGACTTGGATTGATGAAAGAAATTCGAGGCAAATGAAATTGACGAATCCGATTTTGAGCGATCACATCTTCATCTTTGGGAAAAGTAATTTTGGTATGGGCTTTAGGAGAATTCAGGCTACTTGTAGTTCGATACGCTTGATTTAACGCACGATTATTAAAGAATTCAAAAGTCATCTCGATACCAAATTACGAAGGGACCGGAATGCTCGAGAATAAGACTTAAAAATAAATTTTGGAATATAGCCGAGTTTTCAACATTGAGCCCGCCTAAATATCCTTAAATCTTAGGAATCAGGCTGTTTGTAGTTCGACTCGATTGGTTGAAAAGGAAATCTTTTATGAAAGATAACCTTTGGTTCTGGAGGAATGACGAGTAAGTCAAGTGTGAAAGGAGGCTTGCAACCTCTTAGCCATGAATGTGGTGCACTTCACACCCATAATTAAGAACTTACACAGACATAATTTCCAAAGCTCTTGGTGCACTGTTACTCAGATTAGAAAGTTGCCTCCGGTGAGAGTGAAATGTTTCACGGATGCGAAATTGAAATCGATGAACTAAAAGAAAAACCCACAAGCCTTTGATAGGGGTGTGGTTTAATTGTAGTGGAAGTTGTTCCTCAGCTCGCGTCCTAAGAGTTTGATACTCCTCTTTGGACTATGTCCCAGTTCGCTGCTAAGAAAAAGTTCCACGTTGTGTTGCATCCCTTTTGATGTCGTCTGCATCTGTGGTTTGATTTGAGAATTCATCCTCTTGGATGCTCTCGTCAGATATTGAAACAAACTTGTTAGTAGAAACTGTAATTTACATAGAGAGGTGTTATGTTTTACCCTCTTCGGCACACATTTCCATCAGTTTTGACATAATAGATGATGAATTGATATGATGCGACATGATGATGACTTTATCGATAATGTAATATTGTTGATGACGAACTTGATTGATAGGATGTTGCTGCTACTTTTATGATGAATATAGTGATGCTTGATCGATAAGATGATGTTGCTACATTGATGATCCATTGGAAGGATGAATGTTGATCCATGGTGGGATGATGTTGTCGAAGCTTGATTGGTAATATTATGTTTATCTTTTGGCGTTGGAAGAAGCAATGACTCTCTCGACATTTTGAAGATGATGGCCCTCTCGGCGTTTGAAGATGCAATGGCCCTCTTGGAAACTTGAATGCAATGACCCTCTCGGCATTTGAAGATGATGGCGCTCTCGGCGTTTGAATATGCAATGGCCCTCTAGGCGGCTTGAATGCAATGGCCCTCTCGGCATTTGAAGATAATGGCCCTCTCGGCGTTTGAAGATGCAATGGCCCTCTTGAAAGCTTGAATGCAATGGCCCTCTTGGCATTTGAAGATGATTGTCCTCTCGGCGTTTGAAGATGCAATGGCCCTCTCGGCATTTGAAGATAATGGCCCTCTCGGCATTTGAAGATGCAATGGCCCTCTTGGCGGCTTGAATGCAATGGCCCTCTCGGCTTTTAAAGATGATGGCCCTCTCGGCGTTTGAAGATGCAATGGCCCTCTCGGCATTTGAATATGAATGGCCCTCTCGGCGGTTTGAATATGAGTGGCCCTCTCAACATTTGAATGCAATGACCCTCTCGGCGTTTGAATGCAATGGCCCTCTCGGCAATAGAAGATTATGCCTTCTTGGCAGTTTGATTGTGCAATGGCCCTCTTGGTGGCTTGAATGCAATGGCCCTCTCGGCTTTTAAAGATGATGGCCCTCTCGGCGTTTGAAGATGCATTGGCCCTCTTGGAGGCTTGAATGCAATGGCCCTCTCGGCATTTGAAGATGATGGCCCTCTCGGCGTTTGAAGATGCAATGGCCCTCTTGGCGGCTTGAATGCAATGGCCCTCTCGGCATTTGAAGATAATGGCCCTCTCGGCGTTTGAAGATGCAATGGCTCTCTTGGCGGCTTGAATGCAATGGCCCTCTCGGCTTTTAAAGATGATGGCCCTCTCGGCGTTTGAAGATGCAATGGCCCTCTCGGCATTTGAATATGAATGCCCCTCTCGGGGATTTGAATATGAATGGCCCTCTCGGCGTTTGAATGCAATGACCCTCTCGGCATTTGAAGATAATGGCCATCTCGGCGTTTGAAGATGCAATGGCACTCTTGGCGGCTTGAATGCAATGGCCCTCTCGGCTTTTAAATATGATGACCCTTTCGGCGTTTGAAGATGCAATGGCCCTCTTGGCGGCTTGAATGCAATGGCCCTCTTGGAGGCTTGAATGCAATAGTCCTCTCGGCATTTGAAGATGATGGCCTCTCGACGTTTGAAGATGCAATGGCCCTCTTGGCGGCTTGAATGCAATGGCCCTCTCGGCATTTGACATTACCGTGTCTGATATCAACGGGATTTGTGAATATTTTCCAATAGTTCTTGATGTTGAAGAAAAATGTAATTTGATTTTTTTTTGTACATGTTGAGAGTGATGTCTTCACTTGTTCCCATCTTGAACATTTTGTGTTCAATGTGACTGGTGCTTAGTTGGAGATTTGAACGAGGTGTTGTTGCTCGTATTCTGAACTGCTGCTTTTCTTCTAAAGAACTCCACAGAAAAGTTGTCAATTTTAGGGAGCTACTCGTCCTTTTGAATTTTCCATATTCATTGAATGGAGAATATGATGATCTTGAGGCAATCTTATATACCTGCATCCACAGAAAAATTATTAGTTCTTAACAAACTGATCTGTGTTGATTTCTTCAATCGCTTGCTCCTTCTCTTTATATCTTCAGTTGATCACTCCGATCTCTTTCTTCTTGATAGACATAAGATGAAATTATACCAAAATTTTGACATAATAAGAAATCCTTAAAAAAAAAACTTTTTGAGAATCAATTTGAAAGAAGTCACTGTCAAATGTCATGTCATGCAAGGCTTAACTGAACGTCCTTGGTTTAAACTTTAGACGTATCCGATAGCTTGTCCTGGAGAATTCAGAAAATCGCTGAAGCTTGAGAAATTTCTGAATTGGCTCTCCCGAAGTCCTCCATAGTCAGAAAGTTTTGTACTTGTCTCTGAAATCCAACAATGTTTGAGATTGCTGAAGTTGACTCTGAACTTTAACGATGCTAGAGATCATTTGAAGTTAGCTTTAAACTTCTGATTATGCTCGAAATGTTCAAAATTAACTACATACTTCTAGTGATGCTTGAAGAAATTTTTGAACCTATTCTCAAAAATTTCTGTCCCAGTTAGATGCCTTGGAGTATCTCAAATATTTGATATATGAGTTGTAGATTTTTTGAGTCCCTCAAATAAAATTATGCAATTCACCATGTGACTTTAATCTTGACTTGTTAAAGATCTTCTTGAGAATTTTTGAGACCTCTCAAAATTTTCGTCTTGATTAGGCGTCTCAATGTATTTCAAACTTTTGATATATGACTTGTAGAATTTTTTATATCCCCTAAAATTATGTTCCACTTGCAACTTATAATGAATCTTAAATCTTGACTTGTTGGAGATCTTCTTGAGAAATTTTGAGACCCTCTCAAAAATTTCATCTTTATTAGACGTCTCAACGTATTTCAAACTTTTGATATATGACTTGTAGGAATTTTTGAGACCCCCTCAAAAATTCTGTCCCAGTTGCAACTCACAATATATCTTATGTCTTGAGAATTTTTTAAGTCTCTTTTTGAGAATTTTTGAGTCCCTCTCAAAAATTCTGTCCCAGTTTCTATTGTAATGAAAAATAGAAATCTTACGGGAGATATGATCGAACCCTTGTGGCGCCTACGTATCCCGTTGAGGCAGGAATCAGGTCATACGTAGTTCCCCTCTCGAGGATTAACAAAACTAAAAAAGATCTGATAAAGGAAATGCCTGAGACCGACATAGGCCGCCTACGTATCTCATTCTTGAGAATTCAGGTCAGACGTAGTTCAAATACAAAAGATAATTTCCTAACTATAAAAGATAAGATGATTACAAGCAAATGATGCGATTACAGGAAAAGAAATATAAGAAATTTAAATCTTATAACATCTCTTGATAACACCTGAGTTGATTAACCACTTGAGATGAATGTCTATGCTCAAACTTATCATGCCATTAAAATAATGTATCGATATATTGCCTGAGCAAGCTCTTGAGTTCTCTTTCTGCGCTTCTATAAGATAAACCTCAATTTTGTCTTCTTTGACACATTCATCCTTTGGTAAATTCACTTCTTCTATATCATCCAAATCCGACTTATCTTGATTCTCAAACCATTTTAAATATTTCGCAATGTATCATGATCTTCTCACCATACTCTTAGACACATCAAAATCTATTTCATTTGTTCATTCAGCTTGTGACATGACATGATATTGACAGATTTTAAAATTAATTTTACTAAAACAAACACAAAGGTTGTTAGATAGAAAAGTTAAAGCAAGTGGAATAAATTTTCGCATAGAAGAGGCTTTCATCAAAAATAAGGAAGTACGAACTTTGAACATGATCATGGGCCATTTTGCCTTTTCCAAAATACTACGAGGAAAATAAAAAAAATATAAAATTCATCTTTGTCTATCAAGATGAACGAAGAGTCAAGAACGGCGTGGAAGTCCATTAAGAACTTGTTCCATTGGCTCAGCATCTCGTACGCTTGATGTCTCCTTCAATTCTTCCAGTATGACATCGCCTTCTTAAAGAAGATCCCTAGTTCCTTCTCTGAGATTATCATCATGGGCATATTCTTCTACCAGAAAAGACAGATACAAATGGCAAAACATGATTGACCTCCTTCTTGCTCTGATCATCAATTTTCTTTGGCCTCGACCATGTTAATGGTACATTCTCCATGATTCGGCATTGAATCCACATTAGCATTGCCTACGACAGTTTGAAGAGTTACAACCTTTTGATCAATCAAATCATGAATTTTATACTTCAAGT
Organism: Solanum sitiens; assembly: GCA_016801875.1. NCBI lineage: Eukaryota > Viridiplantae > Streptophyta > Magnoliopsida > Solanales > Solanaceae > Solanum > Solanum sitiens. Next base: position 2,134,624 of record JABWTJ010000001.1, read on the forward strand.
TGATGCAATCTTCAGTGGTATGTCCGACACCTCTTGAATGGTAAGCACAATGAAGATCGGCCCTGTAATGTCTGGAATTGACATTTTTGGGTCAACTTTTTGTGTAAGACCGGCTACTTTCAATCTCTCAAAAAGTTGAGTCTGGCTTACAACCAATCGAGTAAAAATTCAAGGTTGTTTTCTCTTAAGTTTTGGACGAAAAAGATCTTGATTATTTCGTGGAGGTTGAGGTACTTGATGACAAAGTGAGGGATTTTGGCGAGTAGGTGTCGGTGTTCGAAAATTTGGATATTGTGGATTTTGGAAGATTTGAGGAGCATTTGGGTAATTCGGCGATACAATTTTGATACTCGATTGTACATTTGGATAATGTGGCAATAGAGTTTGGTAATTTGAATAATTTTGTGCTGGAGCTTGGTAATTTGGTTTGACATAAAAGATGGGGTAAGGATTTTGTGGAGTTAAGGGGTAGATTTTGGATGATAAAGGATTTCGAACATTTTGACCGGCATGCCTCTTTGATTTTTAATTCGATTCAAATGAGATAGAGGAAACATCTTTCCTCTTCCTCCTTAATGGTCTTGAGGATTCACCTTGGGAAATTATTGGTATGATTTTTCCGGTCTTGAGACCGTCTTCAATAGCTTCACCAATTTTGACTATCTCACTGAACTTCCCTTCTAAAATGAGAAACATCCTACTATAGTACTCCGGGTCTTGAATGCGCACGAAGATTTCAATAATCTCTTTCTTAGTCAGTGGAGGCCTAACCCTTTGCAGCCTCTCTTCTCCAACGGTAGGCATATTCTCGATAGTTTTCACAAGACTTCTGTTTGATTCTCTCCAAATAGTATCGATCAGGAATGAATTCCATATTGTAACCTAATCTTTCATCGAAGTGTGTAGTAGATGCGATTTTTAGAGGTATGGGTTGAGTTGTTAGAGTAGGAATTTGATAATTGGGAGGAAAATTCTGGAAATTGTTGGTGTTTGGATTTTGAAGAGTAAGTACCTTTTGGTGTGAGGAGCTAGCTTGATGTGGGTTAAGGATGATCGAGTCGATGATGGGAGGTTTTGAATTTGTAGCGGTGGTTGAATTGTTTGCAAAACATTTGGAGGCTGGATCGAAAGTAGGAAAATGGAGTGGAGGTCTTCCATTGTCTGAAGTAGAAGTGTTGGCAATGATAGCCATATTTATCGAATCTCGGGACTTATCCATTTAAACCCTCATTGCAGTAATTTGTTGGAACAATTGTTCAATCAGCTTGTTTTCTTCAGCGATGATAGGGTTGTTCACACTGATTTTGCTCAAATCAGTGTTCTCGATATTTTCAACCACTTTTTCTTTGCCTTTTGACGAACTTTGGTCAAAGAAGGAATCTTTGGAACCTTGTGAAGTATGGATGTTCAGTCATTTTCTCAAAACAGATCAGTTTTATGTACCTGAAAAGGAAAATAACTCAAAAGACAAATGTATTAATTTGTGTCGATGATAAATAATATAAAATATCACACACATGATCCACAAACACATAAGAGTTGCTCCATTTGAAGATAAAAGAGCCCACATATATGAAAAGGTGACTAAATAGACAGGAATTTGTCTATTTAATTTTGGGAATAGTGAATTGGAAAAGTTAACTTGCGTGGATTCAATGTAATTTACATACTTTTGGTTTTGACTGAGAGGAAATTCTAATTTGCTTGGGAGAGCGGAAAAAATAAAAAATTTCAAACATATGGACCGAATTTTGAAAGACTGCCTACGTATCTCACGGGGAGAATTCAGGTCCTACGTAGTTCGACCTTCATTTTTGAATCTCTTTTTGATCTGAACTGGAAAATTTACCCCCTTTTTTTAGATGAGAGAGTAAGATTTAGGATTTGAAAGGGAGTTTTGAATATATGTTTTTTTTTTTTTTATGGAAACTAAAGACTCGAAGAATATTTGGACGCACTTTTGATAGTGACTTGATATTTATGCTTAGAGGTTTCTAAAAATTATATGAAGAGGAGTGAGCTACAATATCTCTAAATAAAATAACATTTTCACATACGCAGTTATAACACATAAACAATTATTTTGTATTCTAAATAAATATGTGACCCTTTTTTTGCCAAGGGTAGGCCTAACGATTCAAAGAATGTGATTATGATAGATTGATCTGAGCCATTAATTTATGACAACTTGAGTTTTCATTGAATCGAACTCACTATGTCAAAATTAGGCTTGGGTCCGTCTATCATTATCACTTTGCACAAAACATGCTCGTCAGTTGTTGGATCGTGAAACCCGTTGACATAAGGGTGGACTTCTTAAATGTCGAATCAATACCCATGATCGATCCACCTAAGGCATATGCATGCATGACATAAATTGAGGGGTGGTTTAGCTCTATCTTATGTTTTCTAAGATTTGACTTTCTAGACACAAGGTTCCCGAGTGAACAACTCGAGTGAGAAGGCTACGCGGTTACACGGAAAAAGATCCGGACACCCCGCGCATATGCCAACTCTCCTAACTTTGAGAATTTTGAAAGAATTTTGCGGGTGCACAAAGCACACCTCGCGTGTACGTGTGATAGTGTGAATTTCAAATAAGTGGAGAAATATGAACGGAATGACAGTTTATAAAGCAGTAACAAATATACAATTTATGAAAACAATAACAAATAAACAGTTTATATCACATAAGTATAAAAACAAGACATTAGGCATACAATATAAGCAAACAAGTAACCATATGCTAAAACCATTAATAATTAACCTAAGTCTATTATGGTTAGAACCTATTAAATTCCCCAGCAGAGTCGCCATTTCTGTTATGCCGTAATTTTACAATCTTTAGAAAAATTACTTTTTTTTAAATGTTCTAAGTATAAAACAATTTGAGAAAAATACTTAGAAAAGAGTCGCCACTTAATTTTTTAAAGAAATTAAGAAAACTTAATTTAAAAAGATTTTAACAGATTAAATCTTAATAAATTTAAAGAAAATAGGTAAGAGGTTCTCATTTACGCTTCAAAAAGGTTTTTAAGGCATTTGAAACACCCGCTATGCGATTATCATATGACTTAGGTTAATTATTATTATTATTTTTACTATTCTTAGGAACATGATTTAATATAATATAATGTAATAATTAACAATATTCGATCAATTTTAAGAAAATATTTAAATAAAGATTAATTTTTAACTTTATTTTAAAAAATAGAACCTTAATTATGATTTTTAAAATTATAAGTGAATAGAACAAAAGTCGATTTTTTATTTAAAGTTGATAATTCAAATCAAATTAATTAATTTAAACATGAAAACTCATTTCAAATTAATGGAAGAATAAAGTTTTACACAACTTAAAATAATTTTTTTATTATTATTTTTTTAAATAGTAAAATGCGGTTAAGTGAAAAGTATTAAAGAATATATATCTTTCAAGAACATAGATTTGACTTAACTAAATATAATACTTGACAAAAAAATAAATGATTGCAAAAAATGTTTAAATAGTAAACCAACATAAAGAAAAGAACTCATATTTTGGGGATTTAAGTAAGTTAATTATCAATTCTAAAGTTAGAGTTAAATGCAATTAATCAACATAATCAAAACAATTAGGAGAGTAAAAGAGATAATGAGATTGGGCCCCTTATTGGTCCAATTTCGCTGCAGATTTTTGGGTTTTAACCCAATCCCGTTTCTGTATACATTGGTTGTATATCAATGTATATCAGCACTTATACCAGCTCTTTGCGTGTATCTCCTGCTTCCAAACACCTGTAATGTACCTCATCTCTGTTTTTCATATTTTGGCTGCATGTTTGCTTCCATAAACCTGTATATCAGTGTATAAATATTGTATACATCATGTATACAATCCATTTCTCGGGCTTTTGAACATTTCCAGCAGCATGTTGGGTCTCTCGGCCTATAACAGCTTCCAAAACATAGGGGGCTGACTCGAGGAACGGAGAAGACAACGAGCCTTTATGACTCAACTTGGAAAATGCAAGGTAGATGAGCCCGGAGGACCCGATCCGAGAGATTTATGCAACAAAAACAAGACGAAATGATTAGGACGGAGAAATGTATCATAACAACTCAACATAATAACAAAAAAAAAAAAAACTAACATATTAAAAACTCATACAGTTTGAAATTAAATAATAGAGCATTAAGAACGAAAGGTGTTCGGATCGAAATTAGTATTACCTTTTAGAGGGCAGCGTTCCGGGACGAACGATCTTGGATGAGCTATCCACCACCACACAAGGAATTTTGACGAAAATTCAAGTTCCAAAACAACAAACCCAAAATTCTAGAATACTATTATTCTATAAAACCCAATTTGAAGTATTTTCGTATATGACCTCAAAATCCAAAAAAATTTTCTCTTCACCCTTTTTTTTTTTTGAAATATGAATGAATTATTGAATTGAATTGAATTCTTGAAAAAAAATGAATTCTTGAATTATGAATGAGAATTATGAATGACTTGAATTATGAATGACTTGAATTATGAATTTTGAATTGAAAAAATGTATTGAAATGAATTCTTGAATTCCTTCAATCCTTGAAATCTTGAATTCCTCTCCCTTGAATTTTTTGAGTTATGAATGAGAATTCTCTATGAATTATGAAGAAAAAGAAGGTATTTATAGGAGATTTTTATTGTACGTTTAGGGGGAAAATGAAATGAAATTTGAATTTCAAATTTCAAATATTCAAAATTCCAAGTTCAAATTTTTTGAAGAGAGGGGGCAAATGGAATGAATTTTGGGATGAAATTTGAATTTCAAAATTCAAAATTCTAATTCAAATTTTTCAAAAGTTTAGTTGAGAATTAGTGGGGTGGAAATTGTATTGGGCTGCAGTAATTTGGAGGAAAGATTGGGCCTAAGAAATTGTAAGGGAATTTGAAAATGAATGGCTGAAAAATATGGAATGGGCTGCTGAAAATTGAATTGGATCTTGGCCCAAATATTTTTCAAAGTTGAGTTAAGTTGGAAGTCTAAGATGAATTAAATTTAAGAAATAGCCAAATTGTGTTACATTAATAAATTTGGCTAAACCTTAAATAAGACAAATTAATATTAATTAATTAACAAGCTTCTTAATCTTAATAAAAAATAAAATAATTAATTTAATCGTAAACTATTAATTCAAAAAATATAAACTATAAATTAGCTAAACTAATTAATAAAATATTTAAGTAAAGCTAAAATATTTTTGAGATGATTTTCAAACATTAATATAATAAATATATGCAAAATTATATAGAATATGTAAATTATTTTTTAACATTTTAAAATTTATAATAATGACAAAATTACTTAAAATAACTCGAAAAATATTTAAATTTTTTAAAGTTAAATATTTGAAATCGTTTGAAATTTAAGAGGCTCGATGACTAATTTATATTGTGGAAGGCCAAAATTGAATGTAAATAATCTTTACACTTTGATGTTCTTATTATTTAGTTATTTGTTAACCATTTTAATTATATGAATATAACGAAGTTAAACATGAAATGGGTATTTTATTTTTTATCGGAAATCATTTTAAAAAGAAGGCACAATCTTTCCAAGATAATGGGAGGAACAAACAAAATTAAAATATAAAATATTTGATTCACAATTAAATTTTAGGAATAAATTGACATAACAATATGAACGTGTCTACTAAAATAAAAGTAAATGACAAATATTTATAATATATAAACAATTTTGTCTTTGTCATGTCTAATTGAGTTCTTTGGAACATCATCTAAGCCTAAATTAACTTGCTGGAAACACTAAGGACACAAATATATAAATAATATGAATTTAAACACTTCTAACATTTTAATGAAATAAATAGAAAATTTATGTTGCAATGATTAATGCCCTCTTAATTAGTAACACTATTCTTTTTCTTGATTTGTAATAATTTGTGTCTTTCTAATTAAGTTAAATTTAAAGAAATTTATTAAAGAGTAAATATGTTGAAAGAAAAATAAAATGAAGAAAAATACTCTGTCTATTTTTATTAGTTATCAACATTTAAAATTACAGTCCCCAAATATTTATTATTAGAAAAATCAAATTGAAGTTAATTTATTTTTTATTTTGCCCTTAAAATTAAATATTCAGGAAAAAAAATCTTTGAAATAAATTTATTTTTCATTTTGCCCTTAAAATTAATTATTAAAAAAAACCTCTCCTTTATGATTTCTTACAGAATTTGGAAAAGAAAAATGTGACAACTAATATGGGATAAATAGAATAAACAATATCAACAAAAAGATTATTAGGCAATTCAGTTTAGATATTTTTATTAATATGAAGGAAATGAAAGGAAGAAATAAAACAATGAGCATCATATATTAAAAGTATGATTGAAAATGAACCCTTATTTAAATCTGTATACAGAATATTTTAAACAATTTCATATAAATATTAGGCTAAATAATATATTTTTATGTATCTAAATTATCCATTTTTGTGCAAACCTTGTCAAATTAAATGTTATAGATAATACCAGTTAATATCATTTTTGTATTTTTACAGCTAATTAACCACTATCTTGATTACAATAATATTCCTGGTACCATATTTGATAATTAAACATAAACATATATGACATTGATATTAAGAAATGAATGATAAAACAATATGAATAAACAGAAGACATACTAATAGAAAAGAAAATAAGGTAAACTATACATACTTCTCCCCATTTATTTCCCTTAGACAAATAATTTCAGTCTACATTAGATTCCCAAGTTTTCAAAACAATAAAATTCAAGATTAAAATTTTAATTGCCACTAATATTGTTTTTAAAAGGACAACGTCAAAAATTGTGTTTCAACATAAATTTGACAATAACATTTCAGTTGATTTTGCTATTATGACTATTTTAATTTTTGATTCATTCTTTTTTTAACACAAATTTTTACTCTCAAAATGGATGAAAAGACAAATAAAAAGAACAGAAGTTTATTTACAAAATATCAATCCTCTTACTTTATCAAACTTGGTGTTAATAGAAAAAAAAACAATCAAGAAAATCAATCACTTCTATTTCAAAATTTTGCAACTATACATATAGTTAAGAAATCACTAAGAAAAAGAAGAAAATTTTACCAAATATCGGTAGTCGATCTATTATTCTATCAAACACTTGATGTCAGATTAAGAAAAAAAGAACAATCAAAAAAATAAATCACTTCTATTTCATAATCATGCAAATAACATACTCCCTCCGTTTCAAAAATATTGACCTAGTTTGACTTGAAACAAAGTTTACGAAAAAAAAGAAGATTTTTTAATCTTGTAGTTCAAAATTAAAGTTATGTCAAATGTACCAAAATGTCCTTTAATCTTGTGGTTTTAAACATGCCACGTGGAAAGTTAAAGTTAAAGTGTTGCCAAAAAAAGAAAGGTGACATTCTTTTTGAAACAAACTAAAAAGAAATGGAAACTTTCTTTTTGAAACGGAGAGAGTAATTTAAAAAAAGGATAAAGTTTACCAAATGTTAATAATTGATATTTTATTCTGTCAAACACCTGATGTTTAAAAAAAAGAACAATAGAGAAAATCAATAACTTCTACTACCTCCGTCCCTTTTTACTTGTCCACTTTTCCTTTTATAGTTGTCTCTAATTACTTGTCCATTTTAACAAATCAAGAAAGGACAACTTTTTTTTACCTATTATACCCTTAATTAAATGATTAATCACTTTGAAAAATGTAGAACTTTTCATCCACTCCATAATTAATAAGGGTAAAATGGTAAATTCACTACGTCATAATTATTTTCTTAACAGATGTGTCAATTCAAAAGTGGACAAGTAAAAAGGGACAGAGGGAGTATTTTATAATCACATAAATAACATATAATTAAAAAATCATATACATAATACTTCACCAATTACCAAATTGTAAGACTCAAAATTCAAGCATTCAAAAGTAGTAGCAAGTAGGATTCTTGAAAGATATTCTATCATGTGAAAAAATACTGATTGTATCTATTAATTTCTTGTGTTAAATTTGGAGAAAAATAAATACACAATAATCACCTCTCATTTTATTGATTGTTATGCCTCTTCATATTCTTCTTAAATTCTCCCTTTAACTATAATATGTCATATCATATATAAACAGATTCTCTTCAATTACCCACTTTCATCTTGACCCTTAGAGTGTGTTTGGTATGAAGGAAAACATTTTTTGGAAAATGTTTTTCAATTTTCTCATGTTTGTTGGGACAAAAGTTTGAAAAATGTTTTCCAAATCAATTCAATTTCCTCAAAATTAAGGAAAATGACTTCCCCTCAAAAATTAAGGAAAACATTTTCCAAAACTCTCCTCCAATTTCAAATTATATTTTTTTGGGGAAAAATATCAATTTTAAAAAAAGAAATTCTATTTCAAAAATTTATTTTTTCACCTGATCCCTGTCCCCCCCCCCCCCCCCGGCCAACCCCAACCCCTCCCCAAAAAAATAATTTTGCTTTTTAAAAATATTTTCAACTTTAAATTTTTATTTTTAAATTCCTAGCACCCACCATCTCCCGGCCTGTTTGTGACCGAGCTTTATGTGGATCAGATAAATACCCTGCATCTGCGTAACCAATCAATTCTAACTTGGATTCATTGGAATAGAATAAACCTATGTCTATGGTCCCTCGAAGATATCGAAGTATGTGTTTAACACCATTCCAATGTCTTTTCGTTGGGGAGGAACTGAATCTTGCCTGTAGACTTACTGCAAAATATATATCTGATCGAGTATTGTTAGCAAGGTACATTAGTGCGCCGACTGCACTAAGGTAAGCAGTTTCATCACCAAGAAGCTCTTCATCTTTCTCTTGAGGTCGAAAAGAATCTGTATTGATGTCAAGCGATCTTACTACCATTGGGGTACTCAATGGATGTGAGTTATCCATGTAAAATCGCTTTAATATCTTTTCTATGTATGTTGATTGATGAACAAGTATTCCATTTGACAAATTCTCAATCTGTAGGCCAAGACAAAATCTTGTCTTGCCTAGATCTTTCATTTCAAATTCTCTTTTCAGACACTCAACAGCTTCTAAAATCTCTTTACGAGTGTCAATGATGTTCAAATCATCAACATAAACAGCTATTATAACAAATTCAGACTCCGACCGTTTAATGAAAATGCAGGGACAAATCGATCATTTTTGTACCCTTTCTTTAATAAATATTCACTTTAACAATTGTACCACATCCTCCCTGAATGTTTCAATCCATACAACAATTTCTGAAGCTTTATTGAACAAGTCTCTCTTGAATCTTTGTATGCTTCAGGCATTTTGAATGCTTCAGAAATTTTCATGAAAATAAAGTGGTCCAATGAGCCATATAGATAGGTTGTGACAACGTCCATTAGATGCATTTCAAGCTTTTCATGAACTGCCAGATTTATGAGATATCTGAAGGTGATTGCATCTACCAAATGAGAATATGTCTCCATGTAATCAATGCCAAATCTTTGAGAAAAACCTTGAGCAACAAGTCGGGCTTTATATCTCACGACTTCACCTTTGTCATTTCTTTTTCGTACAAAAATCCATTTGTACCCAACTGGTTTGATACCTTCAGGTGTTCAAATTATTGATCCGAAAACTTCACGTTTTTCTAGTGAAGCCAATTCTGCCTGAACTGCATCCTTCCATTTTGGCCAATCATTTCTCTGTCTACATTCATGATAAGATTTTGGCTCAAAATCTTCATCTTGTTGCATTATTTCAATAGCAACATTTTAGGCAAATATGTTGTCAATCACAACATTATTTCGGTTCCACATCTTTCTCGTCGAGACATAATTCATTGAAATTTCATTATTTTCAGAAGTTTGAACCTCCTCGGATATTTCATCATGTGCTATGACTTGGGTCTCATTTTGAGAAATTTCTTTCAACCCATGATCATCTTATCATTTATTCCTTTTCTCTTTCGAGGATTTTTATCCTTGGAACCAATTGGTCTACCACGTTTCAAATTTGATTTTGACTCATTTGCTTTAATAATTTGTCCCGTCAGGACATCAACTCAAACTGGAGCATTAGCAGCTGGAATATGCGATTTAGTAATCCTTGGAAGATTAGTAAAAGCATCTGGCAGCTGATTCGCAATATTCTGTAAATAAATTATTCATTGAACTTCTTGCTCACATTGATTTGTTCGAGGATCCAGATGAGATAGAGATGATAAATTCCAATTTATCTCTTTTCCCAACTGCTTATCTTCTCCCCCTAATGTTGGGTATACTGATTCATTAAAATGACAATCAGCAAATCTTGCCTTAAATAAATTTCCAGTCATAGGCTCTAAATATTTTATGATTGAAGGAGATTCATACCCAACATATATCACTAACCTTCTTTGGGGTCCCATCTTTGTGTGTTGTGGTGGAGCAATTAGGACGTACACCGCACATCCAAAAATTCTAAGATGGGAAATGTTTGGCTCTTGACCAAAACCCAATTGCAATGGGGAGAATTTATGATAATTTGTCGGCCTTATGCGCACAAGTGTTGCTGCATGCAAAATAGCATGCGCCCACATAGACACAGATAATTTTGTTCTCATTAGCAATGACCTAGCTATCAATTGCAGACGTTTAATCAATGATTCTACTAGACCGTTCTGAGTATGAACATGCGCAATTGGATGTTCAACTGTTATACCAGTAGATATACAATAATCATTAAATGCCTGAGATGTAAACTCACCAGCATTATCTAGAAGGATTGTCTTTATTGTATAGTCTGAAAATTGTGCTTTCAATCTTATTATTTGAGCTAACAATCTCGCAAAAGCCATGTTGCGAGTTGATAATAAGCACACATGTGACCATCTTGTAGAAGCATCTATCAAGACCATATAATATTTAAAGGGTTCACATGCAGGTTGAATTGGTCCACATATATCACCTTGTATACATTTCAGAAACGCAAGGGATTCAATTCCAACCTTAAATGTTGATGATTTAATAATCAACTTTCCTTGAGAACAAGCAGCACAAGAGAATTTCTTTGATTGAAGGATATTTGGGCTCTTTAAGGTGTGCCAATGTGAATTTTCAACTATTTTGCGCATCATATTGAATCCGGGATGGCCCAACCGGTCATGCCAAATGATAAAATCATTAAAGTTAGTAAACATTTTATTTACTACGGCATGTGATTCAATTGTACTTATATTTGTATAGTACAACCCAGAAGAAAATGCAGGTAGTTTTTCATGCACAATTTTCTTCTCTACATTAATTGTAGTAATGTAAAGGTATTCAACCTTTCCATCATTAGCCGTCTCAATATGATAACCATTTTGGCGAATAACTTTGAAACTTAACAAGTTTCTTTGAGACTTACTACAATATAATGCATTATCAATGGTCAATATTGTCCCTCCATGTAGTAACACAGTTGCTCTTCCAGAGCCCTCAATTAATTTTGTACTACCTGATATTGTGTTGACATATGCCATTTTCATAACCAAATTAGAAAAGTATTTCTTTTCTTTTAATATTGTATGTGTTATAGCACTATCAAGAAGGCACACATCTCCTTTACTCATCTTGATTCCAATTGACAACTGGGGATTTCTATTAATTTTTATTAAAATAAAAATACATTAAAAGAAGTACGAAAACAAAACTAACAACAGAAATTAAATACTTCAACATGAAGAACATGATAACTAAAAACACATAAGTAAAATATTAACAAACTTCATTCCCCAGCTAAAAGATCAAACATCAGTTTCGATCTCCAAAGAAGTCATCAACTTCCATATTAGTAATGTCACCAAGGCCATCAAAAACATCATCCTTTAAAGCCAAATTTGCTTCAACATCCTTATCATATTTCTGAGATGTTCTCGGCTTATCATCATCTTTAAGAGTCATATGTGACTCAGCTCGAGCATTGGAAAAGGAAGCACCATTTTTATTTTCTTTCCTTTTAAAGGAATTTTAGTAGAGCCTTACAAAATGATCATGTGTGCGACACTCATTCTTCCAATGGCCTTTCATGCCACAACAACGACAATTACTTTTTGAGGGGTTATTTTGAGAACTCATATTGTTCTTCCTTTTATTATGACCACCACCTCGACGATTGGTGTATCGCCTCTTTTCTCTGCTACGTTTTCGTGCATTATTATAGCCCCGATGATCATCTCTTTTTACTTCAGATTGATCACGTGCTTCCACCTCATTTGCCTCCGGTAATGGAGCAGCTCCGGTTGGACGAGATTCATGATTTTTCATTAAAAGAGCATTATGTTGCTCAGCCACCAAAAGACAGGAGATCAGTTTAGAATATTTTTGAAAACCCTTTTCACGATATTGTTGTTGCAATATCACATTTGAGACATGGAAAGTAGTAAGAGTCTTTTCCAACATGTCCTCATCTTTTATAGTCTCCCCACATAATTTCAACTGGGAGGTTATCCTGAATACAGTAGAGTTGTATTCAATTACGGTCTTAAAATCTTGAAATCGTCAATGCATCCACTCATAACGAGCTCTTGGCAACAATGCTGCCTTTAGGTGGTCATATCTCTCTTTTAAATCAGTCCACAATTCAAGTGGATCTTTTACCGTTAAATATTCAATCTTCAGGCCCTCATCAAGATGATGACGAAGGAAAATCATAGCCTTCGCCTTATCTTGACTCGATGCTTCATTTTCCTGAGTAATGGTGGCATCAAGACCTTTAGCAGCTAAGTGAATCTCAGCATCGGGTACCCATGAAAGATAATTCTTTCCAGAAATATCTAATGCCACAAACTCAAGTTTGGATAAATTCGACATAATAATATTATGAGAAATATGTGAATTAAATAAAAATATTTATATAATACCTTTGCAAGTAGCAACTTCGTGTTGATAACGTATTGTAAAGAAAGCTCAGAATATAATATAATATTAAGAAGAAGAAGACAAGAAGTATAAGATGGAGGAGAGAATTTTTCTTATTCAAGTATATATTTCAAATGGTGAGTGATATCTCTATTTATAGTGTTGAGATATCACTCTCAAAAGTCATCAATTAATAGATACATAATTATCTTGGAAGTTCTTATCACATTGGAATTACTTATACATGAATTCAATTAATACTTGGATAAATCTAATGGATAATCCACATTACTATACAATGAATTTATAACAGAATAGAAATTAAAGAGGTGTGAGTAATGAATAATTACTTGGTATGTGAGAAGTCTTTGTTGTAAATGTTCATAATTAATAAAATATATATTTGTAATAAGTTAAAGAAATTCACTTTTACAATAAAATAATTAATTTTTTAAATAAAAAAAAAGGAGAAAAATGATAAATCAAAATGGAGGCGATAGAGAGGTGTCACATCACCTACTCTAGGTTTCTCCCTTATATTATATTAAGATTAAGATTAGAGATAAGTCTCAAAAACGCACCTAAACTATACCTTTTTTTTGTGTTTCATACCTAAACTATTGAAAGTTTGAGTTTCATACCTAAACTATCACTTTTTAGTTTGAAAACCACACCTCTCTTTTTTATACCACTCTCATCATGGTATATGTAATACACTCTCTCTCTTTTATTTTAAAGAATTTCCACATCACAGTCCACATGAACAAAATATCCAACCTTGACAAAAAATAAATAAATTATTAGTATTAGTTAAAATTAAAAATTAAAAAACTATTATAAAAAAATAATATTTTTTTTATAAAATAAAATGTAAAATATTTTTCTTACCCCACACCATTTTTTAAAGTTTTTTATTTTGTTTAAATTTTTTTTATAAAAGTATTTCATTTTTTACTTCATCTCCTCCCCCTCATCAAATACTAATTTAGATATTATTTTATTTTCTTAAAAAAATAATATTCTACCCATCCCACTTAACCCTCCGCTTTCAATTTTTTTCCCAGTGTTTAGATATACATATCGAAAATATTTTCTACTTTCCGACACAAGACTTTTTATATTTTTTAGTTGTTTATGTTATACTCGGTACACTAGTAGAATTCTTTTCTAAAAATATATGTACGTGCATATCTAACACAAAATACGAAAAACGTAAAAAAAAAAAATTAAGAGCGGAAAATTATATAGTATGGGGTAGATTTTTTTAAATAAAATAATATCAATTTCTACGGAGGGGGGATGAGGGGGAGGGGGGAGGATGAAATATGAAAATTTTAAAAATATTTTATAAATGATTTTTTTTTTTAAAAAAAAGGATGGGGTTGTCGCGGGGGAGGGGGGATACGTGGAGGAGGTGGTGGAGTGAGATAAGAAAAATAATTTAATTTTTTTATTAATTTTTAATTAATATTATTTTTTTATTATTTAATTTTTATCTAGATAAAATATTTTATCTATGTGGAGTGTCATGTGTCAAAGTTTTTTCATATAAAAGAGTGTGCACTACACACACCACTGAGGTGTGTTTCTCAAACTAAAAAGTAATAATTTAGGTATGAAACTCACACTTTCAATAGTTTATATATGAAACTCAAAAAAAGTGAATAGTTTAGGTGTGTTTTTGACATTTATCTCTTAAGATTAAGATTAAGATTTCTAGGTGTCTCAAGATCTCGATCATTCTACAATGTGTCCGTGTTTCTTTTTTAGCAAAAATTTGTCAATTCATGTGTATAGTTCATTTTGTTTGTTTTCAGCTTGTTTCTAAGTGATCTTTAATGATTCTTTTTTGTGTTAATCAATAACGTTTAAATCGATCAGTAAGCAATAAATCGAAATTCATAAGTCAATATCTTAAGGTATTCTATTTTTATAACGATTTAACATATCTACATAGTGATATTTAATAAATGAAAGAATAAAGTTTAAAATTGAATCGAACCTACCAATACGAGCCCTACGTGAGATACAAATTTATACTGAGGGTACTAGAAAAAAGTGAAACAAGAATTGCCTGTCTCACCAAAAGTAGATACATATGTTTTGTTGGTGAAAATGATTTGAAATAACAAAAAAATTAGTAAGTACTACTTAGAGTTTAGTCTTTAGATATGAGGGCAGTTGTGTGAAGTAGAAGAAAAAATTAGAGGATGCACAGAGGCAGTGATGAATTCAATATTCAAAGTTGTGAGTGAGAAAAAGACAAATCTTTTATGAGCTAGGTAATCTAGATTAAAAATATCTTTTTTTTAAGTGACTTTTTTCACTTTTATCAGTTTACCTTACAAACATGGATCTCTTTTTCTTCTTTTTTTGATTCTTTCCAAAGAAAAGTGAAATGTACAACTTAGTGCAGAAAGAGTTTCTCAATATTGTCACACTCTCAAAATAAATTGACGTGAAATCACGAAATAGGTGATTGGACATCGCACCACATTAAAAATAATCATTAATGACAATTAATTAATAGTAATAGTGTAATTGTCGCTAAATATATATTTTTTTACGCAATAAACAGTCTTTTTCATATAAGTTTCTAAAGTCTTTGGCGACCTTTATTCTAATGACAATTCACTAATACCGATAAAAATTTTAGCATTCTTTACTAATATCTATATTTATTGCTACTAAGAATAATTTTTATTGTAGTATCGATTAGTTGAGCCTTAGAAAAAAAAGTATTTGAAATTAAGTTGAAAATGAGCGTGCAGAATTCTCCTATTGAAAATTTTGAATTTTGGTCTTAATTGTTGGATTGATAAGCTTGAAAAACAAGTTTCAAATACCAACAAAAGTAATAGTATTATAGATAAAAAGGTTTAATATGGAGCTCAAATATAAATGAAGTGAAAAAAAAAGAGACTAGATAGATAGAAGTTGAAAACTAGGTTTTCAAAATCTATCATTTAACACACTTATTCAGTACACTATCAAGGCAATAGGATCAACTGAATAAATCACGTCTAATAATTATGGCAGTCAATGTAGCTTTCCATTTAGTTCATGTCATAATTTTGGTCAATTTAGTCTTTATTTCATGTTATTGTGGTTTCAAACTCATTAATTTACTTGAGGCTTGACACTACAATAATTTTGAGATAAGAGGGTTAATTATGTGATAAATATTCTTCACATTCGGGTAAAATACATCACAATTTTGAGTAGAAAAAAAGATTCAAAAGTAGACGGAGTTGTCACATGCATGAGTTGGCCCACGAGCATGAGTTGTGAAATTAAGACATTACATTATATGAGTAGGAAAAAAAACAAAGGTAGAGTTGAAAATTAAAACATTGGAAAATCGAATGATTGCATATTAGTAGTACTACTACTTTAATTAATTTCTTCAAGACATGACAGCCATTGGCAAAATAATTTTAACTTTTTTGAGTCTTTCAACAAATGCAAAAGAGATTTTATCTGCAAAATTTTGGAAATTTGCTAACAAGACATTAGATATGAATTGTGATGTTGGCGTTATATCAAGTACAGCAGCACTTGTTTGTCTGTCCCTTGGTGAAAACATTTAATTACAAGACCACAACATTATATTATGCTAGCTCTATTAATTATCTTTTTTGATAATACTACTCTGAATTGCATGTGGATTTAGCAAAATCAAAAAAATTAAATGCCCCTTTTTAACTATGGTATATGAACCAAATTGTGTGTACCTCTGCTATTTTACTGATACTTGCTACAAGTATATATTGGGTAAACATTTTGCCATTTTAAGAATCCTTTTTCTTCGTTTTAGTTTGAACTTAGCAACACTATCTTTTAACACCAATTAGTTAACCACAGTAACTTATTTATCGCTAAATATATAATTTTAGCAATAATTAACTTTTTTTGTGTATATTTCTATAACAGTTAACGATATTGAATCAAATGACACTTCTAATATATATATATATATATTTATTATTGCTAAAAGTTATTTTTTTTATCGTGATACATCCTAATGATTGATACAAATATTTTAGTAATTGATATATAATTTGAAGAATAAGAAATGAAATATTAAAAGATAAAAAATAAAACAAAATATATGTTTGTCTTGATATGCTAATTTAATATTAAAAAAATAAAAGAAAACAATGGGAATACAAGTTAAAAATGGTCCTAAATATCCCCACTTCTTTCCTGCTTTATCTTTTTGTTCTTTTTTAAAGCTTTCATAAAGAATTGTAATTCCCATTTCCAAGAAAATACAAAAAATAAATCAACCAATTATCCTTTCCTCTATATAATTAAATAAATAATTACATAAAAAAAAACATGTACATTTTGAATTAGATAATAATAAATAATATAATAATTATAAACTAAAAATCTTTCCTGCAAATTTTCTTAAGTCTCTCAATGTGTCTTGAGATCAGAATCTCTTTGGAGAACATAAACATGCCTGCATATGAAAAAATAAAAACTAATAGTAGAAAATAAAAATACCGATCAAAAATACATCTAAACTATTTAAAAAATACGTGAATTTAATAAAAGAGGGAAAAAGACTCATACATTGAAGCAACGTCTTCTTCTCTGATGTCTCTTCAATACTTTATTCAATTTATCAGCCATTTGTCTGTGTGAAAGGATTTCCCCAGCGGGTGAGCCGGAGAACACGTGGCATCTTTCTATTGGAGGAGACCATAATCCACTTTTAGAGTAATCAAAACCAAATTCAGTTAAATCGGAGAATTTAGAGAGCAATCTCTCTGATACTGACTTGGAAACTAATTGAATTTTCAATGGAGATGAAATTATAGGTTCGTCTTCATCTAATTGACATGAATTTGGAGAAGATGAAGATGAGATTTCAGATATGGTGGGCATATTTATTTATTTTAATTGAAAAAAAAAAAGGAAAAAGAGACAAAAGAGAGAAAAAGGAGACCAGATTTATTAGAGAAGAAAAATATAAAAAGGAATGCATGATATGGACGTGATGTATGCAATAATGGAGAGGGAAAAAGAGATAAATCGACGTGGGTAGCATTATTTGTAAATTGAGGTATTGTTACAATATATATCAATATACGCTCGAATTATGACATGTTTCTATTCAACATCTCAATATTTAATAAAGAATTCAATCAGTATTATTTCTTAGATTCAATTTTAGTGTTTATTTTTAAGAGTAGTTAAGTTGATTATGTAAAATATATCATTTCTTTTAATTGTGTAATTTTTTTTAATGAATTGTAAGAATCCACATTTTTTTTAATTGAGATTAATGCATATAATTAAAGATGATAAAATATTTTATATTTGTTAAGAACTCACACAACTTTTTTTTTTTGGAAAGCTTTATTCAAAATTGTCTGATAAAAACATTTTATCAAGTGTTTAATTAGAACAAACAATAGTTCGCACATAAAAAAGAAATTTACTTATAAATTTTAAAAACTAATTATATATTAAGCCATAGAAAATTCATTTAATTTTAGAAATTGGATGAGTAATAGAAATTTGTTTTAATTCTCTGGATGTTGAATCATAGGACTTTATTTTTCCTATGAAAAGTAGTTACTATGCCTTCGATTAGGAGAGTGGTCCTCATTAATAAAATGAAATAAAATAAGAAGAAAAAAGATAATAGCTGACATTGTTCTTTATTTGTTTCTAATTCTTAAATATTATTTATTTATCATTCACATGATGTAATTCATCAAAGTTATTTATTTATCATTCACACGATATAATTCACTATTTATCTATGCGATATCATTTCACGATGATATTGTGAGATAGAATTAGCGGTTGAACATGCAATTTTATGCTAATTCTATCTCATTATTCCATATCATGATATGTGATTTCATATTTTCTAAAAACTATGATATGGAATTATATAGGAATATCATATCATGTTTTGAGGTATT
Organism: Solanum sitiens; assembly: GCA_016801875.1. NCBI lineage: Eukaryota > Viridiplantae > Streptophyta > Magnoliopsida > Solanales > Solanaceae > Solanum > Solanum sitiens. The sequence continues at coordinate 2,153,447 of JABWTJ010000001.1, forward strand.
TTAATACAAATTTGATCCACGAGTTTATATTTTAAAATAACCTCAAATTTATATCTACTAACCAGAGACGGAGCCAGAATTTTCAATAAAGGGGTTCAAAATATGTAGAAATAAATAGCCGAATGGGGTTCACATCTACTATTTATACATATAAACTTATTTTAATCATGTATAAATAACATAATTTTCCTTCGAAGGGGGTTCGGATGAACACCCTTCTATGAAGGTAGCTCCGCCCCTGCTAATAACCATTTATTTCACATGTAGATAAAATTTATAATCACATCATTACTTTTTAAAATTTATTACTCTCACCGATATAAAATTTCTTATTCTCACCAATATATAGTCACTTTAACTCACACTTCACGATTGTTGAGTAATAAAATCTTGAAGAACCCGTGAAATGTGTTTCATTTTACTCAAATATATTGATGGGAAATGAAAGTTAGATTGAAACAATTACTTTAGTAGAGAACAAAAAGTTTTGTGATAATTTATTATGTGATTTTATAAATTTTTGTTTATTTGATAAGTTTGAATAAACAATTGAAACTATTTTAATAGTTTTAGAACTTATGGATTTTTATGTTTATGGGAAAATATACAACTCAAAATTCTATATCGCATGTCCAAATAAAACTTCAATTTCATCTCATGATTCTATATCATGATACCGTATCATGATTCCATATCACACGGCTAAACAGACCCTTAATCTATACTAATCAGAGTTATTGAGATTAATTATTAGGGGTATACCAGAATATTTAGGAATTTTTTTTAAGGACGTAATTTAAAGATTATTTAACACTTATTAATTTTTTAAATTATTTTTGATTAGTCTTTTAAAAATGTAGATAAGTTAAGAACTTCCTTAAATGAAGGATAAATGTGATAAGTGTCAATAATTTTCTTAAATTTTGAATAATTTATTTATTTTAAATAATTAAAAAAACTCTCAACAATTTACTTAATATGAAAGTGGTGAGTACCGTAGATCTGATCCATTTTATCATAACAAGACAATGACAAACATCATACTCCTACCGAAATTCAACATAAATATAAAAGGGTTAACACTTAACTATATGAATATATTAAGTTAATAATTTGATCAAAAATAATTCTACCGCTAATAGAATAATCCAAAATAGGCTATTGTTACTTATGGGTCAAATAATCCTTTCTCTTAAACAAACAAGATATTGAATTATTACCATTATTAATAAATTGTGCGACAAGAATTAACGTGAGTATATTTAAGGAGGTGAAATCATATTTTCTCATATTGATCATTGGATTCCACCAAAATATAAAGCCATAAAGTATTACCTTGTACATGTAATATAAGGTAAACACTAAACAAACATCATTGCATGCAATTATTAGGAGTATATATGTGATCGTTATTTGAGTAAATTCCAATAACCTTTAGTTAATTACAAGATTGACTCAATTAATCAATATATTAGGTAGGTGACAAGGGTATTTTGAAATGATAACTTATTACACACTGACACAAGTAGTAGTACAATAAAATCCTTTTAAACTTTACCAAAATATCAAAGTTTATGCAAGATATAATAACGAAATTTTTTATCTTTATTCATTTGAAAGTTAAGTAAACAATTAAAATGATAAAAGTGGGCTTACTCATGTGGATTCGTCTAAATTCACTGATAAGCCCAATTTAATTTGAAAGGGAGAATGTAGCCCGAACATAACAACAGCCCATCTTATGGCCCAACACTCTCCGTTTCGTTTGAGATTGTAGTTGAGCTTTTGACGTCAGTAAAAGTTTGATCAAATGTGCTACAATATTTAAACTTTGAAGTTTTTTTTGTTAAAATTCATTAGCAGTGACTAAACAATTTTAGATTTATATCCTCATTGATTTGAAGTATGTAAACTGGAGAATTATCATGTTACCAATGGACTTTGAAATTTTCTATTATTTTTTAAAAAAAAAAGGAATTTATCAAGAAATGGACAACGCACTCTCGATTTGAGGGATCCAGGGTGCCAAATATTTTTTTCTTCCGTTATGAAACTGATTTTAATGTTAATTAATTACTCATGTTGAAAAATAATATTCACTTTTTCTAGTTTTAAATTTTCAAAAAAAATGTTTAGCAGAAATTAAACACTCATCACAAAATGCGGGATCCAAAATCACATCAACCTTCTTAAAAGACAAAATTACCCTCCATAACTTGGTTAATACCAGAACTAATGACCTACATCCCCACTGTCAATATGGGTACTTTTGTCTTTTCCTATTTCTCCTTTCGATAAAGTGACACTTCATTTTTCACTTCTCCTATAATATTTGCTCTTTGGAGAATATACGTCTTCTCCATTTCCCTCTTCATCTGAAGAGTCAAAAAGTTGAAAAAAAGCAAACAAAACACACCAAAGAAAAAGAGAGAGAGGAAAAGGGTAAGAAATTTAAAGGAAGATTTGTTTACTAAGGGAAAATAATAGTTTTGTTCATATTTTTTTCTCAATTGAAGTTGTTGAGAGTAATGGCTGGGTACAGAGCTGAAGATGACTATGATTACCTATTCAAGGTGGTACTAATTGGTGATTCAGGGGTTGGCAAATCCAATTTGCTTTCAAGATTCACTAGAAATGAGTTTAGTCTAGAGTCTAAGTCTACAATTGGTGTTGAGTTTGCTACTAAAAGCTTAACTGTTGATAGTAAAGTCATCAAGGCTCAAATTTGGGACACTGCTGGTCAAGAAAGGTAACATTTTTCAGAGACCCATTTCTCTTTTTTCTTGATCTGACCATACTTTGTTTATGTTTGAGAAGATTTGTGTTGTTTTGGTGAGTGATTCTTCTGATCTGGTGTATTTTTTTGGGAATTTTATAGTGAGTATATGTGTTGAGATTTGGGAATGAAATGTGGTTTATGTTTCTAGAATTGCTAAGCCCTGATCTGAATGATTAGTTTGCACAATGTGAGTGCCTCTGTGTGGTGTTTTGCTGGATTACCTTGGGAATTTGAGATGTAGTTTGTAATAGATCTGATGGGTATTTGGTTTCTTGATCTGTTAGATCTTCCATATCTTACTTGCTTATTGCAGTTTTTGACTCAATTGACTTCCTTTCTAAGGTATGATGTGCTTGCAACTATTGGATATAATGACGAAGCTAAGAATATTGCAAAGGGTGTTCAAAACTTCAAGATATATATCTAAAAAATTTGTTATTGACCTATATATACAATTTATTTGCTAAAAAGGGTATTTGAGTGATCACTATGGGATTAATGTGGCTACGGCCTGTTGAAGAAGAAGGTACTATAATTCTAATAGTAATCTAATCCTAATAATAATATAATTATAGACGAAATATAACCTAATCAACATAGGTAATCTAATCCTAGTGTGACTCTAATTCTTCAACAATGTTGTGACTCGTCAGTCAGCTTCGTTGGACCTGTTCCTTCAACATGTTCCTATCCTCAGCTTCCTTCTTCTTCATCACTTGCTGTAGACAAGTCAGTCAACTGCGTTGGACCTGTTCCTTTGACATGTTCCAACCGTCAGTTTCCTTCTTCTTCAACACGGCCCTGGTTGGATACTGTGACTATGCCCCAAGGAAGCCACAAATTTATCACTTTTGTGACAATTTCTTCTATACCTCATTTCAATGCACTTGCAAATGATGCAATTTTTTTGCTTTAGAAGATTGTGTCGCGCTATTATTTTTGTTTTAGATTGTAGTTTCTGTATTGGCAATGACAAAGGGATTGAACATAAGTAGACCAGTTGACAAGCCATGTTCTACTGTAGAGTTCTATAGGAAGAAGAAAGTGTAAGTCTGTCAGTCCCATTTTATATGATGCCATAATTCTTGCACGGTCAAACAGTTTTTGACTTTAATTTTTTCAAACATCCTCAAGAGTTTTGATTATAAGAAATTGTGATCTATAGTACCTTCAATAGTCATATGAGTACGTAAATAAAACCAAAGAGTTGATGCCCAAATTCCAACCTAAAAATGTGAAGTGATGCAACCACTATCTTATTACAGATTATTTAAATGAGGCAGTGGACCAAAGAATTTGAAGGTAGTTGACAGTTGTTTGATTTTGGGGTTGTGCACAAAAGTTTGTAGGTTGTGAGTAGCAATGAAAATATAAACAATTTAGTTTCTCGGAACCTGTAAGGCTGTAACAGTGTGTGCAGCAGCAGAGGAAAGGCGCAAAATAATCCCTCATCTTTGGGTTAAGGCTCAAAGTGATCTTTGAGTTTTCACATGGAGCACTAATAGTCCCTCATGTTTGTAATATTAGTGCACTTTTGGTTCTCCCCTAAAATTTTGCCTTATTTTAAACATTAATTTTGTCCAGAATTTTATATAAGGAATGTTCAATCGTCTTTTTATATATTTATTAGAAATAATAACTCTATCTGAGAGAAGGTGATAAGAAAATAACCTTGTTCTGCTTACTAGAAATATTACTGCAGCTAAACTAAGAACATCTTAACATATGACTGTGGGAAAAAATTCTACTATTGCACGTGAATTTATCGTGATAAACCTCTCGACTTTACCTGCAATACGATTTTTACAAAACAAAACAAAGTGTTTTTCTTCTCACATTTTTTCATATGGAGTTCTTATTTCTACTAAATATATAAAATAATGATTGCACATCCCATACGTACGTTATAGATAAAATCAATGCTAAAAAATAGATAAATTTTTTGATGAGGACCAAAAGTGGACCAATATTGCAAACATGGGGGACTATTAGTGCTCCATGTGAAAACTCAAGGATCACTTTGAACCTTAATCAAAAGAAGAGGGACTAATTTGATCCTTTCCTCGCAGCAGCATGCTGAATTTGCCTGTCAAAGTGTGTAGTAACACATTCTAAAGGGCACTTGAGCTAAAGTAGTAGAACAATATAAAGTGAGATATCTGGTGCATATGCTTTGTGTGTCTGGGAGCATGCATTTGTTTTTGCTCCTTGTAGTTTTTTTGATTGTCTTGCATCGGAAAATGAGCATGTTCATCTGGTGATATATGATTTGTGTTAACATTAATTCTGGGGCATCTTCTATTTTTGCAGTTGTTATGGAAGTAAAAATACAAATGTGTCCATAATAGATGATTAAATACCAACATGAATGTGGATCAAAAGTAAAATTGTTTATTTTGTTAACTTGGTGACATGTTTGTGATATTGCTAAAGGATCTAAGTTGCAATCTCCAACTACATTAGTCTATACTTTTTTTACATTGTATCTTTAGGAGTCATTATTTCCTCGAAAAATAGAAGTTGTGGTTGCTGAAGTTTGTTGATCTAGTAAATGGGAATACATTTCCCATTTGCCATCAGTGGAACTATTTTCAATTTTATAGAAATTATCTCTCAAGAAGGCTAACTAAAACATAATTAAGAGCTTAATTATTCTCAAAAACAAAAAAGATAGGAAAATAAGGACTTCAACAAGTCTAAAACCTTTAATTAGAAGGGAATATATATGTAAAACATAGTGTGATTACTATCATAAACCATCATTGCAGCTTCGCTTCAATCAAGATGGGATCTTCCTCAAAAGTATGTTGAATAATTATTTTTATCTTTAACCGCACAATCTTCACCCTTAATAATAACCAAATTGAAACTCTTAAGTTCAATATTCTTCTCTGATATTCTAACAACATTTACCATCCACCTTCTACCTTCTCCCTTGAATTCAACAACATCAGCAACATCACCCGTCGATTCTTCGCTCATAGAAGATAAAATGTTCCTAATATAAGAAACAACTTTATTTTGTATGGATGAGTACCAGTTTCCCGTCTTAGTATGATGGGCGATACGCCAAAAAAGCTTTAAAAGATGCGAGAAGAATACCATCTATTCAGATTAGTATCGGGAACAACAAACTCATGAGAAATATCATGTATGTTCTCTCGAATCAACATTATAAAGTAAAAATCTTTTACTGAATGCTAAAAATCCATCTATTTTAATGTCCTATTCTGGTTCGACATTCGGTAACTATAACAGGGACCTTTTTAAAACTGTTTGGCTTTTTATCAAATCACCCTTTTCGGTGTGTATCAAATTTGATAATATGGTAAGGGAGTTTTTTGCTTTATTGGATTTAAAAAAAAAACAACCCCCTTACCTCATCCTTCTCCTTATTTCCTAAATCTTCTTATTCTCGCACCCCTCACTACGCTAACGGTTTCTTCTTTGCTTGACGTTTTATTGCATGTATCGATTTCGTGAACAATTAACTTTTTTAATTGACATTAAAATGGAAGGGTTTTTGTCATTTAGTAAAAGATTTTTACTTTATGATATTGATTCGAGATAAATACTTGACATTTCTCACGAGCTTATTGTTCCTGAATGTTATCCGAATAGATGAGTTTCTTCTCACATTTTTTGAAGCTTTTTGGCGCATGATTCGTCATACTAAAACTGGAAATTGGTACTAATCCATACAAAATATAGTTGTTTCTTATACTACAAACATCTATGAAGGAAGAATTGATTGGTGATGTTGTTGAATTAATAGGAAAGGGTGGATGGTAAATGTTGTTAGAATACCAGAGAAGAATATTGAACTTAACATAGTCAATTTGGTTATTATTAAGGGTGAAAATTGTGCGGTTGAAGATATGATGATCATTCGACACACTTTTGTGGAAGATCTCGTCTTGTTTGAAGCTGCTTCATGATAGTATTCACGATGTGTTTTAGATATATATTATCTTATTGTTGAAGATTTTAGACTTGTTGAAGCGGCTGCGTATGTTTTCGTGTCTTTTTTGTTTTTGAGATTAATTATGTTTTAGTTAGCCTTCTTGAGAGGTAATTTGTTCTAGATGATTTACTTCAAGTAGCTGTAAAGTTAGTTTTCAACTATTCATCTACTATCATGCATTGGAACTAAAGTTAATAATACTTATTTTTTCTGGAAAAAATATGTGCTTGTGGGCATATTTAGCTTTTGTCTCCAAGTAGGAGAGAGGTGCAATGTGCCAATGTATACATCAAGAACTACCTTGCTCGAATATAATTATTTTATCATGTGAAATGCATCCTTCAAATTAACTTTTCATTAGAAAAAGCAGTCAAAAGTCAATAATCATTACCACTCTAACCTAAAAAATGGGGGAATTCGGTTATGCAGGTATTTTGACCTATGCCAACATTCCACACTTTTCCTTAAAAACTCATTTAGAAATTTGCTGGTACCTCTTATTCCTGATTGTCCTTAAAAGGCACAGTGCGCTAGTTTTACCTGCTACTTTTAACTTGGTTGATCCTCCTCATCTGCTGCCTTGCATAGTGCATGGCTTTTTATCAACAAATACATGCCATAATGCACATTTCGTTTCAGTCAACACAATATTCAATGACATAAAGACGAATTAGAGGGCTAACACAAAGATAGCTTCAAAGGATTTTCTCCAATGATTATTTGTTTGTGATTTGAGTTTTGACATAGTTTTCTATAATCTATTCTAGTTGGGGTGGGGTGGGATTGAGTTAGGTGGGGGTGCCTTGTTGGATGTTGTGGTGGCATCGTAGACTTGGAGGTTGAAGTGTCATATGCAGGATAAGGACATTCTTATGCTATTCTAATTTGTTTTCCTGTGTTTGGATGATTAATAGTCTGTCTATCTTGTTCTATTAGCCCTTTTCTTTTGGTTTGTGTCTCTTTCTTTTTTCCCTTCTATTTCAGTATGTAAAGGATAACCTAATACCAGCAATCACTAAATATGAATAAGAATGTGATATGTATTTTTAAAATTTAATCTGTTCTGACTTCTTCCTTTTGGTAAGGGAGGGTGGGGTTTTGAAGGAGGTGGTTGGAATGGAAGGCTGAATAAAAATAAGATTAAGCAGTACCTATAGGAACACCATTTGACATGGTACTAAGGGCTGCATGCTAGCAGGCTACTAATTCTAGTATTCAGATCTGTCCTTCATGGGTGAAGATTTCTAGTTCGTGGAAAAATGAAACATTTGTCTAGGTTATTACTCCCTTTGTTTCAAAAAGATTGGCCTAGTTTGACTTGGAACGAAGCTTAAGAAAAGAAAGAAGACTTTTTAATCTTGTGGTTCTAATTTAAAGCTATGTCAAATGTACCAAAATATCCTTTAATCTTGTGGTCTTAAACATGCCACGTGGAAAGTTAGAGTTAAAGTGTTGCCAAAAAAGGAAAGGGGTCATTCTTTTTGAAACAGACTAAAAAGGAAATAGGGTCATTCTTTTTGAAACGGAGGGAGTATTAGTTAATTGTTATTTGCAGAAGTCAACTAGTTGTAATTTATCTGGCATCAAGATGAATAAATCATTCCCTTTTAAATATCAGTCCCAGCCTCAAGAGCTAACCCCATGATGCAAAGAACAATCTACTTCTAGTATTGTCTTTTGTTGGATGTAATGGAGTCCAACTAGTATAGTTTGTTGGTCACGTGTGCATTCATTTCATAGTTTAAATAGTTTAAATTACTATATTTAATTTTATTAATTCATTATAAATGTTGCTTGAGCTTAAATTTTCTTGATTCCTCCATCTCCTGTGTGTCCTATTCTACCAAATTCTCGATCCTTTTGTTCTTTTTGTTTTTCTTTCTTGTAATATTGTAGAAAACAAATATCACGAGATTTCAGTAATATTAGGTTTTTCCATATCTAGTGATTTCTGTTTTTCCATCAAGTCATGAATTTCAGCTAATTTTTGTTTATCATATGGCTACCCATTGTTTTGAGAGATGAATACTTTCTTGTAGAACCATTTGACTGTAAACGGTCTATCGTCTTACATCTGCCCCCCCACCCAGGGGCAAGAGATGCCCTTTTCTTAATCTGTTAATAGTGGACATGTTACTATTTTTGAGGGTTTACCATGTTGTCATCAATAGTTTCTTGATGTGATGCCCATCCCAAGTGATATTGTTACATGTTGACTAATAAGCTTTTCCTTGGTTATTAAATTGTCTTCTATACTATTTGGTATTGTTTCTTGGTCATAACGGCTGTAGACTTTGTTCTGTAGGTACCGTGCCATCACCAGTGCTTACTACAGAGGTGCCGTGGGTGCTCTGCTTGTGTATGATGTCACTCGACATTCAACATTTGAAAATGTTGAGAGGTGGCTTAAGGAGTTGAGAGATCATACAGATCCCAACATTGTTGTCATGCTTGTCGGAAACAAATCTGATCTACGACATCTGGTTGCAGTGTCAACTGAAGACGGGAAGTCTTTTGCGGAGAAGGAATCCCTCTACTACATGGAAACTTCTGCCCTCGAATCTACAAATGTTGAGAATGCATTTGCTGAAGTTCTCACTCAAATCTACCACGTCGTGAGTAGAAAAGCCATGGAAAATGGTGAGAATGGAAACGGAAACGTGCCTTCCAAAGGAGAAAAGATTGATATAGGTAAAGAAGTATCTGATGTCAAGAAAGCTGGTTGCTGTTCATCCTAAGTGCTATATAATCTGTGCTGCTAGGTGCACCGTACCGGTAGCGTAAAATTGTCCAGACTACCTTTGACACGATCCTATTTGATTCTACCTTTTAAATTGGTTTTTGTTTTTGTTGGTAGTAAAGAATATCAATGTTAGAGAACCTTTTTCGAATGGAACCAAACCCTTTGTGTAGACCTGTTATGGCTTAACTATTGAATCATTCTTTTCTCTCTTTTCAATTACTTCAATTGACTTCTAGGTAGCTTGTGCTTGCTCTGGTGTTGATACTCCAGTGCTTGTGATGAAGTGTAGTTTTAACTTAACACTTGGTTGGTTTTGTTGGAGATGGGCATTTGGTAACTATGTTGGCATAGTTTAGAGCAGTGACGGAGCCAGTATTTTCATTAAGGGGTTCAGGATGTGAAGAAGTAAACGGGGTTTGGATGAACCCTAGACTCTTACTAGCTCCGCTACTGGTATAAGAGACAAGTCAGACAAAAACATAAAACATTCTGAATTGAGTGAGAATGACAATATGCCTTTCATTTGTATATGAAGAAAAAGAAAATTGGAATGTTAGAAATTTCCACTCCTTTGTTTGCTATGAAGAAAGTAGAAATAAGTTAAAGGGAAATTAATTTGGTCCACCTAATCTTTATCATTTTCTCTAATAACCAAACAAAGTGAATTTTGGTCCCCATTTCTCAACTTGTTAACATCTTTTCGATGAAAAATTACATAGAGTAAATAGGTAAAAATAAATAACTTATATACTAATCAGTCATATGTCGAAATTCTTTAATTCTTTTGTATATTACTTTTTTTAAATTACTTTTGATTTTTTCACAAAACTCAGGAAATTGTTTTTGTCATTTTCTATATGCATGTATATACTTTTATCAAATTTGATTAAGAAAAAGCTTTATAATGACTAAACAAAACAGAAAGAGATCAATTCCAGATAGACTTTTAGCAAGATATCACTTTAGTTCATACTTTAGTTACTTTATAATTAAAATTAACAGATAAGATTAGCACAGAAGAAACACTTGATAAAGATTCTTAATCTTATCACTGACGCTAATCCATGACTTGCACGTGCAACATGTGGGGACACACGTATCACTCTAAAAGTTCATTAAAAGTTCTAAAAACAACTTGATAATATATTTTAAGAGCAAAAATTAAAAACCGGTCCTAACCTCTAACCAATACAAATAAAGTAAAATTTAAAAATCACAATTATTTACGAATAATGTAAGGACAATTTGGGTCCCTCATTTAAGACTCTTTACCTACTCTCCCAATATTTAATTAGTTTCTAATCATGATTAACTAATCCTTAATATACCTCCTGTCTTAGCAAGCTAAGATAATGTTATTTGATTCGAAGTCATGTGTAAACACCATTATATAAGGGAAATTGATGATCATAATTCATAATCATATGTAACCAATCAAAATTATTCTTCTGCAGAAAAAAAAAAATTATTGTGGGACAACTCTAATTAAACGTGTACAGCTATAGCAATATTGCTTAAAAAGTCAAAACTTTGGTTAATTTTGACTTTTAAGGCAGTCAGCTAGTGAAGTTCGTAATGAGTCACATCAAATTTGAATGATTTATGGAAGTCATTTTTCCATTACTATAAATTCAATATTTATGATTTAATTTTAATCTTCCTTATATGGGAATCCCCGGGCATTCAAATCAAAACAAAACGAACACCTATGATTAAGGAGAATGGAATGTCGAAGATAGAGTGAAAGAATTTTGATTTATGAATTTAAATTGACTAAAATCGAAGTCCTAGCTACTTCAACCAAACAACCCCCCAAACCCTCAAACTCAAGTTAAAAGACGTACTTCACCTTACTTACGAAGAAATTATTAGAGCTGGACTCCGAACTATGAGAATTTACTTTTTAGGTTCTATTTTTTTCCTGATCAAATAGGGGATCAAGCCACTCCTATTACATGAATCGTGATAAATGCAAGTGTATAAATTTATTTTTTTCTTTAATCAATCATTAAATTTGTAATTTTTAAATTACTTGTCGTTTTTCACTTCTCGAAATTTAAACTATGTAAATTTTGATTAATATATATATATATATATATATATATATATATATATATATATATATATATATATATATATATTTGGTTATATTAACATGAGAACAATTGAAATTTCTAATATGAAATCGACCATCAAAATGAGGAAAAAAGCTAATATACACATGGGATTTTGGGGATAGAGTTGTGCCACTTTGCTTGCATTAATAGAACTCGAGAATAACAATTACTCTTATTAAATCTAATGGTTTTTGTCTTCTTGTTCTTTTTTCACTACTTAAGTAATCTCTAAAAAAATTTTTGCCAGCTTTCTCCTTTCCTTAATTTTGTAAGAAGGGATCAAGGGATATAATTATCCAATTAAACCAAATTAACATACTATATATATATTATAGAGATAATTGTCTATAATAGCAAACTAATAACCTAAAATAAATGGAGTAGCTAGGGTTTGATTTAATTGTGCTCCATAGCAAACGTATGCCAAAATTTGCAGTCCTCTCTCTCCCAAATATCTCGCTCGCCACTCTCCTTCAATCTCTCGCTCGCTTCCTAACTTTTTACAAAACACACAAGTGTATAAAAATTGTTTCTATTTGTATAAAACAGAGGAAATTGTATAAATACATACTGTACCCCTCTCTCCCCTCTTTCAGATCTCGCTCGCCACTCTCCTAAATCTCGCTTGCCACCCTCGTTTCTCACTTATACAAACAGAAGCGAAATGTATAAATTGCGTTTTTGTTTGTATAAAGCGTGAGAAAATTGTATATACACATGCAAGTACATATATTTTCGTCCTATACACTTATAATTATACAATAAAAATACTCCCTGCCCAGTTTCTTTTGTCTTTCTCTCTTTTTCGTTTTATACAAATTCCAAATTGTATCTAATTTTTCTCTTTTTCGTTTTATACAATTCGATTCAATTGTATATTTCCTGCCAAGTCTCTTTTGTCTTTCTCGCTTTCTCATTTTATACAAATTCAAATTGTATATAATCGTTCTATAAACTTATAATCACACACTTCATTTTATACACTTTGTTTTTATACAGTTTTCTGCTCAAGTGTCTTTCTCTTTCTCGTTTTATACACTTTGTTTTATATAATTTGCTTCAACTGTATATGTATAGCGAATTATACAGTTTCTATATTTGCTTGCGCAATTATGCAAATTTTGCTATAGCATACAATAATTTTTTTATTTGTTATATATAAAAGTTGCCCAATATTATACATACTTATTCACTATTATTATATCATACAATCTTTTTTATTGCATATTAAAACCAGAATTCTTTAACAAGTTAATGACTCTACCGGTTTGTAAGGCTAAAGCAAAGGTTTTGACACATGGGGGTTTAATATATAGGATCTGATTATAACATTATTTTATTAACAATACACTTTAGTAGCAGTTGTCATAAATGCATCATCCAAAAAGTAACAGACTGTAATATGTTATCATCCACTTGATTAAAATTTGGAACTAATTGAATCAGATATACGCATGAATTTAAAATTTACTGACTACTCAATAGGTCTATATTTGTTAATATATTAAAGTGAAGTCATGAACTATTAAAAAATTTAGCATTATTTCCCAGTATGACATATTACCAAAAATAATGGTTGATACATATAAACTGAGTAAAAGCCTAGGAGGTGAAGGTATTTATTATTACAACTTTCTCTCATGTGACATTTTTCATTTTTTCAATAGATAATTTAACTAATTTCTTAAAGTTAATTGGATTTGATCGTCTTAATATTTAAAAATTAAAATTTAGATATTTAAAAAGGATCATAAGATGCAATTCTTTCCTTTTGTAAGTTTGCTAGCTTACAGACTGAACCATCATTATTTATTTATTTGATCATTTATATGATGAAAAGATACATTTTAAAAAATTGATCAAAATATATATAAGTTTGAATATCGAAAAGTAAAAAATATCACAAAACATAGAAAGAAATATAATTTGATCAAATCCTCAATCTCATATATTCTTTCTTTCATTTGCTTAATCTCCTATCTACAGAGGCCAGCGAAATAAGATTTAAAATTTATGAGTTTTAACTTTGTCACCAAATTTATAATTTAATTTAACTATTAAATTTACAATGCATGAATCTAATATAATTATAGAGTCTAAGTAAAAGTCATCGAGTTGTCTGAATTTATAACTACATACCTCCATCAGCTAATTTTAACTGTTGTAGTTTTTCTTTTTAGTACTCCATCAAATTATAAAAATTTGATTAACATTTTACGATATATTTTTCCATCATATTGATACGCAAAAGAAATACAACTAATAGTACTTGTCGAGTTATCGTATAGTTTTTGAATGTCTAAATGTTTTATTTAAAATATTAAATTAATATAATCCAATTTAACTTTGAAAAATTATCAAATTGACTTTCGAAAAGTGTATCATAATAAATAAAAAATGGACAGAAGAAATAATATTATAGCTCCACCCCAATCCAAAATATATAAGAAAACAATATAAAAGGAAGATAGACGCAATTGGAAAAATTCCCAAGAAACAATGGCATATAGATCTCTTCCATCTTACTTAAAGTAAAAAGAGGCATTGGAAGAAATTTAGCCGTTAGAAATGAAACGGCCAATGATGCTAATTACAATGAGAATGAGACAGATTCCTCTCAATTGGACAACTTTTTTATTTTTTATTTTTACTATACTACAAAACCTACACTCAAATCTAAGAAAACTTACAAATATTAAAAGCCAAAACCAAATTGCTTTGGTATCTTATGGCGTACGACGCGCAATTTCCTAATGAATCAATTAAAAAAAATGTTATTTTTGATCAAGTAATGACAAATAACACATATCGTAACCATCTTAGCCTGTGGTACACCAAGGTGTCAAACTATGTCGTCGATGTTCCTCGTCTCTTTCCATCATTCCACGGCCAAACACAGTTGAACATTCCGGTAACTCTCCGAGATCGGCGAAAAGTGACACGTCTTCCTCTCCCATTGTCAACGTTGATGACATGTCAATATCACAATCAACTTCGGTCAAAATTGGACTTTCTAGCATAGTTGTTGAAGTACACTCAATTAAATCCGAAAACCATCCGAATTCATTTGCACTAATTAGAGACGATGATGATTCACCGAGATTGACAAATTTTTCGTCTGAATTAGGCTCCGATGGACCTTTGAAATCACTCGTAACCTTTTCTTTTACAACCGCGATATCAGAAGTAGTCGTTGATGTTGTTATTGTTGTTGCTGTTAGTGATGCTATTGTTTTCATCTTCGTCTTTGTATTATTATTAATAATACATGATGCATTAGTAGTTGTACGATGGTTGTGTTGATTATTTCTAGAAGCCGGCCAAGGATGATTGTGTTCACAAGAATATGTCACAACTAACATGTTTGGGTCCGCACGGCTCCTTTCAACTTGTTTTCTAGCTGGACATCCTTTTGAACTACTACATCTATAATATCCCCTACAATTATCACAAAAATATTTTTCAATAATTAAAATTTATAAAAAAAATCATACAATTGAGTCCTTAAAGTTTATCAAATTACTAGAATTCACCCCAAAAAACATTACTATTAAACTAACCTGGGATAAGGGGAACCTTTAATGGGCTTTTGTCCATATTTTCTCCATGCCCAAGAATCAGATGGTGGCATACTTATTTCACCTTTCATTTTTGATCCTTCAACTTCTTTAATTGGCACTGACACCACTCTTTTTTCTATGGATCTTCTGCTGCAAATTTATTTTTTAATAAAATTAAGCACACTATATATTAATTATACATCATGCAAGCACATGATCAATAAAATATCAAAACCCTAAAATCTCTTAAATATTTTCTTCCAAAAAAATGAAACAAAAGAAAATGTCAGTAGCTATTCTCGTATATATTCTGATTAAATCAATAAAAAAACAAAAAAAATATTAATGTTTTCATATAAATTTTTTTCTGAGTGAGCTTGTTCGAAAGAAAATAAATGAGAAAATCATATTCTATAACACAAATTTTGTACTGATTAATTGCGGGAATAACACTTGTATATGAGATTAATTTACCTTCTTTTAGGAGATGAAGTTGAAGTGATCATCTTGTTGTTATCATTGAATAAACCGGAACGCGGTGAATCGGAGCTGTTTTCCGGTGAATTCTCAGAATCTTCTTGCTCAGAAACAAAAAAGTTATTGAATCTTCCATCCATATTTGCTTTTGTAAACTACTTTAATTTTTCTTTGTCTCTTTTGGTTCTAATAATGATATAGTATTAAAGAAGATAAGAAAGTACTTAAGAGAGAGAGATACTATTTTTCATAGGAAAGAAGAAGAAAATAATGAAAGAAAAAAAGAGTATAAAAAGGGTGTGAAATGTGACAGATAGAGAAAAGGCATTGCATTTGTTTATAGAGGACGTGCAAGTTAATGTGTGAAACTAATCCAAATGACAATTTTAATATTACAATAATTTTGAAAACGACCTTAACGTTTGTTTTAATTGTTATGTTATACTAATCCTAATTGATTTATTTATTTTGTTATGGGCGCCACCGTTTTTGGACTATATGCTTAATTTACCTAGACGTCTAAATTACATAACCTAGACCTCATCATACCATGCTTTAATTTTTAATTTCTATTTTTTCAAAAATTAAATTAGGAAAAAGGACAATAATCACATACTTTCAAGGTAAAATTGCCATCTGTTCCTTATAAATTTATAATTACAAAAATTTCTCAAACTGATACAATAATATAAGTACGGATATATTAATCTGATGCGCGAGATACATTAATCGTTAAGTAAGATATATTACATTTTATACATGATACACTAATCTGATGTATAGTTTATACATGATACACTAATCTGATGTGCGAGATACTTTAATTTGATACGCTGATACATTAATATGATGCGTGAATATAAGAGATTTTGGAAATTTATAAAACAAATAGGAGATAATAGTGATAAGAAAACTTAAAGGTGGGAGTTCTGTTATTTATCCTTAAAATTATCTCAACTCTTGTTGATTAAGCATGGATGGAAGAAATTAAAAGAAAATGATCAATAATTAAATTATACAGTCAAATCTTTTGATAACAATGTTGTTTATTTGGATACATTTTTTTCCATTATATGTATATTACATAATCAAAAAGGAAAGTTGATTATTATAGAGAATGGCCGCTTATAATAGAGATATTTGTCTATGTATCTCGATAGTTCCACAATTAGAACGATTTAACATACTACAACAATTACTTCATGGAGTATATATCATTTATTAGAGGTCACTAAGCAATGAAAAAAAAATAGAGTTACATGGAATTACCTTTTAATTAAGTGATTTGAATATAAATATTTTTTATATAGTCAATGCATAGAACTTAAACTCGAATAAAAAGAAGTCTATTTGATTTTAGCATAGACACCAACAAAGAGTATGTTAGTTGATTTGCCAAACAGAGTTTGAATTGTAGTTCAATTCTCTTAAGGACTAATAAGAGCTTGTTAAAGGCTACTTTTGTTAGCAAGTTTAGTTGATGCCCTACCTCACCCCTTCTCTATTTAAAAAACGTGAATTAAGTGGAAATTCAAACAATGATCTTCAAGAAAAAAATTCTCTAGAAAATGAAATTAAGAATTTCAATAAATTTAATGGATTATATTTCTAGATTTATAGGAGTTCCTAAACCTAAATTAAAGTGTACCTCAAGTCTAAGTATACTATATACTATGTCATATTACTAATTGGATTAGTTCAAAAGAAATTTCGATGCATTGAAGAAATTAAAGAAGAGAGATGACAATACCAAAAGCATTTTTTAATTAAGCTAATTATTTTGAATAACTCCTAAATTAAGATACAGTATTATTTTGTTAAAACAATGTGTCCATATTCATGTCGACGTCATACTTTTTTGGATAGCATAAACAATTAGCAATTAGCTAAAATATTCATAACGCTATCCTTGATTATTTTTTTCTAGAGTGATGAAAATTAAGTCATCACCATTACATCATTAATAGTATATATATAAGATCACAAAATAGTGTAATAATTTGAAAGAAGGAATAGCAAAAAAGGTACTCTTATATAAATATACAAATAACCAGATAAATTTATCGTGTAAAATCTCGTCTTTCTAAATAATAATAATAATAATGAATCACCTAGGTTACAAAAGGACCTCTCTAAGTAAGAAAATTATTGATACTTAAAACTATAATAGCCAAGACATATATACCTTACTCCTTAATGTATATAAAGAAAACAAGATCTAGATAATTCATTGGCCTAACATCAAAACTAAAATAAAAAATATGAAGAAATTTGAGTTATAATCCTACCACTATTTCTTTAAATAATTTAAAATAAGAAATTATATTGTACAATAATCTTGAAATGTGTTAAATAATATCTTTCCTCATTATTTGAATCTGTAGATCATGCTCATGGACAGTGGACTCAGTAATCTGTGATCACATTGATTAGGTTAGGAATGATAGGCTATTGATGATAATATTTTATCTTTTTTTTTTTAAGTTTTTAATTCGGTGTCCGATATTTATTTTTTAGGCCAATTCATCCATTTTTGAGCGCAATAGTCTCATCTTACGTTGTATAGAGTTTACACTATTTCTTATTTTTTAATTTTGCTTGAATTAATCAAGAAAAAAAAGTTTATTTGCACAAACTAATTCACAATATCAATCTCAAGTTCCAATAAAGAAAAAAAGTTGTTGAGCGTCTATTTAAAACAAACACTTTATTTTATAATAATGGAGAGATAAAATCACATCTATCTTATCCTTTCAGATCATATTTATGAAATTTTGCTTCATTTGTGGTAAATTTTTTTTTTTTTCTAATATATTAAACTGCACGCAAAAAAAAAAAACTATATATTATTTTAGAATCACATGGTTGTTTGAACAGAGAGAGAATCAAAATTTAATGCGTGATCATGGAACTGAAATCAAGAATATTTTTCGGGTTTCTTATTGTCTACTTATTTTGCACATGACCAATTCACAATCACTTAATATAATTTAAAGTTTCTTCTTCATTTAAACAAAAATAAAAGTGGGGCTTACAAATTAATAAAAGTAGTATTTGTTCGATCGTGTTTTTAAGAAATTATTACTATTTTATAACACAGAAATTTTATTTCTTAAATGGTAAAACTCTATAACATAGGAACTTTATGACGGTGATTATTTTTAACTAAAAAAAAAAATAAATAGTTATTTGTTAAATTTACAGCATAATTTAATTTAAATGAGTTAAAGTACGATTTCAGGGCAATTATATCCCTTACTAAGTTGATAGAGTTCTTTGTTATATACATATACACACACAAGTCCATGACTTAATTCATGAAAAAAATAATATTGTCAGCTACAATATAATTGTTGTGCCCTAAATTAAGGGGAGTGATGAAATATTGCCATGAGAAGGAAATTAAATAAATGTGACGAAGCATTTAGATGGTGGATCAAATGAAGGTGTTTTTAAAATAGTGATATTTGTAGAACCAAAGTTACGTAAGAATGCCCAATTGGATGACTTTTTTTAATCATCTGACTTTCTTCGTGTTGGCAGTTGATTGAAATACTACTCTATTAAATAATATAATATAATATAATATAATACATAGTGTAATAAATCGAGCTACTTGTATTACTAGTATTATTCAATTCAAATCATGATTTGAAACTTCCTATTGCTTTCCTTCTCCTTCTTTACACTGCCCTATTTCTTTATTTCCAAGTTTTGACTTTGTTAAAGCACATTATGTTAGTCAAACTTTAAGATCTGATTCGTTTCACGTTTATTTTAAATTTAAACTTTGCACATCTTTTAAGAAATAATTATATGAATTATTGTATAGTCTTAAGTCTGAGAATATAATCTGAAAAAACGCATTATTTTTTAATTATGTTTTTTTATATGTCAAAAGTAAAAAATATAAATAAATATGAATTTTTAATATAGTGAATTAATAAATAAAAGTGAACGGAGGAAGTAACATACTAATTAATTTGTTGTAGCAGCCATGTGAAGGCCAAGCTTTTCCTTATTATCACTAATTAATTTGTACAAAAGCCTGTTTGTCTAACTTTTGGTTGCACAATTGTAATAAACATCTTTATTTCATTGGTGTCCAATAAAAGGGAGACAATATCAATGATCAAATCCAATTTATGGTGTCACAAATATAGATGAGAACTTTTTGCACATAATGGTATTTCATATAGTATGTTATTAGAGTTTTTTTTAAGTTATTTCAGAAAATTGATGATCGTAAATTTTTTGTTGTTATATACTTTCTTTGTTTTTATTAGTATGTCATCATTATGGATTACACCTCTACTAAAAATTTAAGTAAGTTTACTATTCTAATCTTATTTAATTTGTGTGAAACTCAAGTTTTTCAAGTACAAAATTTAAGTAATCGTAAAAGTACACAAAAAAAGAAATAAATTTCGTAGATTCAAATTAAACTCATTGTTATTAGCTCAATATATATATATATGAAATCTTAAGTATGGACTAAACAAACTTTAACCTAATAATATAATATTGTTCAAGATAATTCAAGTAGAATGCTAAAATCAGACGATCAATCATAAAACAATAAAGATATCAATGATTATTTATATAGTATGATAATTAGTTACAAATTCTCGTAGTTGAATAAAGGTGTTAAAAACTTGTTATCAATCATTACTGTCGATGTTTTAAGATTAAAAAAATCATTAGATTGTATAAAGCAAAGTCGAAGATGATCAAACCGCGTAGTGAGGAAATTAAAAATAGGACAAAATCTTTATAGGAGTACGTAAAGTAAAATAACGTGATCCCTTTAATTCAAAATATTGAACTAGTATATTCAAGCGTAGTAATGCAAGTCGTATTTTTAAAAAATTATATTTTTTTCTTCTAATAATTATGATTTAATATGTATACACGTAAACAGGGACGAATCTAGCCTATTGGGTACTTGTTTCTAGGAACCTAATAACTTTCACGAAGATCCTATATTTATATTGAGAAATCTATTAAATATATAAAAAAATATTTATTCGAAACTAAATAATAGTTACATAATCTTTTGGTTGAATTTCACTGATATGTTATTATTGATGTTGTTGTAGTCTCTTGGTCTGGAAAACAAGTAAAAATGGAATTTGATTTAGCTAAATTACCCTCCTCAATAAGGGTTCAATTCTCCCTTACACTAAGTAAGGTTTTTTTTTTCATTATTTTAAATTATTAAAAATTCATAAATTTCAAACTCTAAATTTACCTTTGTAAATAATGGCGAACTCACATCTCTACACTTACGAAGTAGTAATTTTTTTGTTAAAAAATACTTTTTCATTTTAAAAGAGGCAACTAATAATACCTGATTTAGCAGAAGTGCAAAACTACATAGCAGAAATTCCAGAAGAAAAATATCAAGTTGGGCCCATTAAATGAGTGACAGTCTAATGGAGTTATCATGTACATAATTTGTGGCTATAATTAGCAGCTCTATACTTTTCAGTTGATAAAAATGACTAGAGTTGTCAACATAGAAAGGCCCACCGCAACTCATACGGGCTTTAATATTTGATGTGTCACTTCGGCCCACCACTTTAATAGCTCAATCCAATATCACATACGTTCTTCGTGTATATAAATAAATCGGAGAAATTTTAGGAATCACCTAGTTTTAATATGAAAGTAAAATCTATCCCTCTTTAGTTTTTAATTACATTAATCCCTTAAAAAGTAACACAAACTGAATACATTAATATGTAGCTCGGATACATTAAAAAATATCTCGAATACATTATAACATAAATCGGATACATTAAAAATTAGCTCGGACACATTATAAAATTAACTGAATACATAATATGTAGTTCATATACACTAAATACTAGCTTGGATACATTAAAGACATGAGAGATTTTAGAGATTTTTAGAAATAGAAGGTGATATTGAAAATAAGGGAAATATAAGACGTGTATTTCAGTAATTACTTAAATCTCACTATTATAGGAGTTAATTAATTAGATACAATTTAATTTGTAATATTACATAATTTATCGAATTTTAGTACATCTAGATACATGTATCTCGAAATACATTATAGTTAATTCTAGTAAAAAATTATTGACCAAAGGAGAACTACACTGTTATTCTTCTCTATAATTATTTTTTTAAAAAAAAAGAAAAAAAAAGAAGCAACCATCATCAAGCTATCGCCTGTGTGAATTGTTGAGCTGATATTCTGTTTTATTTTGAAGTAATTCGCACAAAATATTGCATATTCTCTCTTAACGAATGCGTATATGCTAAAGCACAAGCCCTTCCAGGAGATCACAAGTATATATTTCTTTCACTTAAGCACTCATGGTCCAAATAGGCCATATTGATTTATTTATTTTAATCGATTATGTTTCTATTAATTATATATTTTATCGCTGATGATAAAGATATATATCTAATACTTGCTCTATCTCAATTTATGTGTCATAGTTTTTTCAACTTCAAGAGCCAAACTAGTTGTTTAAAAGGAGAAGCAACAAATTAATTCCTAAACAATACTCGATTGAAACAAGACATTTTTATCTACTTATGTGTAAGATTATAAGACTAGAGATTTGTATTTGAAGGACCATATTTTACTTTGGATCCTTTATTTCACAAATGAACTATCAATTTAGCCTAATACAAATTATCTTCTTTCCCCAAATGTAATTTTAATCGTTTGCAGAAAGCCAAAATACATCGAAGCTAAATATTATTCGTACTCACTAGGCACAACGTTTGTACAATGATTTTGTAGGAATAAAACGTACGTGTTGCTGTATCACATTCACATATACTTTTTTTGGGGGCAACTTTCACATATAGCAAACAAAAAAATGCATACTGTATACTATAGGAAAGTTTGCATAATTGCGCTTCATAGCAAACATATAACTGTATAATTCGCTATACATATACAATTGTATAATTCGCTGGCCTAAATTGTATAATTCGCTGGCCTCGCTATACATATACAATTGTATGATTCGCTGGCCTAAATTGTATAATTCGCTGCAATTGTATAATTCGTTGGCCTATTTCACTGCAATTGTATAATGCACAATTGTATAATTCGCTGGCCTATTTCGCTGCAATATCTGTATAAAATTTGCTTTGCATACAATTGAATCGAAGTAAAATGTTTGTATATTGTATAATTATAAGTGTATAGGAAGAAGATATTTTCTCTCGCTTTATACAAAAACAGAAACACAATTTATACACTTCTGTTGTATAAAGCGAGAGAAAATTGTATTTCACTGCAATTGTATAATTCGCAATTGTATGATTCGCTAGCCTTTTTCGCTGCAATATTTGTATAAAATTTGCATTTGTATACAATTGAATAGAAGTAAAATGTTTGTAAATTGTATAATTAAGTGTATAACACGAAGATATATGTTTTTGCATGTGTATATACAATTTTTCTCTCGCTTTATATAAAACAGAAACATAATTTATACACTTCTGTGTATAAAGTGAGAGAGGCGAGCAGAGGGAGAGTGGCGAGCAAGAATGGGAGAGTGGTGAGCCAGAGTTTTGGGAGAGAGGACGACTAGCAAACTTTGACAAACGTTTGCTATGGGGCACAATTAAATCAAACAATAGTTACTCCATTTATTTTAGGTTATTAATTTGTTATTATATACAATTATCCTTATATATATATATGTATGCTTAGTTTGTAATATCCAGAATTAGTGAAGTGTGCCAAAAGGAGATTTGCTCTCTAATTTTATAGTGCAACGATTATCACTTTCAGTAACAAATCGATTTTTTCTGATAATTCTGCAAATTGAGGTGAGATCAATAATAATAGTTAAGTATACATTTATTTACGGAGAATTAATACATTAGTATGATATATGGCTATTTCATATATTGATTTACTGATTTTGATGTCGCCAATCTTAGCTCTTATTAGTTAATGCTTTTTTATTTTTATTTTATGACATTTGGTGCGTCTAATATTATTTTTAAAAAGTATTTTCAGATATACAAAATACAAAATATTTTGTGCATCGAACTGTCCTCAGATGTTAAAGATGATAAAAAGAGTTGGTATTTCCCTTGAGGCAAGGAAGATGACTTCTCTAGACGATATTACAAAAAGAGATGTCCTTACTCGTAAGAGTACGTAATACAAATTCATTCATCATAAAAACATATAATTAGAAAGAAAAGCTGATTTTTTTTATTTGAAGAGGATAAATTATAATTTTTGGATTCAACATTATCACCATAGTGTAGAAATTACAAATAAAAAGGTAAAATAATTTTTTAGGCTTCGTCCAATTTTATGAAATGAATTTTTCTGGATTACTTATATATATAAGAAACAAAGGAGAGACATTTAACACTCCATTAAATTGAATATAAATATTTAATATTTCTTATATGTGTAACTATAGCAGTGACAAATCAATTTGAATGACATACTTAGCGTACACCAAGTTAACTTTTAGATTAATTAAATTTGGACGGAATAACAACTCTCCCAAACTTAACCATATTTTTGTTGACTAATTAATTTTACAACCCTAAGATCATGTTCTTATGTTCTTTTATATTTCGCTCTTCTATTAAGAAAAATAATAATTATAATTTAATTAAAAATATAAATTAGTATGGTCTTAGAAAATATAAATGAGACCTATCTATTATCGTAGCAATGCTTTAATTTTGCTCTTGTTGGACAAAGATAAGAGTTACAGGTGTGATATAGTGACGCTCTGCGTCTATATGTGTGTTGTTCCAAAATCATATTGCTTGAACAATAACATCTTAAATAACGCTTATGTATATACTTATCTTCTTGTTATATTTAGAAATTAGAGGTGTCAAGTAAGCATATCAGACTGAATTTAAATGGAGTAATGAATTGAGTTAATAAATGAGTGAGTTATTGAATCGTTCAAAAAGTTATTTAAGTTGAATTTAAACGTATCTTAATACACTAAGTTAATAAATCGCCGAGTCAAAATTACTTGGACTGAAATAGAGTTATAAATCCAACATGCACAACTTTCACCAAGTTTTAATTGATTTATTTGATTTTTAATAATTTTTGTATCTAATAAAACTATCAACGAAAAGCTTTATTATTTTGAAAAGAAAAAAAAATCTAAAAGCTTCCACTTTTTTGTTCTCTTGATGACTTGAGCCATAATTTTAAAGTTGAGGGGTTGGGGTATTGATCATCTAAGCAACCACCGTGTGAGTCAATTTGAGTTATATAAACGTAATAGATAAATGAAGTTTTTATGAGCTAATCAATTTAACACCTCTAGTTATATTTACCTGTTTGGAAACGACACTTTTAGTCCTTATGTCAAGGCTAATTTCTTATTTTAGTTCTTGTGTTATTTAACTTAGCACTATTAACCTTTAATTATATCAAGTGAGTGATTTTAATCCTTCAGTTAACATATCCAAAAAAATTAACAGAGAGTTCACTATTAAACGGGGTAATTCGGATATTTTAACGTAATTACTTGATAAAATAGAAAACTTTTTTAAAAAAAATCATTCGTTGCATAATTTATCGTTCGTCAGTGTGAGAGAGAGGGTTAATGCCTATCAAGTTGGTTTTTGAAATTGTAGCTCAAATCGACGGGCTTGTTCTTCTAGATATAGATAGGGAAGACTTAGCTTGTTCTTCAAAGAGAGAGAATTGAAAAGGAAATATCCGAAGTACCCTTTTAGCAGTGAACTCTCTGTTAATTTTTTTTAATTTTTTTTAATCTGTAAGTTGAAGGACTAAAATCACTCACTTGATATAATTGAAAGTTAATAATGCTAAGTTAGATAACTCGAGAACTAAAATAAAAATATAGTCTTAACAGAGGGACTAAAAATACCGTTTTCCCTACCTGTTTTGATCATAAATGTTAATACAAATATACACTTTTCAATGCTAATTTTAAATTAATGAATTTATAGTCTCTCTGTAAAAATTGAGATTACAGGCTTAAAAGCACAGAAGTCATGGCATTGTATGTGTCATGTTTATTAAATTGGGCTCTACTTCCACCGTGTGAATAGTCCTAAAGGTTGCGCTTGACTGTATATCATATGAACAAATGCATTGATATCTCACATCACTTTAATATGAACACTTTTTCTGAAAAGAAAAACTTAAAGTCTTTGGAAAAAATAATACAATTCTTTACTGAGCAGAATCAATTTTAATATTCGTGTGGGTCGTGTCACGTTGTCATTAAATAAACACCCATCTCTCTCTTTTACTTTCCTTATCCCAACTGTGGTTGGTTGTAGCATTTAATATATATATATATATATATATATATATATATGTATATATATATACACACTTTATTTTAATATGAATTTTAAAATTTGATGTAAATAATAAGTTTTATTCTCAAATTATTAATAATTCTAAAAATATTCTCTAATTGACAAAATGAATTTAAATGCACCCTTGATTTGCAACATACTATAATAAGTGATCTCAAACTCTTGTAGAAATATGAAACTCTTAATAAAAAATCAAAAAAAGTGTTGAAAACACCTCTAAACTTGAAGAGAATTTAGGGGTGTATTATACCCATGTGACAAAGATCAGGAGTGTATTTAAGTTCAGCTGATCAAGTAAATGGATGTTTTAAGGTTGTCAATAGTTCATCGATGATTAATAATTCGCATCAAGTTTAGAGGTATCTTCAATTTCTCTCGTTTATTCTCAATAAAAATAGGAGTACAAAAATCGGAGACAAAGCCAGATAATATATACTCCCTCCGTCCACTATTCATTGTCATACTTTTCATTTTTAGAGTCAAAGTATAAAAACTTTGACTAGTATTTTAGGATATCTAAAAATTTTTGTTCAAAAATCGAGTTAATGTAATCTAATTTAACTTTTAAAATAAGTCAAATTAATTTTCGAAAAGCGCAACATGACAAATAAAAATAGACAAAGAGAGTATAAAATTTAATTTTGATATTTTTCTTCATATACTTACTTTTATTAGTTTTAAATTCTCTCTTGGTGAAAAAATGAACTTTGCCATGCTAGCTAATACCAACTACTAACACTGCTTCGACTGTGTGGGTACATATATAATAAGATATTTCATTGTTTTTCTGTTGTGGCATGGAAAACATGCATGGTCTAAAGTGCTTTAAATTAGTTTAAACCATTTTTTACTTTAAAAAAAAATTCAAATTCATATCCTTAGAATACATTTCTAAATCTTTTTCATGTTTATGAGATTTTAATTCTATGGAACATACTCCTCAACCCTCATGCGTTGGAGCATACGTTTTAAGTGTGATGTTAAAAAAAATAAAAATGTCTCACATTATATTCTCACCTAGCTCTTACAACACTACTATAATAATAATAATAAAGAAATCCTCTAGGAAAATAAAGAAATTTATTTAATATAAAGTAGTTGTTTGTGAAATCATTAATAGTCTTTTTCATAAATCAATTAATTTCATGTGCTCATTCCCGCTGCTGGCCCTTCTGCTCTTTGTATTTCTCTATTTACTCCCTCTCAGTCCATTAAATTGTTCGACTCTGGAAAAAAAATCATTACAATTAAAAGCGAAGAAAAATAGTATATAAATTTGGATAGTTAAAACATTTATTTAGCAAAAATTAAAGGTACTTTAAGCGCCACGTATCAGTTCCTTTTAATTATTGTATGAACATGAAGACGCAGTGACATTAGAAAAGAAGATTAAGTCAAATAAATGAAATAATAATTAATTAAAACTTTTGAAAATAAAATGAACCCCAATTATTATTATTTTCAAATTATTTTTCTTTAAGATATGAATGACCAGAAGTAGGTATGCCATTGAGTGAGTGGAAACACAAAATTACGTCTTAACTCATTTTTAACGTGGCCAAAAATATGGTAAAGTTTTTTTTTTTTTTTTTTGAAGAATATAAATATTATAAAGGTTGGCACGTGAGATTTGGACTTAATTCACACGAACGAATTCTTTCAAGTTCAAAGATCCCGCGTACACTAATGTTGGAGTTGCCACTTTACTATACTATACATTTTGATATAGGATCGTTCAAATTAAAATCGAATTGAATTATTTATTGTTTATTAATAATAGTTTATTGATTTAGCGATTTGGATAACGGTTTTATTTTTTTAATACTGAGTTATCGATAAGTGGATAGTAAATTAATAAATTATATTTATACTATTTAGTATATAAAGTTTTTGACTTAGGGTTTTAGTTTAATACTTTTATTTTTTATTGTCTTAAACTTTCGATTATTCCACAAGGTGTCACTATTTGTTTTTGAGTAAATATGTAATATCTGTCAACTCATATACATAGTTCATTTAGTTTGTCACTATATTTATAAGTAAATTTTAATGAATTTTTGTGTGTGAATTTTAATGAATAAATCGATAATGATCAATAACTGATAAATTAAAACTTTAATGATTTTATAATGATATAACAGGTCTAGAAATCGAATATTGATAAATCAAAACAATATACAACCCTACTTGAACCTTCAATTTTCTATTTTAGCAGCAAACAATATTCCAAATTGACACTTTTGACTGTTTTAATTTTGAATAGTGATGAAAAATTGTCAAAAGACCGACAAAAAGGAAATATCTTTAAGGGGTAAACTTGATACGAAAATGAATATAGCATGTAACTCAATCTCAAAATACGTCAAAATCTAACTTATGTGATGTGGTATTTCAATATATTATAAAGAGGTTAAATTAACATTTTTTATATGATTTGAACATGGTACGTAACTCAACTTCAAAATCTTACTTATGTGATGTGCTCTTTTAATATGTAACATAAAGAGATTAAATTAACATTTTCCACCCGTGGAATTTAATAAATATTTCCTCCGTCTATTATTAATTGTCATATTTTTTTTATTTTTAGAGTCAAACTATAAAAATTTTGACTAACATTTTACGATATATTTTTTCATCATATTAATATGCAAAAACTTGCAATATATAATACTTTTTGTATAGTTTTTGAATATTTAGATTTTTTTTTTGAAAATTAGTCAGATTAATTTCGAAAAAGCGCAATATGACAAATAAAAGTAAACGGAGGAAGCAAATATTAAGCGTAACTCAATCTCAACAATTAATTCATAAAGTAAAAAATTGTCCTCAATAAGTAAAAGAAAAAAAAATTGCATCCCCCACTGTCGGACTCAATATTATTTTAGGGTACTAGTCTAATAGTGAGAAAATGAGTATCTATATGTAAGTCATAATCCATTAATTACCTAGAGATTAGATCTTAGACATGCCAAACTTATCTAAATTAGGTAATGCTTATGAGAATAATTAATTAATCAATGTTACGCCATGATTTATTCCCTTGATCATTAGAATTCCGTAAAGAATATGATTTTGAAATTTGACCCACCTTTAGGTGGGATGATACGATGAATGTTAGTGAGTAGTAAATTTGGCAAGAAAAAAACATTATTATTTCATTTAATATTGTGGTGTCATTTCAAAACATGATGGTTATGAGTTTGGTGCTTCCCTTTTATGATCTCTTTGGTCATGTCACACCCCAATTAATACCATACTAGCATTCTCATAACCTTGATACAATAATAATTATCGGTTATTGATTTGACATATTCTTTAAGAAACTATAAATTAAATGATAATTTTATTATATCGCTCTTTGAATATAATTAATATATATAATGTCTTAAAAAATATAGTAGAGAAATAGTTATAATTAATAATAAGGATAAATTATAAACTAAGTATAAAATTATATGAATTTCATAAAAAATAAATAAATATTATTAAATATTTATTTTTATTAGAATGAACAAAGTATTATTGGACGGAGGAGTAATAAAAAGGGCAACTACATGAGATTGACAAGAAGTCATATTTTCATACCACACGCAATCATATACCCTCCCTTAATTCAAGGCCACATCATCACTTCTCCATTTTGTCTTCTCTCTTTTTTTTTTTTTTAAATTGAGGCAATTTCATTAATTAATTATGTTCGTATATCTAGTTAGGGTCATTTATAATTTAGAGGTGTAAAGAGTTGTTTGATTTGAATTTAAGTTATAATAAAATTAATTATAATGGAATTTATGATGAGGTTAGTTATGATAAGTTAAGTTATGCTAAGATTAGTTATGATATAATAAGTTATGCTAAGATTAGTTTTTACTGAGTGTGTAGTTTGTTATATTCAAAATAATAAATTTTAAGAATAAACTATATGTTTACGAAAATATCTTTCATGAATGTGAAAAGTATTGTATAAAAAGTGTTTAAAAGGATAACTTTGTCATATAGTCATTTTATTTTGGGATAAGTTATTTCGGGATTACTATACCACCCAAGGAAAGGAATTATCTATTCCGGTACTAATTATTAGTTTCGAGATAAGTTATCTCAAACTTGTCAACCAAACAACAAATTAAGTGAAAATATAATCTAATATCAGGACTATTTGAAGTTATCCTTCACATCAAACGACCCCTAACACATTAAGTAAGCGTTTGGCCATGCGATATCATATCACGATATGGTATCGTGAGATGGAATCAGCGTTTGGACATGCGATTCCACGTTGATTCCATATCAATCGATTCCATATTCTCCAAAAAGCATGATATGGAATTACATGGTGATTTCATATCATGATTTGAGATATTTTAATACAAAAATTGATCCACAAGTTTATATTTTATTTAAAAAAAACACATTTATATCACTAACCATTTATTTCACATTTAAATAAAATTTGTAATCACATCATTACTTTTAAAATTTATTATTCTCACCGATATAAAATTTAATAATCTCACCAACATATAATCACTTTAACTCAAACCAATCGATTGTTAAAGTAATGAAATATTTATGGCCTATAAACATGAGAATATAGTTGAGAATGATATTGACCAACAAAAATGACTCAAAGTAACAATGATGGTTCGTCTTCTCAGTCACATGATCGATAAATGTTGGTTCAACTTGAGGAAATTGTTCATACTATGTGGGAGGATTATATTAAAAACTAGTACACTACAATTTATGTTTAATTTTTTTTATTAAATTAAAGTTAGATGAAACAATTACTTAAGTGGAGAACAAACGCCTTTGTAATAATTTATTATGCGATTTTATAATTTTTAATTTGATAAGATTGAATAAACAATTGAGGCTATTTTAATAATTTACAACTTATAGAATTTTTATGAAAAAATCTACAACACAAAAATTTCATATCGCATGTCCAAAGAAAACTTCAATTTTATCTTATAATTCCATATCATGATATCATATCATGATTTTATATCATGATACCGTATCGCATGGACAACTGAGCCCTAAGCTACTACCCACCCTTTATAAAATTATTTTATCTCACATTATAGATTGCTAGAAATAACAATATATTAAAATAGTTAATTAGTTATTCAATATAAATGATAAAATAACTAATCGCATTATCATCGCATTTCATGAGATAATTTATTTTTATCTATCTCATTCGACTTAGCAAAAGAATAGTCTTTTGTCAGCTGCCTATTTCGTTATCAACCCTCTTTGGTATGACCATTTTGATAAGTAGAACAACATATTCGAAATAAAATAATAGAAAACGTGTAAACAATCAAAGTTGAAGCATTTTGGTATTATAAGCAACTAAACAAGGGTAATTTGGTGAACAGAATCAATATATATATATACACTCAACACGCAACTAAAATCATCGTCTCACCAAAATCCCCAATTTTCCTTTCAGCCTCCATTAATGGACCTCGAGGCTGTTCTTACCCTCTTCGATTCATGTTGGTTCAATCTCCAAATCCTTGAAAACCATTCAAATCCAACACAGAAAAACCCAGATGACGAAATTCAAGAAAAATCACCTGATATTGTATTTGATTCAACAAAATTAGAAATACAAATGGAGTCGCAAAGCGATGATTTGAGTTATAATTCAGATTCATTGTCGCCGGATTCAGTTCTTCCAGCAACCCATTTTCAATTGGATACTAAAAAGGTAGTGCCGGAAAAAGTAAAGGGTAGAAGAAGGGAATTAAGGAGAAGAATAAAAAAGGGTCTTAGCAAGAGTTTATCGGAGCTAGAATATGCAGAGCTAAAAGGGTTTATGGATCTTGGATTTGAATTCTCAGAAGATGATGTAAATTCAAGTTTGATTGAAATTATTCCAGGTTTACAGAAATTACGTAAAAACAGGGATAGTGATGATGATCAACAAAAAGTGATTTTTTTCGAGAAATCTGAGCAGTCAAGAGCCAGGCCTTATCTTTCTGAAGCATGGGGAGTAATTGAAAAGAAAAAGAAAAAGAATCCATTGATGAATTGGAAATTACCAGAAACAAGCAATGAAATTGACATTAAACAAAGTCTCAAATGGTGGGCTCATACTGTTGCTTCCTCTGTTAAACAACACAACATAACCTAGAATTGAAATTTTCTCCGATAACAACAACATACTCAATGAAATTTAAGAGGTATCGTTTATGGTCTACATAGACCTTTTTTTAGCTTCTTGACTCACATTGTTGAGCTTGAAAGTTGCGATCGAAAAGTAAATTCCTTTTGTTCTAAAGAAAATAAGATTTGTATATTGGTAGTTGGTTTTTGAAATTTGCATTGAACTATCGATGCAAGTTGTAATGTGTGGATAAAATTGAAGTTAGATATGTGTCAAGAAATGAAGAAGAATGAGTCCATCTTTAATAGTGTATATATTGTAGTATTATTTTTCCTCAACAAAATCGATCTGCAGGCTCATAATGAGTCAAAAATATCTAAATTTCGTTTCATATATTCTGTTCACTCCATTTGATTTGATACGATATTTAAGTAAAAAAAAATATTAAAACTTCTTAGATGTTTGTGTAGTTGTAAATTACTCTCATGTCCACAATTATTTGTCAGGATAAGGTTATGTATTCCCCTCAAGGAAAAATTAATACATGGTGTAATTTGACTAATATAACTCTATTATAACAAGAATATCAAAAGTATTCATAACTTTTTAATTGAACAAAATAGAGTAATTATTAAAGGCAAAATTGAAAAAAATAACTAATTATTTCTTGATTGTTTAAATTGACAATTAATCTTAGACATCTATAAAAATGAGACGAGACCCTTCGGGATGGCCCAGTGGTTTGAGCTTGGAACTTCCATGTTGGAGGTCTCAAGTTCGAAACCCCTTACCAGCGAAAGCAAAGGGTTTGCCTTCTAGGTCGAGCTTGTCGCACCAGGCTTGCGGCAGGTTACCTTTTCTATGTGATTTGCGAGCTATTGCATAGTAGCGAGGGTTTTACCCTGTGCGCACCCAAAGGATAGCAGCTGCGGGTTTCTCTTGTCATAAAAAAATAAAAAATAAAAAATGAGACGAGACGGAGGAAGTACTATTTTATTTTAATATAATCCATATATATATGATCTTCCTATGGAGAAATCAATTCAGCAAAGTCATTTTTATGATTGGTTGGAACAAGTACAATATGAATATTAAAAAAGTAACAAAATAATTTCGTCCAAAAAATAATTTTTCTAGTAAATGATAGAAAATTATTTGTTGGAAAATAACTCACAAAACATACCAGAAGACGAATCTTCAATGTCCAGCTTTTAGTGTTGATTTTTTCCAAAATAATAATTTGACTCATCTAGATGCAAAATGTACTTATTGCATCCTTCTTTCGAATATATTGAATGAATAAATTTTACCATTTTAGCCTCAAGGTTATAAGTCTAGTAAACCAATAAAAAATTATACAAAGTATATTTTTAAGCATGTTATTTTCAAAATTAATAGGTAAAGTGTGAATTTTGTGCTAACAACAACTCCTTAATTCATACCAAACATGACATAAAAATATATTTGCCAATTTATTTTTCCATTCCAATACAATTTGACATACTCTTCCCTCTACCGTCCTTTTTCTTTTATTGCCTCCAAATTATTATTATTATTATTATTGCAAATATTATAAAGTTTCAAGAAGTGGTATGATCATCACAAATAACATTATTATATTATATAATAATAAACATTAATTGAGAACCACACATATCAAAGACCAAATATTCCACTACAAATTCTGAATAAGAGAATGGAAAAACCGGCCAAAACATTTGTGAAGAGTGAGAGGCAAGAAACTAATATTAATTTCTTTTCTTAAGAAATATAAATTAAAAAGAAGAGTGTCAACTATATATAGTAATTAATTATGCGACTTATTTTGATTTCTCTCTTCTTTTTATACTATTTTTCCGTCCAAATTAGTTGAAGCATTTATTTTAACAAGACAAGAATAAAAGCTTAGAAGTGCCACATTCACTTCATTTTAACTATTTATCTACACGAGGAGACAGTGTTCACTAGAAATAGATAGACTAAATCCTAATTAAATATAGTCAAATCATAAATTTTATATTTACAAAGATAACGGTCGGTAGGACCATAGGTTATAATGTTATATAATATTCCCATTGCGTGTATGAAAACACGGAATTAATATTTAAATCAATAATTACTAAGATAATATATCGTTTGATTAATTAGTTTATCAAGATGATCGAGATACACTATATTAATATGTATGTTGTGTATTATAATTTATATATTAGTACAAAATACACGTATATATTTTATAAATTGAATGATCGAATGAATTTTTATCGGTAACCGTACTATTTTATAAAACTTCAATCTAGATTTGTAATGTGACTAATTAACTACACTATTCAGTAATTAAAAGCCACGTGCGTTTTGGTATTTGACACGTGAGGTTTTTGGTATTTGACTTCCCATGATTATTGGTGTATAATAATAGGTGGTTGTATTTTACTACACTACCCTTCTCATGGCTTGAGATGTACGAGTAGTATTTCTGAAAGAGAAACTAAAAACATGTTTTATGCAAAGAAAAGGAAAATTCCAAGTTTCTAATTTCAACATCAACACAAACACATGTAATATTTTTTGCACAAATTTGCAAATTTCCTTTCTTTTATTCCTTTCCTTATTTTATTTTATTCCTTTCCCCTTTTTCCAATTTAATTTTCACTAATAGAAG
Organism: Solanum sitiens; assembly: GCA_016801875.1. Lineage (NCBI taxonomy): Eukaryota > Viridiplantae > Streptophyta > Magnoliopsida > Solanales > Solanaceae > Solanum > Solanum sitiens. The sequence continues at coordinate 2,188,214 of JABWTJ010000001.1, forward strand.
CTCTCAAACTCATTATAACGTACATAATGCACATTTTAGACATTTTGCATTTAGAACGTCCATTTGTTTAGAAATAAGTAAGCACTACGTAAAAAAATTTATTGATACATATTTTATCTGCGTCATTATCAATTACCTAAAGATTAATCTAAAATTATCTGAATTACCAGGATGTTAAGAAGTTCCATTATTGGTTTTTGATTGGAAGTAAAGAATCATTAGGGTGTAGAGTAATAGAAAGTGAAATTTAACCTTTTCTTTTTTGTGTGTATATGTAGTTGGATTGATGCCCTTCAATGATTAGTTGTCTATGACTATGAGTAGTAAAAGAGCATGAAAAAGTCATCATTGAATTTAAGGTGTAATTTCACTAACATGATGGTTTGAGTTTGGTGCTTGGCATATGTTTAGAGGTGGAGTCAGAGTTACGATTTTAGGAGTTTTAAATTTTAGGATAAAAGAGAAAAATATAGCAAATATATTTTTTCAAGAATATTGATAGTGAAATTTGAATTCACCAACTAGTGTGCAAAGCATTTTCGCCATATTTTTTTTTTATCATTAAGCTATCAATCAATATTTTTAAAAAATTTATAAATTGATATAATTAATTTTTTATATAAAATACAAAATTTACAGAAAAAAACTAACCACACCACCTAACTCTACCTCTGGCCATAGGCCATGCCATACTCCAATATGTGAGGCCTCAATTTTGCCATGTTTCAGCATCATCGTGATCACAACTTTTGTGGTAATGGCATCTTATTGAGATTGACATTTCACAGTCAGTATCGCACGCAATCATTTGCTTCTCCTTTTAAGTCATATCATCATCCTCTATATTCCATTGTCTTGCCTTTTAGTCGGCAGAATACATCGATAAATTTTTAAGTTTGTCATCAGATTTTATTTTATAACAGATTTAAAATTTGAAAAACTTTTTATATATTTTTATTATCTAGGCAAGTAAATCATTTAAAAAATTTCTTTGTTTATATTAATCTCGATAGATTGTAAAATCTTGAGTCTGTTTTGATCAATATTGATATGAAGTATATAATTAAAGAAAATAATATATCTTATGTAATTAACTTATTTTTCTTAATAATCGGTTGAGAACACAAGGAAAGTTGTTCCAAATTTGAAAGAGAAGTGTCTACTAAAAACACTTTATCATATGTTTAAGTGAAAATAAACAATAATTCAGGTGTTAATATATTCTGCCTTTTTAATGCTTATTGTGGAGTTAAGTTAATTCGTATAAATATCAATTATTTTATTGGGTACTTATTAATTACTTCTTCTAACTCAAACTCAATATATGTGACATTTTTTTAGTTGACTAAAAAAAGATTAATTTTTGTATTTAGTATTGATATTTCTACTTTTATAGTTAAAACACATTTTTGCAAAAATCTATAGAAAATTGAGAATGACCAAAATATGTAGAAGATGATTCGTGATGATTAAGATACATAGAAGATAATTTCAATATTAACACATATAAAATCAAATAAAAATATATACGAGTAATTCTTTTATTCGACAAATTTAAAATCTTCTAGAGAGATAATTTTAGGCCACAAATTTTATTGACCTTCCGTGCACACTCCACAAATTCCAATTTAAAATTAAAGAGCATACAGTAACTTGAAAGAAGATAAATGTGGAACTAAACCTGGAGATCTTACGTACTTTTGTCAACTAAAAAACAATTTTTGTGGACAATTTTAAGTACAGTGACATTTTTCTAATTCTAAATAAAATAATACTCCATCTGACTCTGCAAAACGTGTAAACAAATAAAGTTGAAGCTTTTTTGTAATATAAGGGATAATGAAGGGTATTTTGGTCACCAGGATCAATATATATACCCACGCACAATTTATTACTCCATAAAACCAAAAAAAGAAAAAATAAGTCTCTGTTTAATAATTTCCAAGTTTCTTTCAGCCATTAATGGACCTTGAGGCTGTTCTTACCCACTTCGATTCATGCTGGTTTAATCTCGAAATTCTCAATAAACATTCGAATTCAACCCCTTTTTTGAATTACCAGAAAACCTCAGATAACAAAATTCAAGAAAATTTAGCAGAATATGTGTATGATTCACCAAAATTAGAAATCAAAATAGAGTTGCAGGGTGATGATTTGAGCTACGATTCGGGTTGTTTTTCACCAGATTCAGTTCTACCAGTAACCCATTTCCAACCCTTTTGTAAAAATGCAGAATCGAAGAAAGTAAAGGGTAGAAGAAGAAGAAGAAGAAGCGAAAAGTGTCTTGGCAAGAGCTTGTCGGAGCTAGAATATGAAGAGCTAAAAGGGTTTATGGATCTTGGATTTGAATTCTCAGAAGATGATGTAAATTCAAGTTTGGTTGAGATTCTTCCAGGTTTACAGAAATTAAGCAAAAACAGGTACAGCGATGATGATAAGCAAAAACTGAATTTTGTAGAGAAATCTGATCAGTTAAGAGCAAGACCTTATCTTTCTGAAGCATGGGAAGTTGTTGAAAAGAAGAAGATAATGAATCCATTGATGAATTGGAAGGTACCAGTCATGAGCAATGAAATTGATGTCAAACATAATCTCAAATTATGGGCTCATACTGTTGCTTCCACAGTAAAAGCATAAACTTCAAATCTTTGTAAATTTTTCTCCTTTTTTTTCCTCTAAAAAATGTATAAGAAGAGTAAAGTTAGCCTCTTGATCCTTTTTTTTTTTTGCTGCTTCTTGACTCACATTGTTGAGCTTCGAGTTGCAGTGTTATTGTATATTAAACTAGGAATGGGGCAAACTCCTTTTCTTCAGAATTGTATGAGAAAATTGTATTTAATGAGTTTTAAAACAGCGGCGAACCCGGAATTTGAAGATAGAGACACTACTAAGAGTGATTAAAGGGTAAGGTTACGAGTGACTTATTAATAAGGTTAGAGAAGCATCTGCTAAGGCCTCCAAAATTTTGAGGCCCAAATAAATTTTAATAGTGAATTTTGTTATTTTATTTCACTTTAAATAATATTAAACATTATAATTAAAAAAATAAAAAAATTAAAAGAAGTACAATTCTCTTTATCAAGAATATCCCGTTGACAACGGTCTTGTTAAATATAACGTCTTCTCACTTCATCTCGTATTTTAGAGCTGTAATTATCAACGAATATTCCTTCTCCAAGATCCAATTTAAATGATTGCAAATCAAATTCATCTATAAAACGCGAAGAATTGTCTCTAAAACTAGAACTTTGTTGAGAAGAATTATGTTTCGTCAAAAATCTATCCATTTCAAATCACAAGAATCAACAACAAATCTAATAAAGAATTACGCTTATAAAGAAGAACTTACCAATTTATGCGAGATAATGAGAGTGGACTTTAAATTCAATTAAGAAATGAATGGACAATGGAACAAATTTTTTTTTTAAAGAGAAAAAACTGAATTTAAAGTAAAATAATTGCTTACCTTCAACGGGATTTGATCCCACGCTCTTGCGCTACATAGAGGCGCCTTCGATCAGTGCACCCGTAATAACTTTTGATTGTTAGGGTGCACAGTTATATATATTATTGTATAACCAACTTTCTACACGTACATATTCGAATTTTTTTAAAAGTTACCGTATGCATGTGGGTCCGCCCCTGTTTTAAAGTGTGAATAGGAAATGAAGGGTTGTGATTCCCCAGAAGAGTTGTGAGTTGTGATTTTTACGAAGGGATGTGACCTTTATGAAAGATTTGTGTCTTTTCCAAGAGGTTTTGATTTTCTGAAAAGTAGTCTTTTTTAAAGGAGTTGTGACCTTTACTCTTTGTTGGCTATAAATTTGAGTCTTTCTCTCATTTATCTGCATCGAATTCTTCCTTCTTTTGCATACATTTCTTACAAAATAAAATCGATCGATCATGTCTGTGTGTGTGATTCGTTGCTGTAATTTTGAATTTGTTGAAATTATTAAAGTTTGAAGTACCGCTATTTTTTTAATGGTTAATCCATTTTATCTTGGGAAAAATTAATTTACAAGCTCGATACTTGAGGGGATAAGATTTTTAAGGATACACAGTGGGTTCTGTGGATCAGATAGTTCTTTGTATTTTTCTTTTCATCGTTTATTATTTCTTATTTGTTAATTTGAATACTGGAGATAACAAACTTAACAAATTTATATTGTTAGTTTTTTCTTTGATAAGGAAATCACTTTTATTTTCTGTGTTCTTTTTATTGGAGAAAACAAAAGAGAAGAAAAAGATAATTATTTTATCATATGAAAAAAGAGATTCGAGATGAATTAGTACTATTTTAATATTTTTGAGTATATTTTCTGTGCTAATATTTTTTTGGATGGGCAAAATTGTTTTTTCTTTAGCAATTGCATTCAAACATTGCACCTCTTCAATTTTCTTATCAATGAGAAAAATTATTTTGTGCATAAAGGTTAAGATGTGCACTTAAATTATTTTTCATATATTCTTGATTTTATATAACTATGAGAAGAAGTAAATAAATTGATGTTGTCTTTTAACAATTTTGAACATGAGTTTAGTTTCTCGTTGAAATTCAATGTCTTCTAAGAAAAATTGGAATATGAACTGAAAAAGAAGGGAAAAAATTAGCAAAAAAAAAATGACTTGGACGGAATCATTGCTCACAAATAGAATATGATTCAATAAGGGGCAATAATCAGGTTTTGTCTTTATTTCCCTTGATTATTATTTTTCTATCTTTTATAAGTTATGAGATTTATTTCATAAATGTTATGATAAATAGTCATTATGTAATGATCTCACAGTATATCTTTATTATTATTAATATGTATTTGTTTAGAGGAGAAAAAAAACTTTGTAACTTTCTATTCCATGTGAAATTTGATTGTGTCTGACTTTTGAAGACTAATATCTTTTTATATTTTACTTCTTTTGTTTGAAGAATATAAGAGTTTCACGAACAAATCAAATTGTGCATTGATTTGAAAAATATAGAAACTTCACCAATTTATTAAATGCTTTGTTTGAATGCTTATTCTTACTTGAAGAGTACAAAATTTTAGTCAAGAATATTAAGGCTAAATGATTTGAAAAAGATAAAATATTTATCATTAGCTAGAAACAATACTGTATTTGAAGTTTCTTGGAGATTAAAAACCTTTTTGGTTTACTACTCTGTCTGAATGTGAAACTGATTCATAGAATATAGAAATTTCATCAGAATCAAGGTTCATTCGGTTAATGATTAAAAGAACATAAAAACTTCACCATTAAACTAGAAATGAGTTTTTATAAAGATTGAATCTTTATTGTTAGTATTCTAAATACTTAAGTGGTCTGTCTAATTGTGACAGAAAGAAAAAAACACTAGTGCCATAAAATTAGTGATTTTTGTGCCTTATATGGGTGTTTCTATGAATTAAATCTCCAAAAAAAAGATCCGTGTTGCCAATGTGTATTTTGATGGTATACAATTTGAAAACATGTGGAGAAAAAATGTGGAGAATAATTTCAAATACTTGAAAAATATTTTTGAGAACATATTTAAAATGGGGATTCTTTACTTGTGATAAAGACAAAATTAGACTTATGATCTAATTTAAATTAGAAAGTACAAGATATGAAATTTATGACAATCTTGTATTATGTTAGACCTACAAAATTATTGGAGTATATTTGATATTGTGGTCGTTGAGGCTCTCTAAACTAGTATATGATATGACTAGTATAATATCACAAAATTATGTTACTCGTTCAAAAGAATTATATTCTTTGATGAAAAAGTGTCACTTAAAATATTGTAATTTTTTCATGAAAAGATATGTGTATTAGAATTAATTTATTTATATAGACATGAACATTGGTGAAAATTGATCTGTTATATTTGTGTTGTAAAACAAATATTTGAGTTATATTGCCCTTATTGGACCGATGAGACTATGGTCATGTGTAATTCTATAAAAAATTGAATGTTATTGAAATGTTTTTCTGAAAAGGACATCTGGCAAAACACTTGTAAATTAAAATGTGTTCATAGCTAAGACAAACAAAACAATGAGAACAAAAAACAGTTCAAGGGTTGATTGTGTGACTTATATTATCTAGGTATACACCAAAGTTCGACGGTTCAATGATATCAAATCTACCAATTGACCAAGTATATTCGATACATATTCACTATGGAAAGACCACTTATCTTGATGCAATCAATCTTTACTTACGAATCACATAATTTTTTATGCATACGTCTTAACAAAAGTCATTCCCTATTCATGTGGGGGATAGTTGGGTTTTAAAGCTATGAACATGAAATGAAGAGTTGTGACTCCTCGGAAGGGTTGTGACTTTTTCGAAGGGATGTGAACTTTATGAAAGGGTGTGTCTTTTCTAAAGGATTGTGACTATTCGAAAGGTTGTGTCTTTTTCAAAAGGTTGTCTTTTTGCAAAGATTTGTGACCTTTAACCTTTGTTGGCTATAAATAGAAAGGTTTTCTCTCATTTTTGCATCGAATTCTTCTATTCTTTTGCATACATTTCTTACAAAATAAAATCGATCGTGTATGTGTGTGATTCGTTACTGTAATTTTGAGTTCTTTGAAATTATAGAAGATTGAGGTACCGCTAGTTCTTTAATGGTTAATTCAATTTACCTTGGGAGGACTTAATCTACAACCTCGAGTACTTGAGGGGATTAAATTTCTTCAGAATACACGGTGAGTTCAGTGGACTCGTATAGTTCTTTTCTTTTTATTTTCATCTTTTATTATTTCTATTTGTTAATTTGAATACAGGAGATAACAATATTTTCATAGTGAGTTTTGAATTCCTGACTGAGATATTCAACGATATCGAAGTTCTAATTTGTATTTAGTTGAATGTACATATTTGTCAAGAATGCTATCGAAATAAACAGGGTGACTCAATGCCTTTAAAAATAAGACATATCTCTTAGGCCGCTAAAATCGAAGGGTTTAATTTTTTAGTATTAACGAAATTATCTTAAGCTTTTTTTATGAAAAAAAATAAAGAATATTTCAATTTGTTTCGAAATATTAAAAAATATTTCTTTTTCCTAGATCAATTTTTAAATTTAACTTCTACATGGTATATTTAAGACCACAAGATTAAAATATCTATATCTATATCTATATCTTTAGTTTAAGGACATAATGAAAAATAAAACTTTTTTTTTTAAAAAGAAAGAAATAACTTGAATCTCGTATATGAAAAATAATTAAAATTTAGTCCTTCAACTTATTTTTGACAACTCTGATGAGAATCATTTTTTTGTTCAATCTTTAAACAGAGAATTTTTTATTAATGAAAGAAGTGACAACTTTTTGATGAAGTTGACACAATCCCCGCTAAATGATGTTGCTGACAACTCAAATTTGAGGGTTGTATGTTCCACAGATGGTTTGGTAATCGCCGTAACTTTGTGTTTCCAAAATATTTGTATATATAATTCATCAACAGATGAATACATTGTTCTCCCCACACCTGATGTGAATTTGAGAAAACTAAGTCTTTAAGTGAATATCGCAATTGCTGTTGGATTTGGTTTTGATCACATTTTTGAGTCTTATAAAATTGTGAGAATTCTCAGTTATTTGAATTCTGCGAGAGAGCAAGTTAGTGGAGTAGAGGTTTATTCCTCCGGATCACAATCTTGGTACATATATGTAATATGACAGAAAAATGCTATCAAAATAAATAAAGTTACTGCAAATTGAAACGTTTCTTTAAAGCTTCAATTTGTACACATTGTTAGCTTTAGCCTAATAAATTTTACGAAGTTATCTTTTGGATTACACCATAATCAAATTATAAAGCAAACGTATCGTGCATATTTGTGTTATGTCTTGTATAACTTTATACATTTTCGCTTTCCTTTTGATATACGATTCTATAGAAATTTGTCAACTCAAATTCTAGAAGCATGTCAATCTTTCTATTAGACCCGCCCTTTGTTCACACTCTTTGCAACCTTTTGTTGTTCTTTCGGTGCTTAATCGCATTGGCTTTGGGAGTTGATATTTCTTTTGCTTTAAGCCATAATTGTAACATAGCAATTTCAAATAAAATTCAAAAGTCAGCCATGTTTATCATTGTTAATGTTTAAAATATACATCGATTTTGTCTTTTTTTTTTGTTTTGATTCATTGACTACTGTTTGAGAAAGACATGTCAAATGAGCGTGGAGTACAGTTTAACTTTGAAAGAAGTAATTAACTAGATCGAAGACTTACTCTTAAACTGCAAATTTTTTTATGGGTAATGTTAAATGGTTAGAAAATTTAAACACTTTCTCTGTTTCAATTTATATGACTTACTTTTTTTTTTAGTCCGTCCAAAATAGAATGACACATGTAAACAATTTAACTATAAAATGTCTATTTTATCCTTAATGATTTAGGGCAACTTTCACATATAACAAATAAAAAATTTATATTTGTATGCTATAGCAAAGTTTGCATAATTGCGCTCCATAGCAAACATAAAAACTGTATAATTCGCTATACATATACAATTGAAGCGAATTGTATAAACGAAGTGTATAAAACGAGAAAGAGAAAGACACTTGGGCAGAGAATTGTATAAAAACGAAGTGTATAAAACGAATTGTATGATTATAAGTGATAGAACGATTATATACAATTTGAATTTGTATAAAATGAGAAAGAGAGAAAGACAAAAGAGAATTGGGCAGGGAATATACAATTGAATCGAATTGTATAAAACGAGAAAGAGAGAAATTAGATACAATTTGAATTTGTATAAAATGAGAAAGAGAGAAAAGCAAAAGAAACTGGGCAGGGGAGTATTTTTATTGTATAATTATAAGTGTATAGGATGAAAATATATGTACTTGCATGTGTATATACAATTTTCTCACGCTTTATACAAACAGAAACGCAATTTATATATTTCGCTTCTATTTGTATAAGTGAGAAAGGCGAGGGTGGCGAGCGAGATTTGGGAGAGTGGCGAGCGAGATCTGGAAGAGGGGAGAACAAAAATATATGTATTTATACAATTTCCTCTACTTTATACAAATAGAAACAATTTTTATACACTTGTGTTTGTATAAAAAGTGAGGAAGCGAGCGAGAGATTGGAGGAGAGTGGCGAGCGAGATTTTTGGGAGAGAGGGGACTGACAAATTTTGGCAAACGTTTGCTATGGAGCACAATTATATCAAACCCTAGCTACTCCATTTATTTTAAGTTATTAATTTGCTATTATATACAATTATCCCAATGATTTACAACCACACAAAATTTTGTCATTTATTTTAGACCACAAATTTTAAAAGTGTTCCTTTCTTTTTTTAAACTTCAATCGATATACCGCACATAAAGTGAAACGGAGGGAGTAACATCTTTTTTTTTTAAAAAAATAAAAAAATATTTTTTTTCATTTTTAATTAAAATGTATTAAAATTAAAAGAATAAAAATATTTAAAAAAGATAAATAATATATGTAAAATAAATTCTGATCAAATTTTGTAGCAAAAAGAAATTTTCCTTTCTTTATTACTCAATTACACTTATAACGACACAGGGATTAAGAATTTGTTGAGAATAGAAAATTGTGAAAGTACAAAAGGGAGGTAAATTGTGAATTTATTGGACTAAGAAAAAATTTATGAACTTCAAAACAATTTCCATTCGGATGCATGATTATTTAGGGATAACAAATATTGAGCCATGTAAAATATGTCTAATAAAAATAATCCCTTGTTCAATAATAGCTGTCAATTATTGACTTGATACATTTCTTGTTAAATTATAAATAGAAAGATAATTATCATTTGAATATACTTTCTCTATTTCATATTCATTTTATTTTTGGGGTGTTTCAAACCCTTTGAGAAAAGTAGATTAAGACATAAATTTAAACATAAATTTTCACTTTTATCCTTATTAATTATTGTCAAATTTATAATTAAAATAACTAAATATTAATTAATCATTAATTCCATACTAACTAAAGAAAGGTAAAATTGAAAGAATACTCTAAATGTAATCTTGAAAATTGAACAATTAAGCTAATTTAAAAATAAAAAATGCTTTAAAAATTAAATTAATATGAAATGGAGTGAAATATAAACTTATCTATGAATTTCATAAATATATCAGACATTTTTAGTTTTAGTATAATGAACAAATATTATTCAACCGTGAGAGTAAATTACAATTCACCTGTTATGTAAGTCCATTTTTCCTACCATCCAATCCAAAATTATTACAGTGAATTTCATTTTATGGGGTCATTATTACTTCATTCAACACAATAAAAACATTTTGATTCCTAGTTCGTACCAGCAATATTAAGTTAACGTTAAATTATAAATTTTGAAATATTCTTGACAAATATTATTTAGATGAAAATTTGGGTGAAACTTCATTATGTGTTTGATCATAGTATTTGAGAAATATATTTCACTTTTTTAGAAAAATATGATTTATACCCATAAATTTTAAAAATTATCAAAATTAACCATAAGTTTGTATTACAAGTCAATTAAATCTTCATTGCAATAATAACAAATAGTGTACATGACACTAGAGTAATATGGTAGTTTGAAGTGAGTGCAACAAACATCATTTCATACAGCGTGAAGTAGACAAAACACATGATTTTGTTATCCTAAGTCGATTGTTCATTATTTTGATCAACAACCATATCATCATTTGATATTCACTAAATATTTCATCAATAATTTGGTGTTCTGATAAAAATTATGTAATACAACGAAAACAATTACTATAGAGGGTGTTTTTGTAAAAATAAACATTTGAGATATTTCAATTTTCAAAAGATCCAATAATGAGATTTGACCCAAATACTAGAAAAAAACTAGTATTTAAAAGTTTAAGATATTTATCAAAAATATTTATTAAATAAGAACAAATTATATGAATAAATACTATTTATCAATTTTTTTTCAAATATTATTTGAAAAATCCATGGCCAAATGGGTGTAAGATTTGTTTCTCGCATGTATCATAAGATGTGTTTTTCTATAAGATACGACTGTGGCTTAAAATATCATTTTCATTACTTACATTTTTTCTAACAAATACGACACATCTATTGATGCGAAAGGGGAAAACACATTCACAAATCACAACAGGGTATAAAAGGGGTTTATTGGTAGAGACAAAGTAAGCAACTGAGAAAGAGTAGAATGGAGGAACCAAGAAAGCTCAAAGGTCACAAAGCCAGCACCACCTGCTGTATCGCCTCTCAAAACCGCCCTGGTCTTATTGCCACCGCAGATGAGGTGAACCCTTTTCCATATTCTATGTCACTTTCCATTTCAAGAACCTTTTTTTTTTGTTTAAATTAGACACCCAGATGAAGCATAGGTCTTGAGGGGTAGTTTTGACTGCTGAATCTTGAATTTTGTGATTAAAAAGATTGAATTTTTATTGAAAGTGCATTACTTTCGACTGTTGCTTTATTGTTTATTGATTTATTGATTATTTTCTTGGGAAATATTAGGATGGTTGTGTGTGCTGGTTCGATTTGAGGTGCAAAGATAAAATCTTTACCATGGATGTTGGAAATGGTAACCCAGTTTCATCAATATGTTTCAAGCCAGGTTTGTAATTTTTTTTTCCTTCTTATTTAATGGGTGTTGTGTGATTAAACAAAATATTTACTGTGTACTTTATTAAGGTTTATTGCATCTATGTACTCCCAAATGAGAACCATAAGATGATGGACAGAGCAATACAGGGGGCTGGTGTCTGAGGATTCCATTTCATCCTTGAGAGACCACTGTTGTTTCTGTCCTTGTGTTAATTGCATCATATCCAGATTTGTTACATAGTCCCTTTATTTTTTCTTCTGTAAGTTCTGACTAAAGCTTGACTCAGCCTTGCAATTAACAAATCAAGACCTAAATGGAGCCTAATGGATTGAGGGAATTAATATAAACCACCCCAACTAGAATTGAGGTATAGTTGATTGATGTCTAGTGGTGAGAGCAAAACATGTGATGTGTGGGTTAGATGGTCACAGGTCCGAATCTTGCTGCAGGAAAAATTCCCGGTATTTAAGTGTAGAGTGTGGATGTGTTATCCACTGAGTTTTGAACTGTGCGCCACTTGGGTTATATAAAAAACTATGTATCTTTTGTTTGGCACTTTGACAATGTTTATGATTACACATTCCAGGAGTTGAGAAGTCTGAATACTAAAGATTTAAATGGAAGTACTTCAAATCTTGTTGGAACAAATTATTTGGGGTGTGGGAGAGGAGATGAGCTTGGGAGACAACAATGTCTTGATTCTCTGTGTTGAAAGTTAAGGGTTCAGATGAACGCGTAGACGAAAGGCTACATCTGCCCCTGAATATAGCAAAAGAAAAATGTAATGATTTGATAAATTGATGAATACAATGGACACCTATTTATAGATGTCAAGCATTAAATATTCTACTATGAGACACAATACTAAAAACTTACAGTTCTAATGTTCTAAATCTGGTATTCCAACGCTAGCATTTCACGTACTAACTTGCTCCCTCAAACTCAAGGTGAGAAAACATATTTGGCTATTTGATAACAAAATAAAGTAAGTTTCCAGTGAATTGCCAAACAAACATGCCATAAATTTTGTCAGAAGATCACACTGATTTTTTTTTTTTATGGAATATAAGTGGTGACAGAGGTCCTTACTTCTTCAAAAATAAAATAAAATTGGTGACAAAGGTAGTTTCACACTGTCGCCACAACGGTCGCCAAAAATGCCACTGGATAAGAGATGTGTTTTCACCGGGAAAAAAAAGAGAGATGTGTTTTCACCGGAATAGTAACAAGAAATATGCACAGCACCATCAGAATGATAACTGGGAAGAGGCACGATGTTGCCAAAACAGGTGCCTCAAATGAGGTGTAGTGTTACTGGAATTGTCTCCAAGAATAGACATGGTATTGTTGAACAGTCATGGGAAGGATATAAGGATAGTAAAACTATTTAAGCAAAGAAATAAAAGCTAGTTAGGTCTCTACTATCTACTATGGCGTAGAGACTCTATTTAAGTTTCTAGTATGAGCGTACAAACTCTGATACCTGTGAGAATTATGAACGGGAATGAACTGTATTGATGGCTTGATAATTGATGAATGCAAGACACCTAATTATATTTGTCAAAACATAATGCACAAACCATATTCTTTTAGAACAAAGGAGAAAAGATAATAAATGGCATATACCACTATAACTTAAGAACTTCTTATATTCCAACTCTAATACTCTTAACACTAACAAAGAACATTCCAACGAAAAGCACATGCTGCTGCTTTAGACAAAATAAATATGCTATTTTAGGACAGTCACTGAGAATTAAGTGACTACTGATTTTGAGTTCTCTGTTAGTTCTGCACTGTAATAAGTTAGTTGGAGGGATGATAACCTTCCGCTGGAACTGATAGCATATTTTGAAATTAGTGAGAGTCGTCAATTTCAAACATGGTATCCATGGTGCAGGAAATGAAGATGTTGTTTATGTCTCATTGGGAAGTGAAGTCAAATGCTTTGATGTGAATATGGTAATGTTATATTGTTCCACCATTACTTTCTCGTGCTTTTTTTAAACTTGTTTCTTTTATGTGCTTTTAGAATTTACCGCATCTTGTGTGATTATGGTACCTCACAAATGGCTAAATATGTTTTTTTAGTGGCAATTAATGATCTTTGTGTAAATGCCCCTAAAACCTATAGCGACATTGAATTCAATGACAATTAACTAATGCCGGTAAAGGCTTTAGCACTCTTTGCTAGTGTGCATACTTATTTTCTAAATTTAGACCTTTACCGGCATCTCTCTGAATGAAGTGCTTTCCCTTTTTACGTTGGTTTGAGTTGGCTTCTCTCCACTTGTTCTCTTTTATCACTTTTGGGCACAATTTTTTTTTTATTAATCCAGTTTAACTATATCTCAAGGTTACTGCATCGAAACTGTTGCACAGTTACAATTACAACAAGGATGAGATAAATCAGGTATAATTTCTGTTTGTTTTCTTTTTTTATCCTTACACTTTTTCCTTTCTCTCACTGTCCATACCTTTTAAGAATGGACTTTTGCACTATAAATTTTACATTGTTCTCCTCTTTGCATAAAATCTGCCATGTGCTCGTTTTGTTATTTTCCAACTTGTCATGTTATCAGGAGTATGCCCGATCATTAGTTCAGTTGGCAATGCAATATCTTGCTATCTTCAGCATCTTCTTTTTTATTATCTCCGTCCCAATTTATGTGGATCCTTTCGTTTCCCTAGAGTTAATTTGACTAAATCTTTGAACTAAATTGGATTAGATCAATTTAGGGGTCGTTTTCAAACATTGATAATGCAGGGATGGGATTAGTAATGCAGGGATAATCAGGGATTAGTAGTGAGGGATTATATTTTGTCAAGTGTTTGGTTCACTACTTTCCACTTAATTTTGTGTTTGATTTAAAACTGTACAAAAAAAATTCTTTCCTATTATACCCTTGTGTTATTATGAGTGTTTATTTCATATGGTTGGGTCAAGATAGATAACCATCGGATCGGATAATTTTTTTTAAAGAATTTTCTATTCCATTTATTTAGTTAAATGAAATACATATATACATAAAATTGTTATTTATTTTAAGGTGTGACGTACCACTAAGAATCATTGATGAAACAATGTATTTCTAATTTATTGTTGGTCAAGTATATATCTTAAACTAAATATAGATTTAAGACTACTTAAATACCTAAAGCTTATTTTTTTTATAAAAATAAAAAATAGTTCAAGTGTGTAATCGACAAACTATCTTGAATAAAAAGAATAGAGAAAAAAATATTAGTAAAATCATTAAATTACACAGATTTAGAAAATTAAAAAAAAAAAATTATAACCATTCCAATATAAATAAAAAGGAAATTAAATACAAAAGAAATTTAGGAAAAGGAATAAGGGGTTAGTTTAGTCATTTAGGGGTCTTATCCAAGGTTTAACAAACCTTGGATTAGTTATCCCTCCATTTTCCAGTGATAAGATATGACCATATATGATGGATAAGCAATCCATGGAATAAATTAGTTGAAGTAACCAAACTAATCCATGGATTATTTTATCTAATACCGCCTACCAAACGAGTCCTTAATGTTTTAAAATTAAAGTTTAGATTTTCAAAAACTATACGAGAAGTACTATAAGTTGCAATTTTTCGCATGAAAATATGATGAAAAATAATTTTAAAATGTTGGTCATAGTTCACATAGTTTGATCTCGAAAAATGGGAAGTCCACATAAATTGGGACAGAGGGAGTGGTCTTGAGCCTCTCATCTTGTGAGTATTTTGGGACTTCAATTCCAAGAACTTCAGCTAATGTAACAGTTATTTACCATTCTTATCTCTCAACCTGATCCATTTATTTGTTTTTTATTTTTTAGCATTAGCTCAAGGAGTTAAGCTAAAATCAATTTAGGAGGTTTCTCGTGTGGTTACCTGCCTGTTCACACATGTAAATTTTATGGATCACTTTGCTTTTCAAACCCAAATAGTGGTACACGTTGATGTAATTTCAGGACTAGGTACACAAACTAGGGAAAAGTTACACTACTTATCTGTCCATCTCATTCTGTAAAATCCCTTTGCTTCAACACCACGCTAATAGGTTGATTGCTCTGCAATAAACTGTACCAGATCTCAACATTGACAAATCTGAACTCTGAAAGTTCTGATAAAATATAGGGTTTTGTTCGAGAAGCTTCCCTTGTTTCTATTAGGCAATTGTGCTCTCAATTCTCTGTTTTTTAGGCTCTAGTGTAAATGTCATGTCCAACAGATTTACCTTTCACAAGCTTGATTACAGAAATTTTGGATTTACTCTGTATTTGTTCAATCGGATATGTATTAGACTTTGTCCATTCAATTTTGTGATGTTTAAATATCTTCCCTTCAACATTCTAATCTCTTATGATTTCTCCTATCTATCATATTTCAGGCACCTCAATTAGGTGTACTATATCTTCAAACAATGCCTATTCTGTTTCTGTGTGCTTAACCTTTCTGTTTTGTAGATTGCTTGCAGCTCGAAGTCATCTTTCCTCGCTGCAGCAGATGATAGTGGTGATGTCAAGGTAGGACAGATAGTTCCTCTGTTCTATAAGTATGTTGGACATCTGTTACGCTGTTCCCATCAGAGATAAAACTGATGAGTTGTGAAACTTTTAAAAAGATAAAAACTGTTCCACTGTTTCCATAATGTTGGACATCTGAGTGCTACTTGTGTTGCAGATCATTGACATCCGCCAAAATCGCATGTACAAAACATTGAGAGATGGCCACACAAGTGTATCCTTTTTATATAGTTACTATAATAAGTTTGTACCTTCCCCCCAGAAACATCATGATTTTTGTATGTCATTCATTTTAATTAAAATTTACTGTTCTACATTCTATTTATTTGTTGTTGCCCTTCTTGTATTATCTTTTTTGCATGTGAAGTCCTACTTGTATTTTGGCTGTGAAGATTAATTCCAATTTTTCTTCCCCCAACTTCACATAGGGCACTATTTTTGTATTCCGAACCTATCATCATTTGTGACCTTCACTATCTTATCAGATATGTAGCAGTGTTCAATTCATCCCTTGGAGACCTTGGGAAGGTACTTTTTAAACTTAAAATTTTCGGAATTCCTACATCCCTATCTGTGACATTGACCTTCCCCCTCTAGATATACATATGACCTACATAAATGTTGAACTGATTGGCCTACGTAAATGCATGAACCAGACACACTTGAAATTTTAGCACCATAAGAAGTATGATAATGTTTTTATCCACTGTTATTTTAGAGGTATACGATGTCTACTTATACATAGACTGCAGCTTTCTTGGAGAAACTAACTCTTCCTCTAAGTTGTACTTCTAGTCTCTTTGTGAGTTTAAGCTGGTAAGTTTCTGAAGGTTTGCATTGGCTAGAATTTGACAAATTAGTCATAATCTTGTAAAGAATGATACCATTTTTAGAATGATATACAAGTTCGATCTGCAATAAAGTTATGTGTTTTGATAACTGAAATCAATTAAGACTTCTTTTACAGTTGCTGTCTCTCTGCTTCTCTCTCTCTTGCTGTGTGTGTGTGAGAGAGACAGAGAGAGCGAGACTTCAAAGAGAGATGCAGACACACAGTATATGACATCCCTTGGCCCTTTAGTTTTTACAAGAGAATCTTGCTGTAGGGTTCGTCGTGCAACCAATCACCAGGTTAATCTATATGGGATGGCAACATAAGGTTTCATAAAACATGGAAGTTGTGGCGAATAAGGTTTTCGTAAAACATGCAAATTGTGACAGCGTGCTACATATTATTTAATTTCTGATGATGTTTGAAGAACAATGTTTACTGTCAATTGCTATGCCAAACTATATACTGTCAGTCTGCTAAAGCTCTTGCTAAGTCAGCCTCCTAGCTAAAAGTTCCAGGAATGTTTTTCATAAGCTGATGATGACAGTAGGTTGTGTTTTTTTGTCTCATTTTTCAGTCATTACTGGGGGTCTTGATTCAAAACTTGTTCTATGGGACTTCTCCAAGGGACGGCCGCGGAAGATTTGGGACTTTGGTATGTTAAGCCTTCTACTATGCACTCTTATCTAGATCTGCAATTTCTAGTATTAATTCCTTTGGTAATATGTACCTTCAAGTTTAGGCATGCCTTATTACACCAGAACTGCATATCTGAATTGTAGGTGTGCCTAACGACACTAGCTACATACCCACCTAGTTATAGGAATTCCCAATCCTCCCATTCTATTATAGTAGTTGGTTAATTAAGAACAGATGTTTTTATTGAATATTTCATATAGTAGTTTAAATAGGATATGTAATGGTTGAATATGTGTAAGACAATATTAATATTTTCCCCGTAAGTCTAAATAGATAAAATGATATTGTTATAAGCAAACATGGATTTTCAGAGAGATAAGTTTCAGGAGTACGAGTCAAGTGTGTAATATTGTGTAACTTTGCTTTCTATTTTCCATTTTCTATGGTATTGGCCATGTGGCAGAAGAAATACTCAATGAGTAAATTATTAATCAGATAACTGGTCATTGGTCAATTGTTGGAGCATGGAATGGTCCACATTTAGAATTTTATCTAAAAGTATCCTCTCTTGCTCAGAAACATCACTGACATTTCAGTTTGTTGGTGAGAAAGGGGAATTGAGAGTAGACAGTCCATTATCTTCCTCCCATTTTTACTGATTGAATTAAGTATCTTCCTCCCATTTTAAATATTAAGCTAGAGCTCTTAGCTTGGGTGTGTCATAAATTTTTGCAAGAGTGATTTTCTACATTTCAAGTTGTCTGCCTAGCAAGATTGACCAGAAAAAATTCAGGACTACTCTAGTGGGATCTGACTACTTTAATGCTCAAAATTCCTACTGCTCAGTCAAGTTCACGTGAGACCTAAAAAAATGATTACTGCTTTCTGCCAGTGACATCTAATTTTGGTTCTCTTGTTGCCATTTTCAAAAGAATCTAACTCAGCCTTTCTGCGACATCTATGGTACCCCCTTCATCATTTTACATAAGTTCACCCATCTTGGACAGACATATGGGCATTTCCAGTGGATCCTTCACAGTGCATACAAAACGTAGAATGGCTGAATACAGTGTCAGATACATACGTGCATCCAGTACTCATAGCCCAGCTAATGTATGAACATTCCATGTTGCTATATCTAGCTTATCAAGATTGGCTGTTGAAGTTCTCTTTATTTGCTGCAGGCACACTTGACGCAGGAAATAAAGGGAATACGGGACAATGTTTGAACCCTGCCTTTGTTCATGCTCTGGCTCTTCCCGAAGTTGATGTGGTGGATAGATTTGTGAAGATTTGTGCTGTGGGTAGGGGTGATGGAGTTGTTTCTATAATAAACGTTGAGTCAGAGCTCAATACTGTCAAGTCTAAGAGTTTGGCTAAACCCAAGAAAGGTTCTAAGTCAACCCCTAAAGATGGCGGTTCTTCTGCTGATCCTGAAATTGAGAATCAAAATGGAGGAGACCTGCACCTTGATCACTCTTTGGGAGGACACACTGCTGCTGTATCCTGTGTGTAAGTTTTCTTCTTAGCGTATAGCAGGCTCAAATCTACTCCACCAGCCAGCACTAATCTGCTGAAATTCTATTAGGACTTTCTCCACATTTGGAGACAAAGGGAAGTTCATAATTTCTGGTGGAAATGACAGACAAGTAAAAGTATGGGATTGGTCTAAGTTTTTCATGGCTGGTGAGACGAGCAGTGGCACCGATTTCCTTCGTTCTAGCTTAAGTTTGAGCAGAAAAGTGAGTTTCATTTCATTGCCTTTTATGCCCTCTCTGTCTGAAACTTTATGCCTCAATCGTTTAGTGTATATGTCTCACGATTAGCTCTTTAATTAATTAGGTAAATTGGCTGTGCACAACTCCTACTGACTCAGAGAACCTAATTGTCTGTGATACATCCAAGATAGTGAAGGTTTACAACATCGGGTGAAGCAGCACAGATTGAGCTGAGATATTGCTTCTTGTACATGATGTTACTCTCGTAGAAAGTTATGCTCCCAATATGCCAGTTTTAGGTCTTTTCTCTTGTATGCTAAACTGGACAGGCATGGCTTTGCCAAACAAAGGTTCTACCCTGCAGGGTTGTGACCTAAACAGCTAGGTGCTACAACAATGATATTGGCTTATGCTTGTGCTTCTGTAGGATTAGATGTTTCCTTTCCGATGTAATTGCAAAAAGATATCTAAGATATCAAGAATCTGAGCCTGTCTCTTCATTTTCTCTCCCCTTTTTTTTGGTAGGGATTGGGATTTGGATCCTGAGACATTGATTTTGAGAATTCATATTACTTAATTAGATATTTGCTTCAATGCGATATTGTTTGTATATTATCCTCTTAATCTGTAAGCAGCAATACAATATTAATAAAACACTCTGAATGAAGATGTCTATTGCATGTGTGCTTGAGTAGTGTGC
The DNA here is from genome assembly GCA_016801875.1 of Solanum sitiens. NCBI lineage: Eukaryota > Viridiplantae > Streptophyta > Magnoliopsida > Solanales > Solanaceae > Solanum > Solanum sitiens. Next base: position 2,208,214 of record JABWTJ010000001.1, read on the forward strand.
ATGCAATTGTGAGGTCTACCTATTTGTTGGAGACTTGCATACCTAATTGTGGGCCTCTTTAAAACACTTTTCTTGGTACATTACGTCATTGATGTGTCCAATACATTGATATTGAACTTTATGGTATGTATAACATCTATTTTTACATCACCATATGTAAAGGTAACATGAATTTCACATCTGATTATCGCGAGTTTCCATTTTTTGATGTTAAATTTTTTTGATCTTGTTAATGTGAACAGAATGATGTTAGACAGTCCAACTGTGATTATGTTGTTATTGTGATTGTATTCACGTATATTTGGTGAAGAGAATAATCTTATTTGCGAGATATAAACTAGGCAATCTATAAGTAGAGCATAAAAACATGAATAAATTGGGCATAGTTACTATTCAAGGTAGAATGGGTTGAAATAATATGTTATTCAGGCCCAATATTAACAAAAATTTTTTATTTAACTTAGAGAGAGAAGAAAACAGAAGGGAGGTACAAAAAAAAAGATATTAGGTCTGAATTACATCATTTCATGTTAGAAGCTTTTATTCTTCCTTGATTTTGACTGTAAATCTATAGATCTCAAGAGAGAATTTTCCTTGATCAGAAAAAAAAGCTTAAGTTGTATGCATTGGTGTTATAATATTTTTTATTTTTTTATACGCTGTTTACAGACAAGTTTCTAAGATAAGTATTACTATTTGCTAGTCTAATAAAAATGATAACTATCATATTATAAGTTTGTGTATAAAAGATTTTATACACTATTAATATATATAACTTGAATCCAAAGATATAAAAGAGGAAAAGAAGGAATGTGGCTTGACTAAATCTGTCAAATGAGGTGTGGAGGGTGGCTCAGTCTTGAAGCTGCAGCCTGACTTAAAGTTTGGTACAATAAGTTGGTTAAGATGTGTAAACTCCAACCATACTCATTCCTTCAAACTTCAGCAATTTTTTTTTTAAAAAAAAACTGCCCACACATTGCTTTCTTCTCTGAAAAATGTACCTTTGATACCAACTTCTCAACCTACAAGGCCTTGTAACCACCCTCCAAACTTTCCTTCACCATTACAATAATATTTCTCATTCCTTAGCTCTTTTCAAGTCGGTGAAAACATTCCTTCTTTATATTCTTGCCACTGAAACAGGAGAAAACCATCATTTGTGTGCTAACTGTGGCCAAGAGTACTAGTGACTAGTACTGTTCTTGTGAGTGGAAAAAATGATGGAGTCAGGGGTTCCAATATGCAACATTTGCGGCGAACAAGTTGGATTAGCTAATACTAATGGTGAAGTCTTTGTGGCTTGTCATGAGTGTAACTATCCTGTTTGTAAGACTTGCATAGATTATGAGATCAAAGAAGGACGCAACGCATGTCTACGCTGTGCAACTCCATATGATGGTAAGTAAATTATGTTTTCTTTTATGACTAAAGCTTGATATTTGACAATTTGGCTTTCTTTCTGATCCCATATAGTTATTTGTATATAGAATACCTAAGGAAGTGTAACATAGTACTATGCTTATTGTTATGCAGAAAATGAGCAAGAATCTACTAACCATGCTATAGTGGCTTCTCATCCTGATACTGCACAGGTACTAAGTCATGTCTGGTGAAACTTCACATCTATAGTCTACAAATTGAATTTTAGTTGGTGACGAATTATTGTTTCCAATATAGGATGCTGGAGTTCATGCTAGAACTGTCAGTTTTGTTTCAACAGTGGACAGCGGTAAGTAGATGGAAGCTTTGCTGCACAACATTCATAAGAGCTGTTTCTAGTCTAGTTCAATAGATAACATTATATTAAATTATTTTTTATTTCCTCATGAAGAATATCATGATGATACGGGGAATCCAATATGGAAGAATAGAGTGGAAAGTTGGAAGGAAAAGAAAAACAAGAAAAAGAAGAATCAAAGTAAAGCTGTTGTACAAGAAGCTGCTGAAGTTCCACCTGAGCAGCAGATGGAAGAAAAGCCACAGTAAGTAGGCCTTTGCAAAAGCAACTTAACTAGACGATAAATTTCGTGAAATTGGGAAGTAACCATGTTACAAATAGTATTGCAGTTTTTTGTCTGATTTCATAGTTCTCTTTCTTTTATCTAGATTTTTAAATAACTATGAAGAAAACAGGGAATTTTCTAGTTGTAAAAGACTGATACTTGATCCACCTTCAGTGATTTTGAATCTTCAACTTACTCTATCTTTATCATGCATGTATTAATTACTTGTAATATAACTTGTGTGCAGGTTAGCAGATGCTGCAGAGCCACTTTCAAGAATCATTCCAGTGCCGAAGTCTCAAATTACTCCATACAGGATTGTAATTATTGTTCGATTGATAGTTCTCTGCCTTTTCTTCCACTATAGAGTAACACATCCAGTTGAAAGTGCCTATCCCCTGTGGTTTATTTCTGTTTTCTGTGAGATCTGGTTCGCTTTCTCGTGGGTGTTGGATCAGTTCCCTAAATGGTCTCCTATCAACCGAGAGACATATCTTGACAGGCTTTCTGCAAGGTTAGAAATCTTCTGCACAAATATTCATATCACTTCTAATAGTACATATCCCAACTTCTTTGCATTTTTTCACTTGAAGTTAACTTTGTTTGAACGTTTCTAGGTATGAAAGGGAGGGAGAGCCTTGCCAGCTTGCACCTGTCGATTTCTTTGTCAGTACAGTGGATCCCATGAAAGAACCTCCATTGATTACTGCCAACACTGTTCTCTCGATCCTTGCAGTTGACTATCCTGTCGAGAAAGTATCCTGCTATGTATCCGATGATGGTGGCTCAATGCTTACATTTGAGTCACTTGCTGAGACTTCTGACTTTGCAAGGAAATGGGTACCATTCTGCAAGAAATTTTCAATTGAACCGCGTGCACCTGAGTTCTACTTCACGCAAAAGTTTGATTACTTGAAAGACAAAGTGCAGCCTTCTTTCGTCAAGGAGCGCAGAGCAATGAAGGTAAGAGTAGGATTCTGTATGAACTAAACATCTGCTTCAAGAATTGGGCTGCATTGTTTGGATGATTAATCTTTTATTTGGTATTGCAGAGAGAATATGAAGAGTATAAAGTAAGGGTAAATGCTTTAGTTGCCAAGGCTCAGAAAACACCGGAGGATGGCTGGACCATGGCAGATGGAACTCCTTGGCCAGGAAACAACTCGCGTGATCATCCTGGAATGATTCAGGTAAGTGGTCATTGATTTTGCAACAATCTTTGTACTCGCTTTTTTCAGATCATTTTTCTTCTTGAAGTTCTAGTATTTGTGAAACTTGACTATTCAACAGAAGCATTTTGGAGTTCAAATAAGCACCATAATATTTCTTCTTCACAGGTTTTCTTGGGACATAGTGGTGTCCATGACATTGAAGGAAATGAACTTCCACGTCTCGTTTACGTCTCAAGAGAGAAAAGACCTGGTTATCAACACCACAAAAAAGCTGGTGCTGAAAATGCTCTGGTGTGTTCAGATGCAATTTATTAGCATTAATCTCAGACTATTTTTAACTCCTTTAACAAACTTACTGTTTTATTTCAGATACGGGTGTCTGCAGTTCTCACAAATGCACCCTATATTCTCAATCTTGACTGTGATCACTACGTCAATAACAGCAAAGCCATTCGTGAGGCTATGTGTTTCCTAATGGATCCACAAGTTGGCAGAGACGCCTGTTATGTGCAGTTCCCTCAGAGATTTGATGGGATTGATAAAAGTGACAGATATGCCAACAGAAACATAGTCTTCTTTGATGTAAGTATCGTGAGCAACTAAAATTAATATCATACTACTATATTACTTTAAGCTTCTCAAGTGATTTTCTCATCTATTTGATATTGAAGAATAATCTTGCTTCATTCAACATCATACACATAATATCAGTTGTTTAGTATTGAATCTCTTAATTTTGCCAACTGGATTAAGATGGATTTTATCTTGTTTTCAGGTTAACATGAAAGGTTTGGATGGCATCCAAGGACCTGTATATGTCGGTACAGGAACTGTTTTCAATAGGCAAGCACTTTATGGTTACAGCCCTTCTAATCTGCCTACAATACATAAATCTTCTTCATCTTTCTCTTGCTGCTGTCGCCGCAAGAAACCAGCCAAAGAGAAGGATCTTACTGAGGTTTATCGTGAGGCAAAAAGAGAAGATCTGAATTCCGCAATCTTCAACCTAAGAGAAATTGAAAGTGAGTTTTCTAGTATCTTTGGAACTAGTGAGAAATTGGCCTTCATTATCTTTGGAACTTTAACCTTGAAGCTATCATTTTGGTGTCTTCAGATTATGACGATCACGAGAGGTCCTTGCTTATCTCTCAAATGAGTTTTGAGAAAACTTTTGGCATGTCATCCGTGTTTATCGAGTCTACATTGATGGAAAATGGAGGAGTACCTGATTCTGCTAATCCATCGACACTGATCAGGGAAGCAATTCATGTTATCGGCTGTGGTTATGAAGAGAAGACAGCATGGGGAAAAGAAGTAAAAATTGAATCTCTCTCTCTCTTTTAGTTTCACTTATGGAAAGAAGGGGCTAACTCTTTTCTCTTTGTATGTCCTTTTCAGATTGGTTGGATTTATGGTTCAGTGACTGAGGATATCTTGACTGGCTTCAAGATGCAGTGCAGGGGATGGAGATCAATATACTGTATGCCGTTGAGACCTGCTTTCAAGGGGTCAGCTCCTATCAACTTGTCAGACAGGTTGCACCAAGTTCTTCGATGGGCTCTTGGATCGGTTGAGATTTTCTTGAGTAGGCATTGTCCTTTATGGTATGGATTTGGAGGCGGCCGTCTCAAATGGCTCCAAAGACTTGCCTACACCAACACCATTGTCTATCCTTTCACTTCTCTTCCCCTCATTGCATACTGTATTCTTCCTGCTGTTTGCCTTCTTACAGGAAAATTCATCATCCCTACGGTAAATGCTTCCACCTCTCTGACTTGTTTGCAACTTTCGAAACTGTTTAAAGATTTTGCAAATGAGTGCACATTAGGAGCTGGTATTAAGGCTGCTTTTCTTTAGTTTCTATAATTACTGAGTGAAGTTCTTGTGCCTTCTATGCAGCTATCAAACATTGCAAGTATACTGTTCCTTGGTCTTTTCCTTTCCATCATTGTAACAAGTGTGCTCGAGCTACGATGGAGTGGTATAGGCATAGAGGACTGGTGGCGTAACGAGCAGTTCTGGGTGATTGGTGGCGTCTCTGCACATCTCTTTGCAGTTTTCCAAGGATTCCTCAAAATGCTTGCTGGTATAGACACAAACTTCACAGTGACAGCCAAAGCAGCAGACGATGGAGAGTTTGCCGATCTCTACCTATTCAAATGGACAACAGTCTTGATCCCTCCAACCACAATTCTCATTGTCAACTTAGTGGGTGTTGTTGCTGGTTTCTCTGATGCACTCAACAAAGGATATGAGGCTTGGGGTCCTTTATTTGGCAAAGTGTTCTTCTCATTTTGGGTGATCCTTCATCTTTATCCATTCCTCAAAGGTCTCATGGGACGCCAAAATCGAACTCCAACTATTGTTGTGCTATGGTCTGTGCTGTTGGCTTCTGTTTTCTCACTAGTTTGGGTCAAGATCAATCCATTTGTCAGCAAAGATGACCCTTCAGCCATGGTTCAAAACTGCATCGATATGGATTGTTGAGCTTCGAACAAGTTTCTTGAACATGTTTGATAATGTAGGCTTCTTTTTCATGTAATGTGGAGGTGAAAACTCTTCAATTCTTGCACAGTTTGATCAGCTTGTATCAGTTTTTCAAGTAGAAGATTTGTTTGGAAATAGAATGTTGAAACTTTTGAAATTACTAAGGTAAAGTTGAACTGATAATGAAAAGTATTATGCTACTTGAGAGTAATGGAATTCTTTTCTAGTCTTTTGAGTTTTCTCATAGTTCTAACAGAACAGGTAAACACACTTTACACTCAAAATGTGATATTCATTCTTTAATCAAGCAGTTTGATTAAGCTTTTGACCAAGTAAACGGTGTCAAAAATCAAGTTTAAGAGCAAAATCCTTCGGAAAAAGGTATAAATATCCCTAGACTATGACCAAAATATCAGAGACACACATTAATTAAACTAAGATGTCATTACCCTAAACTCCTTTTTTTGTAATTTTGTACACTTATTTGGCTTACGTAGCATCCAAATACTACCATGCACCTCAATTGCGTGGAGTCACGGAGTGTGTCACGTAAGCCAAAAGGTGTACAAAATTATGTAAAAACTGAGTTCAGGAATAATAGGATCTTTGTTTAGTTAAAATGTATTTTTTAGATTTCAATTATAATCTAGCGGTACTTGTATCTAATTCCTAATCATCGAAATGAAAGAAATATAACATATGATGTTGCCAAGGACAACTTTACTTATTCATGTCTTTTGTTAATAAGACACCTTTGTAAATTGTAAGAGGTTAGAGGAAGTGAGGGGGCAAACCAAAATTTTGGAAAAACCACAATATTCTCAATTTCTGTTTCTGTCATAGGTAACCAGATAACTAGTACTTTTTTGTTTTCCTCATTTATACTTGATACCCGCTTTAAAGTTTGATTAATCTAAATTTGAATTGAAAAACTCCAAATAAAACTACGAACAACTCCAATCTCGAAGATCGTATTAGAAATTGATACGTAAGAGTTATTACTATGTTTAATCTAGCCTTGACAAGAAGTTCTTTGAATCATCACTTTATTGATCCATGTTAGTGTACGGTAAAATGCGTTTTGTCACAAAACAAAGAATTTCCAAGTTGTGTAGACCACGATACTTTAATCCAAAGGATAGAATCACATAATGATGAAAAAACTAGTATTCCAAGCAAAGAATAATCATGAAAAATGTTTATATTATACTATGTATATATATATATATATATATATATATACATATACATATATATATATATGTATATGTATATACATATACATATATATGTATATGTATATATATATATATGTATATGTATATGTATATGTATATATATATATACATATATATATATGTATATGTATATATATATATATATATATATATATATATATATATATATATATATATATATATATATATATATATATATATATATATATATATATATATATATATATATATATATATATATATATATATTATTTACTTTTTGTTATAAATCCATTGAATTAAGTGGATTGTCCATTAAGATCATAAACTTATCCTTATCATGGATATGTATTCCCTAGGTGATATGAATCTTTTTGGGATAACAATGTATCTACTAATGTGATATTAAACGTGGTGACCTTTTGGTTGATTTCTCTACCTATAAATAGAGATATCATTCACCATTGTAACATATACTTGAATAAGAAGAAAGTCTTCTCCTACATCTACTTCTCTTGCCTTCTTCTCTTTCTATTATATTATTACTTTTATAACACGTTATCAGCACGAGACTCTATCCAATTGAGAGTAAGTTCTTGTTTTTCTTTAGCTCATATTTTGATTGATCTCGTTATGAAGATCAAAGTATTATATGCATAAAATCAGGTATGTATTTTCTAAAATCTTTTTATGATTTAGAATACAATAATGTTTAGTCACTAACATTGACCAGGAACAAAAGACATATACTACTATTGATTGAATATGACATACTATAAAAAAAAAAAAATCTTAAATGAAAGAAGGTATAAAGTTTTACTAACATGAGTTTGAATATTATTTTAATTACTTTGAAAGACTCAAAGGGTGAGTCATGTTGTATTTCGATCTATTATACCGTTGGTTAAGGGTAAGACGGTGGATTCAAGTCTCATCGCACCAAAAGGGTAAGACATCAAGTTAAAGTCCAGATGCACCATAATAAAAAATAAAAAAAATGTTTGAGGGTAAGACGATAGATTCATGTTCTATCGCACCAAAAGGGTAAGACATCAATTTGAGTTTTGATGCACCGTGATTGGGTTCAAGTCCCATGGAGTTATGGCGTAACACGCCTTATATGGGTAAGACATTGAGTTTTAGCCAATGCACCATATCGATGATAAAATGATGACTAAGAAAAAAGCCTTGAAATTTGTCCCATTGAATTTGCTCCATTCCTTGAAAAGAATGTGGTAGCAACATATGATAACTTTGAAATCTGATGTTGACTTGCTCCATTCTATCGTATGAATGTGGTAGCAGTAAATAATTAGTCTGAAAGATGACAAATGATTAACGATATGAAAAAGGGCATGAAGGGACGGAACTATAATAGTCATCATTGTGGTAATTATAAAAGGAAGAACATTATGGGTTCTCCAATTAGTCCTTCAAAATGTGAAGGCAGTTTTCATTATCAAAATGGTATGAAAGGTCATTGAACTTGTGAATGTTGTCGACCCAATAATTTGACAAGTTTATAAATCCTCTATCAAAAGACAAGAAGATAAAGTAATGGTACACTTGATCTTTCAAAGTGATGTTGAGGTGTGTCATGTAAATATGATGAATTTTAAAGGCATGACAAAGTGCTTATAATGCAAATTTATGAAACACATAAATGATTAGTCCATTCCTTGAAGAGAATGTGACAAGTGATGTGTATCATGAATGCTCCACCATTCTATAAGAGAATGGGTCAAAATGTGATAAAATCATTATTGGTTGGATATATGTCACAACTCACCTTTATGGGAGGTTTGAGAAAAATGATATATGTCAAAACTCACCTCTACAGGAGGTTTGAGAGGAAATAAATTTTATTTGACAGAAATGGTTAATGGTATTGTACGTTTATAGGTCACTATGGTATGTTTATGTGAACTACCGAAAGGGCAAAAGAAAGAAATAGTTCTTGCCTATAAGGGTTGTGGTCATTATTGTGTGGCAATACAAATTTGTCATTGGTTGTATACCTATGGTACAACAAAAGTAAAGCAAGAAACATGTCTTGCTCGTAATGTTTTGACCATGACAATAATAATATACTTTCCTCTTTGAAGGAGATGTTCACCATAGGAATGGTGTCATGCAATATGTGATAGTACACAAAATTAATAGCAAGCTCTAACGAGTTGTGTTATTATCAGAGGAATAATATTGGGGTTGTAGTAAGTCTCAAAAGAAACTTTTTAAGTTTCAGATGAATTAAAAAGAAATATTGAGACTATAAATTACGAAAGGATTTAATATCTTTAAATTACTACAACCGAAGTGGGTTAGAAATATTGATGTAAACGATTACCCATTTTTTTTTCCTCTTGTTTGTTGCATACAAACATGGACATGCTGATGAAATCACATGTAAAAGTAAACTGTAAGTGTACTGAAATAAAAATCAGTTGGCATGATCAGTTGGCCATTGCGACTAAATGTGATGCAAATATAATGAGAATTCATGTGGCTTATATAATGAAGAAATAAAAGATTCTTCAAGAATTCTCTTGTGTTGCTTGTTTTCATTGTACCAGCTAAGGTTGGGATTGTAATTCCCTGAAATTTTTGAAACATTTAAAAAGGTGAATATGAGCTCATTCATCTGCCATGTGGATCATTTGCAACTATATGATAGACGTATCTATGTGATGATCACATGTGATTTGTTGTCAACTTACAAATTGGTGTTTGTAAGGTTGTTTGAAATTGTATTGATAATGCTGGTTGATTTAGCAGAAATTGTATGCCTCCAGTTATAGCAAAATCATGGTTATGAGAACAAAACTCCCAAATAAGATTTGGTATGAGATAATTTTATTTAACATGTAGCAACACATGTATGCATCAAGCCAACAAGGTTTCCCCATCATAATTGGTTCAGGGTCAGGAACTAAATAATTTTTATCTAAAATGTTGAATGTACGGTTATGATTTTAATTGCTCCACCACGCACAAAGATGAATTCCCAAATAAGGTTGGGGTGAATGTTAGATTTTCTAACATTAGGGGGAGAGATGATTGACAGCTGAAAATTATGTGTGCGGTTAATTATGAATTATCTAGATCCTCGTTAAATAAATATGTGAACTTAAAGTTCAAGGGATAATTTATTTGCATAATGTTGTAAATTAATTGCCAGATGAATGTACTGACCCTATGAAATAATTCAGCTGCAAATGCTCCAATGTGAAATCCTTGAAGGACAGAGTCTATGATACGCCGGAAGTTTAATAGACCAATCGGTTTCAAATATAAAATTCCTTGAAGAAGGAGAGGAGCAAATGATCTATATGATCATAATAACGAGGCAAGTGATATAAGAGAGCACCACGACATAACAATTCATAAAACCTTGGAAAAGGTTCAGGTACCAGAAAAATAATGAAAATTGAAGAGATCTCGATAAGTTATGTCTTATTGGAATCGATATCAAATAACCGTCGACGGTATCTTTGATATGAGGTAGCGCTCAATGATATAAATTGTGACGAGGATCTTGAATTCAAATCTGTCATAGAGTGGGACAGATAAATGATTGGCCAAGTAAAATGCATAATTCAAGTATATTTTGTTTCACTTAGAAAAGTGGCATTTTGGACTGGTAGTCCATAAATTAAGGTATAATGTCAGTGGAGTACAAATAAATTATTATGCGATAGTATAACCGTAAGATATCAAATACGGTTTGTGCATTGGGGTATAAAGGTTTGTCCCAAAAATCCTGACATTATTGGAGATGTTTTCTCCTATGGTGGATGCAATGAGGTTTGTTTTGATCTGGCAACATATGAAAAACTTGAATGCATGTAATGAATAATTGTAATGTCTAGCTAGACAATGAAGGTTAAATGAAAATCCTTGAAGCAATCGAGGTGTCTGAAGCATATAAAAGTTTGAAGGAAACTTTTTGAAGAAAGCTTCAAGAATCCTTATATGGATTGAAATAATCAAGGAAGAAAAGGGTACAAAAATAATGACCCTAATTGTCCTTGAATTTTTATGAAAAGGTCAGGATATGAATTTGTTATTGTAGTTGTGTATGTTGATGACTTGAACGTTATTAGCACTCTTAAAGAGTTTTCAAAAGCTCTTGAGTGTTTGAAAAGGTGAAAAGGTCTTGGTAAGACAGAATTTTGTCGTGACCTACAGATTGATAATTTGACAAATAAAATATTTGTCCATCAGTCAACATACACAGAAAAGTTTTGATGCAGTTTTATATGGATAAATCACATTCATTGAGTACCCCAATGATTATGAGATCGCTTGAAATAAAAGATGATTCATTTTTATCTCAAGAGAAGGATGAAGAGCTTCTTGGTGATGAAACTCCATATCTTAGTGCAATCAGGGTACTAATGCATCTTGCTAACAATATTCGACCAGATATCTGTTTTGCAGTAAATTTACTGGCAAGATTCGGTTTCTCCCCAACTAAAGGACATTGAAATGGTGTTATGTATATACTTGAATATCTTTAAAGGACCATAGATATGGGATCATTCTATTCTGAAGAATTCAAGTCAGAGTTGATGGTTATGCAGATGCAGAATATTTATCTGATCCGCGTAAAGCACGGTCTCGAAAATGCTATTTGTTTGCACGTGGAGGCACAACAATATCCTGGCGATCAATGAAACAAATGTTGCTATGCAAAAATAAAAGCCCTCCATGAAGCAAGTCGAGAGTGCGTCTGGTTGAAATAAATGACACACCATATTCAGGAAATGTGTGGTTTTTCTCTGAAAAAGAATATACCAACCACAATGTACGAAGATGGGAGACATCATCTTAAGAAATTAAGTGATGTTTTAATCAGGGGGAGTATAATACGCGTTGCACTCTTTTTTCCTTGACCGAGGTTTTATCCCACTGGGTTTTCCTGGCAAGGTTTTTAATGAGGCAACAAATAATGCGTATCAAAAGATATGTGTACTCTTTTTCCTTCACTAGAATTTTTTCCCACAGGATTTTTCCTAATAAGGTTTTAACGAGGCACATTATCTATGGACATCCAAGGGGGAGTGTTATAAATCCATTGAATTAAGTGGATTGTCCAGTAAGATCATAAACTTATCCTTATCATGGATATGTATTCCCTAGGTGATATGAACCTTTTTGGGATAACAATGTATCTACTAATGTGATATTAAACGTGGTGACCTTTTGGTTGATTTCTCTACCTATAAATAGAGATATCATTCACCATTGTAACATACACTTGAATAAGAAGAAAGTCTTCTCGTACATCTACTTCTCTTGCCTTCTTCTATTTCTATTATATTATTACTTTTATAACATTTATTTATTTATTATTTTTTATTTTTTATTATTATTTTTTTAAGTTGGAGTACACCTGAGTCCAGCAGAAAATATTTGGATTCTGATTAAGCCTTATTTTAATATAATATAATGTCCTTCGTTTCGTACGTAATAAACAAAATAATCTCTACTATCAACATTTGTTTTTTTAATGTCCTTTGCTTCGCACTTACTTTACAAAATATATTACTGCTTGATCAATTTTTGGAAGTCGCAATTTCGACCTTTGACTTTACCGAAACAATTTTATCATACATTTAAAAAATTCTTTTGCATGTGATGGCCAACATGACTAGCTAATATGTGATGTCCTAAATAATAATTAGCTTAAATTAGAGACGAATGATTTAGAACCTGAACTCGGATGGATTAACTGATTAAAACAGTCGATAAGTGATAAGTAATAATTATTGAACAAGGGAAAATGTATAATCAAAGTTATAAGTTCATCGAAATTAGTAATTTTGGTTGAGATTTTTTATGTATGTTAAAAGATCATAAAATAAAATAAAAATAATTGATCTGGAGCTTGAATTGATAAAGTTCAAATGTTTGATAACATAAGTAGAATGTATTTAATTTATAACTTTTGACTTTAAATATGTAACTTATAAATATTATTTTCAAACACAAAAATAACCCCAAAAAAATGTTTACAGGTTTTGCTTATAAGCTTATTGAAATGACAAATACTTACCGTACTCAATATTCACATGAAAACACATTAACTTAGCATAGAATAATACTTTACTTTATCATAATGATCAACTTCATGTAGTATAAACATAGCCACTAATAATTTTTAACTATGTAAACACCTTTTTGACCCAAACCAACTCTGTAATAATTTCACAATCCAAGGTGTCCACTAAGATTCGACTCGTACTTATACTGCAACAGGGTTCGAGCACAACGGACTCTGCACTCTCAAAATACTTTTCTTGTTCAAACTCCAACATACCCCCCTCACACTTTACAAGAAGTTCTCTTTCTTTTCCTTCTCCAAATCTTCTTCTTCTTCTTCTTCTTCAACTATGGCTCCATTGTTCCTCTCATTCACCCTTCTACTCTTTCTCCTCTCCACAAAATCATCATCTCAATCCACTAATCTTGACCCAAACCAACTCAAAGCTCTCAGATCACTAAGTGTACCAACAGGAAAAGACCCCTGTTCTCCTCTTCACAATTCCACCATTTGTGACTCTTCAACTCCCTTTCACCATCTCATCTCCCTCAAACTCATAAACTGTTCAAATGATGTTTCATTATCCCAAACATCTCTCAAAACTCTCTCCACTCTTCAAGACTTACAGTTCATCAACTGCCCTGTTTCTCCTGTTCATTTCCCTTCTGAACTTTCCTCCAATCTCCAATCCTTCACTTGCATCAACTCCCTCAAGAAACTCACTAGCCTTTGGCTAATTCAATTGCGCAATGTGGTAAGTTTAACAGTGTCACATGTCCCTGTTTCTGCTAGTGGCCCTTCTATAATCTTGAACAGTATCAAGAACTTACAGAGTGTCACAATTTCTCATGCAAATCTCAAAGGGGTTGTTCCTACAAAATGGCATATGAATCTTACTTATGTTGATTTATCTGGGAATCAACTAAAAGGGAAAATACAAAGTTCTTTAACTGAACTTGAAAATCTTTTGCATTTGAATCTTTCTTCAAATTCACTCAATGGGACTATACCAAATTCATTTGGCAACTTACTTTCTTTAAAAAATGTGTCATTAGCTGCAAATGCTCTGTCTGGAAGTATTCCGAAATCGATTTCTGCAATATCTGGATTAGTCCATCTTGATCTTGGATCAAATCAATTGAATGGAACTGTTCCAAAGTTCATATCAGATATGAAGGGATTGAAATACTTGAATCTCGAAAGAAACAATTTCGAAGGGGTTTTGCCATTCAATGCTTCTTTCATCAAGAAACTAGTCGTGTTCAAAGTGGGAGAAAATTCAAATCTTTGCTACAATCATTCCACATTGTCTTCAAAACTAAAACTTGGCATTGCAGCTTGTGATAAACATGGATTGCCAGTGTCTCCGCCGCCTCCTAAGGAAGATTTCAGTGATGATACTGCCGAGGATGATACTCCACCACCTAAACATGAACATGGACCAAGCAGAGTTGTTTTTGGTGTCGCTATTGGACTTTCATCCATTGTGTTTTTGATTATTTTATTGGTTTTACTGTCCAAATGTTGTAAATGATCATCATGACTGTAAATTGCGACAAATTCTTGGTCCAGTTAGAGTTTTGAAAGCATGTATCAGTTACACTTTTGAAAGTATGCATATGTTCATGATTTAGTATTTCTTGAAATTGATCCACAAATAAAAGTACTCCCATTTAGTTTGATTCAGACAGAGTTTAAGAAAATAAAGAAACTTTTTAATTTTGTGATTCTAAATTAAAGTTATGTTAAATATATCAAAATATTCCGACTTTTCTTTTTAAAATAGACTAAAAAAAAAACTAGATCATTTCTTTTGAAACGAAAAGAGTATGAACGTTGAACTTTCTAGCTCAGATGGGACTCAAATATTTAAATGAACAAGCTTGCGTATACGTTTGAACTAATGTTTATATAATTATATATTCTGCGAGAGTATTTTATATAATCTATAGTCTAGTCAATCTTATAAGATCTGTTCCTTGTTTTTTTATATTTAGTGATATTTGGTAATTAATGAATGATGATATGTGGTATGAGCTATAATTAAAGATGTTATCATGGTTTCTCTGTTAGCATGAGTACTAAATAATGAAAAGATAAAATATGTCGGCTTTACTATGCTCATGGTTGTTTTTTTTATTCCAATCTTGGTACAAAAGGAACATGCCTCTCCTGATTCTTTTCAAGATTATTTTTAATTTGACAAAACATAATGGCTCTTTAACTTCACAAAGGGTCAAGAAAAGTGCAAGACGAATCTTTGGGGCTCATGTTTGAATTGCTGAAAAGAAGTATAAATTGAACTCCAATCTATGTTACGTCATGTTTTACATAGAAATTTGTTTTCATCAAGATCTGACCATGTCCTTTTACTACAATATTTGATTATAAATGTTGATAAAAGGATTCGTTTACTTTGCTTGTTTTTTCATTTTCCTTTTACAAAAAATGAACATTCAGAAAGGGTGACTATTATAATTGGTGAAGAAATGAACAAAAATCAAACAAAAGTGGTAATTACTCTTTCATCCTTAATTAGAGATTTCAGGTTCAAGTACTTTGAGTATGAATGTGGATTTTGTTAAGAAGAGTTTTATTCTAATAACATACTCCCTCTGTTCCTATTTAGTTGTCTATTTTAGAAGTGACACACATATTAAGACATCAATGATTATTATAGAATTAATTATAATTTTATCCTTATAATACAATTTACAATTCCAAAATAAATTCATTCAAGATAACTAATCAATGCTCTGGCAAGAAATTCATAAGTTTATTTATAGTACTTATGACAACGTTTCACTTCAACATTACTGCCACTTCTTTGAATTAAAGTGAAATAAATTGGAGAGAAATAAAAAGCATGTATTAGAACTTAATAGTACTAGAAATTTTTTTAGAATTAAATAAGGGCATATTAGAAAAAAATTTATTGTCTTTTCTTGATTTATTAAAATGGACAAGTAAATAAGAACAGATATAAAGAAAATATGGAGTATTTTTTTTTAATATGAATCAAATTTAATCGGGCTATCGAGAAATAGGAAAAAGAAAAAGAAGAAAGAAACAAAAATGAAATCAATCCTTTTGTCATCCAAAACCATATTCTACTTGCATGTAGCACGTGTGAAAAATGTGACACATGGCTTTTGTGGTCAGCCTGCAGCCCTGCATACACGTCTACTATTTTTTGTGGTATTGAGTATTGTGTTCAACTAAAAATAAAGAGTCTACGATATATATAGTCATTTCATTAAAAATCGAAAAAATAAATAAATTAGATTTTCAAGAAAATATGGGTGCAACAGCAACTGCAGTTTTCTCTTCAAATTCCATATCTCAATTGCCCTCCTTCTCTGCTTTATGTAAACCCAACTTGGGGATCCGAATACCAAAAGGTACCTTTTTTTTAATTATGAAAAAATTCCATGAAATGAGTTGAATTAGGTTGTATTCTTATGAATTCTTGAAATTAAAATTGGAATTTAATTGGGAAGTTACTTGTGAAAATCTTGAGTTTTATTATTACTATTGGAATTGCAAGCAAGAATTGTTCACCCAATTCACTTCAACTTACCTGTGTTATGAACATTGATCTAGGTTAAAAGATGTATGTTTAGCTAATAGCTAGTCTATGCAATTGATGGATCAAAAATGTGGAATTTGAGTGTTAATCAAGAAGGGTCAAGTAGATGAGAAGAAGAGATTCAGTATGCCTATTGTAGCTAGATCTGCTTTTCCATTTAACTTTGTGGATGTTTTTCTGTTATCTGTAGAGGAATTTGGTATATTGTATAGGGAAAAAGGACAAATATAGACCGAACTATTGTAAATGGTACGCAGATACCCTTCGTTATATTTTTGGTGTCCCTGCCGTCCAAGAACTAGATCACTCTAACGGAAGATTGAATAGACACACGTGGTACAATCTTATCCGTTGATCCTATATTTAATAAATGTTGGGTCAGTGGATAATATTATGACACATTGATGTCCCTTCGTATAAAGGGTATGTATGCTCTAGTTTTTAGACGGCACGGGCACCAATATACCCAAAAATATGACGGATGATAATCACTATGACTTGTAAGTTGTAGGAAGGAGTGCTTGGGAATACAACATGAAACTCTTTATTTTTAATTTGTCATTCTTGGTTTGTGTGTTGGGGGAAGAGGGACGAGGTTTTGGGGGAGGAGGATTTTAACATGAGGGACGTCCTTGATATGATTTTCACACAATGAGACTAATATACCTCAACAGTCTGATATTGGCTAGTCATGCACATCAGGGCTAAGAAATAGAAGTAACTTTGTAGGCTGGCTCTAATTGTTCGAAATTGACCTCCAGCGTTGGCATAGACATATTTGAACTACTGGTGATCTCCTTTCGTTGAGTTCAGTTCACTTGTTTTTCCCCTCTTTCCATTTGGAGATAATGTATGTATTGTACATACGGTTGTATATGGATCTTGTGATTCGATTGATTATGTATGGTTAGATACTTTTTATTTTAGTCTACTAGAAATGATAACACCCAGCGTCACCGGTAAGCCTCATATTTCATCCAGACATCAAGACGAGTATGCATCTTCTTAGATAGCATGAATTCTGGGAATTTAAACTGAGGTATTGATTTTTGATGCAGCTTGTTCAATTTGGCAGAGATTGCATATGGGCTTTCCTTGAGTACAAATCGTAGGGATTTTCATTGTTCAACTCTCTCCACCATAAGAGCTGATGGGATCAGGCGACGGAAGTCTTCAAAAGATGCTACACCAGGGAAAACATCCAAACATAGTGAGCTCAATATACAGCCATCTCCCGACAGTAAATCATTAAACCAGGAAGAGATCATTTCTCTTTTCAAGAGAATACAATCTTCAATTTCAAAAGGTGATTCTACAAGTTCCAAGAAAAGAAGTACCAAGTCTTCTGAAGAGAAGCCTGCTATTGATTCGGTCTTAGAAATCCTTCGACATTCAAAGACAGAAGCAAAAGGTAGTGATTTCTTTCAGTTTTACCCAAGCCTGTTTCTAGTCGTCCCACTCTTCCCAAAATTCTATCCCAATGCAAATGATGATACCTCAGTCAGATAATATCTTTTTTTCTTTTGCAGGTACAAAGGATGACAAGGGTTCGACTCATCAAGAAGATAAAAAAGAACCAGAAACAGACTATTCACCAACAGCAGATCCAAGATCAACACGCCTACGGTCAAGCTTTGTGAAAAGATCGCCTCTACAATCCCCATTTAACTCCAAAGAAAAAGTTAAGCTCAAGACGGAGACATCACTGGAGAATCATGTTGAAAGTGAAGCAGTCAAAATTGAAGAAATGAAACTTCCTCAGCTGAAAGAACTGGCAAAATCTAGAGGACTCAAGGGTTATTCAAAACTAAAGAAAAGTGAACTAGTGGAATTGCTCATTGGTTGTTGAGACAATGCAAAGATGATCAAGTCATCCATCTAATGCTTTACATGCTTGACAGTTAACTGCAGGACTCGATCTCTTTTTCATATCTGCTTTCTTTCATGGAGAAACAAGATGAAAAGGCAGAGTTCTGTGTGAGTTTTAACACATTCATTTGTTTGTTGGTTTGTAACATATGTTGTCTTTAAAGTCTCATTGCATTTATGATAATTTTCTCAAGTTGCTTACCTTCTCCTCCAGTCCTCCTCTCCATACCCCAACTATTTGCTTACTTCAATGGTTGAAAGAGGGGTTACTATTCCTCCAATCTGCTAGTTGTTTTCTTATATATATCTGATGTGGTCTTTTAGCCTGGTGTTGGAAGATCCTCACTTGCCATGCATCAGTGTTGCCCGGACCTCGAAAAACAAGACTTCATCTTTTCCATTGGGTAAATGGCTTGCAATAGCAAGTTGAAGATGAGAATTATACATGGTATTTAGTTTTGGTTCATTTTTACATAGTCAGTACTCCCTGTGGAGGATTCATTCCCAGTTCTACCCAAACTATAGTTGAGAAATTTATTTACTATAGAGGAGTGAATGTGAATAATCACTTTAAGCCTACACAGATGTTAGATGTACAAGTAACAGATAGTGTTAGTGTTTCATCAAATATACAAAACTAAAAAAACAAAAAAAAGTTTCCGTTGCCGGGACTTGAACCCGGGTCTCTCGGGTGAGAGCCGAGTATCCTAACCAACTAGACTACAACGGATTTGTTTATTAATATTAAGTTATTCTATTTTACGAGCTTGTTTCACGTAGATGATCCGAAAAAATCTTTCTAGCTCACAAAGTAAGGTTTAGGTCTGTGAAATACTCTACCCCTCTCCAAACTTCTCTTATGAGATAACGCTAAATATGTAATTGTAGATTTATTAAGTCCTACACTTATGGACACTTGCTTCTTTAATTTGCAAGAATTCTAACTCTACCAGGCAATGCCTCAAGTAGATCAACTTTGACATTTTATATTGGCTACACTAGTTGTACAATGATATATCCTGTTGCTTCAATTATCCGTATGCACAGGCTGGCCAATTACATTTTAGTTGGCTTGCAAGAACAGTACTTTACCCAATTGACAAAACAAAGGGAACAGTACTATTCTTTTTTTTTTCTTTTTCTTTTTTGGTTAAGAATCAATCACTTTCAAATATATAACCAATTCAGATGTCACATAGGAGTATCAAATAAGAAAGAAAACTAAAATGAAGCTCATATCATGCCATATTATGTAAATCATGTCTCAAGAACTTTTTCAGAATCTCTTATAAAATTAAAGGAAGGTTTCATGGATGATGTAAGAATCATGCCACTCCCAGTATCTGAAGGTGCAAAAGTGATTGCCATCTTATACAATATTATCTACCCAAATAATTTTTTTTATAGAGATTCAATAGAAAATCTGAAGTATACAATTCCACTTATCTAAAATCGACCAAGAATTTGTCTCTGATAATGTGAAAAGACACTGCAATGGTATAAGACATGCTGGTTTGTTGTACTAAAAACACTCAAAACCTTGTTATCTGCAAGACACAGAATAAGATTTGAGGCTACAAACTATTGACTCTATTTACCGCATCAAAACAAATTTATACGGCAAAACCATGGTAGCAAAAAAACTATTATCAGGCATGCTATCAACAAGTTACAAAATGGCTGTCCACGACAGTATCCTCTATCTCGTCCTGCTGAACCAGTACCACCTGCAATATATCTCGCTTCATTCCACTCTTCAATGAATCTGTTGTCGCTGATACCTGTCACATTTTTTGCAATCTTCCGACATATTTCACACAATCTGCACGACAATACAGGAATGATCTAACAAAGTTTGATTTGGAAATTCAACTTCAACAAGCATCAAAAGACTGAATTCCTGAATTCTATGCTTTAATTATTACTGTTTATGCTAAGTTACCCGTACCAAGCAACTCAATCACTTTAAGAATACGAAACTAGAGTTCTCAACAATTGAAGAGGTTTTCCAGGTTAGGCACATGATGCATTCATTTAGAGCAACATAGTTCCCTGAAGGGACATAACAAGCTCTTGATTTCAGGAGTCGACAAAAAAAATAAAAAATCATCCGATAGTATAAATGAAAAAATCATCTTAGCTAGCATTTCTTGCGCAAGGAGTTGAGAGTAGGGTAACAATCGTGTTGCTATCCTGCCAGAGTGCAAACCATCTATGGCATGTCATTCAAAATATAAAGTTACACGGATATTGTCATAGACAAGAAATGATATCCTTTAGAGTTGGAAGCAAAGGGGAGACAAACATATGAATACTGAAG
Source organism: Solanum sitiens (assembly GCA_016801875.1). NCBI lineage: Eukaryota > Viridiplantae > Streptophyta > Magnoliopsida > Solanales > Solanaceae > Solanum > Solanum sitiens. The sequence continues at coordinate 2,228,920 of JABWTJ010000001.1, forward strand.
CACAAAAATTTATTCCCCGTGCATTGATGGCAGTATTGTTGAGAGTGAAACCTACAACTTCAAGGGATGGAGAATCCACTGCAGTAATATCTAATATTTCCTCTTGTTCTGTTATTACACATATACAAGTCATATCCTCCAGTAGAGCAGACAAGATAAATTTCATTTTGAACAATTAAGTACAAAGTTTTCGGCTCTTGTGAAACACATGATTATTCTACGCTTTAATAGCTTGAGAAGAGGAGTTTGCGGTTTAAAGGACACTCTGTTACAGGGAATTTGAAATTCCTATTTGACCTAACCTTTTAAAATAAGTGATAGAACCCAGAGAAATCATCCAGCATGCTATGCTACCAAAGGGGAGGACAGCAGGCAGCACTAACACTAAAGCCAGAGAAAGTAGTTTTCCTTGTTTTTGTTTGTCCTACTAATCAACATTATTCTTATGCAACATAAAATAATCTAGTAACTGAACCAGAAGAAGAAAAACTGAATCTTTGTGGCTGTCAAGCAACACAATTCCAAAGGTGTCGACTGTTCTAGTGTTCCACCGGGTAGCTGCTACCTCCCACAAACACAACAACCAATAACTCTGCACACCAAGACTTACTAACAATGCCACAATTTGGCACGGCAAATACTTTTTAAACCTAATGGCCACTAATTCCAATAAAATACCAAGTTTTAACAAGACATAAGTACACACAGTACGTTAAATGCAAGCAAAAGAACTAGAAATTGCACCTAAGGATGTGGCCTAGTGGTGAATGAAGTGGTTAGAGCCATGAGGTCTCATGTTTAAATCCTAACGGAGACAAAAACAGTAGGTGATTCTTTCCATTGGTCCTAGCCTTGGTGGACAGAGTTACCCGATACTTGTTGTAGGTGAGAAGTGGTAGGTATATATTACATATTGACACTTCCTGGCTTTCTACACTATTTTACTTCTTTATATTTTGACATGCCTTAGTCGATATTCTGGTTCCTTGCATCCGATATTTTCATCAGTTAAATAACAAATGGAATAAACAATGACAAAGTAAAAACAAGAAAAAGGGGAGAAAAGTTAAGTTTACCTATTTCCTTTAAGCTTAAACCAAGTCTCTGCACAATGAGAATGAACAAATCCAAGCTCTCCTTTACACCCACAACCAATCTCAATCAAATCCACAAATTTCTTCCCACTTTCATATGTATCCAAATGGCATATCCTACACACCTTTTCGAAATCATCAACATACTTCACATCAATCACACTTGAAAAACTCTCTTTCTTCAAATCCTTCCCTTTCACCTCATTCCCACCAATCCCTGAATCCCTTTTTTCAAGATTTTCATCCAATCTGATTGTAATTACTGTCTCTACAACTCTCTGATTCTGAGTATCGATCTCCTTATCCATAACTTTTTCGTTAATCTTTCCCAAAATCTCTTTCAAGAAAACAAGTCCAATCAATCAAATAACGAAAAGGGTAAATGAATCGGCAAGAAATTAAGATAAGATTAATTGAAGTTCAAAGGATTTAGTGGGCCAATTTGGGGAAGTGAGAAAATAGAGATAAGAAGGTAAAGATCCATACAAATAGTATAAAAGAACAACGGTTTTATAATATTTTGTGAATCTATCAAAATAATTTTGCTATGAAAATTTCCAAGTTTCCCTACATTGGTGTCAACCGATTTGTACTCTTCTGCGTATATATATATATATACATAGGGTTGACGAAGCAGTAAACTTTTTTTCAAGTGGATTCACTAGGGCCCGTTTGGATCCCGATCATGTTTCCTTGTAATATTTAAAAATAAAAAATATTTTTTAAACTGAAAAGTAATAATTGAAAATTAGAGTTATATTTTTAACTTTATGCTCGTAATTGAGAGTGAAGAAGTCAAAATATTGTTTTGTTATATTTAATGATAAATTAATTTAATTTCAAATCATGATTTCATTGTAGGTACAAACATGCCCTTAATAAAATCCAAGGGAAATTCATTAATTATTTTTTGTACACTTTAAGTAATTTACTAAATCAAATATGTATATAATTCTCTTTTTTCCTTTTTTAAATTGGGGATAGGGGGAAGAGGATTATAAGGCAGGAAATGCACCTTAGCATAACAATAAGGTCGAAGTTTAAGTAGGCGAGTTATTAAATTTTTCATACAAGGTCAAAGCTTAAGTAATCAACTAAATACTCTTTTAATTTTAATTTATTCAGTGATATTTTACGGCAAAATGAGAAATATAAGTTAATGAACAAATATTTATTCATAATCAAACAAATGTAGGAAACAATGGGAGTGTCATAACTAATATAATCCAATCTCATCTTTAGTACAATTTGAAAATTGATATTGGACTCCTAACAGAGTAGTTGGCTGACGACCATTTTATATATCCTTGTGAAGAATCTGTTGAAGTTGAGCGCTTAAATGTTACTTCATAGGACAACTTCTGGTTCAAAGCTGAGAATTTCAAGATACTAGGTTTAATACTCAACTCGACGCCTTCAACTCCAATCACTTCCACTGTGTAAGTCGAATTAGCCTCACCAACATTAGTAACGGTCCTTGTGTACGTTTGAGCACTTGATCCAAGATCAATTGAAAATGAAGGATAGTTCAACTCTGCTTCAGCTATGCTCAACGTGCAATTTACCTTCTTATTCACAATGGAACTAACTTGTTGATCGGTGTAGTTTAGGCCGCATAAGTAAGGCACATAATCTTGGGGTTGGATGTCATAAACTAGGCCCGGATCATTTGCCTTTGATGGGTTTACATGCCCTGATCCAGTTGAAAGTAGATCAGCAGGGTTGAGTTTTTCATCCTGAATCGGATTGTTGCCAAGGTTGACTAAATCAGCAGTCGTCATGATTGCAGACTTAATTGCAGCTGGAGACCAATCGGGATGTGCACTCTTTATCAGTGCTGCTACTCCTGCAAGGTGAGGGCAAGACATCGACGTGCCAGAAATAATGTTGAATGTGGATGTAGCAGATGGTATCACCCCTGCAGGGGGTTTGATCCATGCTGCAAGGATGTTCACTCCAGGCCCAACGATGTCAGGCTTTAATATGCCTTGACTTATGGTATATGGTCCCCTGGAAGAGAAGGAAGCAACTACTGGTGCGTGCTTGTCTCCAATTCTTGTTCCTTTGAATGATATCGTTGCAACTGGGGTTGACGTTGATGTTATATAGTCTATGATCTTTAGTCCATCGAGGTAACTGACATGTGTTGCAGGAAGGACATGAATAGTTGCAAATGTTGTATAGCCTTGCTCTTCTTCGTTCTTGAGAATCATGGCAGCGCCACCAGCTTTCTTCACCTCTTCTCCTTTTTCGACTCCAGACAAGCTACCCGCAGCTCCACACAACACTATTTTACCTCTGACATCAATAGTAGCTAATGACTCGCAATCACCACCATCTATGAGGGGCAATAATTTTCGTGACATGTTAGTTAATTGAAAGGCCGATTCACCCTCATATTCAGCTCCATTACCCAAAACTGCTACCGCACTGATCTTTCTATCTGTTGAACTAGCACCAACAGTTAGAATCCATGGGGATCCATTCTCTATGGTAGAACTAAATGGTCCGCTATTTCCAGCTGAGCAAGTTACAAAAATCCCCTTTTCAATTGCTCTATACGCTCCAATTGCCATGGTTTCTTCATAAGGAGGTAAAGCCGTTGCTCCAATGGAATTGGAGATCACATCCACTCCGTCTTCAATGGCAGCATCAAAACCAGCTAAGATAAAGACTTCAGGACAACCATCTTTATCACAGACTCTGTACATGGCCACATGAGCACCGGGTGCAATACCAACAGCAGTGCCATTAGCATTACCAAGCAAATTAGCACCAACCACAAAGTTTCCAGCGGCTGTACTTGAAGTATGTGTCCCATGTCCATCTTCATCCAAAGGTGACTCAGCCGTCTTCACAAGGTTTCGTGCTCCAATAAGCTTATTATTACAAGCTTTGTAATTGAACTCACATTTGCCTTTCCATTTAGCAGGGGGAGGAGGCATTCCGTTGTCGTTGAATGAAGAGTGATTTGGATTTATTCCAGAGTCTAATAAACCAATAATCACACCTTTACCAGAATTCGAGGCATTCCACAAGCCAACATTCTGGTGCAACCCAAGGAAACTTGGACTGTGTGTAGTATGCAACTGCAGCACTCTTTGAGGACGCGCAGATACGAATCCTGGTTGTTTCTCCATCATTTTCACTTCATCTGATGACAACATTGCAGCAAATCCATTAAACACATGACGATAAGAATAAATAATACGCGAAGAAAGATCAGAATTCACTGAAGTTGTAGGCAAAAATGATTGATGCCAGAGGTATAAATCTTTTGAATCAGAGAAAACAAAATCATCAGGCAACTCAAGCTGCACAATGTAAGTTTCTAAATCATTTTGATTAGTAAAATGATCAGCAAAAGTACTTTTTGATGAATGAAGCACTATAACAATGAAAAAAAAGATTGAAACTAATTTGAGATCCATGTTTCTTTTTTTTGTGTGTGTGATTATAACATTGAGCAATATGTGCATTATATAGTATTAAGAGATTTACCCTATTCAATAAATATATACATCTTCCTAAAATATATATTCCACTGCCTATGTGCTTTCATACTAAATCTCTTAATTTAGTGTTATTTTTTATGAAGATCAATTTAATATCTATGTATTTTCTAAATTTGGATTAATTTACATTACCCTTTAAACTTGTTACTTGTAATGTAAACACTCAAAAGTTTCTTCCTTTTATGTCATGTATAAATGTGATTTAATTTGATCATGCATTAATATGGACAGTAAATCAATTTTTCAATTAAATATGCATATTAGCCTAGTCAAAATTTGCAAAAATAAGAAGAATATACAGTACTAATTTATTGGTTAGGACAGGCTCAAACCAGGAACGAGTTTTAATAAAAGTGCAAGGGTTATTTGTTAATATGAGTTCTATTTATATATTTAGCATAATAACTCTATTGCCACTAATTTTGTATTTTTAGAATCAATTATTAGTAACAGTTATAGTTAAGAAGCATATTAAAGATACAGAATGCAACAGACTCAAAGTTTTCCTCCCATTTTAATATCTAAATATTTCCTTTCTTTGTAATTTTATCTTTCATACAAATCTTATTTATATCTTTTCAGTCAGTACGATTAGAGTATTTTTTTTTCCTAATCAAAGTCTTAATTGAATAGGCTAATTAATATAGAGATATTTGGCAGATAATTGAATTGCTTACCATATTTTAATATGGTATATAAAAGGAGGCAAATTCGTAGTATCATATTATAGTAAGTTTATAAGGTAAGTAATTGAATCATTGATCCAAATTTTGGGACATCCATTAAAAGGCTGACATATTTGGCAAAAAAAATTGATTTACTGACCTAAGAAATTAGATGAAATTCCATAATTTGACTCTTTTCGCAAAAATCAATTAGTTTTAAATTTTTTAGCTCTAAAGTCATTTAATGTTGACTTTTTTTTCTTCATAAAGTCAATTAAATTTGATTTTTAATTTAGAAGTCACTTAACTTTGATTTGTAATTCAAAAGTCACTTATTTAATTTAATTATTTTTTAAAATTAAAATTTGATGACATGAAATTTTTATTTTTAACCAAAACTTTAAGAAATAAAAAAATATTTATTTATACCATACTAAAAAAATATTGACCTTATTATTTTACGCTTATTCTCCTAAAAAGTAATTTATACAGTAATAACTTTCTCTCTCAAAGACCAGTATTTAACCAATATATGAGTGTTCAGGGGTTGACGGCTAAGGACTCCTATTTGTATACAATTACATGACTTCTAATCTGTATACAATTACATGAGTTCTAATTTGTATACAATTACATGACTTCTAATAAAGTGATTCTAACCATCAGTAAATAAATACAAATAGAGTTTCACTCAAAACTCCTAGGCGATATTATCTTTATCATAACAAAGAATGTTTTTGAAATACAAATAGAGTTTCACTTAAACTCCCAGGAGACATTATCTTTATCGTAACAAAGAATTTTTTTGAAATGGTAAAGGGGTAATTATTGAGTTAAAAATTAAAGTTGAGTGTTTTTATGAGAAACTTTTGAATTAAAAAAAAAAGATTAAATGACTTTTTAGAGAGAAAAAATCATAGTTAATTAACCATCTTTAGATAATATTAACCTCCATTAAATCTGGTCCAATCTAATTACATATAACGGAAGAGAATTTCGAGTGGTCATACTTATCATAATAATAAGTTGCTAAGCTGTAATTAATGTAATTTGATCCAAGTTTTGAACATCCATTACATATCTCACGTATTTATACACATCTTGCTAACTGTGTTAGTCACCTAAAAAACATGGATCTGAAATTCATCAGTGTAATCTTTTTTTGGGTTTTCCTGTTTCATTCGTCAAAAACATTTGGTGACCATTTTACTAATCGAAGCGATCTAGATACTTACATTGTACAACTTGAGTTTCCTGATGATATAGTTTTATCTGATACAAATGATTTACACCTCTGGCATCAGACATTTTTGCCTACAACTTCAATAAATTCTCATCTTTCATCGCGTATTATTTATTCTTATCGTCATGTATTTCATGGATTTGCTGCTATTTTGTCATCAGATGAAGTGAAAGAAATGGAATTGAAAGCAGGATTTGTGTCTGCGCGTCCCCAAAGGGTAGTGGAGTTAGATACCACACACACTCCAAGTTTCCTAGGGCTGCACCAGAATGTTGGCTTGTGGAATGTTTCGAATTCTGGTAAAGGTGTGATTATTGGCTTGCTAGATTCTGGAATAACTCCAAAACATCCTTCATTCAACGACAACGAAATGCCTCCTCCCCCTGCTAAATGGAAAGGCAAATGTGAATTCAATTCCAAAGCTTGTAACAACAAGCTTATTGGAGCACGGAACTTTGTGACAACGTCTACGTCACCTTTGGATGTAGAAGGACATGGGACACATACTTCAAGCACAGCTGCTGGAAACTTTGTGGATGGTGCTAATTTGCTTGGTAATGCTAATGGCACTGCTATTGGCATTGCACCCCGTGCTCATTTAGCCATGTACAGAGTCTGTGATGACGGTGTTTGTCAGGAATCTTATATCTTAGCTGGTCTTGATGCTGCCATTGAAGACGGTGTGGATGTTCTTTCTATTTCTCTTGGAGGAATGCCTGTTCCTTTTTATGAAGATTCTCTAGCAATTGGAACATATAGCGCGATTCAGAAGGGGATTTTTGTTAGTTGCTCAGCAGGAAATAAAGGACCGGATGTTGGCACTTTAAAGAATGGAGCTCCGTGGATTCTCACTGTTGCTGCTACTACAACTGATAGAAAGATAAGAGCGGTAGCAGTTTTAGGCAACGGAGCTAAATATGTGGGCGAATCTGCCTATCAACCAACAAATTTTTCAGGTAAATGGTTGCCACTCGTAAATGCTAACGATTGTGAATCGTTGTCTACAATTGATGTTAAGGGGAAAATAGTGTTGTGTGATACCAGTGGTGACATGTCAAGAATCAAAAAAGGAGAAGCAGTGAAAAATGCTGGTGGCTCCGCCATGATACTTATGAACGAAAAAAAACGTGGCTATACAACAATTGCAGATGTTCATGTTCTTCCTGCAACACATGTCAGTTATTTTAACGGACTAAAGATCATAAACTATATGAAATCAACACCATCCCCTGTTGCAACAATATCATTCAAAGGAACAGAACTCGGAAGCAAACATGTGCCAACAGTTGCTTCCTTTTCTTCTAGGGGACCATTTTCGCCAAGTCCAGGCATATTAAAGCCCGACATTAGTGGACCCGGAGTCAATATTCTTGCAGCATGGCCAACCTCTGTAGGGGAAATGATTGCATCTGATACATCATCGACGTTTAACATCATTTCTGGAACGTCGATGGCTTGCCCTCACCTTGCAGGAGTAGCAGCCTTGTTAAAGAGCGCACATCCTGATTGGTCTCCAGCTGCAATTAAATCTGCAATCATGACCACTGCTGATATCATCAATGTTAAAAAACATCCAATAGAGGACGAAAGACTCAATCGTGCTAATCTATTTACAATCGGATCAGGAAACGTGAACCCATCAAGAGCAAGTGATCCAGGACTCATTTATGACATTCACCCTGAGGATTACATCCCCTACTTATGTGGCTTGAAATACACAGATCAACAAGTTAGTTCAATTGTGAGAAGGAAGGTACATTGTACATCACACATAACTGAGGCGGAGTTGAATTACCCTTCTTTTTCTATTAGTTCGAAATCAAGGGCTCAAACATATACAAGGACTGTGACTAATGTCGGAGAAGCTAATTCAACTTACACAGTTGAAGTGTATGGACTCAAGGGTGTTAAGGTAGCTGTTAATCCAACCACCTTGAAGTTCTCAGCGTTGAATCAGAAGGCGTCGTATAATGTAACTGTTAAGCATTTAAAGCATAAATCACATTCCCAAGGATACATAACATGGTCTTCTTGTAGGTACTCTGTTAGAATTCCAATACAAATATTCCCGCATAGCATTTTAAAGATGTAAATGGCTTTGTCACAAGAAATGAGTTCTCCATGATTTATTAAACAAATCCTTCTGTGTTCTTAATTCTTTTATGATTCTTCTGCAAAGGCATTTTTTTTATTATACTAGTAAAGTGCTCCGCGCTTAGTGCGATACTGAAAAACTTCAGGAACCTATATATTTTTGTGTTATGCATTTGAACTTAAATCTGTTATTAATTAGACAAAAAATGTTTTCATTAAAATTGTTTTTGAAAATGATAAATTGATAGCTATGATGTTCTAAGTCAACAAACCATCTTGATGGTCGTGGAATAATTGGGCAGTTACAAATTACCTACTTGTGTTGATAATAAAAATAGATCCAAACTTTTTTCAATAAAATACAAAAGACGAACAATGTTCAGTCAACAAAAATGGCACAACTTCCTGAGTATATGTGTAAAAGTCATGTCCCATTAGAAACAATGGATAAATAAAGGTCCAAAAGTTACCAATATAGTTAGTTATGATAAGGTAAGTTTCGGATTTAAATGTGAAAAAAGAGAAAAATTTATTAAGAACGCCACCCTCGAATAGTCCTAAGATTCAAATTCAGTCAGAGCTTCAATATAGACATCGAGTGGAAAAACAAGTAAAAAAGGTCATAGTCTTAACCGTTATCAACTGATCCTTCTAATGACTAGAACAAGAATGTCCAACTTAATAGTATCAGATTATGTTTCTTATTTTTGTACAACAGCAAACAATTTTAAAAAGCAGGATTATGATGTGCGCTCCTGCTTCCAATAAATACGCAATTATTATATATCGCCAAATTCGAAGTAACATAGGTGAATCAATTTTAAAAGAGAAATATTTTTTCAAAGAAATATTCAATGGCTATTTACATCGATATTTTATTGAATTGGTGGGAAAAAATAAAAATAGGAGTGTTTTCACATAGAAAAATTACAGAACTTTATAGTATTTCAATGAGAATTTGTTTTTCCCCTCATCTTCTTCAAATGAGTTAATTTGGTGGAATGACGATAGTGAAATCATATTTTATAACATATATTTTTTTATTAATTTACAATGCAAAAAACCTTTATAACTTATTATTTGTTGTGACTTAAAATTGGCTAATGAATATTTGTCATTCTCTGCGTTTCAAATAGTTATCATGTTATATTTTTTTAGAGTTAATTTAACTAATTTTAAACGAAAAAACTGAGGTTTTAGTATAATGTGATATCATCTGATTTAAATGTATGCATAGATTTTAAAAGAAAAAAAGCACACTTTTTGACCGTGAAAAAATTTGGTCAAACTGACTACAGTGGTTTGACCATATAAATAATCATCGAGTCTAAACTCGTATACGGATATGCTTAAACAAGTAGTCAACTTAAGATAATTAAGCTGCAGTTAATGTGGAATATGAATGACATGATTAATTCCATAAACCTCTAAATAATTACTTAATTTCACATGTATAAATAGGAAAAACATTCATGCTTCTTTGTATTGAAGAAATTAAACTTTACTCTCTCCGTTTCAAAAAGTATGACGTAGTTTGATTTGGAACAGAGTTTAAGAAAAGAAAAAAGATTTTTTAATCTTGTGGTTCTAAATTAAAGTTATATCAAATTTATCAAAATGCTCTTTAATCTTGTAGTCTTAAACACGCCACGTGGAAAGTTATAGTTAAAGTATTGTCAAAAAAAGAAAGAGGTCATTCTTTTTGAAATAAACTAAAAATGAAATAGGGATATTCTTTTTGAAATGGAGAAAGTAATTTGCAGGACCAATTTAAGGTATGTCCCATTTTTTCATTTATATTGATATAAATAAAACAATGTACGTAATTTTCAAAGGAATTAAGTAGCTTAATTAACATAGGTCGTAAAGAATTTTTTTTCTTCATAAAAGTGACTATTCTATCTCTATCTAATAAGTATATATGGAACAAATTAAATAACCATGTTATATAGAGAGGGCAAGCTTGTCCTATCGAGTTTCAAATGGAGTTGTGTACCCAAAATGTAGCGGTTGATCATAAGGTTATTACATGTCGCTCTGCCAATTATCATCCCACAATTTTGGGAGATCATTTTCTTGCCTATTCTGTAGTAATCTTTGCAAAAGCTTGAACTCATCAACACAATCCAACTTCTTGGTGTGGCCTAACAATTTTGAACGTGAGATCGAGGAATCGTTGAGTGACTGTTATGAAGAAGAATGGATTAGCTATGGTGAAGTTGATGGCTGCTGCCTTCATCATATTGCTCTATGTTTTCGGTTACTAAGGCAACAAGGTTATTATGTCTAATGTGGTAAGTGGCGGAGACATTCTTTTAGTAATGGAATGTCAAAACTAGTATTTAATTAGTTATAAAGTTTTTTTGCTTGCTCTCAGCAGATGCTTTTAGGAAGTTTACTAACGACCAAGGAAATTACAAGGAAGCATTGGTTAACGACGTGCGAGGAATGCTGAGCTTAGGCAGCACAATTTAGAGTACATGACGAAGATATTCTTGATAAAGCACTGAATTTCACTGTCACTCAATTGAAACTAATTTTGCCTAAACTGAGCAACTCATCCCTTGCAAAGCAAATCAGTAACGCACTGAAGTTTTCAATCAAAGATGGTATAGTGAGGGTAGAAACAAGGAAATACACATGATCAAGTGTTGCTAAAATTTGCCAATTGGACTTCAACATCTTGCAAAGGTTACTAAAAAGGAACTATGTGATGTCTATCACGAGGTGATTGGCAAGCTATATATTCATTTCGAAACATAATTTTAATATAGTCTGTCTCAACTTTAAATATTCTTTCTCTAGCTTCAACCAAATATTGTCCAATTTGACATTTTAGGTGGCGGAAAGAAGAATTGGAAATTGTCATGAAGGTATTACCTTATGCAAGAGACAGAGTGGTTGAGTTATACTTCCTGAGTTTAGGTGTCTACTTTGAGCCCCAGTATAGCATTGCCAGGAAAATATTAACAGAAGTTCTATATTTTGCTTATTTTACTGATGACACCTACGATATCTATGGGACATTAGACGAACTTACTCTCCTACAGACGCTATTGAAAGGTAATTTTTCTTAGGGGGTTGGGGGTCATCTTCATAGCTTACAACATTTTTATATGTAGTTCATAATTTAACAAAATTAGATTTTTATCAATGTTCAATATAATTTGATGTTAGGTGGAATATTGAGGCTTCAGAATAGCTACCACCATATATGAAGATTATTTATCGTGCTCTTCTAGATGTTTACGATCAAATAGAGAAAGAGTTGGCAAATGAAAACAACTCGTTTCTGGTCATCTATTCCATATCTGAGGTAATAAAGTAGCAAAATTAAGACCGTGTGCATGAATTTTAACTATCCATATCACTTCGTCTAAGCTCATCATTTTGTCAATTATTTGATCTTTTTTCAGATGAAGAAGTTGTTAAGTACTTTTCTCCAAGAGGCAAAATGGTATCATGGAAAGGATCTCCCAACAATGGAGCAGTATATGAAGAATGGAGCTCGATCAAGCACTTACCATTTGATTGCAACTACTTCTTGGTTAGGTATGGGAGAGGTAGCGAGTAAGGATGCATTTGATTGGATAGCAACTGAACCTCTAATACTTGTTGATTGTGTGGTAACCCTCAAAAGCATGTCCCAACTTGTCCTTCTTATAATTCAAAGAATCAATCTAAATCAAAGAAACAAAGACTGATATGGATTATAGTTGCCACTTCAGTTATGTATGTAATAGGGCTTGCTTCAGCAATAGTTTTTGTGCTGATGAGACGTCACGGTAAAACAATCAATGCTGAAGATGAATGGTCTCCTGAGTTAGAACCACAAAGATTTTCTTACTATGAACTTCAAAGAGCAACTCTAGGCTTTGATGAAAAAAACTTGCTAGGTAGTGGAGGTTTTGGTTCTGTTTATAGAGGGACATTGGCAGATGGGATGATTGTAGCTGTTCAAGTTTTCAATGTGCAGATGAAAGGTACGTTGCAAACCTTTGATAGAGAATGTGAAATCTTGAGGAATCTTCGTCACAGTAATCTCACAAAGATCATTAGCAGCTGTTGTAACTTGGATTATTAAAGCATTGATACTTGAGTACATGCCAAATGAGAGCTTAGACAAGTTGAGAGATTATTGTTTAAACATAATGCAGAGATTGAATATCATGGTTGATGTTGCATCTGCTCTGGAATATCTCCATCATGGTTACTCAGTACCTGTTATTCACTGTGATCTGAAGCCTAGCCTCGTCTTACTTGACAACAACATGGTGGGACACCTGACTGACTTTGGCATTGCGAAACTTCCAACCAAGGAAGAGTCTATTGCTCATACTACAACCTTTGCTACAATTGGTTACATTGCTCCAGGTCAATTCATTATTTAACCTGTAACAATGTTACGTATTAACGCGTTAAAAGTTTATTTCTTGACATGCTTTCTTTTTGTATAGTATGGTCTGGAAGGCCTTATATCCAAGAGGTCTGACGTTTATAGTTTTGGTATCATGTTGCTTAAAACTTTTACCAAGAAGAAATTAAACCTAGTGATGAAATGTTCATGGGGGATTTGAGTTTGAGAAGCTTCGTGCATAGTTCACTTCAACATGAGCTGAACCAAATGATAGATACTGACTTACTAACACTAAATGAAGAGAAGTTAGTCAAAAGCTGCAATGTGTGTCATCCATCATGGAGTTAGCCATGAATTGCACAGCTAATATTCCAATGGTAAGGATGAACATGACTGATGTTGTAGCAGCATTGAAAAAGATCAAACAGGCGCTTTCTTCCTGTTACCGAACGACCTAATGACATCTACAGCAGGTACTTTCTGTATGTACAAAGCAAATGAAATGTCCTAGTGGTGCTAAATTTTACTCTTATCTATTAAGTGCTCTATATGGAAATTAAAGGTTGAATTGCTATAGCTCCTAGTTTATATAAACATCATTCTTAGCCTTAAGATTCAAAAAAATATAAAGGCAGCTCGATACACTAAGCTTCCGTTATGTGGATCAAATCACCAGAATCTATTGTACGCAATCTTATCCTATATTTCTGCAAGAGGAATATAGAAGGTGCTAAAAATGCTGCCTAAAACATGGCCAAGAGTAGTTAATATTGTTTGGTCAAGTTTTTGAGAAATCAAACATTTTTATTTTCTTGTAAAAAATGCTTTATTATTATTTTTAAATTTTTGTAAAAAAGAGTTGTTTGACAAAAACAATTGGAAAAAATGAACTTTTTTTTTTTTTTTTGAAAATACATTTGTCATAAGTTTGGTAGGGCTATAAATTTGGTTGAATTGCTACAATTTATTTGATCTTCTTAACGTCATTATTTCCGCTATTTTAATTGTATAGATAACTAACCTATTTTATTTTCTCAGAAAATGGAAGTACCGGAAAAATTCATTCAAAATATCTTATTGAATTTTAGTTTAAATTGTCTTATTAGGACAAGTTTAAGATTATGAGATTAAAAGACATTTTAATTTAAAAAATGCTTTATTTATTTTTAAATATTTTTAATTAAGATAAGATTACAAAATTCATTTTTTTAAATTTTTTTTATATTCTGACCAATTAAAATAAGACAAACATATTAAAGCAAAGGGAATAATATCTTCTATTTCATCTCATAGACTCATACATTACTAGTTTGGTACAATATATTATCTTATACTTAAGGACGTAATCTCTGTAAGATGATACTTAATACCATAATTGTGCTTCTTAATTACCATAATTAATAAATGGATAATTGTATATAATAGCAAACTAATAACCTAAAATAAATAGAGTAGCTAGATTTTGATTTAATTGTGCTCCATAGCAAACGTTTGAAAAAAATTGCCAGGCGCCTCTCTCCCAATCTCTCGCTCGCCACTCTCCTCCAATCTCTCCCTCGCTTCCTCACTTTTTATACAAACACAAGTGTATAAAAATTGTTTTGAATTGTATAAAACAAAGAAAATTGTATAAATACATATATTTTTGTTCCCCTCTCTCCCTTCTTCCAGATCTCGCTCGCCACTCTCCCAAATCTCGCTCGTCACCCTCGCCTTTCTCACTTATACAAACAGAAGCGAATTGTATAAGTTGCGTTTTTGTTTGTATAAAGCGTGAGAAAATTGTATATACACATGCAAGTACATATATTTTCGTCTTATACACTTATAATTATACAATAAAAATACTCCCCTGCCCAATTTCTTTTGTCTTTCTCGCTTTCTCGTTTTATAAAAATTTCAAATTGTATCTAATTTCTCTTTCTAGTTTTATACAATTCGATTCAATTGTATATTCCCTGCCAAGTATCTTTTGTCTTTCTCTTTTTCTCATTTTATACAAATTCAAATTGTATATAATCGTTCTATACACTTATAATCATACAATTCGTTTTATACACTTCGTTTTTATACAGTTCTCTGCCCAAGTGTCTTTCTCTTTCTCGTTTTATACACTTCGTTTTATACAATTTGCTTCAACTGTATATGTATAGCGAATTATACAGTTTCTATGTTTGCTATTGAGCGCAATTATACAAACTTTGCTATAGCATACAAATATGAATTTTTTATTTGCTATATGTGAAAGTTGCCCATTAATAAAATAGATAATGTGTTAATATTGGCCGCTAACCATCTCATTATCAAGTGATAAGGATTTTCTTGCAAACGTCAAATTATCATTTATAATTATTTTTCTAAGAAAAAAGGAATATTTGTTGGTTCAACTTGTTTTTGGTGATGACTAACTTTTTTTTTATTATTTGAAATTGATCTAGAAAAGAATATATTGCTAGTATTATATAATGTGATAGGTATTTTCGTTCAACAAAATAAAGTCGATGGTTGACAATTAAGTTGTATAAAAAATTACAGAATATTTAATTACGGATAGATTTAGTGTCCACATAGCTATGGTGCGTGTAAATTCATAATATTTTTTTTGGGCTAAATATTTTATAAAATTAATTTAATATTATATGTGGACTATTAACATTATGTTAAACGGAAATAACATAGTATACTTCATTAAATACTAATTTATTGGTTAAAATAATATTATTCAAATCTCACTTAATATTTATTTATTTATAGATGTATATTTATAAAATTCTAAATTCTTCTATGACACTAATGATAAATCTTATGTGACATTAACGATGCTTGCTCAACTGATACTCAATATCTAATACTGTATTTGAAAACATGAAGTAGTGACGTGAATTCATTAACTCAATGAATAATAACATTATTTACGCTTATAATCAGATAGCAATATCTTAGTCATATCCTATAATATATCTATAACATTCTTGCACATAAATAATACTTTTTTCTTCTTTCTTTAGATGTACACATATTTGCAAAATTTATAAATTCCTTTATGATACTTCATGATAAATTTCTATGTGACACAAACCTTGCTTGCTCAACTAATACAATGTCTAATACTGTATTTGAAAACATGAAGTAGTGATGTGGGTTCACTTACTCAATGATTGATAACTTTATCTATATCTACACTTATAATAAGAAAAAGCAACATTTTTAACATATATATATATATCACATTTTTATTTTTTCACACATATAATTAAGGGTTGTGATCATAGGGGTGGAGACACATGCCTTTCGGGGTGTCCAATGTGACACTTCGTCGGTTTTTTTTAGCATTCATACTAGTAAAATAATCAGTAAAGTGATTAAATAACATATTTTGGACTCTCTTAACATAACATGTAACATGTTATTGTAGCTTAATATTTTTAAATACCTTGAATAGATTTTAGACACCTTGAATAAGCTAGTGCTAATATATTCGAATCTTAATATTTCGTCGCCCATTCTATCTATCGAGGTGTCTGAAAAAAATGCATTATAAATACAAAATTTTATATTCGAGCTTAAAATATTGGAAAAAATGTAAAAAAGTAGGGGAATAAAAAAAGTGAAAAAGTGTTTAGGGTGAACATTAGATTGTCTGCGAGTCAAATTCGGCTTTCCAGTCCACCTTCAATGACCCTACCTACCTGCTCATCTTTTTCTTCCCCAAAATTTGACTGATTAATTGGGAAAAATTAGCAATTACCTACAAATGTAGGGGGCTATACCAAAATTTGAAAGAGGAGAGAGAGAGAGAGGAAGAGAAATGAACAAGTTATAGGGAGAGAGAAAAAAATCAAAAGAGGAATAGCTGGATTCACATGGCTGTTTTACTAATGGGTCCTATTTTTCTCTCTCTCTTCACCTAACCGACAATTATGATCTTTGAATCTTAAACAAAGAAGAAAAGAATTGTTCTTCTTCCTCATTGTAATATTTCTGTTTATCCCCTTTTCTCTGTTGATTTTGAGCTGGACAAGTTATGGCTGATGATAAGGTATGGATTCGCATTGTGGGTTTTTCTTGTCTGATGAAAAAGTTCGTTTCTTTACTCGTTAAAGTTGATTTTATTTTCGAAATTATATGGGGATTCTTGATTCTTGGAATCAGTGTGTATTGTGTGGAAAGATCATATCTTTTTAGCCCATCTGAGTTCAGATAGTAGCACTGTGCAAATTTGTTGTATTGTTTTTGATTATTGAGTGCAAATCTGGGTTTAGTTCTGGTTTCTAGTTGAGAAAAAATGATGGTTCTTTGTTGCATGTATTCTGAAATGAAAGGAAATCTTTGTCTAGTATATCTGGGCCTGAAATTAATAATTTGGACCCTCAAGTTAGTTTCAGTTTCAAAAAGTTGATCTTTTCATCTTCAGGATGCTTTATTTGTTCAGGATCTGGTCTTTTCCGTTTATTTACCTGAGTTTTTTTTTTTTTTTTTGGAGAAATTTTGGTGATAGAAATGTCTCTAATCTACTTGAATGTGTTGTTATAGATCTGATCTTAGCCGTCCATGATCCGTTGCTATTAAGTACTTGATTGAGCCATCCAGTTTCGCTTAGTTTTCTTATCAGATACTTGAGTTATGATGTTACTAAACAGGATAGAGTTTTGGGGATTTGGAAGGGATGGTGGTGTAGTCTTTTTGTGTGATATGCTGTGTCTTGTGTATTGAAATGCTGGTCTGAGATGTATGTTTGATGTGGGACTGTAGGAGATGTCAGCTCCTGTTATGGATGGGAATGATGCAGTCACTGGTCATATAATTTCCACAACCATTGGAGGCAAGAATGGCGAGCCAAAGCAGGTAGACATGATGTATTTATATGTATTGCTTCTCATGTTGGAGGTCTCAAGTTTGAAATTCCTTGCCAGCAGAAGCAAGGGGTTTGCCTTCTGGGTCGAGCTTGCCTAGTGCGGGTTACTCTTAGGAGCAAGGGTTTTACCCTTTGGGTGCGCGCTGAGCGTTTCCCTTGTCATAAAAAAAATAGAAATATATATTGCTTTTTCACTAGAAGAATGATCAAAATAGTCTGGGCATGTTGCACACTTTTGGAAATTGACACAAATAGCTTACCCTTTAATTTTTCTTTTACATATTTGCATATCTCGTATTGAATCATGAGCTTGTGTAAACTGATTTATGACATGAAACTGAAAATTTGTTTGCCTTCCAATATAATTTGGTGCAGACAGTCAGTTACATGGCTGAACGTGTTGTGGGGACTGGATCGTTTGGAATTGTCTTTCAGGTATATGAACATGTATCTTCTTGATTTGCTATTCCTTTTCTTATTTAAAAAAAAAATAATTAAAAAAACTTTTTGTTTGACGTTATGCTTCTCTTATGAAGGCAAAATGCCTGGAAAATGGAGAGACTGTGGCAATAAAGAAGGTTCTGCAAGACCGTAGATACAAGAATCGTGAGTTGCAGCTAATGCGCACTATGGATCACACAAATGTTGTTTGCCTAAAGCACTGCTTCTATTCAACTACGAGTACAAATGAACTTTTTCTCAATTTAGTCATGGAATATGTTCCAGAAACTATATATAGAGTGTTAAAGCATTATAGCAATATGAACCAGAGAATGCCACTCATCTATGTTAAGCTTTACACCTATCAAGTGAGTGAAGTGCTTTCCTGAGTGGTATTTTTGTTTCCTTAGTTTGAACAATACAAAGTGTGGTATTATTGTTCCCTAAGCTTTGAGCCATACTAAGATTTAGACGTGTCAGGTATTTAGAGGGCTGGCTTACATGCATACTGTTGCTGGCGTATGCCACAGGGACTTGAAGCCTCAGAATGTTTTGGTAATGCATCTTTCAAGCTGCTAAATTTGCATAGCAAATTATGGCCTTTTTCCCCTTATGTCATTGTTTGCTGTCACAGGTAGACCCTCTTACTCACCAAGTAAAGATTTGCGATTTTGGAAGCGCGAAAGTGCTGGTAAGTGTTAATCATAAGAGTTTCTGTAGCTATTCTCATTTTTGTACTAAAGATTATGGATTTGTTTCCTGTCTTCCTGAGATGTATACACTGTTATTAATTCAAACTTGGTCAGTAATAATTCTGATTTAAGTAGGCGGGTCTTTTGGCCTCATTTTATTCATTAATGTTAATGTCAACTGTGAATTGATCCTTTCTAGATATCCAGTATATGTTGACTTCTTCGGACATTTGTTATTGAATACCAGATAACACATGTAGTTAAATACTTATTGTTGAAATATTTCTGGGGCATGCTAATTCTCTTAGGATAAGATCCTGTTCACCATGACTTTGTGATTGGTCAGATTCTGTAGAGTCACCTGTTTGTTGATCTTGTTGTCACTTTCAGGTGTTGTGTTTTATTATAAGTTGAATCTGACCATGTTGGAGTTAGTTGATGTTTGCTATTTAACCATGGTGCAGTGCTATTATTCTAAGTTACCTCCCTTAGCATATCCCATGAACTGACAAATTCATAATGTAATGTTTTTTTCTTTTTTCTTGGGAGGACATGTGGAAATTTATATTCCTGCCATGAATACCTTTGATGGGGTTTTCACCTTTTCAGTGGCTTTAAATAAGAAAGCAATAGGTTTCCACTTCTTACGACTGTGAATTCATTAGCTTAATTTTAACTATTGCAAGCTTATGGTGTAAACTGTGTCATTTCAGAAAGCTTCCTTTCTGTGAGAATTACTTGATTTTAAGGTTGTGGTTGGTTCTTATATTTATGGAAGTACCATATATTATCAGGTCAAAGGAGAAGCAAACATCTCATACATCTGCTCGCGGTTTTATCGGGCTCCTGAACTCATATTTGGTGCAACAGAGTATACTACTTCAATTGATATCTGGTCAGCTGGCTGTGTCCTTGCTGAGCTTCTTCTGGGCCAGGTTTGTGGTGATCTAGACTTCTCTAGCTTACATACTGTCCATGAAATCTCTGCGGTCTTTTTTGTTGCACTTGTCCAATTTCTAACCAATTTTTGCAATCATCTTCTTGCAGCCATTGTTCCCAGGAGAAAATGCTGTGGACCAGCTTGTTGAGATAATCAAGGTGCTGTGTGATAAATTCTTGTTTTCTGATGCAAATATTGTAGCAGGTTTGCAGTGATCTAGACTTCTATAGCTTACTGATTCTTGTTTCATTTGCTTCATCTCATAGGTACTTGGAACACCTACAAGGGAGGAAATTCGCTGTATGAATCCAAACTATACTGATTTTAGGTTTCCACAAATCAAAGCACACCCTTGGCATAAGGTATGCTTTCACTTGACTTTAGTCGTACCTCGTGGAACAACAATTTGTTGTCTTGCTGCTTGCTGTGTGTATCATTCCTGTTGAATTTTGTACTGAGATTGAAGTAAGTTGTCAAGGGAGTTCTTTTTGTTAAAAGCAGACATTTTTTCAGTTGATAAAGAGGCCCAAAAAAATTAAAGAAAAAGGAGCGAGCATCTCTGACGTATCGAGTTTGTTTAAGCTTTCTCCTAAAGAATATAGGTGCTGGCTTGTTGATGGAATTTTTGATAATGTAATTATTTAGAGATCCCTCGAGGTTCCTTTTTCATCAAAAGAAGAGATCCCTCGAGGTTATATCTTAGTTTCTGTTAATTGAAATTCGTTATAAATCTGCATCACATTATTAAGCTTGGATTTCTTGTTTTTCCATTTATCGCTTCTTCCTAATCATTTTTGGATTCAAAAGCTATGAATCCAAGCCTTTAGTCCTGTTGAAGAATATGCTTTTCCATTAGTTGCGACTTGAGAGACAAAGAAGTTATAGAGGTCAATACCCCAACAAATACCAGACACTAGGCATTTCTTGAGTTTGTTCATATTCTTGAGTATGGAAGTAGTCTTGATTAGTGACTTTGTTCTAAAGCAAGCTATAATATTAGATTGGCTTCCCTGAAGAGTTCTCATTCTGCTAAGCAGCATATCTATTAAATACCAAGGACACAATATCAGTAAACCTTAGAAAAGTAATAGATACTGAAAGCCAATACCAATGGAAGTCGGGTTTTCAGTGGATTTGTCCTCTGCATCCTAATGACTGTATTTTATTCTTGCAAAACAATGTTAATGACAAAAATGCAAATAAATTCTTTTGTTGTTTCCGAGCTCGTGTATATCATGATCTGCTGCTAACTTACTTGTTATGTCTGGTCTCAGGTTTTCCACAAACGGATGCCTCCTGAAGCAATTGACCTAGCTTCTCGGCTACTGCAGTACTCACCAAGTCTACGTTGCACTGCAGTAAGTTCAATTTTATTTTCCTGATGTCATTCGTTTAAACAACAGTTCCTGTAGAGCGATTACCATGTCTTCATTCGGGGTGGCCATTTATGTGGTCCTTTTTATGCTCCCACATCTGTGTTGTTTTTACTGATTTGTTACCATTGCTCAGCTCACACATTGTTTTTTTGTTTATTGAACAGTGAATCTCTAAATCTAATCAATTAATACGCTTCTCATTTTGCAGCTTGAAGCATGTGCTCATCCTTTCTTTGATGAACTTCGTGAACCAAATGCACGGCTTCCCAATGGTCGCCCATTGCCCCCTCTCTTCAATTTTAAGCAGGAGGTACGTCTTTCATGTGTTTATTCTTAAATTAAAGGTTCTACCATCCATGCTTCATTCTTCCGGATCTCAGCTGAAGGGCACTCCAGGGTAGTCACAGTAGGCATTCAATGTGATTGAATTCTTCAGATTACCCAAAGGCCAGACTATAGAAGTCAGTTTGGTACTTAACAAAGATTTAGAATGATTGATTCCATCAACCCACTGGAAGGTGGAGACATTTTCTGATACCCTGTGGCTGGTGGTAATAGTTGATCATTGATCCAAGTCCATTGTATGCACTGGAAAATGAATGCGAGCACATTCTTTTTCTAGAGCATGGATGCGTTATGCAATGAATCATCTTTATACAGGGCCTCATGTTTAAAGTTGGTGTTTGGAATGGCAAGCTTGACGAGGGCAATGCAATCTAGCATGTCATAAGTTATGCCTTCTTAGAGGTATTGCCGGCCACTGGTGTTGATACAACACGATGACATAGGACTCATTCTGGATTTGGCAAAAAATAATGGTTCCCTGACTAAGAAAAGGCATAATTGAGAGGACAACGAAGATGGAGATTGAGACAGAAAACAGAAGTAGAAAAGGGAGAAGAAACAAAAAGCCAGAAACTCACAGGCATCCTTTATGTCTGAAGATTGATAAAAGGATCTGCAGCCATTCGTCGAACTCAAAGAAGAGGAGGTCCATTGGTCACTAGAGTATTTTTGTTTCTTTTTTTGTTAGTAGCTGAGGTAGGTTCAGGCTTCTAAGAAATGGACTGAACCTATGCTTAATTGGCCAAGAATAAGTTGGGCTACTTAAGGTCTATTACACTAAGGTTTATACAACATAACAATACCACTGGATTAAATGGCTTAATGGTGGTCCTTCCATATTGTTCTTTGAAACAAGCCTTTGAGGTTCTTATGATTCTGTGAGAAAGTTGTGTTAGAGGTTGGTGAAAATTATTCTAGCTAAGAAGTTCTGATGATTAAATTAGTGTCGATAATGAGAACAAGTAGACTAGTCTAGTGGTGAGAAACATCTCTGGGGGACTCTTGTCAGTATATTTATTGGGTTGGACTGTGGAGTGACTTTGAGGTGTTTGAGATTACACCTTGAATACAGGAATGCCCTTTTGTCCAATACAATGATGTCAGATAACAGGTTCTAAATAAGTGAGGCACTTATATTGTTAAAGCAGTGTTGTGAAAGGCGCTCGCCATAGCGCCTTTGGCGAATGGCGAGGCGAGGCTAGGCTGTGTCGCCATTATCCACTGAGGCGAGGCGACCTCAAATAGGCGAGCCGAGGCGACCCAATGGCGACGTAAATGGCGTCGCCATTTTGATTTTGATTTTAAAAAAAGTTTTAACTTAATAATATTAGTTTTTTTTTTTCTATTTTCAAACTTTCATCAGACTTTCGCGTATTCCTCTTCTTCTCTTCCTCGAGTCGCTGCTTCTTCTCTTCCTCAGTCGCTGCTCTCTTCTTCGTCTCTTTCCCTCGAGTTGCTGCTCCATTCGTCTCTTTCTCTTTCACTCTTCACTGCTCCCTGCCTTCACTACTCTTTTTTTTCCTCTGTTTTCTTCACTCTCTGTTTTGTCCCAGATTACTGTAAAATGCTTTCTGCTTTCACTGTGTTGTGACTGCTGTCCATTATTTTTTTGAAAAAAAATTAATTCTTCTATAGTAATTATTATAGTATTTGTAATATATGTAATTGCTATTGAAATTTTGAATATTATATGTGCAATTAAATATTTTTAATTTTTGGTATTAATTGGCGCCTCGATTCAAAAAGGCGAGCGCCTCGCCGCTCGCCTCGCCGCGTGGCGAGGCAGGCCCTTGTCGCCTTTTGTTGCCTCTCGCCGTCCAAAACACTGTGTTAAAGAAGCTATGCACCGTCACCGAGTCTTAATGAAAGAAGGCCCTTACATCCTAATTCCATATCTACTGAAAAGAGGGCCAGGGAGAAGCCTGAAGAGTTGAACTCCCTTGAAAAATAGTATCTTTGTAAGATGCTGGGGCCTGGGACAAAGACGCGAAAATATGTATCTGTAAAGGATAACCTCGTTATTCAGTGATCTTCATTCTTATTGGTAACTAAGATGTTAGTCACAATAGCATTTTAGTTATAAGGACGCGGAAAATTGTTAAAGCATGCATTTCTACGAAAAGCACAACTTAACCATACATATCTTTGGCTGGAATTGCCATCTTCAATTGTCCATTAGAATTTAGAAGCATGTCAAGGCCATTAATATTGAAAAATTGTATTACTATCACAGTTACGCATTCTATACTTGCCTATTTTAAGTTAACTCTATTGCTTATCCCCCTATATTTTTCCTGGTTTCAGTTATCTGGTGCCTCTCCCGACCTCGTAAACAGGTTGATACCAGACCATATAAAAAGGCAGATGGGCCTGCATCTTTTTGCATCCCATGGCGACATGACGTGAAGTATATGTTTAGTAAAGTATACTAGTTTATGATATCTATATATGAAGGGATCCAAGTTACACCCCTTCCAGAGCAGAGGAGTCCAGCATGACAAGCGACAGTATCTCCTGTTCGAAAAGGACAATGTAATGGGGCTGCAGTGCATTTTAGTTCTGTACTTTGTATTATCTTTTTTGTTCCACTCTTCAAAGTCTTCCTATCTTAGCAGCCAACTAGTGAAAAGGAAATATGTTTTTGTACATGTTTGTTAGTAGTAAATTGACCAGAAAGCATCCGGGAGACACGATTGAATATGTATGGACAAGTTGGAAGGCTCCAAAAGGATTGCCAGGACTTGAAAGGGCAGTTTTTTTTTTTTCTTTAAGTTGATATCTCACTTCAGTTTGTATTTAGCAGTCTTGTACTTTGAAAAGAGTTGCAAGCAAATTTGTGTTACAGTTGTTCTATGTGATTATGATCAATCAAACATATCTATTTTGTTGTATCTTCATTTGTTGTCATTTTAACCTTAATACTTGATGCTTAACTTTTCATTTCATGACAACCTTATAGTAATATTGTTTCTACTATTTATTGTTTCTCGAGGAGTGTGTTAAGTCTATAGTGGAAAACTAATATGGAAGAATGGAAGAAGTATCTTATTTTTCTATACAATATACCTAATTACAATATTATTCTGAAATTAAAGAAAATAAACTATAAATACAAGTCGAATATCATAATTAAACACAAACAACACAAAAGGGTTTGTATGGGTCTGTATAGAGGGTTTGTATGGGTCTGTATATTGATATTCGTCTGTTTCATTTTATAAGGGTCAAACTAACCCCACAACAAACACCAATAGTAAATTCGAATTAATTTAGTTTTAATGTGATTAGAAATAAAATTATTGTTAAAAAGGAAATAAATAGTATGATACATATTGAGTATATTATATTATATTTATAGAAAACTTTAGTTTTTGTGTGTGTATGGGATTCCGTACTAATTGTCTGTTTCATTTTGTAAGGGTCAAAGTATCTCGCACTTCAAAACTTATATTATAGGAAAAATTCGGTGCTTCTTCCCCCACAATACATTCTCTTTTGATTGGTTAAAATACAGTCCAACCAATGAATAGCCTCTGTTTACTATCCTTACCGTGTTGCTTATCTCATAGGAAAAATACAGTACTATTGCTGTCCTCTTACGGAAGACAAGGGGACACTACCCAAATCTCAAGACTTTATCTTAATTTTCTTTTCCAACCCACTTTTAAAATCACTACTACGAGTACATGTTAAGAATTCTCACGTCGGTAGAGGACAATTGGTTTTTTATATGAGTTTAGAGTCGATAGAGAGAACAATTGGTCTTTTATATGAGTTTGGACAAATTTTTTCTTATGAGCTAATATTTGAGGTTGAATCAAGTCCAGTTGTTATATATTTACATGATTTCAATTTGTTGTTCGTTTAGAAATTTCACATTACTAAGAAATGGAAAATGATCTCTTTATATAGATTTGGACAAATCTCCTCTCATGAGTTAGATACATATGTCATATTGTTTACATGAACTAACTTATCTTTAGCTTTTGAGGTAGAGTTAGGTTCAGATGTCATATCTTTATCGTACTACAATTTGCTTGCATTATTAGTAAGACTAATATTTTCCATTTTGTTCCCCCAAAAGATTTTCTTTTTGAAGAAAATATTTTTATCAATCCGAATTGCATCATATAAGTTTAGAGGCGGAATGATATTTAAATTTTATAAATTTTGAATTCAATAATAGAGATATTAACGGCTAGAAATTGGGTTCTAATTTTTATACATATCAAAATATAATATAAATTTAAAATTTAAAATTGAAAATTATTGAATTGGATCAAATCATATCATATCAATTTATGATACTAAAAAGTGCTTGCTGCAATGATTTCGTGGGGTTTCCCATTTGGCTTGTTGAGGGACTATTTATTCAATGGACTATTAATGACAGCAAGGAAAAACAACATCATTTAGAA
Organism: Solanum sitiens; assembly: GCA_016801875.1. NCBI lineage: Eukaryota > Viridiplantae > Streptophyta > Magnoliopsida > Solanales > Solanaceae > Solanum > Solanum sitiens. The sequence continues at coordinate 2,254,955 of JABWTJ010000001.1, forward strand.
AAAATCCACAAATAGGAGAAAATGACAGTAAGAAAAAAAGAAAGTAAAAATTTACATCTCTTTGTATGATGAATCTGAAGAGTTTTACAAGTAACAATTTTTTGTAAATAGTTAAATTGGTACTAGTACTTCGGATTCTCTTTTCTTAATTAAAAAATTTAAAAAACTAAACAAGACTTTTCACCCATTTATAAGCTCGAGGGAAATATATTTTATTGTGCTACTCTACTGTGCTGTACAATGATGAATTCTAAATGACTTTTTTCTGAAAGCTCTGTACCAAAATCTTTCTTTTGGCTAATTAGCTTTTTGGATCCAAATGGTAACTTTGCTACTCATTTTCTCATTTTTTCTTCATTGGGTGGCCACCACTCCAGTTTCCATGGGTTTTCTTTCACCTAAAGGTGTCAACTATGAAGGTAAAGATTAGAACTTTACTATAATCCAAGCATTTCTTGTTTTTTTTTTTCATGTGAAAAATCCAAATTTTGTTGCTTACCACTATTTTTAAGCATTTGTTTATTTTTGTTTTCATAGTTTAGGGTGGTAAAGATTATAACTTTACCAGAAAAATCCAAACTTTGTTGCTTAGCACTGTTTATAAGCATTTATTTGTTTATGTTTTCATAGTTTAGAGTGGTAAAGATTGAAACTTTAACTTAAAGATTTGTTGAATTTATTGTGGGGTAAGCAGTGGCAGCATTGATGTCTATGAAGAATAAAATGAGAGATGAATACCATGTGTTAGATGGATGGGATATAAATTCTGTTGATCCTTGTACTTGGTACATGGTTGGTTGTTCTTCAGAAGGCTTTGTTATTTCTCTGTGAGTTTTCTCCTTTTCTGTTACATCTTGTCCATTTCTTTTCCCTTTCTGTGAAAATAATTTAGTATTATGCTTTGGTTATATAATTCTTGGCAGTGAAATGGCGAGTATGGGATTATCTGGCACACTTTCGCCTAGTATTGGGAATTTAACTCATCTTCGGACGCTGTAAGACTAATTTGACATGAATTTCCCACTTGATTCTTATTTTGATGTGATGCTGCTCACATATATCTTGGAGATACTTGAAGTTAAAATCACATAGTACTTAGTTTAGTAATTACTAATACTATTAGGAGTGACATTAGTGCTTTATTATTTGTAAGATATATTGAAAAATATCTTTTAATATGATCTGATTGCATTGTTTTTTGTTGTAGATTGTTGCAGAATAATCATTTATCTGGTCCAATTCCTGCTGAAATTGGACAGCTCACCGAACTGCTGACCCTTGATTTGTCTGGTAATCAGTTTGATGGAGGAATTCCTAGGGCGTTGGGTCGCCTGATTTATTTAAATTACTTGTGAGTGTAGCTAAACTCTTGATTTGTTCCATCTTTATTACTCGTATGTTACAGTTCCCTTGTTGGCTGTGTATGTAATCCTTTGGTGTGTCAAATTCTCAGGAGGCTTAGCAGGAACAGATTGTCTGGACAAATTCCTAAACCTGTGGCATACCTTTCAGGTCTTTCATTCTTGTATGTCTTCCATCCATGATATTTTTATGTCCAATACAAGGGCTAGATGAGAGTTAAATAAACTGCGGATGTTGTTGTGTAGGGACTTATCATTCAATAACCTAAGTGGTCCAACACCAAAAATTTTGGCCAAAGACTACAGGTAAGATCCAAGGAAATATTATTCTATCTGTCTCAATGTTTGGTCCTCAATTGTCGGTGAACTGGAAGAATTCTTCAGGTATCTAGTTTGATGAATCAAGGAATTCCGGTTACACTACTACAGTGAGGAGGATGGTATATGCCACAGTACTGTGCCAGAATCTTATTCATTAATGGAGTTTAAGATAAACACCTCAATCTCAAATGTAACTGCAAAATAGAAGCTTGATTCAGTATCGTTGCATCTGTGACATGCCATATGGCGCAGTGCCACACATAACGTTTCTCTTGTAATAAAGTTATGCTTTCTATAGTTTTAGTAACTGTAATCTTGCATTCCTGTTTGTTGTTGTGGTATGTCCCTTCACTGGAAACCAGCAGTCAGTTCTTTCAAACCTGAAAGTAATATCTCAAATCTCATCATCAATAATAATTTTTAAAAAGTAATATCTCACATCTCATTATCAATAATAATAATAAAAAAGTAATTTCTCAAATCTCATTATCAATAAAAAAAAGAAAGAAATAATACTCAAATCTTATCATTGAAGTATTATCTTCTTACCTGGTCTAATGGAACTTCCATGATGCTTGTTTGGTATAATTCCTATATTGCTAATATGCTAATGTCAAGCAGAATATTTGCCTTGAGATACTGTCTGATGTTATAGAAGTTTTCTATCCTACTTGCAATGCTTGTTGATTATCTTCCCCTTGGCATCATTCTAGCAACCTTTGATGTTCTTCTGTATTCTATTTCAGCTTATATTTTGGTTGTTGCCTTAGTATTGCAGGAAACAGATTTCTTTGCTCTGCATTGACCACACAAATTTGTGGGGGTGTGCCAAAAGCAGTAAATGGTATTGTTGAAATTTTACCAGAACTTGTCATTATATTGAGGCTGATGCTTTTTAATCAAACTCTATTTTTACCATGCAGAAACATCTTCAGACAGGAGGATTAGCAATCATCATCGATGGGTTGTTTCTATTATCGTTGGGGTCAGTTGCACATTCATAGTTACAGTCACGCTTCTTGTTTGTTGGGTGCATTGGTACAGATCTCGTGTCCTCACAGGATATGGTAATTACAAGATTAGAAACACATCTCTAATTTCTTGCACATTAAGAGTAGATACATTATGAGTGTCTGATTGTTTGATCTGCAGTGCAACACGATTGTGAGTTTGCCACTGGCCACCTGAAGAGATTTTCATTTCGTGAACTGCAAATTGCAACTGCAAATTTCAGCTCTAAGAACATACTAGGACAAGGTGGATTCGGAGTGGTCTACAAAGGATACCTTCCAAATAGGACAGTAGTGGCTGTCAAAAGATTGAGAGATCCAACTTTCACTGGAGAAGTGCAGTTTCAAACAGAAGTTGAGATGATAGGCTTGGCTGTGCATCGGAACCTTCTACGTCTGTATGGATTCTGTACGACTCCCGAGGAAAGATTACTTATTTACCCTTATATGCCAAATGGGAGCGTTGCCGATTGCTTGAGAGGTTTGCTTTGAAGTATATTTGCTTGGTGCTTTTGCTGAAGCATTGTTTTTTCTTGTCACAATGGATTGCTTAAACTGATCAAGTTTACATATGCATTTCAATTATTCCTAGTGCTCTCAATTTTAATCTGGCGAAAACTCTTGAAAGGTCATGGTTTATGGAAATCCAGGACTCTGTGTTATATTTTTACTGTACATCTTAAAACACCAGGGCCCTATGATGAAATCAACTTTTGATTGATTATCTTAGATAGTTAGATTGGATTTACATTGTCAATGTTTCTTGTGAAAGTTGAATGAAATCTATTGTCAACATATCAATCAACAATGCATCAAACCCAAATTAGTTGGGGTTGACTATATGATTTTTTTTGTATCCATTGTAATTAAGACTCCTGATGTAGTGCATTACTTAAGTAGGCATGCTTCTAGCAATCTATTCCGACCTTACGTGTTATTAAGCTTAATTTTTATGTGACAAAAGCTTCTATCCATCTTTGAAATGCTAATGTCATTTATGGTATCAACTTACATTATCCATGAACAAAATAAGTTATTATTTGGCAGTAAGGTAACAGTCGTGTTGTCATTAATTTTTAGCATGACCAATTCAAGTCAATTTTTAGGTGTATGAACACAAAATCAAGTTGGAATTATTGGAATGTAAACACATTAGCTTGATGTAGTGACTGTGTCATCTTTTGCTCTGTTCTCACATAATCTTTTGTTATCTACCAGACAATGGCCGGGATAAACCGTTTTTGGATTGGAGAAAGCGCATGCATATATCTCTTGGAGCTGCCAGAGGTCTTCTGTATTTGCATGAACAGTGTAATCCTAAAATAATTCACAGAGATGTTAAGGCAGCTAATATTCTGCTTGATGAAGGTTTTGAAGCTGTTGTTGGTGATTTTGGTCTTGCTAAGCTTTTAGACTGTAGAGATTCACATGTTACAACTGCAGTTCGTGGTACTATAGGTCATATAGCCCCAGAGTATCTATCTACTGGCCAATCATCTGAGAAGACGGATGTCTTTGGATACGGGATACTACTTTTGGAACTCATTACAGGACACAAGGCATTAGATGCAGGAATTGGTCAGGGTCAGAAAGGAACTATTCTTGACCGGGTGTGTAGCTTCTAACCCTCCTACTGTTTGAAGCTTTATATAGTTGTGCATATAATTTCTAACTTTATTCGACCAACCAGTTAATAGCTAATCTTCAAGCAGGATTTTGTTTGAGTCATAATCATAATCAATATTTGACTTGAAATTTTCACTAAAATTGATGCAATAACTAGTTTCAAACGCAGAAGTTGCTTCGCATCTTATGAGAGAAGTACAGTTCCCAAATTCTGAATCATTGCTCGGAATCTTGTTCATGATCTATAGGGCTTATGGACAACATATTCAAGGTTTTTGAATCACTTGCTGATCAATGCAACAAAATTATTGCTGTGTATTACCTCACTGTTGTATACTTTAAGCCCTTGAATATAAACTATTTGGTTGATTTTTTATCACATATAATGTTACACTTGCATACTTTAAGCCCTTGGTTAACTTATTTGGTTGATATTTATTATGTTATTATGAAGTCTGAACTACCATGTATTATGCTAGACTGGTTGTGTGAAAAAAGGTTCCAGTTCTATGCTTCTTCAAATATGATTTTTCTTCCCTCTCAGGCTGTTTTATGTGGAGTAAGGATTTCAGAACATGATAGAGCTCAGACTTTGTTATGTCTATTTTCGGGCGTATTCATTCTGACGACCTGTCCAATTTACAGGTCCGGAATTTATTTGAGGAAAAGAAAGTGGAAATGCTTGCGGATAGGGATCTTAGAGGATTTTTTAATTCAAAGGAGCTAGAGAAAACAGTTGAAGTGGCTCTACAGTGTACTCAATCTAACCCTAATAATCGGCCTAAGATGTCGGAAGTCTTGAGAATCCTGGAAGGTATTACAGAACAAATGGGGCATGTGGACGAATCACAAGGTGGAAGCAACATATGTCAAACAAGTGCTTTCAGCTTCTCTAGGAATTTTAGTGATATCCATGAAGAATCCTCATTTACCTTTGAACCAATTGAGCTTTCAGGACCCAGATAACAAAAGTAGCCTGCACTGGTCTCGTCACAATAAGCGTGCAATCTTGATATATCTAGCTCAGCCATACATATGAGTATATTGTTGCTTTAAGTCAATGTCTTAGCACTCTGTAAGTTACTGTAATTTGTAAATTTTGTTGCAAAAATATTCCTTATACTAGTTCTTGGTGGTTCGCTACCTGTGTTAGAACTAGCTAGATTAACTTCACATTGGAACTTCATTCTTTGGAAATGATGAACTTCCATACTAGTTCTGCTGTGTTTGTTGAACGTTTGTGATGACAACAGGTCTATCCGTTTCAGAAGTTTGATTCTTACTAGTATTTGTAGTGAGATAAACAGGAATCTAGATTGAGGATATGCTCCCCATATTTTGAGCGGCTGTTGTTGGAGAGTTCATTTTGGAGTAGAGTCGATGCAACTTATTTCCATATTAAACTTTTAAATATACTCCAAACCTATGGAAATATTGACTTTCATTAACACAATAGCTGAAGCAAGCTAACTGATAAGCTGCTCGGAAAACTGATGAGAGGAATACACAAATAAAATTATCCTACGGTCTTGAGATCAAGAAATTACAGTTGATGTATAGAATAGTTTGGAGGTGCTTGTAGAGTTTCTTCATGGTACCAAGGTAACTACCATTGGACTCCTAACAAAGTGCTTGGATGAGGTCCATTTAAAAAATCCTTGAACAAACGTGGCATTAATGTTTGAAATTGATCGGTTAAAGGTTACTTGATATGTTATCTTCTGGTACATCTCTGAGAAGTGTAAGGTGGAAGGCTCAACTTTCACATCAACTCCTTGGGGTGGCACAATCTCCAGAGTATAAGATGATACAGGCTCCCCAACGTTGGTCACAGTCCTTGTGTATGCTTGTAAATCAGATCCAAGTCTAATTGAAAAGGATGGATAATTTAGTTCTGCTTCAGGAGTGGTTGATGAGCAGTTAACTTCTTGCAAAACAATCAAACTAACAGCTCTACTAGGGTATAATCCGCATAAATAAGGTATATACTCATTTGGTTGGATGTCATAGATCAGTCCGGGATCATTTGCTCTTAATGGGTTAACCTGGCCTGCACCAGTTGCAAGAAGTCAGCACGGAGGCCCCTTTCATCTTCAATGGGATTATTTCCAAGGTTTACCAGATCAGCGTTTGTCATGATTGCAGACTTGATAGCAGATGGAGACCATTCTGGATGTGCACTCTTGATCAATGTTACAACTCCTGAAAGGTGAGGACAGGACATTGAAGTGCCAGACAATGTGTCAAAGGTAGACTTTTTGTTGGTATTATTCTCTACAGACGTTGGCCATGCTGCAAGGATGCTAATACCAGGACCGATAATATCAGGTTTCAATATGCCAGGGCTTTCTGGAAAAGGGCCTCTAGATGAAAAGGCTGCAACTGCTGGAGCATGATCATCTCCAAATATAGTTCCTTTAAACAAAAATGAAGCCACAGGGGTTGACGTTGAATTTATGTAGGCTTTGATCTTCAGGCCATCAATAAAACTGATATGTGCTGCTGGAAGAACATGAGGTTCAGCTTGTGTAGTAAAACCTTGTGGTTCCTCATTCATGAGTATCATTCCAGCACCCCCAGCATCCTTCACAAAATGTCCTTTATCAAGTCTGTTTATCTTACCACCATCTTCGCAAAAGACTATCTTTCCCTTCACATTAATATTTTTCAAAGACTCGGCATTGCAGAATGGGGCCATCAGATCACTAGAACTTTTTCCAGGGTAAACTAATGGAAGCAGAGTTTGAGAGAAGTCTTCAGGTTGGAAAGCTGATTCACCATCAATTTCTTCACTGGTTCCCCAGCAGTACTGTTGCCCTCAGTTTTCTATCAGTGGTGCTAGCACCAACAGTAAGAAGCCATGGAGCTCCATTTGCTACTGTGCCATGTTCTGGGCCCATATTTCCAGCTGTGGTGCTCACTAGAATGCCATTTTGAATTGCGGTAAATGAACAGAGTGCAATAGAGTCTTCCCAGAAAGGTCTAGAGATATCGTCAATGGAAATATAAATTACATCAACACCATCTTCGATTGCAGCATCCATAGCAGCAAATGTGTCACTCTCAGAACAAGCAGCGCTAGCGTCACAGACTTTATACATGGCAACATGAGCAAGGGGAGCCACGCCAGAAGCTGTTCCATTAGAAAGTCCAAACACATTGGCACCACTGACAAAGTTTCCAGCAGCTGTGCTAGCAACATGTGTGCCATGCCCATTCTCATCCAAAGGCGTCCCATTTCCAAATTCCTGGAAATATCTAGCTCCAATGAGCTTGTTGTTGCAGGCTGCAGTAAAGTTGAATTCACACTTGCCCTTCCACTTTGCGGGTGGAGGAGGCACTCCTTCATCATTGAATGATGGATGATCGGGTGTTATCCCAGTGTCCAAAAATCCAATAATCATACCTTTGCCATAGTTTATACTTTTCCAGAAGCCTAAGTTCTGGTGCAGTCCCATGAAATGAGTACTGTGGGTGGTCCGTGCATGCAACAGTCTTTGTGGCCGACTGGCCGCACTGATATGATCCCTTCTGTCTCCTGCAATAGCTCTGCTTCATCTGGTGTTAGTCTAGCTGCAAACCCATTAAGGACATTGCGATAAGAGTAAACTATGTGGGAGGATGCAGAATCATTTGGACTCGTTTTCTTTGGGAGCAGAAAAGAATGGTGCCACATTTGTAAACTATCCAAGTCAGAGAAAAGTTGGCCACGAAAAGACTCAAGATGGACTATGTAAATATCTGAGTTGCACTGCCGATTGGTATTACTTGCATGTATGGCTGAAGAATAAAGACTGAGAGTAAAGATGACACTAAAAAGAAGTTTCAAATCCATGTTTATCAGAGCAAATTAATGAGCCACATCTCTTGTAAACCAGATATATATAGTGTTAATTTCTTGATGATTGGTTTGTCATCATTTTTTTAAACAGTGTCTTCAGTATTGAAGTAATCGAAAGAATTTGAGTGACACTGAAGTTTTGAGAAGGATGTGATTGGTTCTGAATTCACCATTGGCTTGAAATGCAATCTCTGTTTGAGCTAAGAAATGAAAGCCTAAGACAAGCCATTTGGAGCTTGCTTTGGTTTTTATTGCAATTAAAAAATCTTTTCAACTAGGCGGCTGCAAACTAATTTTGATTATCTAACATGTTTCACTTGGGAATAACCAATGCTTTGCAGGCTGAATATTTATTGTAGGAGGAATCTATTCTGATGGAAATAAATCCAAGGACTAGCTTACAAGCATTGTGGTTGACTTCAAGAATCACTTCTCTGCATTGTGGTTAAAGTCAAATATTTGTGGGGTTTACTCAGTTTCAACCAAGGATTTGCATTCTGTTATGAATGATAAGTTCATGTGAATGCACAATGATTAGAGGTAACGAAACTACGAAAGCATGAAGACCAATGAAAGAATAAGCACAAAGGAAGATTACACAAGTAACATTTGTTAAAACTTGAATGGTTCCATTTCATTTAATTTTTCTACCTTTTTCTGTGAAATTTATGCAACTAAAATTAACATATTCTTATGGACACAGTTTAGAGGTGTCATTAATCACCGAGGACTAGGCGTTGGCAGCTCATTGTCAAATAATTTCCCAGGCTGGGAAATATTTAGAAAATGATCTATTACAGTGTCAACTGACATTTAGTCTGTGATGATAAATGTTCATATTATCATATCTATGAGTTGGGAATAACTAGGTATTGACTTCAGAGGCGGATTTAGGATTTAAGCTCATAGGCTTGTGTCTTCAAATTTGTTGCAATTTTAGTGGATGCACACAGATATATGCTCCGCATTGGGAGTAATGGATTTTAGATGAACCCAATAACTTAAAGCTGCATCCGCCTCTGAATGGCTTTTAAAATAGCCAGGTTTGAATAACTGTTGCACTATTGGTGTAGTTTGGCTAGTTATAACATGTTATTTGCCATTTATTTTAAGGTTACCCATGACAAAGCTTACATGTAGTTATCGTTTTTCGTGTATTGATTTGTATATAGTTTTACAGCATTTCAGTAAAGTTTAACGAAGATACTCATTTCGATATGCATTTGAAGGGGCGTACAATAGATGGACAAGTAAAACTTGAAACCAAATTGAGTGACTTCTATAAGTACATGAAGGTAAATCTGATCAACTAACTAAGAAATAGAAGTAAGATTTCCTTATTGTTGTATGGAAAACTGTTATGAAAATTAATTCTCATCACTACTCTAAGGTAACTACGATTGGGCTCCTAACGAAGTGCTTGGATGAAGTCCATCTCAAGTATCCTTGAACAAAAGTGGCATTGATGGTTGAAGTACTTGATCGGCTAAGTGTTACTTGATATGTTTTCTTCTGGTTTAACTCGGAAAAATTCAATAGAGGAGGGTTAACTCTCACATCAACTCCTTGTGGTGGCACAATCTCCACAGCATAGGACGAGACAGCTTCACCAACATTAGTCACAGTCCTCGTATATGTTTGAGCTTCTAATCCAAGTCCAATTGAAAAGGAAGGATAATTTAGTTCTGCTTCAGGAATGGCTAATGAGCAGTTCACTTTTCTCAATACAAACATACTAACTGCTCTGTTTGAGTAGTTTAAACCACATAAGTAAGGAACATAATCCTCGGGCTGAATGTCATATATTAAGCCTGGATCACTTGCTCTTAACGGATTAACATGTCCTGCACCAGTGGCAAAGAAGTCAGCAGGAACACCCCTTTCATCCTCAATTGTTTTTTCACCGAGGTTCACAAGATCAGCAGTCGTCATGATTGCTGATTTGATAGCAGCTGGAGACCAATCAGGGTGTGCACTCTTTACTAATGTTGCAATTCCAGATACGTGAGGACAAGACATTGAGGTGCCAGATAAAAGGTTAAAAGTTGATTTCGTGTCGGTATTGTTCTCAATGGATTTTGGCCATGCTGCAAGAATGTTAACACCAGGACCAATAATATCTGGTTTCAAGATTCCAGGACTTGCCAAGTTTGGGCCTCTGCCTGAAAAGCCAGCTACTACTGGAGCATGATCATCTCCAAATATGGTTCCCTTGAATAAAAATATGGCCAGAGGGTTTGATGTTGAATTGATGTAGGCTTTGATCTTTAGTCCATCTGCATAGCTGACATGTGCTGCTGGAAGAACATGTGGATCAGCTAAGATAGTGAACCCCAAGGGTTCACTATTCATGAGTATCATTCCAGCACCTCCAGCATCCATCACGAAACTTCCCTTGCCAATTCTAGTAATATTACCACCAGATATACACAACACAACTTTTCCTTTGACATCAATATTCTTCAGTGACTCCGCGCTGCAAAATGCAGCAGTTGGATCACTGATATTTGTTCCAGGAAAAATGAGTGGTAATGGGGTCTCGGAGAAGTCTTTGGGCTGGAAAGCTGACTCCCATCAATTTCTTTTCCATCTCCAAGACGTACCGTTGCTCTTAGTTTTCTATCAGTAGTACTTGCACCAACAGTGAGAAGCCATGGAGCTCCATTAAACACAGAGCCTGGTATGGGACCTGCATTGCCAGCTGAGCAGCTGACGAGAATCCCCTTCTGCATAGCAGTAAATCCACCTAGTGCAACAACCTCTGACCAAAAATTGGTAGAATTTTTTCTAACGGAAAATGATAATACATCGACTCCATCCTCAATTACAGCATCAATTGCAGCCAATATATCACTTTCAGAACAAATAAGACTAGCATTACAGACTTTATACATGGCAACATGTGCAAGCGGAGCCATACCAGGTGCTGTGCCATTAGCCAGGCCTAAAAAGTTGGCCCCATCCACAAAATTTCCAGCAGCAGTGCTGGAAGTATGTGTACCATGACCATTTTCATCTAGTGGCGTCCCATTACCAAATTCATGGAAATATCTTGCTCCAAAGAGTTTGTTGTTACACACAGTAAAGTTGAATTCACACTTGCCCTTCCATCTAGCAGGTGGAGGGGCTACTCCTTCGTCGTGGAAGGATGGGTGATCAGGCATTATTCCACTGTCTAAAACTCCAATTATCATACCTTTTCCATAATTTGATTTTTCCCAGAAGCCTAAGTTCTGGTGTAGCCCCAAGAAACTTGTACTATGAGTGGTTTGTGCATCCAGTAATTGTCGTGGCCGGACTGATATGATCCCTTCCTTGTCTTGAAGTGATGTTACTTCTTCTGGTGTTAGCCTTGCAGCAAATCCGTTGAGGACATTGCGGTAGGAGTAAACCATAGGCGAAGACGAAGAATAGTCTGTGTTTGAGGGCAAAAATGAAAGGTGCCAATCATGCAAATCTTCAAAATTAGAGAAAAAATGACTCTCATCAGGTAAGTCTAGATTTACAATGTAAATCTCTTTGTTGTTTTCATGACTTGCAAATATAACCAAGGATTGAAGGAAAAATATGGAAACAACACTTAGATAAACTAATGTGGGAGTCATGCTCTGTAAGTATGCTTCTGAACTCAATAATTTTCCTCTGCAACATAATATGTTAAACCACGTCTATTTATAATAGTGCAGAAGTCATTGCGACTTGAGCTACCTGCGTCCACTTTTAATTGTCATTCGTCTTTCTTTTAATTGATTTTAGAGTCAAACGATAATAATTTTGACTAATATTTTATGATATATTTTTTCATCATATTGTTAGGCAAAAGATGAGAATTTTATAGTATTTTTCGTATAGTTTTTGAATATTCAATTTTTTTGTTTAAAATATCAAATTAATGTAATATAATTTAACTTCGAAAATTAATTTGATTAACTTTCTAAAAATGTAACATGACAGTATTACTTAACAATTTTGGTTTCGTATAACTTTGAATTATTCATCAATTAGTGGATGTTGTTCTAGTGTTCTATTTCACGATAATTATTATATATTCTTTGTTTAGTAGTTACTTTGATTTATTTAGAAATTTGAGAAAGTAACTGTTTTTTAAATTATTATTGACGTTCGGCTATGAAATAAACGCCCCATAAAGGCGTAGGCATCTGGAGCTTTTTGGGTGGTCAGCCGACTAGAAATTACTCCTATTTATTTTTTGTAAAAATCAATCATTTGCAGGCTGAAGACTTTTATCACAACGGGCGAGTTAAAATGAATTGAACGAATAAAATAAGTTGCATTAATAAATATATGGATTATTAATCCGCTTAAAAATAGTTTGACTAAATAGGCTAAAATGTGGCTCAACTAGCTTAGTTCTTATTGAGTTTTAATTACTTTATTTGTTTTTTTATAATTTTTAGTATCTATTAAAATTATTTTTTCTTTGTTAGGAGTATATATAACATATCAAATAAAAAATATATTTTTATAAATATTTTGACTAGATTTCTCATGAATCAGTTTGGATTACATCTCACCCCAAATTTTGATGGATTGGACTGAAATGGCCTCCACATACAAATGTACCCATAATGATCCGTTTAAATTTAAATAAATGAATTATATTTTTATTGGCTAGTTTTATCACTTTCGCACACAAATACATACTTCCCCATATGTCCAATCATCTGTAAGTTCAGGGTCGGACCCACTCTTGGCTGAGGGGTGTCAAGCGACATCTCTTGCCACAAAATTATATTGTATATATAGATTAAATTTATATATATATATATATATATATATAAGTATTGATTTCTCTTGACACAAGTGGAAGGTTTACTCTAGTGGTTAAAACTTAGCAAAAGTTCTTAAGGATTGTGTGATCAAGCCCTACTACAACCATTGACAAATATCTCTTCTCTCTCCTATTCTCAGATACATCACTTTACGACATTAAATGATGTATTCAAAATCGAGACACAGTGTATCGGAACGTTAAGAAATATATCCGAAATCGAGACGCGATGTATAAGAGCATTTTGAGCCGTATCCAACTTCTATCAAATTTCAAGGGTTTTTGTAATTTTTTTAAAAAAATAGTGATATTATGTAATTAATTGTTAACACTGCAATCAAATTCCCAGGAGAATTCAATTTTAATAAGAGAAATCTACACAATATACATACCATATGGGAAAGTAATTACTTAATTTAATATTATGGTGGTATTTATTTAAATTTGGGAAAAAAGTCTGAAAAATATTTCAACTTAGACCAAAATTGTCGTTACGATACCAAATTTTATGAAGGACCTTTTACCCTGCACTATTTAATAGTGTATTTTAAGGATATATATGTGTACATCATGAATATTGCATCATTATAAATAGTAAGGTATCTACGTGGACACATATATACCTTTAAAATACATAATTAAATAGTGCAGGGTAAAAGATCCTCCATAAAGTTTGGTATCATAACAGTAATTTCGGCCAAAATTGAAATATTTTTCAGACTTTTTTTCTAAAAGAAAAATTCACACCGACCTTATTAACTTTTTTTTAAAAATTCAATTTCATCAAAATTGAAATTCACTCTATACCATCATAAAATTATTAAAGAGAGTTACTGCAAGAAGAAAAGGAAATTTGTGTTACAAAGTCAAGTTCAAATCTCAAGCAGGTATACATAATTATCTTCTGTAACTTATTGAGAAGCCTGATGGTGCTTTCACTACTCCAAAATAACTAAAATGGGACTTTGAACAGAGTGTTTATCTGATGACCATTTCAAATATCCTTGCACAAAGTTCGCGTTGCTGACAGTGCCAGACGCAGAACGTTTAAACGTTACTTGATACGTTATTCTCTCCTTTACTTCAGAGAAGTGCAAACTGGTAGGACTCACAGTTATCTCAACACCTTCTGGTGGTGAAATCTCTACAGTGTAAATCGAATTAGCCTCACCGACATTAGTCACAGCCCTGGTATATTCCTGAGTCTCTGATCCAAGTTTGATCGAAAATGAAGGATAGTTTAGCTCTGCCTCGGGTATAATAATTGTGCAATTCACTTTCTTTTGTAAGATTGCGCTAACTTGTTGATCTGTGTAGTTTAAGCCGCATAAATAAGGCACGTAATCATGAAGCTGGATGTCATAGATTAGACCAGGATCATTTGCTCTTGATGGATTTACATGTCCTGCTCCAATTGCAAAGATGTTAGCTGGTAAATGTCTTTCATCCTCGATTGGATTATTGCCGAGATTAACTAGACCAGCAGTGGTCATAATAGCGGACTTAATAGCAGCAGGAGACCAATCTGGATGAGCACTTTTAAGCAAAGCTGCAACTCCAGCAAGGTGAGGACAAGCCATGGATGTGCCAGAAATCATGTTAAATGTCAAGTTTGTATGAGTATTGTTTTCTATGGAGGTCGGCCAAGCTGCAAGGATATTGAGTCCCGGGCCAATAATATCTGGTTTTAATATGCCTGGACTTGTTCTGCTTGGGCCTCTGGACGAAAAGAAAGCAACTGAAGGAGCATGTTTATTTCCAATTACAGTGCCCTTAAATAAAATACTGGCCATAGGGGTTAATGTCGAGTTTATTTATGCTATGAGATCTTGTGCATCGGCATAGCTGATGCGTGTTGCTGGAAGAACATAATCTTGTGCAGGTATAGTGTAACCTTCAATATCTTCGTTCATTAGAATCATGCCAGCAGCACCAGCATCTTTCACAGGCTGTCCTTTTTCAAGTGCTGTTGCTCCACCCGCTCCACACAACACCAATTTGCCTTCAACATTTGTAAGTGATTCTGGGCTACAAGCAAAAGCACCAAAATACGTGCTGTTCAATGCTGGGTAGACGATTGGTAGTAATGTTGGAGGGAAATCATTTGGTTGAGAAGTTGATTCACCATCATATTCTACGCCGTTTCCAAGTTCCACGGTTGCCTTTATTTGTCTATCGATCGTGCTAGCACCGACAGTGAGAATCCAAGGAGCTTCATTAGATAAGGTAGCATTACCTGGACCCCCATTTCCAGCTGAGCAACTTACGAAAATTCCCTTTGCCATAGAACTAAATGCACCAAGTGCAACATTGTCATCCCAAAAAGGAGTAGAACTTCCACCAATAGAAATGGATATGACATCAACACCATCTTCAATTGCAGCATCCATCGCGGCTAACATGTCACTCTCGAGACACAGGCCACTTGGATTGCAAACTTTGTACATAGCCAAGTGAGGACGGGGTGCAATGCCAGCCGCCGTGCCATTAGCATTGCCAAACACATTCGCTCCATCAACGAAATTTCCAGCAGCAGTGCTTGAAGTATGTGTACCATGCCCATTTTCATCTAATGGCGTCCCATCTTCAACGCTCAAAAAGTCTCTTGCTCCAATGAGCTTGTTGTTACATGCTGTGAAGTTAAACTCGCACTTCCCCTTCCACTTAGCAGGAGGAGGAGGCATTCCTTCATCATCAAACGAAGGATGTTCCGGATAAATTCCAGTATCCAACAGACCAATAATCACACCTTCACCATAGTTAGACGTATTCCAGAAGCCTAAATTCTGGTGCAATCCTAAGAAGCTAGGACTGTGAGTTGTTTGTACTCGTAATACCCTTTGAGGTCTTATGGAAATAAAGCCATCTTTCGCTTCCAGTCCCTTCACTTCATCTGGTGATAATCTAGCCGCAAAACCATTGAAGACATTCCGATAGGAATATATTACACGCGAGGACACATCAGACAATAGTGAATACTGGTGCGAGTCATGTAAATTATCAGATGACTCAACGCGAACAATATAGATTTCTGAATTGCTCTGGTGAGAATTATGATCAGTAGCTAATATGATCGATGAATGAGAACTTACAATGAACACGAGCGTAATCAGGAAAACCATCAACGCCATGTGTTTGGAATGGAGTAAAAACTCCTCCGTAGAACTTTGTTTTATATAGATTTTTTCAGCTGATATAACTATGTACTACTTTAATTTTATTAGTCATGAACTTATTGATAGAACATTGGTAACTTCGGTAGCTTTGGATTACAGCTCAGCTTTTCATTGCATAGAAATAAAAGTTTCCTAGTTAATAACAATCTAAGCCTTGTTTTGAAATTTTTAAAAAGTATATACTTGTAATAGACTAATAGTTTTAGAGATGATTACTAAATCTATTTTATGCAGAGAGTAACAACTGTGGAATATAATTCATTTCTGCAGAATCTGATATTTACAAATTACAGCTATAGTGTCATACAAATTTTGAAATAAAAAATTTTACTCGGTAGATAAATCTATTGAATTACTAAAATATCCTTAGAAAGTTTGATACCCAAAGCGTTATAAAATTTGAGAAGTCATATGAAATAATTTAATTAGCATACACCAAATTTTTATTGATAATTATAGTAGTAATGTTTCTCTTTCTGTTTTATATTATCTTTGTTTTAATTTATTTATTCTATTTTTTAAAATTTATTACACTACTCCAAATAAATATTAACAATTAATATAATTGGATTAATGATTTAAGTTCAATAAATATGATTGTGCTAGTGCGTTTAATTGTGCTACGAATCATGAATCCACATTTGTCATGCTTGAGATGTCATCTTATCTCAAATATTTAAATTAGTGGCACATGTCAAATGACGTGAAATGTCAAATCATACGAAAGAGTCAGTAAAATCATGTCACATATCGAAATAACATAGCATGTCTAGTCGAAACAAGAGTCAATGAAAATGTGTCACGTATGTATAAACGATATATTTCGACCAATCAAATATTGTATTGTCATTTAAATCTAATCGATCGAGAGAATTAAGCATTTCCTTGTCACAATTCATACATTCTACAACTATAAATAGGAGTTCTAGAAAATCTAACAGAATTTTAACCAAAAAAAAATTAAAAAAAACGTGAATTAAATGTCCAAAATTTCTCTTCAAGTTACAAACCCTCAAGTGTTTTTCTTCAAGTTCTAAAGATCAAGATGAAAATTTAAAGCCAAATTAAAAAATAATTGAATTATAATTTTATGGGGTAGTTTCCAAAATAGAAAAAGCAGTGATAATTAGCTGATTTTTTTTTTCGTCAAACGATATTATGCCTATCTTATTTTATATTTTTAACACTTTTATCTTTTTAATTTTAATATATTTTAATTAAAAAAAAAATCAATTAATTTTAAAATAAAAAAATATCAAATTTTTTAGAATTTTAGCCAATTTTTCTGACAATTTAATATTATTTAAGAAAAACATAAAAAGAAAGGATAAACCCATTTCGTAAAGGTTCCGTACCTCAGTATCTCCGTCTCCGACAGTGCCGCCGTCGCCGGGTTGTCCACCAAAGGTTTGTCTCAGCTGCCGTCGCCGGTTCTTTTTCTTCTTGCTTTCTATGTTAAGAATTTTTCAAATTATTTCCTTTACTTGTTATTTTCCGATCATGCAATGTTGTAGTATACTGTAACATAAATCTAAGTTTCTTCCACTTTTGCCACTGTTCCACACTCTGTATAAGCTTAAAAGCAAAGGGTAGTCCTAGTTTATCTTTTGGCTCAGAAACCCTGCTGATTTTACCATAGTTTTTGAAAGTTTTCATAACCCCAGGTAAATATGGGGCAAAAGTTGGGTCCTTTAATGTCCCTCGTAATGTTCTTGATTATTCGGTGGTTCCTTTTTCTTATCTAAGTTTACTCTTGTATAACTGTAATTGCCTCTGTGAAATGCCTATGCTTTTTGACTCTGGAGGCTGATTGAAATATGGGGCATTTGATAAATTCGAAGTTGGGTTGATTTTCACAAGTTGCCCAAAGCTCAGTGAGAAGGATGGATATGTGTATTATTCATTAAGAAATACAAATTTAAGTTTTATCTACTTAACATTGTAAATATAGTTTGACTGGTTCGAAAAAGTTTTGCCTTACTTTTTTCTGAAGTTACCAACTCATGCTGGGCATTGACACTTACCTGCAGTTGGCTTCTAAAAGTGATTTGATGATTTGAAAAATTCTTTCTTTGTCAGTGAGAAACTCTATTTCACCATTCTAACTCTAATGGTTGGTTTAGCAGAGTTAGAGAGTTTCAATGTAAATACTATGGAGGGTGGGAGATAATACCTAGTAATGACGATGTTGGAACAGTCTGATTGTTGTATTCTTGTATGAGCTGATAAAGTCTATCTCATAGGAGTGAACTTGTGTAGTCTTCTATCTTTGTCTGTGATGTTTCAAGCCAATCTCTGCAACTTATATGAGAAAAAGATGACTGATTCTGTTAGTTAAGAACACCGCGTCCAAGTCCTTGTACCATTCTGTCTCTTCCAGTTCCATACCTAGTACCTTTTGCACCTTAACAGTGTTTGTGGGGATCTGAAATCTTCTCCTGATGGATAAATTTACAATATATGTGCACTGCATTTCTTGTGGTTGTGGCATATGAAATTCAAAACATTTTCTTCAACTTCCATAACAGAATTGCTGTGACTACATGGTTTCTTTGAAAGGCCTCATATTTCGCTTGATAAAGCCCACTGTGTTTTGATTTGTGACAGGTCCGTTAAAATGTATGTGAAATCTCAGTTGTCATGGAATGTGATTATCCCTGCTGAGAGCCTTGATGTTGAAGGCTTAATGCTTCAGAAGGCAATTGTAATTCACCTCATGGATGACTTTGCTTCCAAGAAGGCTTCAAAAAATCTTGGATAATTTATGGCGCTCACTTCGTTGGAGAGGATTGGAGAAGGGAAAGTTCGAGACCACACTGGTGATGTGCTTTTCCCTGTGGAATTCAGCTGCCTTACCTTCAAGCTATTCCGTGGAGAGATCTTGGAAGGGGTTGTTGACAAGACCTTGAAGCACGGTGTCTTCTTGAGATGTGGCCCCACCAAATATGTACCTGGAGATGGCGTATTACAAATATGTACCTGGAGAAAATCCCATCTTTATGAATGAGAAGATGTCAAGAATTGAGAAACACACTGTGGTGCATTTCATTGTTGTGGTTGGAGCAAGGTATGTAGAGGCAGAGAAGGAATTCCAAGCAGTTGTGAGCTTGGAGGGTGATTACCTCGGACTCATCTCACAAATTGTTGTTTAGATTTTGGTTATTCACCGTGATTGGCTCGTTTCAGACATAGACCAGTGACATGTACTACTAACTTTTGTAGCAATATCTGTGTTTAGTACTGTTTTGAATTGAATATGACTTTCTTGTTGATGTTGCTGACCTTCTCTTTAGTGTCTTTGGTTGCTTAAGCCCTCAAGTGGTCATGTAAATGTTTCAAGGCCTAGCATGTCTTTGCAGATACATTTACTTGTTAAGGTGATAAACCTTTACTTAAAATACCTTTCAAAATGGTTCTCTTGACTGATATTTCTCTCTAGGTTGTTTAAAAGAAGCAAGTAGTGATACTTAGTACAGTAGTATCTTTGTTTTTGTGTATGCAAAGACACATTCTCATTAAGGATTCATCTTGAGAGAAATGAATGATATGGAAATGCTCTCTCTTTTCCTACATGAAATATGAGCATAACATGTCATGGGGCAGTATATTAATTTGGTAATGAACGAGGAAGAAGAAAAGTAAAATATTTTAGTTTTGGTTATGCACAAAAATAGAGGATAAAAAGATAGAAATTAAGAATAAGGGAAGGGTACAACAGCTTTTGTTAGCAGCACTCTCCAAAATTATAGTAATTCTTCTTGAAGTATGAAAAAAAAGAAGAGCTTCCATCCCTTTGACTTAACATATGCTACACAACTTCCTGCGATAACACTACAGAAACAATAACTGATGGTTAAAGCACTGAACTTTAAAAACCTTTTTTTTTCCGACTCACTAGTTGCCCTCTTTGGCACCCAGTTCATACGCCCTTGACTGTACAAATCAAGAACTTCAAATTCAACTCCCTTTCTGCCTAAGATATTTTCTTGTTTACTCTTCATTTATCAGTGGTAATGTATGAAAGTTCTCCTTCATGCATGTTCAATGCCATAACAAGGTAAAAACTTGACTAGTTGACTCTATATTTATGGATAGATCAGTAACAGAAAGGAACTCCCATGTCAAAGTAACTAGTGGAAACTATCAATGAATATGCATATCTTGCTGCTCTATTCTTTGGAAAAAAAATTAAGTCAGTTGAATACTTGGGAGAAAGGCCCTCTAGGTTTACACAAGAAAAAGGAACAAGTAAACAAGTTATCATCAGCTTCCCAAAATCATAGCAACTTCTTGAAGTAAGAAGTATATGAACTTCAATCCTTTTAACTTCCAATAGCCATATAATCTCCTGCAATAACATTCGAGTAACACTTACTGATGGTCAAATGCTACTGAACTTATAACCTCGTTCTTTTCAGAAGGGATATGAAAAGCACCTGATGTCATGTTGTTAGGTAGTTCAATAACAGGAAGAAAGCTCGTGTTTGATCTTTTTCAATGTTGTTACAACATCAGTCATGTTCACCCTTTCAACTGGAATACTAGTTGTGCAATTCATGGCTAACTCCATAATGGATGACACACATAGCAGCTTTTGACTTAAGTTTTGTTCATGATCTACTGTTAGTAAGTCAGCATCTATGATTTGATCCAACTCATCAGGAAGTGAATTATGCACCCAGCTTCTCAAATTCAAATCTCCTGCAAACTTTTCATCACTGGGTTTCTTCTTGGTAAAAGTTTCCAACAGCATGATGCCAAAACTATAAACGTCAGACCTCTTGGATATAAGGCCTTCCAGACCATACTCTAAAAAGAAAAAAGGAAATAAGTCAACATTTTTAATCCATTAAACCGTAACATTTTTACTAGTTAAATAAAGAATTCACCTGGAGCAATGTAACCAATTGTCGCAAAGGTTGTAGTGTGAGCAATAGATTCTTCCTTTGTTAAAAGTTTCGCAATGCCAAAGTCTGTCAGGTGTCCCATCATGTCGTTATCAAGTAACACATTGCTAGGCTTCAGATCACAGTGAATAACCGGTACCGAGTAACCATAATGGAGATATTCCAGAGCAGATGCAACATCGACCATGATATTCAATCTTCGCATCATATTTAAACAGTAGTCTCGAGAATATAGCAACTTCTCTAAGCTCTCGTTTGGCATGAACTCAAGTATCAATGCCTTAAAATCCAAGTTACAGCAGCTGCTAATGATCTTTGTGAGATTTCTGTGACGAAGATTCCGCAACATTTCACACTCTCTATCAAAGGTTTGAAATGTACTTTCCATCTGCACATTGAAAACTTTAACAGCTACAATCATCCCATCTGCCAATGTCCCTTTATAAACAGAACCAAAACTTCCACTACCAAGCAAGTTATTTTCATCAAAGCCCTGAGTTGCTCTTTGAAGTTCATAGTAAGATATTCTTTGTGGTGATACCTCAGGAGACCACTCAACTTCAGCATTATTCGTTTTACCCCCACGTCTCATCAACATGAAAACTATTGCTGAAGCAAGCCCTATTACAGAGATAACTGAAGAGGCAACTATAATCCATATCAGATTTCTTTTCTTCGGCTTAGACTGATTCTTTGAATAATAAGGACAAGATGGGACATGCTTTTGAGGGTTACCGCACAATCCTATATTTGACATGAAAGACTGGTAAGGGAGATTAAGAAAAGGTCCTCCACTCGGAATTTCCCCCTGTAACCTATTGAATGAGACATTAAAGGAGTTTAGATGGTTAAGTGCCTCTAATGACATTGGAATCACACCAGACATTTTGTTATATGAAAGATCTAATGCTTCCAAACTTAGGAGTTCCCCAAATGTCTCAGGAATAGATCCTTCAATTCCGTTATGAGCCAAAGATAGTTGAATCAATTTCTGTAGACCTCCCAATGTACTTGGAATGTCGCCTGATATTTGGTTCCTGGAAAGATCCAGAAGTAGTGCAGCTTTGAGGTTTCCAACTTCTAGTGGTAGAGATCCATTGAAGAAATTAGAAGACAAGTTCATCTTCAAAATGTCTTTGAGGTTCCATAGACTTGAAGGTATGCTAGAAGTGAAGTTATTGGAATCAAGATAAACCTCCCTTAGGGATGTCATATTCCCCAAGCAACTAGGAATATCTCCCCAAATTTTATTTTGTGAAAGGCTTAGTATCCCCAAGTTGGGCAGCTCACATAAAACAATTGGGAAAGGACCAGTTATTCTGTTTGCATCAAGAAAAAGCCGTTGCAGGTTTTTCAAAGAACTTAATGTCGTCGGGGCAATTCCAGTAAGGTTATTACCTCCCAGAGACAAAGTAGATAAACTTCTCATATTTCTGATCTCACTTGGAACATTGCCTTTGAGGTTACAAGCTACAGCAATAAATGATTGAAGAGAAGAGATATTGCCAATGGATCTTGGAAGAATTGCATTTAGGGGATTGAAAGACAATATCAATATTCTCAAGTGTTTACAATTGGCCAAAGGAGTAATGAAGCTCAATTCACTTGTAAAGGAGTTGCCGTACAAGTTGAGAAGTTCAAGCTCTCTTAAATTTCCCAGAGAGTCAGGAATTGAACCAGTAAATTCATTACTAAAGAGTTCGAGAAAGGTGAGCTTAGATAAATTTGAGATGGATCCCGGTAAAACACCATTAATGTTGTTTCCACCTAGAAATATTTTTTCAACATTAGGTAACCCATTGCCTATAGTGGACGGAAGATTACCTGAAATGTGGTTTTCTGTGAGTCCAATAGTTACAAGAGATGAGATATTAAAGATACCAATAGGGATCGACCCACTAAATTCATTGTAAGACAATGGAAGGTCTGTCAACTCTTGAAGGTTACCAAGTTCTTGTGGAATTACACCTGAAAAATTCAGTATGATTATGATCAGTAGATATATCCCAAAAAGCTAAAAATTCTAACATGACTTGAATTAGATTTTCTATTTTCGTACCTGCCAGGTAATTATTAGAAAGATCAAACCAGGCAAGCATAGTCAAATTTCCAACCTGTCTCGGTAAAGGTCCTTCAAGCTTGTTATCATTCATATATAGCATTTCAAGTGATGAAATGTTGAATAAGGTTAAAGGGATTGAGCCTGTTAAATAATTTTTATCCATGAATATGTTCTTTAAGTTATAAAGATGGCCGATCTCATCAGGTATTGTACCTGTCATATTGTTAAATAGAAATATCACATAAAATTCATATATTTAACAAGAGTTTGACTTCCAAATGGATATGCCAGAAGCTTGGTCAAACCGGCTACAAGTCCACAAAGCGAGAGGAGAAGTGACAGAGCAATTAGTGTAGTTAAATCTAATGTCCCGAGAAAAAAATGGTAAAGTCATACCTTTTAACGTGTTATCTGCAAGATCTAAATGTTGCAGCAGCTGCAAGTTACCTATTTCTCTTGGAATTGTTCCAACAAAGTTATTTTGAAACAACATTAGGACTTGAAGCTCAGAGCATTCAGATATGTTTCTTGGTACCTCTCCGCTTAACATGTTGTTGCCAAGTGCAAGCTTTTGCAATCTAGGAAGACGAAGACATAAATCAGAAGGGAAATCACCAGTTAAACCAGAATTCCTGAGATCCAAATATTCAAGGGTTGAGATGTTGAATTTAGAAAGCACATTGGAGCCATTGAGTAATTTATTGTATCCCATGGAAAACCGTATCAAACTCGGAAGAGTGGCTATTCCTATTGGAATTTCTCCGGTGAAGTTGGTGTAACTAAGATTAATGACTCTCAATCTCCGTAAATGAGAAAATTCTGATGGAAGTTCACCACGGAAATCATTTTTGCTTAGATCAAAAGTGAAACAAGAAAGGAGAGGTTGCCAAGTTGTGGCGGGATAGTACCCGAAAAACCCATGTTTGAAATATTCAGTGCAATCACTCGTTGATGACGAGAGCTACAAGTGATTCCAATCCATTCACAAACAGAGGTAGAAGAAGACCAGTTCGTCGAAAGAATGTGAAAAGGGTCTGAACTGATGTGGGATTTCAAGGCAAGAAGAGAAGATTGATCAGTGCTAATATTCACGGCCAAAATGCAAGTTGCTAAATGGTGAAGAGATGTTAATAAAAATGCGAGAAGCTGAAAAGGCGAGGCTTTCTCCATTGTTAATAGAATGTGAAAGGACATGTGTTTGCTGGTTGTTACTTGGAACTGATTAGATTTATAGTAAAGGATAAGACAATGTAGTTGTTTTAAACTGCCCAGTTGTTATTAACTTAATTAATTGTTCAAGTCATCTTGCTAGATTTTTTTTGCAAAAGAAAAAAGAGTTGAAAAATGAGTCAAGATCTGGTAGATAATAAATGCTAACACATGAAAAAGCATCTTCATCCATTAAACTTATTGTAGCTGTTTTGCCAATTAACATGTGCCTGATTTTCTTTATGAACTTCATTTATACTTTAATCAGTGAAAGGTCCAATCCCGAGATCATTAGGTTGCCTTGATCGATAAGCTTGGTGTTTCTGGATCTCTCTCTTGAAGAAGAATCTTTTGGTGAGATTCTACTAAGGCATTTGAACTTTATGATTTCCAAATTTACTTGTCCAGTTAAAGTAGTGTGGACTAACCCCACCTCTTTATGTATTCAAACTGTTAATCATCGACGAATCAATCTATTACTCAAACAATGACACTCTATAAATGGCAACAGCTAATCGCGATCTCAACGTTTTTCCAAATTTTTTCTACAGCACCATTTTAATACAAAATTGTGTTTTTATTATTTTCTGAGCAGAGTGTAGTTCATTTCTTCTATGATGTCATGCTGATTGAAACACGCATTTTCACTGGAACAAGATTAAAGCAACAGGTAAATGACTCTTGTGGATGATCATTTACGTAGGCTAGAAGAGGAACACGTCACTAAGAATTAAGAAGTATTACATTTTATTGATCCTCAATTTGCAATACATTGTACAGAAGACCCATCTCAATGAAGTACAATTACAATAGCCAAACAGTCTCTAGCAAAAGCATTTGAAGAAAAATTACTGATAAAATGCTAGTAAACTTTACAACTTCCCTTTTTTACCTCCCAAAAGTGATATGGAAAAAGTACCTGATGTCATGTCATTAAGCCATTCGATCAGTAACATGAAGAAAGCTGCTGCTTGATCTTTTCCAATGCTGCTACAACATCAGTCATGTTCATCCTTTCAACCGGAGATTTAGCTGTGCAATTCATGGCTAACTCCATGATAGATGACACATACTGTAACTTTTCATTAAGCCTTTGTTCATCTACTGTTAGTAATTCGGCATCT
The DNA here is from genome assembly GCA_016801875.1 of Solanum sitiens. Lineage (NCBI taxonomy): Eukaryota > Viridiplantae > Streptophyta > Magnoliopsida > Solanales > Solanaceae > Solanum > Solanum sitiens. Next base: position 2,280,384 of record JABWTJ010000001.1, read on the forward strand.
ATGATTTCATCCAGCTTATTAGGAAGTGAACTATGTACCCAGCTTTTCAAATCCAAATCGCCCGTGAACATGTCATCATTAGGTTTCTTCTTTGTAAAAGTTTCCAGCAACATGATACCATAACTATAAACATCAGACCTCTTGGATATAAGGCCTTCCAATCCATATTCTAGAAAAGAAAAATTAAAATACGTCAGCAACTGAGCTTATAAGGCATTTAAGTACTGTTAATCAAAAACTTCATTACAAGTAAAATAAATGATTCACCTGGAGCAATGTAACCAATTGTGGCAAAGGTTGTAGTGTGAGCAATAGATTCCTCTTTTCTTAGAAGTTTTGCAATGCCAAAGTCAGTTAGGTGTCCTACCATGTCTTTGTCAAGTAAGACGTTGCTAGGCTTCAGATCACAATGAATAACAGGTACAGAGTAACCATGATGGAGATATTCCAGAGCAGATGCAACATCGACCATGATATTCAATCGCTGCATAATATTTAGAGAATAATCTCGAGAATATAGCAACTTGTCTAAGCTCCCGTTTGGCATGTACTCAAGTACCAATGCTTTAAAATCCAAGTTACAACAGCTACTAATGATCTTTGTGAGATTTCTGTGACGAAGATTCCTCAAGATTTCACATTCTCTATCAAAGGTTTGAAATGTACCTTCCATCTGCACATTAAAAACTTTGACAGCTAGTATCATCCCATCTGCCAACGTCCCTTTAAAAACAGAACCAAAACCTCCACTACCGAGCAAGTTATTTCCATCAAACCCCTGAGTTGCTCTTTGAAGTTCATAGTAAGAAAATCTCTGTGGTGCTACCTCAGGCGACCACTCATCTTCACCTTTGATTACTTTACCCCGATGTCGCATCAACACGAAAATTATTGCTGAAGCAAGCCCTATTATAGAGATAACTGAAGAGACAACTACAATCCATATCATTCTTCGTTTCTTTGAATAAGAATGATTCTTTGAATTTGAACGACAAGCTGGTACACGCTTTTGAGGATTACCACACAATCCTTCATTCGAAATGAAAGACTGGTAAGGGAGATTAAGAAAAGGTCCACCACTTGGAATTTCCCCGTGTAACCTGTTGAATGAGACATTAAAGGAGTGTAGTTGCTTGAGTGCCTCTAATGACTTTGGAATCACACCGGAAATATTGTTATTTGAAAGATCCAATGCTTCCAAACTTATGAGTTCCCCAAATGTCTCAGGAATAGATCCTTCAATTCTGTTATGAGCCAAAGAAAGCTGAATCAATTTCTGCAAACCTCCCAATGTACTAGGAATGTTCCCTGAGATTTGGTTCCTGGAAAGATCCAGAAGTATTGCAGCCTTGAGATTTCCAACTTCTAATGGTAGAGAGCCATTGAAGAAATTAGAAGACAAGTTCAGCTTCAAAATGTCTTTGAGGTTCCATAGACTTGAAGGTATGCTGGCAGTGAATTCATTGGAATCAAGATAAATCTCCCTTAGAGAAGTCACATTCCCTAAGCAACGAGGAATATTTCCCCACATTTGGTTTTGTGCAAGGTTTAGCATGCCCAAGTTGGGTAGCTCACATAAAGCAATTGGAAAAGGACCACTTATTCTGTTTGCACCAAGTGAAAACTGTTGAAGTTTTTCCAAAGAACTTATTGTCGTCGGGACAATTCCAGTAAAGTCATTTTTATCCAGCTTCAAATAAGATAAATTTCTCAAATTTCCAATTTCATTTGGAATATGGCCTTTGAGATTACAACCTATTGCCTCAAACGTTTGAAGAGAAGAAAGATTCCCTATGGATTTTGGAAGTGTTGCATTTAGGGGATTGATTGACAATATCAGTTCTCTCAAGTGTTTGCAATTGGCCAAAGGAGTAATAAAACTCAACATGGAAGAGTCACTAGTGAAGAAGTTATCTTGTAAGTTGAGAATTTCAATAAGTCTTAAGTTCCCCAGAAAGTCAGGAATTGAACCTGTGAGTTCATTCGCACTGAGTTCGAGAACAGTAAGCTTAGACAAATTTGAGATGGAACTAGGTAAAGGACCATCAATGTTATTTGCACCTAGTAAAAGTCGTTCAAGATTGGGTGACCAGTTGCCTATAGTGTTAGGAAGATTACCTGAAATGTGGTTTTGTGTGAGTGCAATAGATACAAGAGTTGAGATATTAAATATACCAGTAGGGATCGACCCACTAAAGTTATTGAAATCCAACTTCAGCATCAGCAACTCTTGAAGGTTACCGATTTCATCTGGAAGTACGCCTGCAGAATGAAGTAAGATTACCATTAGAAGAAATATTGAAAGAACTAGCATTCTGAAATCATGTGGTTAAATTTTATTCCATACCCGTCAGGCTATTCATTCCAAGATCAAGTACGTTAACCGTAGTCAAATTTCCAACCTCTCTTGGTAGAGGCCCTTCAAGCTTGTTATCCCACATTGATAAAACTTGAAGTGATGAAATATTGAATATGCTTAATGGGATTGAGCCTGTTAATGCATTTTGTTCCAATCCCAATTGTTTCAAGTTATGAAGATGACCAACCTCATTCGGAATTGTGCCTATCAAATTGTTATGCAAAATTATCAAATCGAAGTTCTAAGGAAATAAGCAAAGGTCAACTTTATGATGTAACAAATTCTCACAGAAGAGGAAAATTGAACACTTAACCTCTCGTCGAAACTGAAAAATAAAGGGAATGCATGTGCTTAGAACAAAACAATACCTTCGATTTCTTACTATATATGTAGATATTGTTAAGATTGGAAGCAGCATACCTTCTAATTTGTTATTTCCGAGAGCTAATTGTTGCAGCATTTGTAAGTTCCCAAGTTCTCCTGGAATTGTTCCAATCAAATTATTTTCCATCAACAGTAAGACTTGAAGCTGCGAACATTCTGATATACGTCTTGGGATCTCTCCACTTAACCTATTGAAATTAAGTCCAAGTTTTTGCAATCTTGGAAGACGACCACACAAATCAGATGGAAAATCACCTGTTAAATCAGCATTTCTGAGATCTAAATATTCTAGTATCGAGATGTTGAATATAGAGAGCACATTGGAACCATTGAGTTTATTAAATCCAAAGCTCAACCATTTCAAACTCCGAAGAACAGCTATTCCAGCTGGAATATTTCCTTCCAAATTGTTGTATCTCAGATTCAGGAACCCAAGATTCTTCATGTTTGAGATAGAAGAAGGAATGAACCCACTGAAACTATTGTTTTCAATGTTGAAATCCTGAAGGTCTTGAAAATCGCCGAGAAATTTAGGAATTTTTCCAGTGAAGTTGTTGAAACTAAGATTAATAGCTCTCAATTTTCGCAAACGAGAAAACTCAAGTGGAAGTTCACCATGGAAATTGTTGTAGCTTAGATCAAGTGAAACAAGAAAAGAGAGGTCACCAAGTTGTGACGGGATGGTACCGGAAAATCCCATGTCTGAAATGTTAAGTACAGTAACTCGTTGATGACGAGAACCACAAGTGACGCCAATCCAGTTACAAACAGAGACAGAAGAAGACCAGTTAGTTGAAAGGATTTGATAAGGGTCTGAAGTGATTTGGGATTTCAACGCGAGAAGAGAAGTTTGATCAGTTGTAATATTCATGGCTAAGCAAGTTGCTAGAACATGAACAAGAAGAAGAAGAAGGAACAAAATTGTTAGAAGATGAAAAGAGGGATTTTTCTCCATCAATGAAATCCTCATTTTTTTAAAAGTGAATGGGAGAAAATGTGTTAAGCCATAATTGCATAGAATGTGGCGGTACATTTAAATATTTATAAAACAGGGATTCACGACACAAATAAGGAAAGAGACAAGCAAATTCCCATTCACTATGCAATATGAAATTACAATTTCAAATCAGTCTTTTCAACATGCGATTTGTGATCATGTAATTATCCACACAAAAAAATGATCTGATATTTCAAATCATAACTTCAGAAAGTGTATCTAAAATTCGACTCATAAGTTTATATTTTCTAAAATATATAATTACTATTATTTTATGTTTAATTAAAATATATTCTCTCCGTTTCAAAAAAGATAACCTATTTTTCTTCTTTTTTAGTCCGTTTCATAAAGAATAACTTTTTTCTTTTTTTTTTTGGTAACAACTTTCCACATGACATGTTTAAGGCCGCAAGATTAAAGAGTAATTTTGTACATTTGATATAACTTTAATTAAGAATCACATGATCAAAAGTCTTCTTTATTTTCTTGAACTCCGTGTCAAGTCAAACTAGATCATTCTTTGTGAAACGAAGAGAGTAATTCATATTGTTAAAGGTTTATATTGAAGAATAATTAGTTTAGGAAAAATGCACAAGTACCCCCCTAGTTATGACCGAAATTTCAGAGACACACATTAACTAAACGAATATCCTATTACCCCTGAACTTATTTGTTTTTGTAATTTTATACATATTTTGTTTTACATGACACACTCTGTGATTCCACGCAACTGAGGCCCGTGGGAGATATTTGAATGTCACATAAGCCAAAAAGGGACACAAAATTACAAAAAAAAAAAGTTCAAGGGGATAATAAGATTTTAGTTTAGTTAAGGTGTGTTCTTGGAATTTCAGTTATAGTCTAGGGGATACTTGTACATTTTTCCTTTTACTATTGTTGACTAGTGGTTTTTTATAAAATTACGTGTATTTGAAAGTTTATATACAAAAATATTTATTTATAAGAGAAATACGAAGATATATGATGAATCAACGAGACGCCGTAGGATATTTTGATATTTTATGAACTATAATTTGTTCATTTTGGTAAAATTTTGCAAGACTTGAAGAAATTTTGATGGTTTTCATAATTTGTAGGGTTTAATATTTGTATAATTTGAAAAATTCAAATTGTATATCCAAACAAAATTTCAACTTTATTTATATTCATATTACGATTTCAGTATATCTAGTATGGTCAGAATTGTAAATGTGAAAGGGATAATTGGCATATAGACATTGATTGGTTCAGGAATCAAAACTCAACTCAAGTAGGGTCATCCACTAGGCTATGTGATCTTATTCAGATTGACTTATTTTTATGGATTTCAATATCTACTAGATTTTCTATAAATGCAGCCAACTTTTCACTTGAGTATTGAAATATACACATTTGCTTTAAGCCACTACATTCCCTTTGGTGGTGCCATCCAATTTTGAAATTTTGGGGTACCAAAAAAGAACCCAACTTGCCAACCATGCTTATAATAATCTTCCACTATCTTCTTCTTCTTTTTCCATTTAATCATCGGTATCTAAAATTTACTGATCCGACTAATTCATATTCATCCTAATACTCAGCGAGAAAAAGTCTCTATCTTCTGTACATTTTCCTTTAAAATTACTATCCTCAACCGTTTGTATGAAAAGTGAATATGAAGTGTGTGTTCGGTACAAAAGAGATTTTTTTAATCTTTTCATGTTTAATCAGTCAAATATTTTGAAAATGATCTAGATCTCTAAAGAAAGTAGGAAAAACAAGCTCTATTTTAGTGATATTCCACATTGATTCACTTTTCGTCACCCTTCAACATACCTCATCTTTACCTAGTTCCTATAGCCCTCATCCCACCATTCGACACCCCTACCTCTCATATAGTATTTTTCTATACTATACACAAATGCTTATAGGATAATGATTTTTACTTATCTAGGAAATGCAAAAAAATAAGTAGAAAATCCACTTATTCTTTGGAGAATATTATTCAAAAAAAAATAGTTTTCTTCGTACCAAACATATCTGAAGTATATATAAAAGATAAAAACCCTACCAGCAAAAATATACATAATCATGAGTAGATGTACAACATATATCAAGGATATATATAATGTACATTCTCAGCTTTTGCATTTCACAAATGAAAAAAACACACTATTTTTTAAGAACATATTTTAGCTGTTAAATGTCAATTGAAATTCTATTTTTAGCCCCCCATATCAAATATTTAGCCCAGGGTCATCTAAGTACCTTTTTGTCATTTTAAATGGCTTTTACTTGTTTAATTAGGCGACAAAATGAAGGGGTTAAATTAAGGGAAAATTAAGTAGACAAACAAATATATATTTGTTAATAGTTAATATAGTTATTTACAATTTAATTAAATTACCAATTGCCATTAACGAACAATCATAATTACGTGACCCACGTTCAGAATTTGTATAATTCGGTTTTTAATTGTATAAATCCAAAAATTAAATTCCGTTTTTCAAAAATAAAATAAAAGTATCCCCTCCCCCGGGCACCCCCACCCCCCTTCCACCAACCGACACCGAAGTTTTGTTAGTTTTCCAAAAAAAATAAAATTTAAACCCACCCCGAGCACAACACCCCCTCCCCCACACCTTCCACCAATCGATCCCTAAATATTTTTGTTTTCCAAAATAAAAATTTATTTCATTTCACTTATATGGGCTGAATATGGATTCTCATATTAACTCATTTTTTTCATATTTGTATGAACTTAAATAGGTTGAAGAACATATTAACCCATTTAAGAAAATAAAAGAAAATATGAGTGATTCATTTAATTTACCCCTGCATCTAAGTACCTTTTTGTCATTTTAAACGGTTTTTACTTGTTTAATTAGGCGACAAAACGTAGGGATTAAATTAAGGAAAAATTAAGTGGATAAACAAATATATACTAATTAATTAGTTAATATAACTACTCACAATTTAATTAAATTGCCAATCATCATTAACTTACAATCATAATTATGTGGCCCACGTCAAGAATTTGTATAATTTGGCTCTTAATTGTATAAATTTAGAATTTGTATAATTCGGTTCTTAATTGTTAGGGGTGTACAAAATCGAATCAAAAGCCGAATCAAATCACACATCGGGTCTAATCGGGAAAAAAAATCCGAATAGTTGTCTAGTTTAACTTGGTTTGGTATGAAAAAAAATCTGGACTATATTTGGGTTGAGCTGGTTTTAACTAAAAAATCAACTCGAGACCAAACCAATCCGACATTATATATGTAATTTTAAAATTTTATTTTATACATAAAAATATTTACTTCGATATCATTTTAAAATATTTCTTATACTATTTTATAGTTTTTATCTTCTAATATATTATTTCAAGATTAAAACATAGAATTCAGAATGATCGAATAGAGATTATAGTTCATAGATGTTGATAATTATAATAAAACTTAAATCAAAATTAAATTAATACTGATGCAAAAAGAAAATCAATTCAACACTAAGAATGACAATAACATTGAATATTTAGTAATGTAACTAATGCTAATAAATTTATTTTAGCATGATTTAGTACTTTTTAAATTATGATTATTTTCATTATGACTTTACAATATTTATTTTATATGATGATTTCATTATTATTTATTTATTGAATATTTTTGTGTCATCAATACTCATCTCATATTTTTTTTTTTTAAAAAGCGTCTTGAATAATTGTATATTGATTGGATTAAATAAATATTTGGAGCACAAGTTAATTAATAATATGTTTGTATGCAAGCTTACTGAAAAAATCCAAAAATCTGAAAAATTTAGTTTGTTTTGATTTATAACTTAAAAAATTCGCCACAATGGTTTAGTTTGGTATTTGAAAACCCCGAACCAATCCGAGGTTGAAAAATTCAAAAAAAAAGAATATCCAAATTTATTAGTTTGGTTTGATTTATAAATTTAAATTTTACATGAATGATTTGATTTGATATTTGAAAAACTCAAACGAACCCGATCATGTACACATCTATTAATTGTATAAATCCAAAATTTTTATAATGGTATAAATCCATAATTTGTATATGCTTACTCTAACTTGTATATAATCCTGTTAATATATTTAATTTTGAAAAAATTCCTAAATGTATAAATATAGAATTTGTATATACTAATTAACAAAAATGTTTAGTCCCTATAAATAAAGAGAAAGATCAGTTGAGAAGCAAAAAATCAGTTAAAAATAATCGTTTCCACTGGAGAGAGAGAGAGTGTTGAGTGTCTCTTCTTCTTTGGGTTTTGGATTTCTACCTCTCATCTAATGAGAGATTCTCAAGGTGAGTGCTTCAATCACAGCAATTTCTTGAAGACTTTTTAGTTAGATTTGGGCGAATACTCTACTTTCTGCATTCAAAACTGTTTGATTCATTGTCTCAGCCATAAATAGAATCTCCATTTTCCTTATAAGATGAAGAATGCAAGACGAATTACTGGTGGTATTCCGTGTCTTAACGATGATATTCTTGGGGTTATTTTTTCAAGATTACCAGTCAAAACTCTGATGCGGTTGAAGTGCTTATATAAGGACTATTCCAAGCTGATTTCAAGCCCCTGGTTTATCAATCTGTATAGCGAGAGGTTTAGTTCAATCCCTGATAACCATTGTATCTTTGTTCAGACTGGGGAGATAAATCGTTTGATCCATATACAAAATCCTGGCGACTTGATAAAGCTTAATGAACCCTGTACGACCGATTATACTGCTATAGGTTCAATCAATGGCTTGATCTGTTTAGTTACTACTATTGCTTCCCGTCAATGGATTTTCCTATGGAACCCTACCATAGAGCAGTACAAGATGTTCCCTGTACACAATGACGACCCTGAAAAGACACGCAAATGTGATATTAGTATGGGTTTTGGATATGATAAAGATTCTGATGATTACAAGGTCATGAGGATTCTAAGCTATAAAACAGGTCGGCCGTTGACTATACTTGAGATTTACTCAACCAATTCGGAGTGTTGGAAAGAAGTGAAGTCTAATCGTCACTTAAGAATGATCAGCAGCTTCTGTGATGTAATTGTTGAAGGGCTTACTTGCTGGGTTGCAGAGGAATTGGATGGAGATATTGTTCTTGCCTCGTTTGTTTGGAGTATAGAGGAGTTCTTCATAATAGCTTTGCCGGAAGAAGTGATAACTACATATCAAAATTTTCTGGTCACCAACTATCATGGGTCATTTGCATTGCTTACATACTCTTCATTCACCAAATTCAAAGGGCGTGTTGATGTTTGGGAGATTGAACTTGATATCGCTGCAAAGGAGTCTGAATGGATAAAGAAGAACACCTTTCACACGGATTTTAGCCTTTCAATGCCTTGGGTTCTTACTGGTGGAGATATAGTAGTTGAAAATGCTCCAAACATGCCCTTCTTGTTCAACGTCACAACAAAACAAAGGTGGGAAATGGGAATAAAACCTATTCTCTCGCTTACCAACTATACTCAGAGCCTTGTATCAATTAAGGGGTTCAGGCGTGTTCGCAATCAACTGAAAAGGAAGAGGAAGGCTTCAAATCCAGTAAGAGCAAGATTGAACTGAAGTAAATGTAGCAATTCCAACATATTATATTCTACTTTTCCTTGTCTGTACTGTTCCATAAACATTCCTATGGTAGTTCTGTATCGAATCTCACATGAACTTAGAAATTTAAATGTTCAGTAATTGGCCTCATTATGGTCCAAAATATGTACTTTGAGATGCTGTCTGTAGTAAGAATGTGAATTGCATCTCCTGAGTTTAGGTGTTTTACTTCTTTGAGTAAGATATGCGAAATAATTTCGACCAATGAAACGTGTAGTGTGCCAATTGGCATCTCGGTGTATATATAATCACACTTAGTATTTTTTGAACTCTAAGGCCATATTAACTCGTACAAAAGAAGAAATGATCCCAACGTTCTTAGACTAATATGCACTTTCTTGCAGGATACTGTCATCTAGTTTCTGAATCAGATATTACACTGGAACTAATATGCATACCTAAACAATATTTACTAGGATGTAATTTATAAATAGGCGGAATGGTCTGGTGGATCCTTATACTTGTATGAGTTTGTATTTTAAATCCTTCTACTTACACCTTTGTCATTTGAACCGTTAAACTCAATTAAAACGATACTTTTAAGTCCCTCCAATCACGAGTGTAGCTCAGTCTCCTTTATATTATTGACAAGTCATATCCACATAAGATAAATTAATGTCACATCATAATTATTTCATAACTATTTTTAAAAATTATTAACAAAATTATTCAATAAAATGTAAAATAATAACATTTTAATTTATTATTGTCATTTCTAATTCTCCCTATTTTCAATATTTCACGATAAAAAAAAGGCATCGCCCGGCGTCGTCGCCATTTTTGCCGGGAAAATCACACCGGAGAAGAATCATTCCATGTAACGTCACCGTTAAACTCGGTTGTAGCAGCAGTTGCATCTGTCCCAAACCCTCCAACATTTTCCACCTAAAATCCCTAACAGAAAATCCCCAAAACTCAAACCCACAATAAAAATCACTCAAATTATTCCTCTTGCAGTTCATGGATACGACGATGACGACTTTCTCCCCACATTCCGACTCTACAACCAACGAATCTTTCAATTTCAGAACCTAGGAGTGAGCTTAGAAAAAGCTACAAACGGATTCAAGTAAAAGTTAGGAACTGAAGCTAAAGCCCGTCGTCTTTCTCCTCTTCTTCTCTCACCATTTCCGTCGTGAAATGACCGTCGCCACCAGTAAAGAAAGTCGTCACTGCCCCACCTATACTCTCTTACTCACCATCTCCACCTCCGTCTTTGAATAGGTAGTTTTCAAAACAAAAATACCCAATTTTCGGACGAGCACCACTAATTTTCTGATTTTTTTTTTGCTGATTATGTTCAAATATTGTTTGCCCAATTTCGTTTTTTATTTGGGGTAACAAAAAAGAAAAAACAAAAAGAAAAAACAAGAAAGGTTGGAAAGGAGCGAGGAAAGGCAGAAAGAGAGAAATTGAGGTCTGGGAGGGGAAGAACAGGGAAAGTGATGATTGAAGAGGAACAAAATGGGAATGGGTGGGGGAAAGAAGAAAGAGGTGAAAGAAAAATGAAGATAACATAACGATAGGGTGTGGATAAGAAAGAAAAAAGCGGTTGGGGTTGGGGTGGCTGAAAAAAAGTAGTATGTGGAAGAAGATGGAATTTTTTCTTTTTAAATTTATTATTATTATTTTAATAATTTTAATAATTTAAAATTAAAAGTTAAAATTTTAAATATCATATCACTAGCTTTTTACAGGCGTGTGACTACACTCTCTTGCCAACTCATCTATACTAATGTCACATAAGGATGGTCAATGGTCAGAGGGATTTAATATGTTGTGTTATGTTGAGTTTAAGGGTACAGATGACAAAGGTGTAAGCAGAAGAGTCCACAATACAAACTGATACAAGTATAAGGGTCCATCAGACCATTTCGCCCTAAATTAATGACACCTAAGGCTGGTCAATGGTAAAAAGAGCTTAAAATTTCTATTTTGTTTGAGTTGAAGTGTCCGGATGAAACTATATAAAGTAGAAGGGTCCAGTTTACAATCCGAGTCAAGTATAAAGGTCCACCAAACCATTTTGCCTATTTTTATTATGACTTATTAATATAAAAATGTTTGTTTTATGGAATTTTTTGTTTTGTTGTATATCTATTGGTATCACTCATTACATATAGGGAAAAGACATAAATTACCTCCTGAATTGGTACCGAAAAGTCAGTTACATACTCAAATTATTGCGGTGGCCTATTACACACCTAATCTTATTCAAAGTGATACTAATACCCCCTTTCGAAGACAATCTCAGTTCTGTAAAATGAAGTGTTATACACACGTTTTCGTATATAAATAATATTTTTTTAATTTTAAAAACATTTATCTCTTGATATTTTTTCAAACTTTTCAAAAGAATATTTGGGCATCTTCCTCCTCACACCATACTTTTCTTTTTTTAAAATTTATTTCTTCTACTTCATCGTTCATAAATTGAAGGGAAAAAATTGAAGAGAAAATAGGAGTCAATAAGTCAATTATGAAGTTGAGAGATGTTGGCGGAGGCGATAGGCGATGGGCAACACCATTGTTGCCGATGGAACAAATAAAATTTTCAGATCTGTAAAATTCCTTAAAAATCTTGATAACTAACATGTAAATCAGCATTTCATTAGTATTCTTTGTGTGTAATTATTAATCAAATATGTTATTGATGATTTGAGACATAAAAATGACATTGTGGTAATTGTTGGTAGTGCTCCGACGTGAATAGAGAAGACAAAGATGGAAAAATCACTTTCTTCGATGAATTTTTGATAAATTTGGGCAATATAATCATGAAATTTATGCTTAAATGTTATAAGATTTTCAATAGAAATCATTATCTTTCTCGTAATTGTTTTTCGGTAATCTTCGCCGATGAATCCTCTGGCAAGTTCAAATGGAAAAATCATGAATTTTAAGATGAAAATTATTAACTTTTCTTTTGAAGTCATCATTTTTTCACTTCTTTCTATTTCTTTTTATAAGTTCCTCTTTAAGGGTAGAGTGTTGGATGTGCTTCCATCAAACAATCAATGGTGACAAATCTAGCGATCCCTAAGAAGAAGAAGAACTCAAAATTAAGAAAAATGTAAATGTTTCTAAGAAATTGGGTTCACCAATAAAAAGATTTAAAAAGAAAGAAAATTGAAATAATTGATACATCAAAAGTTGTAATACATAATTGTATAAAGACCACTAAAATAGTGCCATATGTTCAAATTTTTCATTCTAACATATATTTTCTTCTTCTCACGCACCTTAAAGAAGGTGAAGACACTTTCTTTGTCATGTCACGTTCTAAGGGGACATTAATATCACTTTGAACAAGATTAGGTGTGTAATAGATCGTCGTAATAATTTAAGCGAGTAACTGACTTTTCGATATATATAAGTTCAAAGAGTAATTTATGTCTTTTGCCTTACATATATAAGAAACCTTCTGACAAAAATATACATAATGAGTACTATATAGGAAACTTAAATAATATGGTATATTAAGAAAATATACCATTTATAGTAGAACAACTTTCACATATAGCAAATATAAAATTAATATTTGTATGCTATAGCAAAGTTCGCATAATTGCACTCCATCGCAAACACGAATATGTATAATTCTCTATACATATACCAAGAAACCAATTGTATAATTCGCTTTACATATACAAAGAAATCAATTGTATAATTCCTATACATATACAAAGAAAGCAGTTGTATACCAATCAATTGTATAATTTGTGTATATAGAAAACTAGAAAGAGAGAAAGACAAAAGAAAATTGGATAGGAGAATATTTGTATTGTATAAATTATAAGTGTATAGGACGAAGATATATGTATTTGCAGGTGTATATACAATTTTCTCTCGCTTTATTCAAACAGAAACACAATTTGTACATTTCGTTTCTATTTGTATAAGCGATAAAGGCGAAGGTGGCGAGCGAGATATGGGAGAGTGGCGAGCGAGATCTGGGAGAGGAGAGAGAGGGGAACGAATATATATATATAAAAATAAATTTCGCTTTATACAAACACATTTTATACATTTGTGTTGTATAAAAGTGAGAGGAAGCGAGCGAGAGAGGGAGAGTGGTGAGCGAGAGTTTGAGGCAGAGAGGTGACTGACAAACAGTTTGCTACAGGACACACAATTAAGTCAAAGTGTGGATATAGTATTTAATTTGATTTATTAGTTTGCCATTATATACAATTTTCCTTTATAGTAATAATATTTTTTTCCACTTGGTCACTTGTAATACATTTATAATTCAGTTCAATTAAAAATGAATCATTCCCATCGGAGAGAGAAAGTTTCTTCTCATCGCGCTGCTGCATTTCACAATAGGAAATTTTTTTTTTTTTTGTAAAGAACACAAAATGAAGGGTTAAAATTAAGGGAATATAATGCGGATAAACAAAGATATACGGTAGTTAATAAGTTAATATACCTACAATTTAATTTTGAATTATCAATTGCCACTAACTTACCATCATAAGTACATGGTTCACGTCTAGAGTTTGTATAATTCGGTTTCTAATTGTATAAATTCAGAATTTGCATAATTTGATTTCTAATGATATAATAAATAAATAAAAATCTAATGTTATAGATCCAAAATTTGTATATGCTTACCCTAACTTATATATAATTATCCTATTGATGCATTAAATTTTATATAATTTTTAAAAATTTCCTAAATGTATAAATAAAAAATTGTATATATGCTTACCCTGTTTGTATATTAGCAAGCAAATTATACAAACGAAAATACCCATAGCAAACAAAACTATAACTATGAATCGGAAATCCTAATTGGTATTCCACGTCATAAAAAATGTTTAGTTGGCTTTCCATGTCAAAGTAGCTCAGCATCATCTCAAAACTTTTTCTACCCCTATATAAATATAAAGAAAATTCAGTTGAGAAGCAAAAAAACAGTTAGAAAGAGAGAGAAAGTGTTTCGTGTTTCTTCTTCATTTTGGTTTTGGATTTCTGCCTCTCATCTAATGAGAGATTCTCAAGGTGAGTGCTTAAATCACAGCAATTTCTTGAAGATTTTTAGATTTGGGCGAATACTCTACTTTCTGCATTCAAAACTGTTTGATTCATTGTCTCAACCAGAAATAGAATCTCCATTTTCCTGAAGAAGATGAATAATGCAAGGCGAATTACCGGTGGTATTCCGTGTCTTAACGATGATATTCTTGGGGTTATTTTTTCAAGATTACCAGTCAAAACTCTGATGCGGTTGAAGTGCTTATATAAGGACTATTCCAAGCTGATTTCAAGCCCCTGGTTTATCAGTCTGTACAGCGAGAGGTTTAGTTCAATCCCTGATAACCATTGTATCTTTGTTCAGACTGGGGAGATAAATCGGTTGATCCGTATACAAAATCCTGGCGACTTGATAAAGCTTAATGAACCCTGTACGACCGATTATACTGTTATAGGTTCAATCAATGGCTTGATCTGTTTAGTTACTACTATTGCTTCCCGTCAATGGATTTGCCTATGGAACCCTTCCATAAATCAATACAAGATGTTCCGTGTGCACAATGACGACCCTGAAAAGACACGCAAATGTGATATTAGTATGGGTTTTGGATATGATAAAGATTCTGATGATTACAAGGTCATGAGGATTCTAAGCTATAAAACAGGTCGGCCGTTGACTATACTTGAGATTTACTCAACCAATTCGGAGTGTTGGAAAGAAGTGAAGTCTAATCGTCACCTAAAAATGAGTAGCAGCTTCTGTGATGTAATTGTTGAAGGGCTTACTTGCTGGGTTGCAGAGGAATTGGATGGAAATATTGTTCTTGCCTCGTTTGTTTGGAGTATAGAGGAGTTCTTCATAATAGCTTTCCCGGAAGAAGTGATACTTACATCTCAAAATTTTGTGGCCACCAATTATCATGGCTCATTTGCAGTGCTTGCATACTCTTCACCTACCAAATTCAAGGCGCGTGTTGATGTTTGGGAGATTGAACTTGATGTCGCTACAAAGGAGTGTGAATGGATAAAGAAGAACACCTTTCACACGGATTTTGGCTTTTCAGCGCATTGGGGTCTTACTGGTGGAGATATAGTAGTTGAAAATGCTCCAAACAAGCCCTTCTTGTTCAACGTCACAACAAAACAAAGGTGGGAATTGGGAATAAATCCTATTCTTTCACTTACCAACTATACTCAGAGCCTTGTATCAATTAAGGGGTTCAGGTGTGTCCACAATCAACTGAAAAGGAAGAGGAAGGATTCAAATCCAGGAAGAGCAAGATTGAACTGAAGTAAATGTAGCAATTCCAACATATTATATTCTACTTTTCCATTTCTGTACTGTTTCATAAACATTCCTATGATAGTTCTGTATCGAATCTCACATGAACTTAGAAATTTAAATGTTTAGCAATTGCCCTCATTATGGTCCAAAATATGTACTTTGAGATGTTATCTGTAGTGAGAAAACTAGCCAGTTTAATGTGCATTTATCACAATGGTGGAAATGCAACTTTTTCTGCTCTATGATCAGAAGAGAAGTACTATTTTATAGTGAATGTGAATTGCATCTCCTGAGTTTAGTGTTTTACTTCTTTGAGTAAGATACGCGAAACAATTTCGACCAGTAAAACGTGTAGTGTGCCAATTATCATCTCGATACGGTGTATCTGTAATCAGACTTAGTATTTTTTGAACTCAAGGCCATATTTACTCATACAGAGGAAGAAATGATGCCAACATTCTTTGACTATATGCAATTTCTTGCAGGATCCTGTCATCTAGTTTCTGAATCAGATATTACACTAGAACTAATATGCATACCTAAACATTATTTACTGGGATGTAATTTATACACAATGAGTACTATAAAGCAAACTTACAGAAATATATTATATTATGAAAATATTTATCATTTATAGCAATAATATTTTTTTTTTCACTTGATCACTTTTAATACATTCATAATTTAGTTTAATATATACTTACTCCGTTTCAAAAAAGATGACCTAGTTTGACTTGGAACGAAGTTTAAGAAAAGAAATAAAACTTTTTAATCTTGTGTATCTAAATTAAAGTTATGTCAAATGTACCAAAATATCTTTTAATCTTGTGGTCTTAAACATGTTACGTAGAAAGTTAAAGTTAAATTGTTGTCAAAAAAGGAAAAAAGGTCAAAATTTTTTAAACAAACTTAAAAAGGAAATAGAGACATTCTTTTTTAAACGGAGAGAGTATTACAAAAAAATAATTTATTATTCACATATAATATAAGTTTTATTGATAAATAATATATTATCACATATTTTAATACACTTATAATTCAATGTGTCAATTTCTTACCAAACAAGCATAATACATTTAAAAGAACATTTATAACTCATATGTATTGCATACATAATTTACTTTTAATATATATTGCAGATTTAACATAATATTTCTATAAATATTAATTAAAAAAATTATCACTAAAATCGAATTAATTACATAAATCTCACCTTATAGTTTATTTATACCATTATCCCCTATAAGTTTTATAAATCTCCAAAATCCCTCATTTTTCTCTTAAGTAAAAAATGCATTAATGTATCCGACCCTCTTTTAATGTATAACGCTTTGATTTTTTGGCGATTAATATATCCGACCTTCGTTGAATGTATCAACGCATGTATCCAACTCTCTTTTTAATGTATCAACGCTTTGCTTTTTTGGTCATTAATGTATTTGACCCCTCTTTTTAATGTATCAATTCTTATATCTGTTTGAGGAATTTCTCTAATTATAAACTTTTGAGAGATAAACTGTAATTTTGCCTTAAAATTATTTGACTTTTGTAATTTGTCCATCCAAATAATTTACATAATAGATAGTATCTAGTAGATACAAAAGCCCGGACAAGCCCAGAACCAATAATCTATTAGTTTATTTATTTAAATTTATGTGATACACATAAAATTAAAAGAGTTAGTTAAATTTTTAAATAATTTTGTTGTTTATTATTTTTAACGTAGTTTTCAAATAATATTTGATGCACATGTGTGATAAAAAGTTTTAACTTGTATTTTTTCAGCATAAAAATTTGAAATACTCATTATATTGCGATTTTAATATGGCTTATATATATTGTTTGCATGCTCAAAACTAGTATACATATACAAATATATAAGACTTTGCACCCTATAAATAGAGAAAAAAGAAAGAGAAAGTTCAATTAAAAATGAACTGTTCCCATCGGAGAGAGAGAGTTTCTTCTCAGCACGCTGCTCATTTCACAATACGAAAAAAAGCTTTTATTTTTATTTTTAAAGAACACACTTTTGCTGTTAAATGTCAATTGAAATTCTATTGTTAGCCCCATATCAAATATTTTGGTCCAGGGGTTCTATTTATTTATTTTTATTATTTTTTGTCATGTTAAACGGTTTTTACTTGTTTAATTAGGTGACAAAATGAAGGATTAAAACTTAAGGAAAAATAATGCAGATAAACATACATATACGATAGTTAATAAGTTAATATACCTATAATTTAATTTAATTTACCAATTGCCACTAACTTACTATCATAAGTACATGGTCCACGTCCAGAGTTTGTATAGTTCAATTTCTAATTGTATAAAGGGAAAAGGCTTAAAAATGCCCTTAACCTATTAGAAATGGTTCAAAAATGCCCTTCTTCCATCTATTGGTTTAGAAATGCCCTTAACGTTTTTCTTAGGTTCAAAAATGCCCTTTAGTTAACAGAAAATGTGATATGGAATTGTACTAAACAAGTGGCCACTTTTCATTGGGCCACAATTCTTTTATCAAATAAAAAGACCCATCCAACCCAAACCTAACCCATTTTGCCAGAAAGCAAGTACCAAAATTAAGTTTCCATATGTATATATAGCTAAAGTTATCATCTTTTAACTTGTAATTCAACAAAAGATTTCTTGGAAACAGCCGAATAATTGCTGTCCATCACCACAAATGCTATTTACAATTAAAAAATTAAATGCATCTACACGACATTTATGTAGCAAAAACGAGGCCTGTGTTAAAATTAGCTAAATTAAGAAAGTGGGTTTTGAATTTGATGACTCCAAGATTCAAAATTGTATTTCCAATGTAATCAAAGGATGAAAAGAACCCTAGATCGTCGAAATCAAAGTTGAAGCGATTTATTTGCGGATGATTTACCTCTTAATTTTTGCCAGAAAACAAGTACCAAATTAAGTGTTCATGTGAAAACGGGTTAGGTTTGGGTTGGGTGGGTCTTTTTATTTGATAAAAGAATTGTGGACCAATGAAAAGTGGTCACTTGTCTAGTACAATTCCATGTCATATTTCTGTTAACTAAAGGGCATTTTTGAACCTAAAGAAAACGTTAAGGGCATTTCTAAACCAATAGATGGAAGGAGGGCATTTTTGAACCATTTCTAATAGGTTAAGGGCATTTTTAAGCCTTTTCTCTTGTATAAATTTAGAATTTGCATAATTTGATGCCTAATGATAAAAAAACAATCATAATTTGATTTCTAATGATATAAATAAAAAAATATTCTAATGTTATAGACCCAAAATTTGTATATGTTTACCTAACTTATATATAATTATCCTATTGATACATTTAATTTGTAAAATTTTAAAAATTTCCAAAATGTATAAATACAAATTTGTATATACACTTACCCTGTTTGTATATTAGCTAGCAAATTATACAAACGAAAATACTCACAGCAAACAAAACTATAACTATGATGAATCGGAAATCCTAATTGGCATTCCACGTTTTAAAAAATGCTTAGTTTGCTTTCCATGTCAAAGTAGCTCAGCATCATCTCAAATCAGTTGAGAAGCAAAAAATCAGTTAAAAAGAGAGAGAGAGAGTGTTTCGTGTTTCTTCTTCATTTGGGTTTTGGATTTCTGCCTCTCATCTAATGAGAGATTCTCAAGGTGAGTGCTTCAATCACAGCAATTTCTTGAAGATTTCTAGTTAAATTTGGGTGATTTCTCTACTTTCTGCATACAAAACTGTTTGATTCATTGTCTCAACCAGAAATAGAATCTCCATTTTCCTTATAAGATGAATAATGCAAGACGAATTAGCAATATTCCGGGTCTTGAGAATGATATTCTTGGGGTTATTTTTTCAAGATTACCAGTTAGAACTCTTCTGCAATTGAAGTGTTTAAGTAAGCGCTACTGCAAACTCATTTCAACTCCCTGGTTTATCACTCTGCATCACAAGAGGTTTAGTTCAGACCCTGATAACCATTGTATCTTTGTTCAGACTGGGGAGATAAATCGGTTGATCCGTATACGAAATCCTGGCAACTTGATAAAGCTTAATGAGCCCTGTACCACCAATTATACTGTTATAGGTTCAATCAATGGCTTGATCTGTTTAGTTACTACTATTGCTTCCCGTCGAATGATTTGCCTATGGAACCCTTCCATAAATCAATACAAGATGTTCCGCATGCACAATGAGAACCCTCAAGAGACACGCAAATGTGATATTAGTATGGGTTTTGGATATGAAGAAGGTTTTGATGATTACAAGGTCATGAGGATTCTAAGCTATAAAACAGGTCGGCCATTGACTATACTTGAGATTTACTCAACCAATTCGGAGTCTTGGAAAGAAGTGAAATCTAATTGTCGCTTAAAAATGAATACCTGCTTCTGTAATGTAATTGTTGAAGGGCGTACTTACTGGGTTGCAGAGGACTTGGATGGAAGTACTGTTATTGCCTCGTTTGTTTGGAGTATAGAGAAGTTTGTCATAATTCCTTTACCGAAACAAGTGATACCTAAATCTCAAAGTTTTGAGGCCACAAACTATCATGGGTCATTTGCATTGCTTGCATACTCTACACGCAGAAAATTCAAGGCGTGTCTTGACGTTTGGATGGTTGAACTCGATACCTCTACAATGGAGTTTGAATGGACAAAGAAGTACACCTTTCACACGGATTTTGGCTTTTCAATGCATTGGGGTCTTACCGGTGGAGATATAGTAGTTGAAAATGCTCCACGCACGCCCTTCTTGTTCAACCTGACTACAAAACAAATGCGGCCATTGGGAATAAATCCTATTCTTTCACTTTTCAACTATACTGAGAGTCTTGTATCAATTAATGGTTTCAAGCGTGTCCGCAATCACGTGATCAGAAGGAGGAGGAAGGCTTCAAATCCAGTAAGAGCAAGATTGAGCTGAACTGAAGTAAATGTAGCAATTCCAACATATTATATTCTACTTTTCCCTGTTTCATAAACATTTCTATGATAGTTCTGTATTGAATCTGTCATAAACTTAGGCATTTAAATGTTTAGTAATTGGCCTCATTATGGTCCATAATATGTACTTTGAGTTGCTATCTGTAGTAAGAAAATGCATTTGTCACAATTGTTGATATACAACATGGTGGAATTTCCAATTGTTAATATAAAGCAACTTTTTCTGCTTTATGAGAAGAGAAGTACTATTTTATATTGAATTGCATCTTCTGAGTTTAGTATTTTGCTTCTTTGAGCAAGATAGGCGAAACAATTTTGACCTGTAAAACGTTTAGTGTGCCAACTGACATCTCGGTGTATCTGTAATCTGACTTAGTTTTAATTCATTACTCAAGGCCATAGAGATGACCCCAAGATTCTCTGAATAATATGGACTTTCTGATTAATTAAGTCCTTAACAATGCAATTACCTAATTTAGTCCCTTAACTATTCAAAATCAGTTTAGTTCCTTAACTATACACTTATGGGCATCCTTTAGTTAAGAGGACATAAAATTGAGGTAGTTAATGGATCAAACCTAATAAAATTTGAGATAGTTAAAGGACTAAATTCGATTAATGTATAGTAAAAAGACTATTTTAGATCTACTTCAATAGTTTATGGATCAGTTGTGACATTTAGTTGTATAGTATACCTTCACAACTAGTTATAGCATTTCACAATAAAATATTCGCATAATGCATAAATACGTCCTTAGCTTGTCTTCAACTCAAATTTATGCCCTCTTCTAATTTTGGGGATGCACAATTAGATAATTAAATTTGTATAAATTGAATAAATAAACACATGTATCCTACATGATTTGAGTTTTACAGGTGTTCTATGTATATTATGTTACGTAACTTATATGTCTATTTATTTAATTTTATATAATTTATTTATGAAAATTTAAAGTTAGAGAGTATAGATATGAAATGAGGCAAAGTGAAGGGGCACTTCACGTCATCAAATATGCTTAGCTGGCTTTACATGTCAGCCCCAACATCAAAGTTGCTCAACATCATCTCAACTTTTTTCACCCCTATAAATAAATAAAGTAAAAGAAAGAGAAAAATCAGTTGAGAAGCAAAAAAATCAGTTAAAAAGAATTTATATTAAACATTACACATATTTGTGGCACGTATCCTGAAATTGAAAAGTTGACTTACCAAAACAACAATTGAATATTAATGACCGTTTTACCCTTTAAGGGTAAAATATTAAAAGAAAATTATCTATCATTAAAATTTGTATTACAAGTGAATAAAATATTGTTCTTTGTAATATGAATTAAACTTATATTATAAATAAATTAAAAGTGATCAAGTGAAAAAGAAATATTATTATAATAAATGATAAATATTTTTTTTATTATAGTATATTTATGTAAGTTTCCCTTTATTTATTACTCTCTCTTATTTACAAAGAATGATCTACTATGACTTGACACGGAATTTAAGAAAATAACAAAGACTTTTAACTTTTGTAATTTTAAATTAAAATTATGTCAAATTTATAAAATTATCATTCGATATTGTGACGTTAAACATGCCATATAAAAAATTAAAATTGAGATGTTAAGTATAAAAAAGGAAAAAGGCGGAGTAGCTAAAAGTGAATCTACATCCCAATAAATAAAGAGATGTAAACGAATCAAATACTCCATAATTGGCAAAGAATTTTGTGTATCAGATAAAACAATCAATATTGTATTCAATGATGGTGCTTTCCTGCACCTTCCAATCAAGTGGTGAGTCGTTAAGACTAAGCTGGATTGCAATTACATAATTAACATTTCTAGTTAATCCGTTATTCGCTTTATTACCATATTAAACATGAAAAATACTTTTTCAATGTTTTGATTATTTATCCACTTTTAAATATGCACACATATTAAGAAAACAATGATTGATATAGTGAGTTTATAATATTATCTCTACTAATTATGAAGGGAATGAATTAAAAATTTAAGATCTTCAAGAAAATCTATTTTTTTTAAAATAATTAATTGAGAGTGTAATTGATAAAAAAATATTCTTTCTTAATTTGTTAAAATGAACAAGTAATTATGAACAACTAAAAAAGATTTTTTTTAAAAATATTTATATGTCTAATCTATCCATATCAAAATTAGTAGTGGAGGAACTTTCAAAGAGAAATAACTTAAGAGCAAAATGAGAAAAATTAACTTAATTTTATCTAAGTTTTGTAAAATAAGTAGTTTGCATATTTTCAGTAATTTGGACGAGTATATTTTTGGTTAGGGTCCAAGCAAAATGAAACGGAGGAAGTAATTGCTATTATGTTTTCGCATTTAGATGAAAACAAGTATAGAAAATCACTTAAGTTGATTGTTTAAGTTTTGCAGATTTAGAAAAAAATTTAGTTATTTGTAGTTCAACAAAGAAGTCACTGATTTTTAACTTGTATTTTTCAGTTTAAAAGTTTGGAGTATTCATTATAATGCAGTTTTAATATGATTTATATATGTTGCTTGTCTTGGACTCATGTGCAATGCACGTCCAAAATTAGCACATATAAATAAATACAAATACATAAGCTTTTCTTGTATCAAAATGAATTGTGGTATAGTGATGGGTCTGTTTTACCCATAACTAAAGATCTCGAATTTGAATTTCGGGTATGGAGAAAATCTTATTGGGAGCGTCACCCCCGAATGAACCACTACAATGTGTAATCCTATTTTAATCGAGACTCTAATATAAACTTCAAATGCCGAGTGAAAAAAAAAAAAAAAGCCTTTTTACTTTAGTGGAAAATTGGTTCAAATTTTAGTCTGAGTGATACGTTCAGTTCCTAGTTGCAGTGAAGGTGGTTCAGATTTAATAGGTTTCAATTCCCAGTTGCTGCATCTTGAGTTTTAATATGAATCTGTTCAGACTTTAATAGTCAAAGTGGTATTTTTTAGACCAAAATGATACGTATGCTTTAATGATTGGATAGCATGTCAGTATGGAGTTCATAAAGATGGACAGTCAGTATGAATTTAATATTCCCTCGGTCACCTTTTACTAGTAAAAGTTTGATTTGATAAATCTATTAAAAAATATTGATAGGTATACTAAGTTTATCATTTTATTTTTATTAATTTATAAGATTTTAAATATATATACTCACTATATTTTAAAAAGACATTAACTTAATATCAATAAATTAAAGATATAATAGAAAAAAATAAACTATCCTATTTTGATTTGTCAAATCTAATAAATAAGAAAAGATAAATATTTAACAAGTAAATAGAGTATAGAAAATTTACAACTACTTTTGTGTATAGATTGATAGTCCCAATACGAGCTACCCTCTGACTTTCGTAGCAACTTTCTATTTATAGCTAAATGCCGTTTGAACACTTATTTCCTCATTTTATGTGCAATCACATGGAGAAAGCCTATTCTTTCTTTCTTTCACTTCTACTTTTGCATCTCTACTTGTTAGAAACATGCATTAGCAAAAACATAGTAATTAACACAGATCAATCAGTTCTACTTGCATTGAAAGCCAGTTTTACTCTAAGCTCTTCTCATCCATTAACTCATAATTGGTCTTCTCAATCTTCAGTTTGTGATTGGATTGGAGTCACTTGTGGTTCTCGTCACCATAGGGTGATTGCACTAAATATATCCAACATGAACATTTTTGCAAACCATATTCCTCCACATTTGGGAAACCTCACTTTTCTCGTTTCTCTCGATCTAAGCAGAAACTATTTACACGGAGACATCCCACAAGATTTGTCTCGCTTACATCGATTGAAAGTGATGGATCTTGGTTACAATAATTTCAGCGGAGAGATTCCAATGTGGTTCGGTTTCAATTCAAAGTTAGAAACTCTGAGTGTGAGAAACAATCTCCTTCAAGGCAGTATCCCTAAGGAGATAGGGAACCTTGAGAATCTTAAGGACTTGATTTTATTCGAAAATCAACTTACTGGCTCTATTCCACTCTCTATTTTCAACATTTCCTCATTGGAACTTTTAGGTCTCTCAGGTAATCAATTAACAGGAAGTCTTCCTGTAGATATATGCCGCCGTCTTGGAAGAATAAAGAGAATATCGTTAGTTTCAAACCATTTGAGTGGTTACATTCCATCAGGTTTGTCTAACTGCACAGAATTGTCCGAATTGTCATTGGCATACAATAGCTTCAGTGGAAACATTCCACCAGAAATTGTCAACTTGGAGAAGCTTGAGCTCTTAAGCCTTGGGGGAAACAACTTGCAAGGTATTAATTTATTAAGTGTGTGCTAACTGTTACGTCAATAATGGGCAAGTATAAAATTCAAGGAGAGGGTACTTCTCTCAATTTGAATAACATTTTAGCGCGCTGATCATAATAATTGACCATTTGGCCAAATACATAAAAAACATCTTGTTCCGTTTTAACTCTCAAAAATAATTTGCAGGCACAATTCCAGCAAAGATTCGTAATTTACGAAAGTTGCAGCAATTAAATTTGGAGAATAATCACATTGTGGGTTCAATACCGCTCACTATCTCCAACTTATCATCACTGTGGTGGCTTAATTTGAATACCAACAGTTTATCAGGTAATTTTCAAGCAATGTAGTCTCGTTTGATTATCCGGATCACTAGTACTCCTCCATGTAGAATTTGGCTGATTCATTTTTCATATATGAACGAATGCAATCAAGCATAATCTTCGTTGAAACAAAATTAAAAAAAATAGCATCGATGTGGATGTTTTTGCTCTGTATTATCTGGCAGGTGTTATACCAAGAGAGATTGGGAATCTTCACAAATTGAAGGTACTTTATTTGCAATTTAATCGATTGAGTGGCTCCATACCAGAAGGGCTCTTCAATATCTCTACGCTAATGGGGGTTTCACTTCTCACTAATAACCTTTCCGGTAGTCTTCCATCTGCTTACGGCTACTGGCAAACAAATCTACTGTATTTGAATCTTGCTGATAACAAAATTGGAGGAGTTATACCCACCTCAATCTCCAATTCTTCAAATATATATGCATTATATCTTAATAATAACAAGTTTAGTGGCCAAATTCCCAACTCATTGGGGGATTTGAGGCATCTTGAAGTGCTGGGATTGTTCAATAATAGCTTATCGTCTCTGCACCTAAGTATCCTAACTTCATTGGTGAACTGCAGAAATTTAACAAGCATATTGTTAAATAAAAATCCTCTGAATGGTGTTCTTCCGGATTCCATTGGCAATCTCTCCAAAGCTATTAAAGTATTTGATTTATCTAGTTCTGAAATTAGAGGCAAGATACCATTAGGAATTGGGAATTTAAGTAGCTTAAGCACTTTGTACCTATTCGGCAATGACTTGACTGGATCAGTGCCAACAACATTATGTGATTTACACATTCTTCAAGCATTACGTCTTGACAATAATAGATTAAGTGGACCCTTGCCGGAGTGCCTTTACAAATTTTCATCGTTGGGCTTGTTTAATTTGTCATATAATCACATTTCAGGTCCGATACCATCTAGCATTGGCACAATTACCTCTTTGAGATATATTTATCTAAATTCAAATAGGCTCACTAACATACCCATGAGTCTATGGAGCCTCAAAGATCTTTTGGTGCTTCACTTGTCGAATAATTCTTTGGTCGGTTCTATACCTCCCGATTTTAGCAAGTTGAATGCCATAACATCCATAGATCTGTCCAGGAATCACCTTTCAGGAAGTATTCCCTCCACAATTGGAGACTTGCAGAATCTACTTTATCTTTCTTTGGCTTATAATGAGTTACATGGATCTATTCCGGAGTCACTCGGGAAAATGATGAGTTTGGAATCGGCAAATCTATCCAATAACATTCTTTCAGGTACGATTCCAAAATCATTAGAGTCACTTCGATATCTGAAGGATTTCAATGTATCTTTGAATAGATTAGAAGGTGAAATCCCAAGTAAAGGACCTTTTCGCAATTTCACCTCTCAATCTTTTATGGGAAATGAGGAGCTGTGCGGCAATTTGCTTTTTCAGCCTTGTATGGCTAGGTCTTTTCATCATTCAAGGATAAGCAAATTGCTTCTGACTATACTTGTCCCACTGGTAGCTGCAGTACTGGTCCTTGGCTCCATCGTTGTGTTGATGTTAAGGAGACGTCGGAATAGAAATGTTCCTATTCAAGACGAATCCTATTCTGCACCAACACTAGCCAGGATTTCATACATTGAAATTGAAAGGGCAACTCAAGGGTTCGACCAATGCAACTTGCTAGGCTCTGGAGGTTTTGGCACTGTTTACAAGGGTATGTTTGCAAACGGGATGACTTTGGCAATCAAAGTGTTTAATTTACAGGTTGAAGGTGCGTTAAAGAGTTTTGATGCTGAATGTGAAGTTTTACGCAACCTTCGTCATAGAAATCTAACCAAAGTTATCAGCAGTTGTACTAACTTGGATTTTAAAGCGTTGCTTCTTGATTATATGCCCAATGGAAGCCTAGAGATGTGGTTACATTCTGATGATCGCTTCTTGAATATGATCCAAATATTAGACATAATGATCGATGTTGCATTTGCTTTGGAATATCTCCATCATGGTTATGAAACAGTAGTTGTACATAGTGACCTGAAGCCTAGCAATGTCTTGCTAGATGAAAAGTTGGTTGGACATGTGAGTGACTTTGGCCTGACCAAGTTATTAGGAGAAGGGGAATCAATTGCTCATACAAACACACTTGCTACAATGGGCTACATTGCACCAGGTAACTTTCTTTTGGTCTTTTTATTATCACATATAAAGTGTTTATTTACATCACATCAGAAATCGGTGACAGCCAAATCGGTCTATTATTATCTTTAATCTGCCAGAAGTCATATTGTTTCAATTGATTACGTTACTCTCGTTTTATTCCCATTATACCTTTAATTTATTATTTGGCTCGTCAAGAAACTAATTAGTCTGGTGGCATTTGTTCAGAGTATGGATCAGTAGGATTAGTTTCTAGAAGATGTGATGTATACAGCTACGGCATTATACTCATGGAAACTTTTACAAGAAAAAGGCCATATGATAAAATGTTTCAAGAAAATTTGAACATGAGGAGTTGGGTCTGTCATTCATTACCTGTAGCACTAGATGATATTATTGATAACACCTTATTGCAACCTGAAGAGATTGATTTTGAGAAAAAGTTGTGTTGTGTGTCCTCTATTTTGGACTTGGCATTGAATTGCACAGTTCAATCTCCTAATGAGAGGCCGAACATGAAAGATGTCCTGGCAAATATCAATAAGATCAAACAAGAACTTCTTCGCAGATGATGTAACAAGGTTTATGTGATGGTATGTATATAATTTTTTGAAACATTCTAATGTCATATGGAGAAATTATTGTCTTTTCTATACCATGTATAATTGTAGATACTGGTTTTTACTTAAAATTCATCATCCAGGCTGCATTAACTTCTGATGCTGGGGAGGTTCCCCTACCACGGATATTAGAATCCAAAAGGTTTAGTGTTGAGCTGGGTTGTTATCATTTACAGGGGTAATGTTTAACCGTGGTCTATAAGCACCAATAAAGTGTCTTAGCTTGTGCCAAGAATTCTTATGGAAATTGGTTGTAGTAAAATAAACCTTGAGATGACATAGAAGCACCTATATCTAGCCTTCCAAAGTTCTCAAAAGATAAAAGCACCTATAGCTTGAGTAGCAGTCTTTAGAGCTGAGTTACTTAGTGTAAGACAAACTGTTTATGCTAAGCAGATTGTGCCTATCCATACTGTTTCATCCTTTGGGCATTTTACAGAAGGATCACCGGGAAACAATTAAAAGACCAAAGTTAGTTAATACATCATCTATAGGGATTTACTAATGGTGACCTTTCTAAGTTTGAGGAGAACTTTCTGAGTATCCCAGGTTTGTTATTACTTTCTAAGTTCGAGGAAAAATTTCTCCAGTGAGTAAAATAAATCATGAATTTATAAGGAGAAAGACCAACATTCTTGCCAACAGAAATTTAATTATGGTGACAGTTGAAGTATATACTCTATGTTGAAAAGTTAACTGCTCAAGTCTCTGTTACTAGTATGGTATAGTGAGTATATTTTTGCCTGTGCTGAGTTTGTATCATAATGACTGGAAACTCAAGTTTGATCACATTTAAACTTCTCTACAGGTAATGCTGCCGGCGTTACAAATCTTGGTGACTCCAAATGAGATGACTAGCAATCTTTTTTCAGAAAATAGAACATGTGTACTAAAGTTGGTATGGAGAATGTCTTGAAGACTTTTAGTTAAATTTGGGGCACTGTATTTTCTGCAAACAAACTGTTTGATTGATTGTCTGAAAGAGAAATAGAATCTGGCTTTTCCTTATAATTAGAAGACGGAGAATGCAAGACAAGTTTCCTATATTTCCTTTCTTGGGGATATTTTTTCAAGATTACCAGTTAAAACTCTGCTGCAATTGAAGTTCGTATGTAAACTCTGATTTTGACCCCCTGTTTTATCTCTCTGCATCTCAGGTTTAGTTCGGATCCTGACAACCATTATATCCTTGTTTGGACTAGGGAGAGAAATGGTTTGATCCGTATACGAAATCCAGGATACTTCATAAAGCTTACTTAACCTCATATGTCTGATTATTCTGTTTTAGGTTCAATCAATGGTTAGGTCTGTCTAACCACTAATTGTAAGAATGCCTTGTACGTTATTAATGATTGTTTTTGTTTAGATATATCAACTTAATTAAGAAGTTCATTGAGCAGTGTAATTAAAATGATGAACTACAAGCTAGGCCGTTTTGGTTACCAATGACTGTAGATTGAAAGCACAAATTATACAATCCGTATTTCCTTGATAATAAGGTCAGTTAAAATTCAAGGAAACGTATGCATAAAATGATCATTCTGTTCATATGATTTAAATAGGAAAGAATTAGAAAACCTTTCAACATAATAAGATCCCAGGCTAGAGTTATTACTACTTGAAACTAATTTATCTAGTACTGTCGGATTGGTATTTTCTACCTATTTATCAAATACAAGAAAATTCCAAGAAAAGATTTTTCGTAAAAACATTTGTCTTCCTAGCTACCCTACTCAACCACTGTATTTAATGGCTTTTTTGAAATAGATCTCAGAAGACCTAGTAAAATCAGAGTCCTGGAACATTTATAACCACTAATATAATTTTCCATGAACTGTTCCCCTTGATATGGCACTAAACACAATTAATTTCAGAAGACTTTGATAAAGTCAAGTCACCCCGCTCTGGAAAATTTACAATCCCTTATCTACTGAATCACTTTGATTCCTTTGCAACCTTGTAGCTGAATACTTTGTTCCTTATACTAGCAATCACATTGACATGGAGAAAGCCTACTCTAATTTCTTTATTTCACTACTACTCTTACACCTCTACTTGTTAGAGACAATATGCATCCATCAGTTAACATAGATGAATCAGCTCTACTTTCATTAAAAGCCAGTTTTACTCTTAACTCTTCTCATCCCTTAACCCAAAATTGGTCTTCTCAAGCTTCAGTTTGTGATTGGATTGGAGTCACTTGCGGCTCTCGCCACCATAGGGTGAGAGCAATAAATGTATCCAACTTGAACATTCTTGGAAACATTCCACCACAGTTGGGAAACCTCACGTTTCTCGTTTCACTCGATCTAAGTAGTAATAATTTTCAAGGAGACCTTCCTCAAGATTTGTCTCGTTTACGTAGATTGAAGGTGATGGATTTTTCGTTCAATAATTTCAGCGGAGAGATCCCAATGTGGTTTGGTTCCAATTCTTCTTCTATTTCCAAGTTAGAATCTCTGAATGTTAGAAATAATCGTCTTCGAGGCAGTGAAGGAGATTGGGAATCTTGAGAATTTAAAGGAGTTGATTTTAGTCAATAACCAACTTACTGGTTCAATTGCATTCACCATTTTCAACATTTCCTCCTTGGAAATTTTATTTCTTACATATAATTTTTTATCAGGGAGTCTTCCTGCGAATATATGTCGTCGTTCTCAAAGAATAAAAAGCATTTCAATCATTTCCAACAACTTGAATGGTCATATTCCAACAGGTTTGTCTAACTGCACAGAATTGTATGCATTGTGGCTGTCATACTATAACTTCAGTGGGAATATTCCACCAGAAATTGTCAACTTGGAGAGGCTTCAGTCCTTATTTCTTGGGGGAAACAACTTGCAAGGTATATTCTTCAGACTTAAATTTCTCAATGTGAACTTTGCATATGTAAGCTCACAAGATATAAATAGCACTTACATAATTAAGGGTGTGTTTGGTATGAAGGAAAATGTTTTCGTAGAAAATATTTTTTTGGAAAATAAGTAGATATTTGACTTATTTTTTCATGTTTGGTTGGTGAGTAGAAAATATTTTCCGGAAATGATTTTTAGTGTTTGATTTATGAATGAAAAATGTTTTTGAGACACATCTTTTATTTTTACTAAAATAGAAAATAATTTATGAAATTAAAAATATTTTTTAAAAATAATTTTTTTTTGGGGTGGTGGTGGTAGTGGGTGGGGGCAGGGGGTAGGAGTGAAAAAATAAAAATTTGAAGTTGATAGTATTTTTAAAAAACAAAATTAACTTTTTGGGGGGTTGGGGGTGGGTGGGGGCTGGCCAGGGGTAGGAGTTTAAAAATAAAATTTTGAAGTTGAAAATATTTTGAAAAGCAAAATTAATTATTTGGGAGGGGTTAGGGGGGCTGGCCGGTGGGGGAGGGTCAAGGATCGGGTGGAAAAATAAAATTTTGAAATTGAAAATATTTTCTTAAAATTGATCTTTTTCCCAAAAAAAATTAAAATTGGAGGAGAATTTTGAAAAATGTTTTCCTTAATTTTTGAAGGAAAGTCATTTTCCTTAATTTTGAGGAAAATTAGTTGATTTGAAAAATATTTTTCAGAACTTTTGTTCCAATCAAACATCAGAAAATTGAAAAACATTTTCCAACACACTCTAAAATTCTTCATTAAGATTATAAAATTTAAAAATCAAAGTATGCTAATTGAGAATTAACACCTTGAACAACAGCATAAAAGTTTACAAGTTTGTTTGCCGCTTGTCAAAATAATTTGCAGGCACAATTCCAGCAAAGATTGGTAATTTACGCAAGTTGCAGCAATTACAACTGGAGAACAATCACATTGTGGGTTCAATACCGCGCACCATATCCAACATATCTTCACTGTGGCTACTTAATTTGAACACAAACAATTTATCAGGTACCATGGCCTTGTTTGGTTATTGAGACAAGTACTAGGCATGAAATGAATTGTTGATTTATGAACTTTATATATTATATGGATGCAATCAAATAAGATATACTCTTTCATGCGGCAGGTGTTATCCCAAGAGAGATTGGGAATCTTCACAAATTGGAGAGACTTTTTTTGCAATTTAATCAATTAAGTGGTTCCATACCGGAAGAGCTCTTCAATATCTCTACGATAATAGGGGTGTCAATTGCATATAATAACCTTTCGGGTAGTCTTCCATCTGCTTCTGGCTACTGGCCAACAAGTCTACAGTTTTTGAGTCTTGGTGAAAACAACATTGGTGGAGTTATACCCACATCAATCTCCAATTCTTCAAATCTAATGGAATTATATCTTAATCATAACAAATTCAGCGGCACAATTCCTAACTCATTAGGGGATTTGAGGCATCTTAAACATCTATGGTTGTTCAGTAATAACTTATAGTCTCCGCACCTAAGTATCCTAACATCATTAGCGAACTGCAGAAATTTAACAACCATACTGTTAGGGGATAATCCTCTAAATGGTGTACTTCCGGATTCCCTTGGCAATCTCTCCGTTTATATTGAAATATTTGATTTTTCTCGTTCTAAAATTAGAGGTCAGATACCATTAGGAATTGGGAATTTAAGTAGCTTAAACACTTTGTTCCTGTCCGGCAATGACTTGACTGGATCAGTGCCAACAACATTATGTGATTCATACTTGGGCATGGTTTCTTTCTCTTATAATAGGATTTCAGGTCCAATACCATCTTGCATTGGCAATGCAACTTCTTTGAGAAATATTTATCTAAATTCAAATAGGATCACTAACATACCCATGAGTCTATGGAGCCTCAAAGATCTTTTGGTGCTTCACTTGTCAAATAATTTCTTGGTTGGTTCTATACCTCCAGAGTTGGGAAAGTTGAAAGCCATAACATCCATACATCTTTCCAGGAATCAACTTTCAGGAAATATTCCAACTGCAGTTGGAGACTTGCAGAATCTACTTTATCTTTCTTTAGCTTATAATGAGTTACAAGGATCTATTCCGGAGTCACTCGGGAATATGATAAGTTTGGAATCGCAAATCTATCCAATAACATTCTTTCAGGTACGATTCCAAAATCATTAGTCACTTCGGTATCTGAAGGATTTCAATGTATCATTCAATAGATTAGAAGGTGAAATCCCAAGTAAAGGACCTTTTCGCAATTTCACCTCTCAATCTTTTATGGGAAATGAAGGGTTATGCGGCGGTTTGCTTTTACAACCTTGTATAAGTATGACTACGTCTTCTCATCATTCAAGGATAAGCAAACTGCTTCTGATTATACTTGTTTCACTTGGAGCTACATTAATGGTACTTGCCTCAATCGTTGTGTTTATGTTAAGGAGACGTTGGAATAGAAATGTTCCAACTCAAGCCGAGTCCTTTGCTGCAACCACACTACCCAGGATTTCTTACCTTGAAATTGAAAGGGCAACTCAAGGGTTCGACCAATGCAACTTGCTAGGCTCTGGAGGTTTTGGCTCTGTTTACAAGGCCATGTTTGAAAATGGGATGACTTTGGCAATCAAAGTGTTTAATTTACAGGTTGAAGGTGCGTTAAAGAGTTTTGATGCTGAATGTGAAGTTTTACGCAACCTTCATAGAAATCTTACCAAAGTTATCAGCAGTTGTACTAACTTGGACTTTAAAGCATTACTGCTTGAGTATATGCCGAATGGAAGCCTAGAGCTGTGGTTACATTCTGATGATCACTTCTTGAATATGATCCAAAGATTAGACATAATGACTGATGTTGCATTTGCTCTGGAATATCTCCACCATGGTTATGAAACAGTTGTTGTACATAGTGACCTGAAGCCTAGCAACGTCTTGCTAGATGAAAAGTTGGTTGGACACTTGAGTGACTTCGGCCTTACCAAGTTATTAGGAGAAGGGGAATCAATTGCTCATACTAAAACACTTGCCACAATGGGCTACATTGCACCAGGTAACTTTCTTTTAGTCCTTTTACTATCACATATGATGTGTTATTTTACACCAAATAATACATAGTAATTAGTTTACTATTACATCACATTAAAACTGGGTGGAAGTTTAATTAAAGAAGATGTAATAAATCACAGATAAAGCATGAACGAAAATGATATAGAAAGAAAACATCGAAATATGACTTATGTCAAACTCTATATTCATGCATCTATGGTGATAAAGAAAAAGAAACATGTGGTAGTATCATTTCAAAAAAAAAAATTAATCAAAAGTTACCTCAAAGGAGATTCAATAGATAAGCCAAAGGGCATAGAGGGGGACTATGTCTGACCTCAGCATTCAGCAAAACAAATTTACGATACTAGGAATGAGGAAAAGAAGAAAGGGGGAAAAAAGGGTTGCTCCACATCAATTAAGCATACAAAAAGATATCTAAATACTAAGATTTTATTAGAGCAAGCAGAGATTAGGCTTGCCAATTACATATATCTTCTTCGGCGTGGATATAATCTTAAATGGAAGATCTATAGCTTCAGTGAAGAAGGTAGTCATTTTGCACTATTCAGCCAAGTCAGCAAGCATGTCAGCAGGAGTGCCTTCTCTTAAAGTATGCGTGAAAGTGAAACGGCCAAGTGAACTCATGGATTGGATCTTTCTAATATCATCTTTAATCTACTAGAAGTCCATATCATTTCAATTGATTTCCTTACACTTCTTTCAATCCCATTATACCTTTCAGTTTTTAAAGTTCTTCTCTACTCGAGGTAGATTCAACTATTTTCAATATATAGAAAATATATATATACACACACATATATATGTAAAATATTTTCATTTCTTTATCTGGCTCATCAAGAAACTAATTACTCTGGTAATACTGGATCAGAGTATGGATCAGTTGGATTAGTTTCTAGAAGATGTGATGTGTACAGTTACGGCATTATGCTCATGGAAACTTTCACAAGGAAAAGGCCATATGATGAAATGTTTCAAGAAAATTTGAACATGAGGAGTTGGGTCTGTAATTCACTACCTGTAGCACCAGATGATATTATTGATGACACCTTATTGCAACCTGAAGAGATTGATTTTGACAAAAAGTAGAGTTGTGTGACCTCTATGTTGGAGTTGGCATTGAATTGCACAGCTGAATCTCCTAATGAGAGGCTCAACATGAAAGATGTCCTGGCAAATATCAAGAAGATCAAGCATGAATTTCTATGCAGATGATGTAACAAGGTTTATGCGACAGTAGGTATCCAACTTTTTAAAACATTCTAATGTCATATAAAGAAATTATTTCCCATTTCAGGAATAGAAAGATTACTGTCTTGTCTATACCGTGTAGAAATGGGTTTTTCCATACAAATAATAATAATAATTAAATCAAGGAAAATTTCATTAGCGAGTAAAATAAATCAAGAATTCATGAGGAACAACATTTGGAAATTATGGTGAATGTTGAAAAGTTAAGCAAACAACTCATGTATCCGTTACAATTAGTGTATTTTTGCGTGTGATATGAGTTTTTATCTGCAATGACTGCCAACTCAAGTTTGACGCCATTCAAATTTTTGTACAGGTAGTTCCGCCTTTTATGCCTGTTGTTAGCAAATTTAGGTGACAGTGACACCAATTGAATTGCCAACAAACATTTGGTCTGAGATTCGAACTTCTCCTATTTCTTGTGCATGTTTCAAGTTTGAGTATGTTTATGTAAAAAATTTAATATATAAGATGTGTACAAAAGTAAAATACTGGTGATCAAGAATTATTATTGAGATAGCAGCTTCAATGGTCTATGAAGAGCAGTAAAATGTTGAACTGCAAGCTTAGGCTCTTTTAGTTACCAAGTCGAACAAAGTTTTCACAATAAACAGCTCGTCTATAGATTGGAAGCACAAATGCAATCCATAATTTTCACTCTCATAGGTCACAATTGGGAATGAGACTTAAACCCCAAATGTTGAATGTGGGTTCTAATTGGTGAATGACAAAAAACTAAAAGACCGAAAAGTCCTTTTCCAACAACTTAGATCACCCGCTCAATCAATAACACTTGGCAACTCAAATCCAATGACTTCAGGCAAAAATCCAACATTGCCTGAAACACCAAATAGCAGTCAATGAACATCCATAAGAATTTAGAAACAATTTCAACTTCATTTCCACATCATTTGGCTTTGGCTTAGGTTTCTTACTTTCTTAATTCATCCAATATAGACCCCTTAACAGCTGGAAAGTTTCTTATTTCGATTTTCAATAGTTCCCATTCACTGACAAAGACAGCATGACAGTTGCCATAATCACACACTGCAAATACAAAAGCTTTACTCTCTTTGTGTTCCAGTATATTTGTAATATCTGCACTTATCTCATAACTAAAACCCAGGGATATCTTTCCATTAATCCCATAACTAATACAAAAGCTTCACTCTCCATCTAATAGTCTCTGTCTGTAGCAAAATCAGGGTAAACTGTATTGAGAAGAGATCAAATAGTTGGTCCAATTCCCGGATGCTTGGAAATTGAATTTTCTCTAAGAAAAGTTTTACTTGGATTCAAATAGGTTAACTTTAAGTGTACCATTAAGCCTTTGTCTCAAAGATCTTCTAGATGTAAGTTTATCATCAAACTTATTGAAAAGTTCTTTAGTCCAATTATTCGGAACTCCAAGGCTGCAATATTCATAGACGACTCAAGAAACAATTTTTTAAATGGAATTCCAGTGGCAGTTGGAGGTCTATCAAACTTGATTATTTTTTCTTTTTCTTTTTCAGAAAGGTGACAGTTTCATATAAATGTCCAGCACAAAGGCTGTGCTGGAAGTCCAACAACCCGAAAGATGAATCTTTGTTCTTCTTACAGAAATTCAATAATTCCTATGAGAAACTCAATATCATTTACAAAATCTTCTTTACAAAAAAAATAAAGCAAAAGTAGGCATCGTCTCAAGTTTTGAGCACCGGTTTTGATTCCTTCAAAACAATTTGAGTTTCTTTATTATATTGAATATAAATTATAGCATATACCTCAACTTATGTTTTGTTTTTTTTGAAAATGGTTGTGAGAAATATTGGAGAAAATATTATTGAATTGTGTATCTAAATTGTTACATTGAGACCCTATTTATAGACACTACATTGGAATCCTTTTTCAACTAGAATTCCTATTCTTACTAACTAGAATTCCTATTCCTACTAGAATTTCTATTCCTATTCTTATTTCTACTCCTATTCTAAGTAAGAAATACTTATTCCTATTCTAACACTCCCCCTCAAGCTGGTGCATACAAATCATATGCACCTAGCTTGTTACAGATGTAATTAATACGAGGACATGTGAGAGACTTGGTGAACATATCTGCAAGCTGATCATTTGACTTCACAAATTTTGTAACAATATCTCCGGAGAGTATCTTTTCTCTGACAAAGTGACAGTCAATCTCAATGTGCTTAGTCCTTTCATGAAACACTGGATTTGATGCGATATGAAGAGCCGCTTGATTATCACACACAAGTTCCATCTGATCAATTTTGCCAAATTTTAGTTCTCCCAGTAACTGTTTGAGCCAAACTAACTCACAAGTTGCTGTCGCCATTGCTCGATATTTTGATTCTGCACTAGATCGAGCAACCACATTTTGTTTCTTACTCTTCCACGACACCAAATTACCTCCAACTAAAACACAATATCCGGATGTCGAACGTCTGTCAGAGGGTGATCCTGCCCAATCAGCGTCTGTATATCCAATGATATGCTCATGACCTTGATCCTCAAAGAGTAGTCCTTTACCGGGGGCTGACTTTATATATCGAAGAATACGAACAACTGCTTCCCAATGACTATCACAAGGGGAAGTCATAAACTGACTTACAACACTCACGGGAAAAGAGATGTCTGGTCTAGTCACTGTGAGATAATTCAACTTTCCAACAAGTCGTCTATACCTTTCAGGATTACTAAGTGGCTCCCCCTGTCCTGGAAGAAGTTTAACATTCGGATCCATCGGAGTGTCAATAGGTCTACATCCCATCATTCCTGTCTCCTCAAGAATGTCTAAGGCATACTTGCGTTGAGAGATAACAATGCCTGATCTAGACTGAGCAACCTCAATACCTAGAAAATACTTCAATCTGCCAAGGTCTTTAGTCTGAAAGTGCTTAAAAAGATGTTGCTTTAAATCGGTGATAACAATATCATCAACGTAAACAACCAAATAGATACATCGACCTGGTGCAGAATGTCGATAAAACACAGAGTGATCAGCTCCACTACGAGTCATGACAAACTCCTGAATTACTGTGTTGAACTTCCCAAACCAAGCTCGAGGAGACTGTTTCAGACCATAGAGTGACCTACGCAATCGACATACAAGGTTACTAGACTCCCCCTGAGCAACAAAACCAGGTGGTTGCTCCATATAGACTTCTTTCTCAAGATCACCATGCAGAAAAGCATTCTTTATGTCCAACTGATAAAAAGGCCAATGACGAACGGCAGCCATAGATAGAAAAAGACGAACAGATGTTATTTTAGCCACAGGAGCGAAAGTGTCACTATAATCTAGCCCAAATATCTGAGTATACCCTTTGGCGACAAGGCGAGCCTTAAGTCGATCAACCTGACCGTCTGGACCAATTTTGACTGCATAAACCCAACGACAACCAACAGTAGTTTTACCTGCAGGAAGGGAGACAAGCTCCCAAGTACCACTCTTATGTAAAGCAGACATCTCATCAACCATAGCCTGCCTCCATCCAGAATGAGAAAGTGCTTCACCTGTAGTCTTAGGAATGGAAACAGAGGACAAAGACGACACAAAGGCATAATGGGGTGATGATAGACGATGATAACTTAAGAAGGTATAATGCGGGTTAGTATTTCGAGTAGATCGTATACCTTTTTGAAGTGCAAGTGGTGGGCTAGGTAGAGGCAAGTCCGCAGTAGGAGCAGGGTCTGGCGCATGACATGAATCATCTGGGACTAGGGTGGGACGGCGATGATAAGTTAGTAGTGGTGGCACTGCAACTGGAGATGTAGACGTAACTGTAGATTCCTCAAATGTTGGCACAGGTAAAACTTGAGGTATGGGTAAGACCATAGATACATCAGTATGATCAGAAGATGTATAGTAAGGTTGAGACTCAAAATATGTAACATCAGCGGACATAAGGTATCGATGAAGATCATGTGAATAATAACGATACCCTTTTTGAACTCTAGAGTAACCAAGAAAGACACATTTGAGGGCACGAGGAGCTAATTTATCTTTCCCTGGGGCTAAATTATGAACAAAGCATGTACTCCCAAAGACACGAGGAGGAATAGGATAGAGATGTGACTGAGGAAACAGTATGGAATGTGGAACCTGATTCTGAATAGACGAAGAGGGCATTCTGTTAATTAAATAACAAGCTGAAAGGACTGCATCGCCCCAAAAACGCAGCGGAACATGGGATTCAATGAGGAGAGTGCGAGCAGTCTCTATGAGATGCCTATTCTTTCTTTCTGCGACACCATTTTGTTGAGGAGTGTATGGACAAGATGTTTGGTGCATGATTCCGTGATGGGACATAAATTGCTGAAATTGGGATGATAAGTATTCTAAGGCATTATCACTACGAAAAGTACGAATAGAAACACCAAACTGATTTTGTATTTCAGCAAAGAAACTTTTGAAAATAGAAAATAACTCAGAACGATCTTTCATTAAAAAAACCCAAGTACATCTTGAATAATCATCAATGAAACTAACAAAATAACGAAATCCTAAAGTGGAACTGACTCTACTAGGACCCCAAATATCAGAATGAACTAATGAAAAAATAGACTCTGAACGACCCTCAGTACTACGAGAAAACGTAGCACGAGTGTGTTTCCCAAGTTGACACGACTCACAATCTAATGTAGATAAACTAGACAAACTAGGCACCATCTTTTGCAGTTTGGATAGACTCGGATGTCCCAAACGTTTGTGAATTAGATCTGGGGAATCTGTAACGGAGCATGCTGTCAAGGATTTTGAAGAGGTAAGATAGTAAAGGCCTTGTGATTCATGTCCTGTTCCAATCATCTGTCCCGTACTGCGGTCCTGTATGAGAAAAAAATCATCAAAAAAAGTTATGCTACAATTTAGGGATTTCGTCAAACGACTAACAGATGCTAGATTAAAAGGAGAACCAGGAACATAAAGAACAGAGTTTAGGGTGACAGAAGATAGAGGTTTGGCTTTTCCAACCCCTTTTGGTTTTGTCTGGATCCCATTGGCTAAAGTAATAGATGGAAGAGATTGCGAATAAACAATATCGGATAAAAGTGATTTATTACCAGAAATATGATCAGAAGCCCCAGAGTCCACGACCCATGTTCCAACAGTACTAGATTGCGACACACAAGCAAAAGAATTACCCGCAACAAACACATCAGGTTGTGCAACCGAAACTACTTGTGGAGACGTTTGCTTATTTGCACGATACTGAAGGAACTCATCATATTCTATCTGAGCAATATGAGCATTATTGGATGGTTGATTAGGTTGAGCACCATATGCTATTGGTGGAGATGACTGTGTACTTGCGCGATTTCGAAGGAACTCATTATATTCCTTTAGAACAAGAGGATCATAACTGGGTGGTGGACCATGCAAAATATGACATATTTCACGAGTGTGTCCAGACTTATGACAATGACTACACTTAGATCGAGGTTTCCCAAAACGTCCTCCCCCTCGCCGATTCTCCGTAGACTGATATGTACGCTTTTCAAAGGTTTGAGATGCGAGAATAGAGGAGTCAACAGTGGGTGATGAAACGACTTTGTGACTAGGAGGTGCCGCAAGACGAAGGAGACAAGAGAATAATTCATCGATTGTAGGAACTGTAGAACTAGCTAAAATCTGATCACGCACAGAATCATTATCAGGAGGAAGTCCAGCAAGAGTAAGAACTAGAAACAATGTTTGTCTGTGTTCTTGTTGTTTTTCGACATCCGTAGTTACTGGCATCAACGTGTCGAATTCCTCCATGACTGCCTGTACCTGTCCCAAGTAAGTAGACATATCGGATTCTTGTTTCTTTAAGTTGGTCAATCGAGATATCACATCATAAAATCGAGAGATGTCATTAGTGTATAAAGCACGTGCCTTTTCCCAAACTGCATAAGACGTTTGGAATGGGCAAAACAAGGGCATCAATTTGGAATCAATCGAACGCCATAGGAGACTACATAATTGAGCATCTACTTTCTCCCAATGTGCTTTGACTTTTGCATCTTCCTCACTAGTCTTTGCCTTTACATCTACCACATAAGTCTTGTTTGTTAAATGATCGTGCACACCTTGACCCTTGCACCACAACTCAACTGACGAAGCCCAAGATAAATAGTTTGAACTTCCTAATAGGAGTTCTGAAGTGATTATAGGGCTAGAACTTCCAATCCCTATATTTTTAGAACCAAAAACATCACATCCAAAAGACATTATGCTAAATTTATCTCGGGAACAACAAAAAAATCTTGATTATTGAGATCTGGCCGTCCGAAAATTAAAATCTCGAAAAAAAATTAAAAAAAATTCGGCCATTTTTTTTTCCCCCACAATTGCTCTGATACCATGTGAGAAATATTGGAGAAAATATTATTGAATTGTGTATCTAAATTGTTACATTGAGACCCTATTTATAGACACTACATTGGAATCCTTTTTCAACTAGAATTCCTATTCTTACTAACTAGAATTCCTATTCCTACTAGAATTTCTATTCCTATTCTTATTTCTACTCCTATTCTAAGTAAGAAATACTTATTCCTATTCTAACAATGGTAATGGTGTATTCTTCAGCATTAAGGAGATGCTGGTGACCTGCAAACAGAGGTGAACAAAAGAAGAGAAAAAAAAAAATACTTACAAGGGTCCTAATAATTCTACAATCTGTTTTGTAACCTCTAAACCTTCCTCTTTACACCAAAAATAAAAGGATGCAATACAATCCCATCTAACCTTCTTAATTGAATTGGACCTATCTTCAAAATTTCTACTATTTCTTTCTTTCCATACTGTCCACCAAATGCAATGTGGAATTATCCTCCACCATGCCTTTTGACTCTTGCCTCCCCCTATACCTCAACCTATGTGGGACTTTAACAGTCCCATCCCTGCCCTGCATGTCCAGGATTGTATATGTAGAGTATGAGAAATATAATATGAAGGCCCAATATTGAGTAAACCAAGAACAGAGATGGGTTTGGAACAGATCTGTATTAAGAAAATGGACCTAGGACGCAACCCCAAAAGCTAGCATATGAGTTAAATATTACCCAAATTTGTAGAAGAAAACTACTTCTCTGAGAAAGATCACAAGTTCGGCAAAATCTTGCTGGACCCTATATACGAACCAGTAGATTTAACTTTAGTCAAATGATATTCACACATCGAAGTTCAAGACCTGACTTTGTGACTTTATTCCTAAAATCTTTTTTCTAAACGGATGCTGGTTAGAAAAAAGAAAAGGATGTTATTCTAGAGTTATTTTCATAGTAATTGGAGTACAAATAACCCATCAGGGCATTTTAGAATTTACTTCATTAGTGGCGGGTAGTGAAGGCATTTTAACCTTCATCACATGTCCCGGGACAGAAAACTTAAATCCAATTAAAGGCTTTCCAAGATTCTACTGCTTCAATTTTTACCCAATTCTCTATAAAAGAGATGCTCTTTAGTGCTCATCTTCTGGGCATATAAATAAGAGAAGTGTATATCTCAAAGAAGATCAAGTCATTCACTTAAAAATTCCTTCATTTTGGCATCACTTTTTACTTTTTGGAAAGAGGGGTTGCTCAAATAATAAGCACTCTCGCAAGTGGTAGCTCCTAGTAGGGGTAAAAATAAGAACTTTTTACTTCTTGAACAATGCTTTTACTTCCATCAACTCCCAAAGCACAGTAAACAAACCAAGGTGATTATAATATTTCAAGACACAAGAAATGAGTTACACTCGCATCATTTTTTTGAAAGATGAGACAGCATCAACAAGCCCTTAAGAAAACAGCCCAAAAGGAGGAAACTGTACGCAAAAATTACTTACTGCTACAAAACTGTGGCAATTAATTCAGCTGGCAAGTTTGAAGGCATCGATGAACAGACCATAGGTAAAACCCATCTTGAAGTTGTTCAAAAGAGCAACCGGAAAAGTCACCTTAGGTCGAGTGTAGTAGAATCGCGTCACATATTCAGTAATTAAGACACACACTACAGCAGCAATCACATCATTCACTCCTAAAGCTCCAAAAGATAGAGAAATTGTCTGGGCCACATAAAATCCACCCAGTAATGATATACCTCCAAAAAGTGCCCTCCGTGAAGGAGTTTTGAAATAATTCCTCGAAACCTCAGGAACAATGCGAATAATATCTATTAGCCTCCGAGGCCCTCCTCCATTATCTTGCACAGCTTGAATTCTGAATAATCTTGAAGATGATCTCGATGGCATATTTGCCCTAGGTAAAGCCCCAATTTTTGGACCAATGCCGTATCGAATTAGAGCTGTAGAAGTTAAAGGTAGAGAATGAGTCATTTGATATTTATGCAATTAAAGAGAAGCGAATACAGAATGGATGAAGGATTCAGCAACTATGGTTGATTGAATGATGAACACTATACAAAAGATGGAGGGATACGAACATGATACCCAATCCCCATTTTTTTTTGTTTTCCTTAAATGCCCCTGATTGAACACTAGCAACACATTAATAATGAGTACCTTTTTGTCATTTGAAAATAGAATTACTGAATTATTAGTGAAGTAGGGATAAGTTATGAGCGAATTAATGTATTAATTATTCAGTATAGTTATACATAACATTATTTTTTTTCACATTTTATCTAGGATACATGTATTAGTTATGAACTATTATAT
The DNA here is from genome assembly GCA_016801875.1 of Solanum sitiens. Classification (NCBI taxonomy): domain Eukaryota; kingdom Viridiplantae; phylum Streptophyta; class Magnoliopsida; order Solanales; family Solanaceae; genus Solanum; species Solanum sitiens. Next base: position 2,324,146 of record JABWTJ010000001.1, read on the forward strand.
CTGTCCCTAATTATTTTTTTAATTTTCTTTTTTTAGTTATATCTAATTATTTGTTTATTCTAACAAATTAAGAAATGACTAAAAAAAATTATCTATTACACACTTAATTTATAACTTTGAAAAATGTAGAATTTTTTTGAAAATCTTAAATTTTTAATTTATCAACTTTATAATTAAATAAGTAAACTCATTATATCAATTATTATTTTCTTAATACGTGTCTCTATGAAAAATAACCAAGTAATTAGAGGAAGAGGGAAGTACAAAACATGTTGAATTAGATGTTTCAAACGTAACTCTCTTGACTCCATTATCTTTCTTTGAATAGTGAGCGTACAAATAAGTCTAACATGTATATGTCATCATTTTTTCTCACCTTTCTCCATTTTTCTTAACTGACTCAAAAGTGGGGAGGAAATGGTCAGATGAGCCTCCAATTTACAATGGAATTTTTAATTGCACACTTTTATTTTACGGAGTTTTATGACCTTCTGATTTATTTAAAATTTAAATTATTATCTCCTTAATTATTTATGTGGCAAAGTGAATTGTATTTCACTTTTTCAAAGAAATTGAAGATCAAAAATAAATATTAAAATTTTATTTTTAATATTCTTTTCATTTTTATTTTTCTTTTATTTGTTTTTATCTCATTTCTTTTCTTTTTTTTCTTAACAACTTAGTAGAGCATTCATAATAGTCATCAAATTTCGTCATCTCGACTATCATCATAATCTTATAACATACCATAATTTCTAGATAGAAATCTCTTTCCTACTCTCCAAACAATAAAAAATTATTAAGTAAATTACTTTATCCCCATTTTCAGAATTAACTATTAGCCATTGAAACACAGCTGAAATATCATTTTGAAGCTACTATAACAATTTTTTTCAATTAACAAAATTGATCCAAACAGCTCAATAATGTTTGGAATCTCTTTTAAAAATCTCAAAATATCTTCATGGAAAAAGATTTTTGACCGACAATTTATATTTTAGGTCGTTCCTCTTATTGAACCCCTGCTCTTGCAAATATGACGCGGAGGGTTGTCATTTCTCTAATTATCACCATAAATTTTTTCGCTTTTCAACCTTTCTACTTGTGGCTCTATGGTAAGATGGAATTGAAAGGATGGAAGAGGAAGAGAAAGAAATAAAAGGAAAAAGAAAAAAGAAAAACATAATAAAATGATCGGTCAAAAAGGACAAAAAAACATAAAAAAATTACACGTGTCAAACGCAATTTCACTTATAAACATAAATGTGATTGTGAATTTTTAGGAAGATAATAATTTCAATTTTAAATAATTCAGAGGAATAACAGGACTCCATAAAATATAATTGTGTAGCTAGAAATCCAATAATAGATTAGGAGCTCATTTGGTCATTTTCTCCTAAAGTGGGCCACTGCTTAAATTCTTCATTATAATGGATGTAAGCATTTAGAGTGAGTGAGTGAGTGAGTTTGGTAGCCGGTAAAGAAGCAAGTAATTTTTAATTTACAATTTAAAAATTAAGCATTTAGAGTGAGTGAGTGAGTTTTGTAGCCGGTAAAGAAGCAAGTAATTTTTAATTTACAATTTAAAAATTGGCATAAAAATATGTATAAATTATGAGAAAATTGGTATATTATTTTATATCGAGTAAAAGATAGAATAACTAATAGCTCATAACAAATACTTGCATGTGTAAGTTATGATAAAATTTGTGTATTGTTTTATACTTGTATTAGTTATACAAAATATAACTATTCTTGTATAAGTTATGCTTGTTTCAAAATTTCAAACTAAGCATCATATTATTAATTTTATATATAAATAACTTACTTCCTGATTAATTATCAAGCATGATATTTTTAATATTTACATAACTCATATCTAAAACCCTATAAAACGACCCCTTAGGAGTCATTTCATCGAGGGACGGACGTAGAGTATTTGGTATGAGTTCAATATTTAGTAACTTTTGCGCAAAATCTATATTTATATTGAAAATTTTATTAAATATATAAGAAATATCTATTGGAAATCCACTAACAAAAAGTTAGCAAATTATTGAAAACTCATAAATTTTAAATTCTAATCTGTCACGATAAAGTAGTTTTTATCAGATTCAGCAGAGAGTACTAATGCCGGTTACAATCGTCATTTTTAATGAATCGAAAGTTCCCCTTTGACTGTTCTGCAGCGTTTACTTGACTTTAGGTATGATTATCTTCACCATTTATGTACTTTTGTTTTTTCCCCTCAAATAGTATCTGTCACTGCTGCAGGTGTGAAAATTCATCCCAAGAAGTATACCCTATAACCCAATTATGTCAAAGTCTTTAGAGATACCGTTTAAAACAATCAACATGGATTGTGGTGCAGTGGTAGAACTACTCCACCCTTAATCAGATGTCTTGATTCAACGCTTTGAATATGGAGAAAATTATGTTAAAAGCGTCATTCCTAATGAGCTCTACAGTGTGATCCAAATCGAATTTCGCTCTAATATGGACTCTGGATACCGAATGAAAATTTAAAAAAGAAAAAAGAAGCAGTTTAAAATGGAAGTCCAATCTAATACTGTGAAGAATGAGACATATACAAACTTCACTAAAATAAAACTCTTTGAAAAGAAACATTTTTATACATCTCAAATCCTCATTGCACTAATTCAAATAAGCAAGTTCAATTTTTTTTCAAAGCAATGACACTCATGGAGAAATCTTTGTTCTATTCTCAATTAGCATTTTTGTTACTTCAATGTATAGTAACTAGCTTAGCTATCAAGACAGAAACCAATATTACGACTGATCAGTTCGCGCTTCTTTCCTTGAAATCTCAGATCATTTCTGACCCTTTTCAGCTCTTGTCCAAAAGCTGGTCTCAGGACACTTCTGTTTGCAATTGGATTGGAGTCACTTGTGGCTCTAGGCACAACAGAGTGACTTCCTTGAATATCTTTAACATGGATATCACAGGAACCATCCCACAACTTTTTGGGAACCTCACATTTCTTGTTTCTCTTGACTTGACAAGCAACAATTTCTATGGCAATCTGCCTCAAGAAATGGTTCGTTTGCGTAGATTGAAGCTTATGAAATTGAGTTATAACAATTTTAGTGGTGAACTTCCTTCTTGGTTCGGTTTCTTAGCTCAACTTCAAGTTCTTACTCTTAAGAATAATAGTTTTACTGGTTTAATCCCCTCTTCACTTTCTAACATTTCCAATCTTGAAGCTTTGGATTTAGCCTTCAATGCTTTAGAGGGAAACATCCCAAAAGACATTGGAAATCTTAAGAATTTGAGGGGTTTAAACCTGGGAAATAACAATCTTACTGGTTCTGTTCCTCCATCCTTCTCAAATGCTACAAAGCTCGAAAAGTTGATTCTTTCTAACAATTTCCTTCATGGAAACATCCCAAATGAGATCGGTGATCTTCACAACCTGAACTGGTTGATTATAGAAACTAATCAGCTTACAGGTTCTATACCGTTCTCAATTTTCAATATTTCCACACTTGAGACTATTGGATTTTCCCAAAATGGTTTATCTGGTAACCTCCCTACTGATTTATGTGAGCGTCTTCCGATACTCAAAGGGCTTTATCTTTCTTTTAATAAGCTACAAGGCCATGTGCCACGAAGCTTGTCAAGATGTTACGAACTTCAGCTATTGTCTCTATCGAATAATGATTTTGATGGACCGATACATAGTGAAATTGGGATGTTAAGTAACTTGCAGACCTTATATCTTGGTTTTAACCGTTTCACAGGTATGATACAAGGTCTTCTATTTTGTACGAGGTCTTTTGTTTTTCCATTTTTAAGCTACTTATACAAGATGCTGTCACATGATTACAGGAGAAATACCGCAGGAAATTGGGGATCTTGTTAATTTGGTGATGATAGGCATGGAGAGAAACCAGCTTACAGGCTCTATACCCAAGTCCATATTCAATATTTCTTCACTACAACTTCTGTCACTGCAAAACAACAACCTTACTGGATCCTTATCGAGGGAGATTGGAAATCTTACTATGCTTCAAGGTCTATATCTTGGTCAAAACATGCTCACAGGTATGCAGACAATAAAAAATAAACGTTTTCTAAGTTAATATACCTAGCTAAAGATCATTAGTACTATATAACTTTGGCAGGTGAAATACCAAAAGAGGTAAGCAATCTCATTGAGTTGGTGGACATTGATTTGGGGAGTAACAGATTCAGTGGTTCATTTCCAATGGGGATTTTCAACATCTCAGGACTGAGACTGATTGATCTTACAGATAATACTCTATCGGGAACCCTCCCATTGAGTATAGGTTCTATGCTTCCCAACATTGAACTGCTTTATCTAGGTGGCCTAACGAGCCTTGCTGGGAGTATGCCTCATTCTCTCACAAATTGTTCAAGACTTACTGTTTTAGACCTTTCACTGAACAAACTTTCCGGCTTGATTCCCAACTCTCTTGGAGATTTGACACTCCTACAGACTCTAAACTTGATGGAAAACAATTTAAGCAGTGACCAGTCTTCTCAAGAACTTAACTTCTTTACTTCATTGACAAACTGCAGAAATCTAAAAGAACTGAGTCTTTCCTTTAACCCTCTAAATGGTATGCTTCCAGCCTCAGTTGGGAACCTTTCAACTTCTCTTGAAAAGATTTTGGCTTCTGATTGCCAAATTAAAGGTGATATTCCGAATGATATTGGGAATTTAAGCAGCTTAATCTACTTGTATCTATATGGGAACAGATTGACTGGACCGATTCCCGGGACACTTGGCAGCTTAGGCAGGCTTCAGGAATTTTCTTTGGCTAACAACAGACTAAAAGGATCTATTGGAGATAGCCTATGTAAAATGCAAAACTTGGGTAACATATACTTGGGTGAAAATCAATTCTCGGGACTTGTTCCTAATTGTTTAGGGAATGTTACTTCCCTTAGGGGGATAAATCTCAATTCCAACAGATTGAGTTCAAGTATACCATTAAGCTTAGGTAACCTCAAAGATATTCTGGAGCTCGACTTATCGTCTAACAACATGAGTGGTTCTTTACCTGCAGAAATTGGAAATCTAAGGGTTGCAATTCGTATAGATCTTTCGCATAATCAATTTTCAAGTGGTATTCCAAGAGAAATTGGAGACATGCAAAATCTGATACACCTTTCTTTGGCACAAAACAAGCTGCAAGGATCTATACCTGACTCAATAGGTAGCATACCGAGTTTGGAATTTCTAGACCTCTCGAATAACAATCTATCTGGATCAATTCCGATGTCCTTAGAGAAGCTTCGGTATCTCAACTATTTCAATGTTTCCTTTAACAGCTTGCAAGGTGAAATTCCTTTTAGTGGTCCTTTCAAGAACCTTTCCAGCCTGTCATTCATGTTCAATGAAGCATTGTGTGGTGCTCCAAGATTTCATGTCCCTTCGTGCCCCACTTCTTCAAACCATAGATCAAAGAGGAAGAAGTTACTTCTGATAGTCTTTCCTCTACTCGGAGCTTCTGTGACAATTGTTTTTGTAACATTGGCATTTGTGTGGATGAGGTACAGAAAAGAAGGAAATGTTCCAGTCCAAGCTGATTTGTTAGCTACAAGGGAAAGAATTTCATACTATGAAATCATACAAGCCACAAATGATTTTAGTGAGAGTAATTTCATTGGTTCGGGGAGTTTTGGTTCTGTTTACAAAGGAATTCTCATAGATGGGACTATCATTGCAGTTAAAGTGTTCAACCTACAAGTTGAAGGTGCATTCAAGAGTTTTGAAACAGAATGTGAAGTTCTTCGCAACCTTCGCCATAGGAATCTCACCAAAGTCTAGCAGTTGCTCCAACCTTGATTTCAAGGCTTTAGTGCTCGAGTACATGCCTAATGGGAGCCTTGAAAAGTGGTTGTATTCACACAACTACTTCTCAGACATCCTTCAAAGACTAAGCATAATGATCGATGTGGCATGTGCATTGGAATATCTCCACCATGGTTGCTCAGCACCTGTGATTCATTGTGATCTGAAGCCTAGCAATGTCTTGCTAGATGAAAACATGGTAGCTCACGTAAGTGACTTTGGAATTTCTAAACTACTCAGTGAAGATGAGAGTGATTTACACACTAAAACCTTAGCAACATTCGGCTACATTGCACCAGGTAAAGCAAATCTCTTATACTTCTTGTTTCAGTATTCTGTCTTTGTTTGCCTTTTATTTCGATTATATGATATTATGATAAACCATGAGTGTGCTTTTATCGTAGAGTATGGAAGGGAAGGATTGTTGTCGCTAAAATGTGATGTTTATAGTTACGGGATCATGCTGATGGAAACATTTACGAGGAAAAGGCCGAACGATGAAATATTTGATAAAGATCTTAGTTTAAAGAAATGGGTGAGTGATTCACTCCCAGAGGCAACAATCAAAGTTGTAGATGTGAATTTGCTAACGCCAGAAGATGAGAGATTCATGGACAAGATAGATTGTGTAGCATCCATCATGAAAGTGGCATTGGATTGCTCTGCTGAATCTCCTGAAGAAAGGATCAACATGAAAGATGTTGTAGGAAAACTACAAAAGATCAAGATTCAACTTCTTTCATGTTTTGCGAGTGCATAAAGACATTTGACTCATGTCTCTTGAGGGTATAGAAAGTGTTTGTTAACTTTTTAGCTGCAAACCTAGTCTATTTTCCTTTCTAGCTGCATAAGATTCTTTTCTGCAACGCTAAGACACTATGTAATATCAGATTTTCCTATTCTTATTGAGATCCTTTTATGAAGGGAAAAGGGTCTAATATACCCCTCAATTTTGTCATTTGGAGCTAATTTACCCCTCGTTATGAAAGTGGCTCATATATGCCCTTACCGTTATACAAACGGCTCACATATACCTCTGCCGTTACAAAATGAGCTCACATATACCCTTCATTTAACGGAAGTGAAAAAATTAGTTTTAAATTTATATTTTTTACTTTAAAAAAATTTAAAAATTATTTAGGGGTATATATGATTCTTCTATCAAAGTTCACGGTATATTTTAATTTTTTTCATAGATAAATTATTTTTTGACTTCTTTTATTATAAATTTGAGTTTCTTATTCTTATTTTATTTTGTTCTTTCATTCCTTAGTTGAAAGGAAAAAAAATTAAACTATTTTTTTTGTCTATATTGTAATTTGATTTTTGTATTCAAAGAAAAAATTTGGTCATCTACAATAAGTTTTACAAGAATATTAATGAAACATAAATAAATTTGATTATCAAAATAATATTTCTAAATTAGTCATTGAAATAAAAAAAAGTCAAGAAAATTATGTTTGACGAGGATTAAATTTACTCGTATGGGATTATATTTTTTAGAAAAAAATAACTAAAAATTAGATTAAAATTATTATTATTTTCATTTCCGTTAGAAGAAAAGGGTATATGTGAGTCATTTGTTTATAAGTAGGGGTATATATGAGCCACTTTCATAATAAAGGGTATATCAGCTCTAAATGACAAAGTTGAAGGGTATATCATAATAAAGGGTATATCAGACCCTTTTCCCTTTTATGAATTTTGGCCTGTTTGGTTCCATATTACTTTTTTACTAACAATTAGTGTTTGGCTCAAGTAACTAACAATCATTTAGATAATTCAATCAATTATGTAACTAATTAGGAAGAATCAAAATACAAACCAAAGGTGTCTATTGGTATTCTACTATTCTATTCCTCAGGGTAAAGGAAGAGACACATCTACCGAGCCATTGTAATCCCTAAATAACTCTAGTGTATGTATGATATGTTTTGAAAACTCAATAATATCGTCATAATTTGTTATATAAATAGTGTTATTTGTGAAAACATTCCAATAAGTATTCAACCATGAAACAAGCTATTTTTATTTTTCTAATTTTTCTTTTGAGTTTAAGTCAAGAGCACTAACATCCATAGAGTAAAACAAAAAAATACAGAATCTGGTTAAAAGGTGGTAAAACTCTGTAATAACCCTAATTAAAGTTACAAATACATGAAGACTTTGTAACCAACAATTTGTTCATCACCACTCATGGACATGTTCATATTAGTTTCTGATTTTTTAAGGTTCAAAGTCCAAGAATTGATTTTCTGTATCTCAGGTTTTCTATCCAGTAATTTGACTTGTAGCATTTCCTGTTCCTTAGCTGTTCTGTTCATTATATTAATAAGTATCTGTATAATAAAGGGAAATTGATAATTAAAAATAGTTGATTCATATAGTTTTCTTTAATGATTTGCTAAGTTTGGTTAAAGAATTCTAATGTTGTGGACCACTATAATTATTAAGTCAAACATGTAGAAATACTTGTAAATATTTCCCATCCTGAGTTCATATTGAGGTATAACCAAGAAATAGGAAAAGCCATGTTATGTTTGTCCAAAAGGGTGACTCTGGTTTTCAAAATGGTATATTAAATTAAGTAGTAATTAACAATCAGTATTGACTTTCATTGGTCTGTTTCTATACTTTTTTCTATTTTTATATGTTGAGGAATTTTCATGGAAAATACTAATGAATTCAACTCTAACATCAACATTGTTTGTCCCTTTCCACCATTTCTCTTGATTGACCCTAAAGATAACAATTGCTTGAATTTTTAATTCAATTGTATTTTTAAATCATTTATGTGTAATGGGGTTTATACCTTAGTGTTTACTGGAACAAACATATTGTATTCTAACATGTAAACAACCATGATGAGAAAAATCAATTTCCTTTTCCCTCTCTTAGTTTCAATATGGCATCATTTGCTGATATTATCAGCCACTGCAGAAGTCAATCTCAAAACTGATGAAGCTTCTCTACTTGCTTTGAAATCCTATGTTACTTCCGATACTTATAATATCTTGACAAGCAACTGGACCTCAACTACTTCTGTTTGCAATTGGATTGGAGTCACCTGCGGCTCTCGCCATCAAAGAGTTATAACCTTGGATATTTCTAATATGGGATTAGTAGGCACCATCCCTCCTCACTTGGGAAATCTGTCCTTTTTAGTTTCTCTCGATATCAGTAGCAACAGCTTCCAAGGAATTCTACCACGAGAGTTGGCTAATTTGCATAGATTGGAGTTTATAAATGTCACTGCTAATAAGTTCACTGGAGATATTCCCTCATGGTTCTCTCTTTTGCCAGAACTCCAGCACTTGCATCTAGCTTTTAACAGTTTCACAGGTATTATTCCACCAGATATTTGCAATGCTTCCAAACTTGAGAGTTTAGTCTTGGGATTTAATCAGTTACAAGGGGAAATTCCAAATGAAATTGGATATCTTCAGAACTTGACGTGGTTGAGCTTGGGATCAAATCAGCTAACAGGCTCTGTACCACTTAGCCTGTACAACATCTCATCGTTACAACGTTTGGTTTTGACAAAAAATAGTTTGTCTGGAAATCTTCCTGTCGATATATGCTCGAATCTCCCACAACTTTCGGTGCTTGCACTTTCTGACAATGAATTTGATGGTCAAATTCCTTTGGGAATAGATAAATGTTCAAAGCTTCAGATTTTGTCATTGTCATTCAATAAGTTCAGTGGATTGATACCTAAACAGATTGGGAACTTGAATATGCTGTCTATTTTATATCTTGGTCGCAATGACTTAAAAGGTGAGTTATACATATTTGTCTTTTTAGTTCCTTTTTTGTGAATACATTAAACATATTTCTCGAATCATGTATGCACTCCTTAAATGCTATACTGCAGAAAGTAGACTTTCTATTTATGATTTAATTTGCAGGTGAAATTCCTGAAGAGATTGGAAATCTTCGTAATCTAGAGATATTGGATGCACAGAACTGTAGCCTAAGTGGTCCTTTACCATCTTCTATAAGTAACTTAACTTCACTTCAATCGCTCAATCTTTATGGAAATAATCTCTCTGGCACATTGTCCCGGGATATATGTTTGAACATGCCTTATCTCAGAGCATTCGATCTTGGGAATAATTTATTCAGTGGAACCATTCCAAAAGAATTTGGAAACTGCAGTTCACTTTCTGACCTCTTCCTAAGAGAAAACAACTTAACAGGTATCATCTTGTCATTTTTTCCCCATTATTTGGTGTATGTTCCTATGTTTTTCATATCCTAATAAGTCACTCAAATGTCATCAGGTGAGTTACCAAGGGAGATTGGTGATCTTTTCAATTTGGGAAGATTAGATCTACATTACAATTTCTTAACAGGTCCTATTCCATCTACAATATTCAACATGTCAAACATAAGGGGCATTTCATTTTTAGGGAACTTCTTTACTGGAAGTCTACCATCAGATATAGGACTTGGTCTTCCTAATCTTGAAGAACTTTATCTTGGTTACAATAACCTTACTGGAGCCATCCCTAATTCTCTCTCAAATGCTTCCAATATTTTCCGGCTTGGAATTGGATATAATGACTTTTCTGGTCCTTTTCCAAGGTCGTTTGGTAATCTAAGACGTTTAGAGTACCTCAACGTGAACGGAAATCATTTCACAAGAGAGCCTTCATCTCCAGGATTGACTTTCTTTGATTCCTTGACAAATTGCAGACATTTGAGACAACTGTGGATAGGTTATAATCCACTCAATGGAAATCTTCCGACTTCTGTTGGAAATCTCTCGAGTTCTCTTGACTACATTTATGCCGCTAATAGTGAAATCAGAGGCTACATTCCCAGTGAAATAGGAAATTTAAGTGGTTTGTCTTTCTTGTTTCTTCAAGGCAATCACTTGAGTGGATTCATTCCAAGAACAATAGGGAGTTTAAAGAATCTTCAAGCATTGAATTTGTATGACAACAAAATGATAAGTGGACCTATCCCTGAGGAACTCTGCAATTTAAAGAAATTAGGATTCTTGAGCTTGGGAAATAATGAGCTTTGCTGTTCTATACCAGCATGTTTAGGGAACATTACATCTCTTAGATACATTTACCTAGGTTCCAACAAATTGACTTTTACCATACCTCCCAGCCTGTGGAACCTCAATGATCTCTTGCATCTTGATGTATCGTCAAATTCCTTGAAAAGCTCTCTACCTCCAGAAATTGGAAATCTGAAAGTCGCAACGTTGCTGAATATATCGAAGAATCAAATCTCAGGAAGTATACCGGGCACAATTGGAGGCATGCAAAATATGGCTGAACTTTCTTTTGCAGAAAATAGACTAGAAGGGCCAATTCCAGAGTCAATGGGGAACATGGTCGCGTTGGAATCGTTAGACTTGTCTCATAACAAGCTCTCTGGTGGCATTCCCAAATCATTGGTAGCTCTTTCACATCTCAACTATCTTAATGTATCTAACAACAGATTGAGTGGTGAAATTCCAATTGGAGGTCCTTTCGTGAACTTCTCTTATGATTCATTCCTTTCAAATGAGGCATTATGTGGTGCTTCTAGGTTGCAGATACCAGCATGTAGGTCTAATTCTCCTAGTAGGAAAAGAAAAAAGAAGGTGCTTCTTATTGTGTTGATCTTGTTGGTGGCTTCTTCAGTCATAATGCTCTCAGTCATGCTCACCATCTTTTTGGTGATTAGAAGTCGAAAGAGGAAGACAATCGTTGCTACTCATCAGGCGGAACCTTCTCCAGCCACGGTACATGGAAGAGTTTCATACCATGACCTTCAACAAGCAACTGACAGATTCAGCACAAGCAACTTGCTCGGCTCTGGAAGTTATGGCTCTGTTTACAAAGCAACATTTGGGAGTACTATAGTGGCCGTTAAGGTATTCAACTTGCAAACAGAAGGCGCATTCAAGAGTTTTGACACTGAATGTGAAGTCTTACGCAACCTTCGTCATAGAAATCTGACCAAAGTCATCAATAGTTGCTCCAGCGTTGATTTCAAAGCCTTAGTATTAGAGTACATGCCTAAGGGAAGCCTGGATAATTGGCTTCATTCCGGAACTTGTTCCTTAGATATCATGCAGAGAGTAGACATAATGATTGATGTGGGATCAGCATTAGACTATCTTCATCAAGGTTATTTTGTGCCCGTCGTTCATTGTGATCTAAAGCCTAGCAATGTCTTGCTCGACGAAGATATGGTTGCACATGTGAGTGACTTTGGCCTGGCAAAGCTATTAGGGGTAGGAGAAAGTACTGTACAAACCAAAACCCTTGCAACCATTGGATACATTGCACCAGGTAACAATCATATCAACATGCTTCATTTCTCCTTCAAATTTCAATCATTTGAAAGATACCATATTCTCTTGATATCTTGTTTTATTTCAATGTAGAGTTTGGATTGGAAGGACTGGTATCTACAAGGTGCGACATTTACAGCTACGGTATCATGTTGATGGAAACCTTTACAAGAAAGAAGCCAACAGATGAAATGTTTACTGAAAATTCAAGCCTGAGGGAGTGGATAAGACAATCATGGCCACTCGCAATGGACAAGATAATAGACCCCGAGCTTATGATACCAGAGGAGAAGAACAAAACAGGAAAGGTGCAGTGCTTATCATCCATCATGGAATTAGCTCTGAGGTGCACTGCAGACTTGCCAGAGGAAAGAATGAATATCAAACATGTTCTTGCTCAACTGAAGAACATCAGAACTATGTTGGAAAATGTAATAAATCACTAAAGGATAGAGAAAGATGGTTGTATATTTTTATATTACTGTCAAGTTGTTGAATTGAACTTCTCATGAACATATTAAGTCTTGAAGGCTTATATATCTTACTTTAGAAAGTTCATCTCTTGCTAAACCATTCATTTGAGCAAAAAAATATTTTTTGTGCAGCCAACTTACATGCACGTCAACTATCTCAACTGCTACCTCTCACCAACACAAACAAAGAGTAACTTTGTCCTCTAATACTTGGAATGGAAGAATCACCTACTCCGTTCTTCCATTTGTTTGTCCTGTTTTGACTTGACAAAGAGTGTAAAAAAGTAGGAAAAAAACGTTTTAAGCTTGTGGTTGAAATTAAAGATACATCAAATGTGCCAAAATTCTCATTACTCTTGTGGTCTTAGACAAGTCATGAGTTGTCAAAAAAGGTAAAGAGACATTTATTTAAAGGACAAACAAATTGAAATGGAGGGAGTTGTATATTTGGCTTGGCTTGAACATGAACGTTGATCCCCCGTGAATTTTATCCCACTTCATTGGCCATTAAATTACATCCTTAAGTAAAAACAAAAGGAAAAAGAGAAGTCATGAACTGTGAGGATGAGTTTTAGGCATTTTCCAACGAATAATTCAAATTGGTATCATACGAAAAAAATTAGGAAAACACTATAAACAGCTTGCATTTAATGGACGGGGCACACAGAGTATGTGTTAGCTTAAAAACATTATTTGATGCATTTAATTGAGTAGAACCAGTGTGAGAGATGGGAATTTTGTTACCATCACCCATGGAGACATCCTCGTTACCGTGGTATGGTTGTAGGTTGTGTGGCTCCGTTGTGATGTGATGGGTGGAGCCTGAGTCGACTATCCAAGGGTTGGTGGCGGTAGTAAGTCCAGCAGCATAGTTGGCTTTGGCTTCAAAGTGATTGTGAGACTTTGAGCGGCAGACATTAGCTGTGTGGCCAACTCTATTACATAGTTGACATCGAATAACAGAGTTTAGATTGGAGTTGGACTGCCACTGTGGTGGGGCGTTTGGACGTGAGTTCTGGCGCCATTGTTGAGAATTGTTGTTTTGCCTGCGAGTGTTGCGATTATTGGCGTCGGATTTAGCGACAGCGGCAGTTATGGGGCTGGACAGTTTCTTAACATCCTCGTGGCGTTGAAAGAGTTCATGGTCCAGCAGCTTTTCAAACAATTTCTCATAGGAGACAGCCGTATCACGTGCACGTATGGCAGCAGAGATTTCTCGAAACTCAGAGCCTAGACCACTAAGGATTGTGACAATGAGTTCAGGGTTGGATACAGGAGAACCAGCAGTGGCTAACTCATCCGTAAGAGACCGAATAGTATGAAGATATTCGGTGATGGAGCGAGAGTCCTTGGTGACACGGCAAGTTGATCATGCAGACTAAAGACACGGGTTTGGAATCCGTTTGTGTAAGTGGTATGCAGAGCATCCCAAACTGATCTAGAAGAGTTGGCAGCAGCAACAGTGGAGGCAATAGTGGGTTCGACAGAAGGCATGAGGGCATTCTGGATGAGCTGGTCTTGACGGAACCAAGTGAAGAAGGCAGGATTAGAAGATGTGTAGGAGCCGGAGTAGTCCCATCGAGATGACCAAAAAGGTTATAGCCATGCATAAGCATGGAGAATTCCGCTTTCCATGTAGCGAAGTTGTGGCCACCACTGAGTTTGATAGGTAATTGAGATGCAGGTTTGAATTGAATAATGATGTTGGTACCCGTTGTGTTGTCAGCATTAACAACTCTGGGATTGTTGGTACCGTTAGGATTGGTCATTGTTGCTGATCTTTCTGATCTGCATGAGAGACGCACAGAAGAAGAAAAGCGTGAGAGACGCACAGAAGAAGAAAAGCGTGAGAGACGCACAGAAAGAAAGAAAAAAAAAATTGATCGTTCTTGTTAGAGCTTATAGAGCCTTGATACCATATAAACACTGAGTAAGTGCTGAAAGAAGATACTTTATTAATGAACTCAAACGAGTATTAAATAGAATTACAGAGAGAATAAGAAGACTCCTAAACAAACACTAATAACGTAATATAAATAAATAATGACTGCTGCAGTATCCTAACTAAATTGAACTAACAGTAGCTATCTAACTAAACTGAACTAACAGTACCTAACAAGGCTGAGTCGTTCAGTGCCAATAAACACTTGCATAACACGATTCCTTTATTATGTTGAGAATACAATTAAATAAGAATTTTCTCTCTAATAGCTTAAACTTTAAAATGAGATAGTTACAAACACATTTCGTGCCCATTGATATAGGAAAATATAGAAGTGTGCTAAATTTTATCTTTCTAATTGTATTAAATAAAAGATGCAGAAAAAATAAAATGAGGTAGAACAAAATATAGATAAAAATATTAACAAATTTAGAGAATATAAAATAGTAAATTGGGGCAACCCAACCGTTTGGTATCCAAAGTTAGTTAAAAAGACCCCACCTGTGACAGACAATTTTTTTTTTAAAAAAAAAATAATATAAGTTTTTTTATGGAAATGAAAGAATCGCACTACTTATAATAAAACCTGATGCCATGTAAACTGTTCTTGTTACCAAATTAACTCTTCCAAAGTCCCTATTAAAAAAAACACAATAAAGACCAGACTTTTTCACAGTTTGGTGAGAAGTAGTTGTTGCAGATGGCAATTCTTTTCTCATATTCTTTTAATGCCTTAAATTTTACTCATACGTTATTTTTTCATGACCCAGTGTTGGTTTGGTTTGTGTGTGTCAGTCACCAATTTCTTAAACTTTACTTCCAATTTATGCATAGAGACGTTTCAGTTTTATCTAATATTCTTGTAACTTTTTCAACAAACAAAAATGTAATATTGTTGGAAACATTGTGAAGAGAAGAAAAGGGAGATAGTGTTATTGATCATCGCTTCTGTCAAGGGTGAGAAATTAAATGGGGAAACAAGGGTCTCCTAGAGGCCGTCGAGTGGAGAATCAGGATTTAGATATACCATTTGGGGTAAAAGAAATTGAATTTCGAAGTTTAGATATGCAGTACGGAGGTGATCCTCCTATAGGAAGAAGGTTATCAGTGGGAGATTATAATTGGGACAAAGTTGTTTTGACCAAAGGGATGAAAAATGACTCTGCGAAACTCGCTCCTTGTAAGGGAGTTTATGTTGGAAAGAGGCAAATGTGGTGGCTGCATAGACATATTAGGACTATTGTTTTCACATTGTTGTTAATGGGCTTTCTTTACCTTTTGGATTCTCTTCTGTTCTCAATTTTTGACCCTGCGATGCTTCGGAGCAATTTTTCTTTACAAGGATCGAGTAAGGCCGAGGTATGACATGGCTGAAGTGCCTAATTTACTGAATGAACCAGTAGACATGTTTCTCTGAATAGTATAAGCTCTGTTGAGGTGATTTATTTTAATTTGCTATCTAATTTTGAACCTGAAGGTGGAAATGGTACCGAGGGCAGCAAAAGAAGGTCCGGTGAAGCTGTATGAAAGGCTACTAAATTTGGCTGCTTCTTCTCTTGCAGAGGTTGTTGTGATACTCAACTTGATTAACTTCATTTGGAAATTGCATTTAAAACGATAGTAACTGATGATCTTAACATCTATCTTTTATTTGAATTTCCTTAAATTGCTGCAGAGGGAGTTTAAGCAAGAGTCATCAAAGTTATGGGAGGAGCCATATCCTCAGGCATCATCTTGGAAACCTTGTGCAGATAAAACTAGTCCACATGGTAATAGGATATTTTTCATGCATAGTTTGCTCATGCATGAATTATGTTGTTTACTATATACGTCTTTAATCTGTTCAATTTTCTGATCATATTTGAAAGTGTGATTCTTCCTTTGAATGTTGAATTGCGGTATAATTGTTGTAAGTTGTCAGGGCAGGGAAACCTAGAAACATCACTGGTTATATATTGATCAGTGCAAATGGAGGACTTAATCAACAAAGAGTTGCTGTAAGTGTATAAACTTATTTTTCCTTTTAACTTTTAGCCAAGTTGTACTGTTGAGTCTACTTCATAAGGACTGTCATGTTTGGTTAGTCGATCGTGAAATGTAATTTTGTAATTGTGCTGCAGGTCTGCAATGCTGTTGCTGTAGCATCTCTCCTAAATGCCACTTTGGTCATCCCCAGGTTTCTTTATAGTAATGTCTGGAAGGATCCTAGGTTAGTTTTCAGAAAAAAACTGTTTTAGTTTCATCAATTAAATAGTTGCAGATTTCAATTTAAGCTCTACAAAAGGCTTTGCTTCTTGAATTACATTTAATTCATTGATCTGAAGAAAATTGTATCGCGCTTGAACTCTTTTAGCTTTTGGGATCAATTGAGCTTCAACTTTTCTACAGAAGATCCATTTCTTGTTTTTCCAAAAATCTTTGGTTTGATAGACATAGACTCATCTTTTTCAATTGCATATTTTCTTCTTCTTTGCATTGGTTATTTGCTACTAGCAAAATAATCAGTAGCCTACATCCCTTCCACCACTTAGTTTAACTTAACAGCAAGCTTTATAACACCCTTTTTTTTACCGTGAGAACAGCCAGTTTGGGGATATATATCAAGAGGACTATTTCATGGATATGTTGAAGGATGAAGTCAATATCATAAAGGAGCTCCCTCCTAATCTGAAACTACTAGATGTGGAAGCAGCTGGAAGCCTTGTATGTTCTCTTCTAACTTATTTTCTTCTTTAGTTAGAAAGTTGGGACATGAAAATGTGTTGACTTGGACAATAACATATGATACCTTTCACCTTGCTTAGATAACTGATGCAGATCTTTCAAAGGAAGCTACACCTGATGAATACATCAAGAAAATACTACCCCTCCTCTTAAGCAATCGAGTTGTTCACTTTCTAGGATATGGAAATAGACTAGGCTTTGACCCGTTGCCTTATGAACTTCAGGTGAAGAGCTTTCTTTAAAATTGTTCAATTGTCTATAGGGTAGGTGCAAATTTGGAATGACATCTGCAAGTTGATGTCTGGTTTGTGCTTCAAATGTTTCAGACATTGTAAAAATTATCGATGGTGGTATGTTGGTTTTATGTTCTTGTTTATAGAACAAATTTGTATTTTGTTGCAGAGATTAAGGTGCAAGTGCAACTTCCATGCCTTGAAATTTGTGCCAGAGATCCAACAAATAGGTTCGTTACTGGTTAGGCGGATTCGGAGGTATGATTTTGCTAGGAGCACATTGGATAAGCAACTTCTTGGAAACTTAATCCCTCGTGTTCCCTTGAGACACTATCATGCAGCAGAAGGCCCTTCCAAGTACCTTGCTTTGCATTTAAGGTTTGAGATTGATATGGTGGCCTACTCTATGTGTGAGTTTGGTGGCGGAGAAACTGAGAGAAGTGAACTACAAACTTATCGAGAAGTCCATTTTCCTTTACTTCTTGAGCGTCTGAAGAAATCAAAGTATAGTTTATGTTCTATATTGGTTCCACCATTTGGCTTAACATGGTTTGTGTGATAGTTCAATTGACCATATTTTGGTGGTGTCTGCAGACCTCTTTCACCACAGGAGCTAAGAAAGACGGGCAAATGTCCATTGACACCAGAAGAAGCAGGACTAGTTCTCGCTGGCCTTGGTTTCAAACATGGAACATACATCTATCTTGCTGGTTCTGACATATATGGAGGTCAATCAAGGATGCAAGCTTTAACTACCCTCTATCCCAACGTAGTGACCAAGGAAGATCTTCTCACACCAAGTGAACTAGCTCCATTTAGAAACTTTTCTTCTCAAGTAAGTTGTTTCTTATTTCAAGTGATGGGGATAAACACTCCCTTATGTGTGATTTTAACAACAAAAGCTATCACTTTTAATGCAGCTTGCAGCATTAGATTTCATCGCGTGTGCAACATCTGATGTATTTGCCATGACAGACTCAGGAAGTCAGCTATCATCCCTCGTGTCGGGGTTCAGAACATATTATGGTGGTGGTCATGCTCCCACATTGAGGCCTAGTAAGAAGAGGCTTTCTGCAATTTTGTCAAGAAATAAGACCATAGGATGGCACAGTTTCGAGGGGAAGATAAGAAAGATGATTGATGAAGGTCAGAGAGTGCAGGTAAGAGGTTTGGGTCGTAGCATTTATCGACACCCCAGATGCAAAGAGTGTATGTGCAGACATTAGGGAGGGTGGTCATAGTTTTCCCTCAACAACTCAAATTCATTCTCCAACATTGAATTGTTTGTCCACTTTTGTATCATATCCCAGGGGGAAAAGTGCAGGAGGATAGGAAGTTAAGTCCCATGCATACTGTGACACTATTTTTTGGTGAATAAAAAGCACATTTATCGTTGCAATTCCTTCTTACTTTTTCTGTTATCGCGAAAATTAGGAAGGGATAAGGTACTCACTGAGAAGAGCAGAGTAAGGAGTAAGAAAATCTTCTCATTATGCCAAAATAGGCCTTGACATTTTTTACTACAAATAAATGAAAAAATAATATTCATGTCAACTGATGTCTACTGCCTAGAATTTCATCACAACTGCCTACATAGAGTTTGTTCTTTGATTCAAATATATCACAAGGGATCAACCCTGAGATCAAACTCTTCTCATATTTCACTTTCACCTCCTTCCTTCTGGGGTCCAGATATATCGCGAACATGATCATGAAGGAGGAAAGAAGCGGTTGAGATTAAAAGGGAGGGTGTAAAACTCTTCATTTCTACTATCACCCTTAAATGCCCTGAACTTCACCCACCATGGCATTCCCCTATCTTTGGCACTGTCCTTGTAGTCCAGTGTGTTGTCGAGAAACACAGCAACCATCATAGCCACAGTTGGGGAAGACGAAAAGATGGTGTTGAGAAAATCATTGAACTGCATATTTCCAAGAGAACCAGATCAGTTACTAATGACTCCACATAATATTTGAAGTTCGGAAACTTAAATCATACTATATTTGACTCACCCATCCAGCCTTAGTGTGAGAAGGACCATGAAAAGCAGCAGTTGTGTATTCCCTGAAGTACTCGGGAATAGACAACCCGAGGAAGAGAGAAACACCAGCAATGAAGAGGTTTCTCATTGAGTTCATGTTTGTGAACTGCAGAAATGACAACCCCACAGAAGCTGGAAATAAAAGAAATGTTTGTCAGATGGGGAAAATAGATAAAGAGATCTCCAGAAAGATGTTGTAAGGAGTGGGAGTTGCTAAGGATTCTCACCGACAAGACCGAACAAGACACAATATACAGCAGCGAATATTGGGAAAGGAATTGATGCAAATAATGCTCCAAATTTGCCTACAAATGTCCAAAAAAAAATGGATTATGAGGAACCAAGTTCACACTAGCTGAAAGATTCTTTCAGGTTTGGTTGAGTCCACAGAAGATCACCAACCTAAAATAGAGAAGAAGATCATAAAGCCAGCAGAAATTTGGATAACTCTGCGGCTACCCACACGAGTGCTTCCAAGAAGTCCCACATTCTCACTGTCAACCACAAAAGATATGTTAAACCGAGAGATAAATCACATTGCATACAAGTAACATAGGACTTGAGCTACTAACATAGAAACTGTACACCCAGTAGCAGTCCCAAAAAGTCCACTGAACAGGATACCAATACCCTGCAAAAAAAATACAAAGTAGTTTTAACATCAGTATGTAGATCTCCATGATTTCATGCAAATGTGAGGCTCTTCCGTGATCAAAAACCAACATCACTTTTTCTGCACTTAGAATTATATGACTTCTTGTTTAAGTCCTCACATAAACACTACCGACCTACGAGGTTCCATGTTGCATTTTAAATTTAAATTGTTGTACAACTAAGGCCCTATAAAGGACACCAGGAATTCAACCACAGATGATGAATGAATATATTATCTTTTTACGATAAGTAAGGTATGTATTATCATATCCACCTGAAGTGACTTTTTGTTTTAATCACTTGACATAACAAAATTTAGAGGTGAGATTTGGAAAAGGTTTAGAAGTTCTGGGCTGTTAGCATCATCTACTTATTGATATATCACAAACATATAGAAATTTCTGAAAATAGCATGTTTTGTCACAAATTACTGCACAAACCTGCCAGCCGATACCACGACTTAGAACATGAGCTGGGGGTGGTGTGGCACTTGCTAAACGAGATGCTGCTTTATATGCTCCAGTTGACTGAAGACAAAAGAGTAAGACTTAGCGCGGTACAAAATGGAAAAAGTATGATTAAGGTATCAATTTTGTTCAGGTATAACCTCAATCAAGGAGACAAGTACAGCAGCCATCATTCCAAAAGCATGACCAGCATCAAAAGTAGGAGCACCCCACTGAAGTGGATATGGGATTTTTATCCTGAATAGACAAGTGGAGTAGAGATTATAATTTCGTTAATCCTTAAAACTTAAAGGAAGATCAAGACTGAAATGTGTCCTGTATCAAACCCTACAGAAAACTATAGAATGTCTAAGGCAACAATTTTGCAGGTTAGATAGATATACAAGCAACATTCATCTGAAAAGTAATTAGATGAAATATCAACCATGGTGCAGCGGAAATGAGGCCTGCTTTATCGGTGCGACAGTGCTTTTGGGTGGCGTCTGGGCGATGTCTGTAAGCACCACTGGCGGTCAGGAGGTGTGCATAAGCCCAAATAACTGTGATTGTGATGATTAGAGCAAATCGTTCCATCACCGGCCACTGCCTAAACTGGAAGTTTTTTAAATACTGGACAAAAAATGAATAATTCATCAGGCAATCATTTGAAGTTCCCTAGCATTTAACACTTTAGAAACAGATGACAGAAAAGTTTGGAATTAGCACTCTCTTCATAATTCTCGTCATTGTAAAAGAAAACTGACTGGCCAAACATATGAAATTAGTTCACATTTTTGGACGAAAAAATGTCAAATCAAAGGTCAAAAAAAGTATCATACCTGAGAGAAGATCACAAATAAAATGAACATTGGTACACCAATTTCCACACACTGTCCAGCCTGTTATAAAATAGCACAAGCACAAAGCAGTAATCAGTGTAAGCTGACCAAGATTACAACATCATTGATACAATGAATAACAATAATTTTGTTTTGGGTAGATGATCCTCAACCTACCTCTGGGAAACCCCTGTCAAAAAGACCAAATCCTGCCAGAGCAATTACCGGAACCATTCCCACTGGGCTAAAAAATCTGTAAGCATTCAGCAAGTCAGTATGTTGAAGCCATAAACATGAGAAATAGTACATTATGAGTGAACAATAGTTCATCTTTGAGGATAATTTGCACCTGGAACAAATAGCCCAGAGTTGACTATAGCCCAAAATTATCTGAACACTTGATGCTACTATCAATGCTCCCTGAATTGCTCTCATTGTACTAAGGAATCTCTACAAGTAAGGATAAAAAGAAAAATTAAGAAATGCTGTTTTCTCTAATAGAATATTTATACAAGTCGAGAAATGGTTAACAAATTTGCATTCTTTGACAGTGTCGAGCAAATATACCTTGCCCTATAGCAAAACGCTACAATCACGAATCTACATAGAAGGGTATTCTATTAACAAGATGATTTTGCTTTAAAATGGATGCATATTGAGTTAATCATACACAGACTACATCATTATTATCAGCAGCACGACACTGTTGTGATAAAGCTGATCGATAAACTACAGACATCATACTGAACAGTTAATCAACAAAATCACCTACTATTCCCACAGTTACTTACATCATGAGGATCAGTAATCCTTGTCAATGACGAATCGTGGATTATGGAAATTATCGGTACCACAAAAGCCCATGACCCTCCAATTACGGTAGGTAAACGAGTACCAAATAAAGTCTGTAGGAGTGTATTGATTCCTTCAACAAAAAGCAGGGTCTGCACCACCCTCACTTTGTCACCCTGACATTTAAGAATCAAAAATGCCACCAAACAAGAGCACATCAAAATCAGAAATCATAAAAACCAACATGATCTATCTTCAGATTCTTCAACCAAAACCAGTAGTTTCTTAATTTGTTTGTCTTACTTTCTTCTCTTTTTTTTTGTCGATTTTTAATTCTAACTTTCCATGTGATATGTTTAACATCAAAAGATACTTTCTTCAACTCCCTGTAAAGTCAAGACCGAAAAAACAAATTGAAAAGGGGAGTAGTTTTTTTCTTTCTCCAAGTTTATTGAAATTCAAGTCACGTGAAAAAAGTGTAGTTGATTCTTTTGACTGTAAATAGTTTTCTTTTTTAATTCATCAAAAAATTGCTAAATGATTTTCAAATTCCAATCAGTGAAAACACATGAAGTTAGACATAAGAAGAAAACAAAAACATGAAAAGTTGAGCAGAACTAGCTTACATCATCTCCACCCATCAAAGGAACAAGAAATGAAGGAATCATAACAGCAGTTCCCAATGCCAAGATGTAATGCTGAAAGCCCAAAGCAATAGCTTCCCCTGTTCCACACATCCAAATTCAGTTCTCACAGATTCATCTCATGCAAAAAAACACAAAGAAATCAAACAGTAATGATAAAAACAAGGTCATTCATTAAAAAAGATTGAATCTTTTTCATACCCCAAGCAGGATTTGAGTCTATACAATACTCCAAACCCTGAAGCTGGTCCAATGGAGGATGACTAATTTCTTCAGGTTTAGGAGGAGCTGCCATTGCTTTTAAAAAAAAACAATCTTTTTCAAGTAAAAACTCAAATGGGTATCAGAAAAATGAATCAAGAAAGATGTGTACTAGTTCAATCCAAGTGGGGTTTTAGTAAATCAATGAGATAACAAAGTAAAAAGCTGTAAACAAGCAATGACAATGAAATTAGAAAAAAAAGGTGATTGGAGAGAGAGAGGGTAAGTCAAGCTGATGTGATATGTATCTGTTTTATATATAGTGAGAGTGAGAGAAAAAAAAAGATTGAGCAGCACCTGCAACCCACTCTTTGAAAGTGAATTTTTACTTAAATTTAAGGTTTATTTAGTGTTGTTTGTCTTAGATTGTGTGTTAAAGTGTCCGTTAACTTTTATTTTTAGTATTCATATTCCGGAAATACCCCTTAAGGAACTTCCAAAGACACCTCATGTTACCGTTACTTTCTGGTCATTGCTGTGCTGTGTACTTTTTCTCTTCTTTTTTTTTTGTTATTCTGCACCCTCTTAATTTTTCATCTTTTAACTCAAACACCTTGTGACTTTTTGTACTTTCCATCATCGTTTGGTAGCTAGTGAAAAGATAATTTATCGATGTATTAATTTATGTATATATAATTTTAATATTTGTAGTAAGTTATTCATGTATAAAAACTAATACGATATTTGGTTTGTAATTTAGAAACTCGCGTAATTAATATATATATATATATATAAGTTATGAAAGAAATACAATATTATATTATCTTATACAGGATGAAAGATGAAATAAGCAATACTTGCATAACTAATATTTGCATAATTAGTTGAAAACGTATAAAATTATTTGAATAATATATGTGACTTTTAACGTGTTGTGATAATAATTTAGTTATTAATTTTTTATTAAACTACTATATTGTATATCATTGATATTGTCCGAATTATATTATAAATGATATGATTGCGTAAACAAAGTTGCACTATTGGTATAAAGCTTAAAATTCTTTTTTAAAAATATAGTATATGTTGCTGGGGAAAAAAATGAATTTTGATTTGATAAGAGACGCAATATATGGACCAAATCTTTGTCTTGCAACTCATTGTAGCCAAGTACGAGGATGTCTTGTAATGTTTGACTTATTCTTGGTCTACTATTAGATTGATATCATGTCTAATGATAGATGAAATCATATTTTTGTTATGAATTTAAATAGAAATTCTATGATTTTATTTGTACATAAAGTTTTGATTTTCAAATATTAATATAATGTTCCTTCTATATTGCCATTTCATGTGGTTTTTATATTAAGCTCAACCAATATTCAGTGTTTATAGTGTGAGAAAGAGAGTATTTGTCGAATTTATTATTACTAGATAACAAAGCCTACAAAGAAAATTTTCAAATGAATCGATTTTCATGTCTAAAAAAATAAGGGAAAGGCTCTAATATGCCATCGAACTTTTAGAATAGGCTCATTTATATCATCCGTTAAAAGAAAAGGCTCATTCATGCCATTATTTTAATTTAAAAAATCATCATTCTGAAGAAAAAAAATTGAATTAATTTTTTTTTATTTAAAAATTAATGACGTGGTCGAATTATAATTGGCCATGTCATCAATTTTTTAAATAAAAAAAATAAAATTCTGAATAAAAATTGAATCAATTTCTTTTTTGATTTTTTTGTAAAAAAATTGATGACGTGACCGAATTATAATTGACCACGTGTCAAAAATGATTTTGCAAAACTATTGTTAAAAAATAATGGCATTAATGAGTCTTTACTTTAACGATAATGTCATAATGAGCCAAACTTTTAATTGATGGCATAAATAAGCCTTTTCTAAAAGTTTAATGGCATATTTAAGCTTTTTCCCAAAAAATAATAAAGCAAATAGCAAGAATTAGAGAGGTCAATACAAGTGTATATTTATTAATTAGGAAAAGATTTTTTGCATTTCATATGCAATATGGTAGTTGTAAATAAACTATTGAATATTATCTACCTGAAATAAAATCCTCATAAATGTTCTATATATAGCTTTGCATTTAAAAGAAAAAAGAATAGAAAAGTGCAAGACATAATATTAAATAATTGATGAAAATAGAATCTAAAAAACATTATTAAGATTCTTTTATGTTTTTATACAGAAATAGAAGTGTGTCTGAGTAAGACCAACGTGTGAAAGGGAACTTACAAAATCTTCAACGTCTCTCTTTATGTACAAAGACAAAATAAATAAAAAGTAGCATAGATATCCGAGCCTATTTACTACTCATATTAAAAGATTATGATTCTAAAGTATTTATAATATTTTTTGGGCTCAAAATTTCTCAACTTTTTCCCTGCAAATACAGCGAAAATTGGGGGATTTTACTCTCTTGTGTCTACTTCACCATAATAACTACTTGATATACAAATCCAACAAACCTTCATAAAGATAAAGCCAACTTGGTGAGGTTTGATTTTATAATGATTAAAAATAACTAACACAAATAAAAGATTATTTTTAGTTCCTTCGTCTTACTATAGTCGTGTATGATTGAAAGTCGAATTTAAAAAAGAAATAGATGCAATACCAATAGTACTAGCGTCAAGAATGAGTTAGAGCATTAATATAGTTTTGCTATAGCAAGAAAGTCACATATCCTTTTATATTTTTCGCTTATATTCCCACAATAATGTGAACTTTTTCTGTACGAAGTAGGTTGGAATAAGCACCCTTAAGAATTAAAATAAGGTTGAAAAGATAAATAGTTTCAAATATAAAATATGCTAAATTTTTTTTGTGAAATTTGAAAAAAAAAATATATATATTACTTATAATAGGACAGATCGCGTATCTCTATGTCCAATTTTTATTAAGAAGTGAAATTAATGTGTATGTACGATTAATGTCTAAAGGATAGTTACTTAAATACTACATAGATGCCTTCATTTTTTTTAAAAAAAATAAACGTGCATTTGAAAAAAGTTTTGGGAAAATTATAATAAAACTAATTAACTCTTGTTTTAAATAGTCCAGATAAAAAGAACTTCCACAAGTTGCCTAAGTGAGTAATAAATATTAGTGAGGGTTTCCAATTTTAAGAGGAGATGATGAAAGGGCAGAGGCATGTATCCTCCAATTTAAAATTGGAATCTCACAATTACTATAGTCAAACTTATTTTTCCATGTCTTTCTTCATTTGTAGTTCATCTTTTGAGTTTTGATCCATCTGGGATGATGATTATGGTTAAGTCCGTTAACAAAATGAAAGTTGAAAAATTAAAATAAATATCATATTTATAGATGGTAAAAAAATAATTTTATTAAATAATAACAGTGTCACAAACATGAAGAGTAATTGATGATAAGAGTATGAGATTTTTAGTTGTCACGCCACGTAGAGCCAATAAGAAAAATCTTTTCTTGGAATTCTACTAAGTAAATCACACTTATCATTCATATGATGCAAATATTGGATACAAATATTATTATTATTTGGCTATGTGTGCTCACTAAGGACAGGACTGCATGACCTACAAAAAGAATGTGGAGGCAAAGCTTAAAAAGCATGTTTAGATGGGCTTAAAAGTTGGTCAAACTAATTTAAAAGTCAGTTTTTGACTTATTAGAATATTTGACAAATATCAAAGTAATTTATTTTAAGTCAAAAATGACTTATTTTAAACCAAAAACTAAAAGCTAGGTGAGGGATGCTTTTTTTTTCAACTTAAAAGTCATTTTATGTTGACCGTATATATTATCTTTTTATCCTTAATTCTTTTATTTTTTATTTTTTATTTTTATTTTTATTATTTATTATTATTATTATTATTATTATTTTATTATTATTATTATTATTATTATTATTATAATTATTAGTATTATTAATATTTTATTATTATTATTATTATTTATTTTATTATTCTTTATTATTATTATTATTATTATATATTATTATTATTATTATTAATATTTTATTATTATTATTTATTATTATTATTATATATTATATATTATTATATATTATTATTATTATTATTTTCATATTATTATTATTATTATTATTATATTATTATATATTATTATTATTATATATTATTATATATTATTATTATTATTATTAATATTTTATATATTATTATTATTTATTTTATTATTATTATTTATTATTATTATTAAATTAATCAACTTTTATCATGCTAACAGATTTTAAGGGTATTTCAGACATTTTGATTAAAAAAATATTTATCAGCACTTATTCGCCAAACACATCAACAACTTTTTTTTAACTTCAGCACTTTTATCCAAACACATAACTACTTATTTTAAAAATAAGTTCCAGCATTTTTAAATATAAATTATTTTTTTTAAGCCCATCCAAACATGCTCTAAGAAAAAGTGTGTGTGTGTGTGTGTGTGTGAGAGAGACATTGGAAACCATTGATTGGTCCACACTTTTCCAATTTAAAATGCAAAAAAGCTCCTTTACATTAGAGGGTTACAATGTGACACCCTACTTTTAATGTGCAAGTTTACCTAATACCTCAAATAGAAAAAGAAGCCAGCCTATAAGTAAGTACGTGGATTAAAAATACATGGAAACTCTAGTTTTAAAAATTTAAATACACCTCTTAAGAACTAAGTAAAGGGAAATACAATTATATTATCAACCTACGCACAAGCTTGCCTCAACAAGCAATAACCATTATCGTTCCATCAACTTAAAAATCAAATTATACTTGCCAAGATTAAATTTCAGAAATTTTTAGCACACAACGAACGTTAAGCACAAGTAGAAATCAAAATCCTACAAAACTTTGAAAAAAAGAATATGGTAACAATTCACTATTCACAAGAGAAGACTCAAGACTAAGGTAGGGTCTTATTGGCGTTAAAGAGTTACTTTTAAAAAAGGATTTGCTTTCGGTTGAATGACTACAAACAATAAACTCAATAATGAAATTTGACTGGATAAACAAAACAAGGTATCTCTAACTTTTCAAAGTATATAAAAAAAATTCAGCTCTTTTAGGACTCTAGTCAAAGAGTACAACTTAATACTTTGCAATCTATGACGCACATGGCCAAAAGAAGACTTGTACAATTTTTTTCTCCCCAGCTTTATGTTGAAAACTCTCTCATGGTTACACTCCTTTAACTTTAAAACCTGTAATCGACTTCACTACTAAACAAAAACTGGGTATATACAGTATATGGGAATATTCAGAGTTGACAGTAATTTGTCTTTCTAAATGAGGCACCCTTTGCTCTAAGGAAGATAACTAACTGATTTCTTTGTGCCAACACTTGTGCATGACTGGATGTGTTGGAAAGGGTCAATAGCTTTCAGGAGTCGCATGTCTAATTAGATTTTCAAGATCTTCTATCCAACTTCTTGTCACTAGGTCGCTTCTCTTCTGCCTCCCGACGTCTTTGTTGCCTGTGGAAAACAAAAACATCACTACATGACTCCACCCTCTGCTGAATGAAACATCAACATGTCTACATCTGAAAACAAAGAGGATAAAAGGTTTTTGGACTTCAAAGGGTAATAAAAAGGTGAAACATGAATCTCATTTTTCAATGAAGTCCCTAAGTACTAGCTACTCAGTGAGGATAGGGTTGCATGACCCACAGAAACAATATGGAGTGAAACTTAAATAGAAGTTTAAGTGTGTGTGAATGAATTAGACACCATGGATTGTTCCTATCATTTGAGTGTGAAAGCTTTTAGACTGGTATTTCAGGATGTAACCCCCCCCCCCCCCCGCGTAATTTGAAGTTCACTTTTTTCTACAAGTTTGACTAAAACAAAAAAAGACCCCCCCTGAATAGAAATAGCAGTGTCCTAAGAAGTGTGTCTAATCTAAAGAAACTCCTTTTAGTTCTTTAATCAGCTTGCGCGCACTTCAACTAATTCCACGTTATACCTCCTACCTCCACTCACATATATACCAAGTAACTCTATCCACCAAGTATAGGAAGTCTTTTCTTTCCTCTACTAATTCCACAGACAGCACAAAAGCCGGGAAACTCCTTGTGAATTGAGAATGAGATGTTTTTGTCAGAGGAGTATAGTGAGTTCCATGTGAACTTGAGAATGAGATGCATTTGTCAAAATTTTCACCAGAAAATGGATATTACAAACATTAAGAATACAATAGCTAGGCAGGAAAAGTGCCTCAACCTACATAAAGATAGGATAAGATTTCACCAAAAGAAAAGAGCATCCAATATCTTTAAAGGAGTATTTCCTAAGAAACCAATACTTCACCATTCTACAGATAAATAAGAGGCTAGATAACCATTTTCCAGTATTCTCAAATCTTGCTCAAACGCCAAAGTTGGGGTGGCAAATGGTTGGACTAAGTTGTGGTGGCAAATGGTTTGACTGGATCGGAATTTGATGGATTAAATATGGATTGAGCCAAAATGGATTGGATTACAATTCACCCACATAAAATATGAGTAAATATGGTTTGGGTAAAATGGTTCTAACCCACTTTGATCTCCTAAAGCCAAACTCCTACCAACCCACCCCTATTCTTAAAGAATAACTAAAAAAAAAATCATACAAAAAAAAGTATTTAATTTTTTCTACCACTATACCCAATCCCCCACCCCCAATTTCAATTTAAAAATATCAGAAAATTTTGTCCATCCTACCCATCCCCGCTCCACCACCATTTTAAAAAAAAAAAATATTGACATAAATTTCAAAAAAAAAAAAATGTCCCTCCACCCTACCCCCAATTTTTTTTTAAAGAAAAATAAAAAAACTTCAAAAGAAAAAGTTAAAAAAATTTCACCGCTTCCACTCCCACTTCCACCCTACCTCCACTCCCAAATTTTTCTAAATAAAAATAAAAAATTCAAAAAAAAATTAATCCCCTGCCCCGACCCCACCTACAATTATTTTAAAAAAAATCAAAAAAGAAAAGTTAAATTTTTTTCATAAACCCTACCTCCACCCAACCCTCACCCACCCACAATTTTTTAGAAAGAAAAAATCAAAAAAAAAAAGTTAAATATTTTTCACCCTCACCTCTAACCCTACTCCTAATGTTCTTTTATAAAAATAAATAATTTTTTTATGCGATGAAGAATTTTTCTTATGAATCGATGATCTATGGGTCTACATGGATTCTCATAATTTACCTATTTTGTGCATATTTGTATGAGCTCTTAAAAGTTAAAATAGATTAGCCCATGTTTACCCATTTAGAAAATATGAGTGATCCATATAAATAAATATAGGTTAAATGGTTTCCTTTGACCTAATATGGGCTGAAGTTGCGCCCCTAGGTCAGTCAAAGCAGGTGCTCAACCTATTTAAACATTTGCACACTTCTAACAAGGTATATCTTAGAGGAATCTATGGGTCCCCACAATATGTAAAAGATTAAAAAATATGGGACTTGAACAACATGTTTCGTTTTTAATCCACCATACTCGACATCATTTATTTTCAGAAAGTAATACACGAGTCTCATTTTTGTTAGATAGCTAGGAAGTAGCTGTCCACCCTACGGATCTAAGGCTTTCCCATCCCATAGTGCGTGATAGAAAATTCTAAAATAACTAAGTAATACAGATAAAAATGGGAGTCATAATGAACTTACGCAAATGCAGTGTAACCAGCACCAGCATTAGCAGCTGATAGAAGTGCTGCATGTGCACCAACAGCAGAAACTGGGTCTCTCCGATCACCATCCACCTGAAAAGGTAGCATTGAAGATTACAATACAAGAGACATTAGGGATAAATTATAATCAATGCAATTAATTGAGACTTTGCAGATGAAAACCTTGTCCCATTTCGACTTTTTGTTCTGTCTACCATCCCGAGTTACAACATCTACAGTGGGCGGTAATGCACCAGCAGCAACAGGAGCCATCCCTGCAAAGAACTCAGAGAGTAAAGTGATGCAGGGAACTCAACCAATTCAACAGAAATTTTGACTCGAGGAAGAAAGGTGGGTAACCTGGAATCGACAGATTTATTTTTGGTGTAGGAACCATCGGTGCAGGCTGTGTTCCTCCCGATATGAAGTCAACTTTTGGACTCCTCCTCCGTTCTTGCTCCCTTCTGTCCATTTCACGCTTTGAGTCAGCCTCTGTTTACAAAATAAATGTTCCAGTCAAGATTTCTTTTGGATAAAGTATGATAAGATATACTTCAAAGACAAGAAATTATCCATAAATTTGAGGAAAATTATTCTTGCACTGAAACAGACCAAATTTCATGAAAGCTTAAACTCAAAAGAACTAGATATCCTTTACACTGGCTCCAAACAATAAGTTGGAAAGGAAATTATAGTATTAGCTACACACCGTCAGAATACTTGTGACAAACAATTAGATCCATAAGTATCCATCGTTTACATAAGATCCCTCCATATTCATAGTCATAACCGTTCCAGATTCACAGAATGAACTATTTTGTTAACAAAAACATTACAGTGGAAGTAGCAAACACTGTCTAAACATTCTATAACCAATGCCACACAAAAGTAGATATGTCTAGCTGAAAGATAGACAGAAGACGGAAATTATATTGCTAGTAACCTATTTCATCATAGAAGTCGCTTTTGTCATATCCATGCGGATCGAATACGTCTTTGCTGAAGCAAGATCCTATCTGGTCAATATCTTGATAAGTCACTGAATGCAGCAAGAAGTCTGGATTCCGATACTCCTTTCTGTTGCGTACTTCTGCATTAAAGCTTCTGCCAGTAGTCTTCTTTAGAGCAAGGAATTTCATGATCTTCTCCTGCAGAATGAATTAACAAGAAAACAGTGTAACAATTGAAAGCAAAGTAGCCAAATCAATTATCTATGCAACAGGGTAAACACCATAAGGCCTTCTTATACATAAACAGTAAGGTTCACATAAAATTGGAAGGGAAGACAAAAATGATCAGAGTCACTGTAGAAGTTATAGGGGATCATTTTGGGAGGACGTAAATTGCAAGTTAAGCTCCCGAGTATATCAGTTAAAGATGACAGAGCATCCAATGCCACGGTAACTGAAGACAGACAGCTTTTACAAACAATTGTCAGTATCTGAAGTGATAAGAATCTAGAGACGAAATTACAGGAAATGCAAACTTCGTGTGTGTGTGTGTGTCTGAGTGAGAGGGAGAGATAGACTGAGACATTCTGTCTGTGAGAGGAGAGAGAGATTTAGCGAGCACAGAGTTCAATGTCAGCCAGTCCACATGTAAATATTCCTTCACCAACTACTACAGAAAGGCGCTGCATAAAATGCAAAGTCGTTTTACAAGACAAAAAAAATATATAATGCAAGACACATAAATTACCAATATCATCTAAACGTACACTACAGAAACAAATCTGAAGATGCAAGCTTCAACTTTCAACATCTATTAGAGAAAACTCGGCCAACCTCAGAATAGTGCATATACATTTTATGGAAGCATATTTCTAGTATCTATTTGAAAAATACTACTGTCACCACTTACTTGCAATTCATCTGAGCACTTCTCCTTTGGTGGAGGAGGAAGAAATTTCTCCAACAGATCTAACTCTTTTTGTTCTTCTGCAGGAACCATAACAGATTCTTCAGCAACTCCATGTCCTTCATTAACAGTGAAGTCCATAGTATCATCCAATTGATCAGTTGGTTCAGCTGACTGAGGAGGGGTTTGAGCACTAGGTGTTCTAACCTGAAGAGCTGGTGAAGCCTTTTCCATAAATTCAACTGAAAAGAAAAAGAAAGATTTTAAGCTTGAACTTCCAAATTTATATGGTAAGTAAAAAGATAGAGTTATCTTTTTAGTTTTGACTTTGATGATTGGAGTTACATTAGCCAATCCTGTTTCTTACGGAATATATACATCAACTTTATAAATATTTTTTGAAACTCATCAACTTTATAAATATGAAAGACATTCTTTACATAAATATCAATTATATGGATCAAAAACGGTAAATGTCAACTTCTTAACAAATAACAAGCTAACCAGCTAAAAATGATTTATTTCAACCCAAAAGTTGCACCAATGTTCTTTGGATAAGCTCATAAAACACTCCCTTGTCCCATTTCATTCTGAATTATTTGATTGGATATGGGAATTAAAGAAAAATAAGAAATTTTGACACATAAACTAAATATGCATACCAAAAGTATCTTGCCAGACTTACTTTCTTTCAATATCAAGTGGAGTCCACAACAAGTCATATCAATTTTTATCAGAGTGCATGAACAAGGGGAAAATGGAAATTGAGATTATAAAAAGTTTCAGTAAATGGGCACCCAATGGTGTGGCCTAGTGATCAATGAAGTGAGTTGAGAGCCATGAGGTCGACCTCTGGTTCAAATACCAGCAGAGACAAAAAACACTAGGTGATTTCTTCCCATCTATTCTAGCCTTAGTGGGCAGAGTTACCTGATAGCTATTGTTAGTGGGAGGTTGCAGGTATCCTGGGGAGGAGGGGGGGGGGGCGAAATGGTTTGATAGGCCCTTATACTTGGGTCGGATTGTAAATTGGAACCTTCTGCTTACAACCCTGTCATCTGAACACTTAAATTCAATGAAACACAATATTGTAAACCCTTTTCTCACTTGATCATGGTTGGTGAAAATACAACCAAATACACGCGCAATCCACGTAAATTAAATATAAGAAAATAAATAATATGTTAAAAATGCTATTTTTCTCTCGCATTGGACCTCCTTCCCCATCCCCTTTCTCTTCTGGTCACCTCTAGCCCCCCCCACCCCCACCCCTCAAAATCCAAATCCACCTCCCATCCTACCCCTTTTTGAGACAAAAAAAGCACTCACAATTTTCTACTTGATCTCTGGCGAAGAACTCGAATCGAGTAAACGGACCAGCAACGGGATAATTCCTTGAGCTATTGCAATCAATACATTCTTGTCATCTCCTATAACAGTCCAAGCAACGAGTCCAACAGCTCAGTCGTCCCACCCTGAAGCCGAGTTATCAGGTTCCTCGATTCAGCCCGTACAGTCTTGTAACTTGAGCTTTCAATTTTAGAGAGAAGTTCCCAATTTAAATCTTCGAATTAAACGCTCAAATCATATAACCCGTTTTTTATTTGAAGACAAATAAATCAGTCCAAAGAACCATTCAAACAAAAAAGGGATTTGTACGCTTCTTTCTTTATGATTTCATATAACCCATGTCTGATTTGAGCTTTCAATGGGAAAAAATTTCTTCTTCTTTTCAATTTGTATGTTTGTTGTGGGATGTTTGGAGGATGAGAAACCTAGGGCGGCGCTACAAGAAGAGGAAGGAGATAATTTATTTCCCTTTTTTAAAAACAGAAAATTCCTAATTATATGTGTATTTATAATGAAAAGTATCAATTCACGCCCTTAATCCGCGTGGACATTGCACTTTTCCAACTCAGCTATTTCATTGCTGACATAAGTTTGGTCAATTGTCAGAGGTGTTTAAAATATTGTGATTCATTGAGTTTAAGTGTTCAGTTTGACAAGGTCGTAAATAGAAGGGTCCAATTTACAATCCAACCCATGGGCCTATCAAACCATTTCGCCTTTTCGCCTATCCTGGGAAATTAGTCGAGATGCATAAAAGCTGTCGTGGACACCACATTTATAAAAAAACAGCTTCTGTAAATGGAGAGGTGCCACTCCCTAGGAAAGACAGTCATACAAAATTAAGATGGCGGAATGAGAAAAAAATTGGTTGAATTACAATAGTTGCCTATCCTGAACAATGTAACCATACTAGGCATAACTCCTAGGTCAATTTAACTAAGCAGTCAAGCAAGGGGCATAACAACAAAACAGCATACGAGGCGGAGCTGAATAGAGAAAACATAAAGCATACATACCACTAGCAGTTTGAAGTTCCGCTTCGTACATGACACTTCCACTAGCCATTACTTCTCCTTCCTACAGAGAGAGGAAAAACTCACATCAACTCCTAAATCATAGGTTCATTACATGAATAACTCTCTAATAGGATCCCATTAAACATGAGTTTTCTAGCATAATCTAAAAGCCAAAATCCTTAATTTTCTCATCTTCTTTTCAATCGGTTTTGAACAAGCATAAAAAATAAAAAATAAAAAGCAAAATTCAACTCAAAATAGAGCATAAAAAGTAAGTACCTCAGGCTCCGGTGACATGTTAACTTCATCATGAGCATAATCAACAATAGTTAGCCTTGCTCGTCTACTCACATTCACATTCAAATTCATCTCCATTGGCTGAGGATTTGGGGAAGAAACGGAGGCTAATGGCGTCGTAGTGGTAGAACCAACACCAAAATTCGAAACCTTACTAGGTGTGAAATTTTCAACAGACTGTTGTTGCTGAAGTTGTTGAATTAGAGGTGAAGGAGTCGAACTCCGACCTGAATCAGACCCGAAAACTTTTTTGCTATCATCTTGGAACTCTGTGCCCATTTTAATGCCTAAGTTTTGTGATTCAGGTCTGTATTCTTGTGCATCTTCTTCCCTTTGTTCTTCTTCAAGTTCTTCCATGTCTTCATCTTCGTCGTCGCCATAGATAGACAGTAGAGCTATTCCCTCCGATTCCTTCTTCTGCGATGCCATTACGATTCAATTAGGTTTTCAGTCTACGAAATTGGGATTTCGAAGTTTTGAAATATTAGGGGTTTCGAAGATTGAAAAAATTGGAGATCCAAGGGTTCCGTCGTGAGCTGTTGGGGTAATTGGGTTGAGGAAGTGTCCGGAGTTGGGCCGGAAAGTAATATATTTGTCTTGTTTTTGTTTTAAAAAAAAGAATCATATTCCTAATTTGATTAGTTTAGAAAATCCCCAATCAATATCTCAATCTAGGTTCGACATAATCCTTTGTGTTATAGTTTTGAGGCTATATAGAATTAAACAATTAAAAAGATCTCGAATGTATTAGCACTATATTTTTTATCCAGTCATTAATTTTTTCGAGATGTCACAGTCATCGCAAGCAAAAATACTAATGACGAGGAATGCTTTTCTTTTATGCTATTTATACTTGCTCTGATTCAGTTTCAGAACTAAAAGCATAGTTCACGAATGAGATGAATCAATGAGTTATCAGAATTTCTCAATCAAGCCCTTTTTAGATTGATTTATGAGATTATATGACAGATATCAAAATACTTTGATTTCATATGTCTTGCAAACAAGATTATTTCTTAATTCTTACATAATAAACATGTTCTTTAGAATCGTTATTTCAACGTTGAATTTAGTTGATCAATATTAATTATTTAACAAATTGGATTGATTGATATGAGTTATTTGTAAAATAGTAATGAAACAATAGACAGACCAATAGTTGCTTCAACCATTGCAATAGATATAACAAAAACTAACCAATGCAATAAACATAACAGAAATTGAGGAACTTTTAGTAATACTATGTTCTAGATTATTGATCAAGATTTAATTATTATCATAAAAATAGTTAAATAATATTTGGATATAACTACTTTTAGCTAAAATACAGAAAATTCTTATGAAATAATTGTACCTGACTTTGAACATTTATCAAATTAAAACTTACAAAAATCCAAAGAACACTAAATTCTAAAATATAGCAGTCCAAAACTACATGATAAATTTATGAAATTAGAATTGTAATAGCTCAAACTTTATAAAAAAAATGTCATTTATCTCATTATACATCTAAAGTAGTATATTTGAAACTTCAACAATTTTTTTGAGATTTCATAGTAATGAGCAAGAATTTCACTTGTAAAATTTTAAATGTTTAATTTTTTATATTAAAAAAATAACTATTATCAATTATATTTTAGGTAGTAACAGAGACTAACAGTGGCAAAAACTGATCATTTCTAATCGGGAAAAATTGTATATAATGACAAATAATTAATTTAAATTAAATGTTATAAGTACACTTTGATTTAATTGTGCACAGTAACAAACTGTTTGTCAATCGTCTCTCTCCCTCAAACTCTCGCTCTCCACTCTCCCTGTATTGCTCGTCTCTCTCACTTTATACAATCAGAAATGTATAAATTGTGTTTCTGTCTGTATAAATCGAGAGAAAATTATATATGCACATGCAAATACATATATTTTTGTCATATACACTTATAATTATACAATACAAATATTTTTCTACCCAGTTCTCTTTTGCTTTTCTCTCTTTCTCGCTTTATGCAACCACAAATTACACAAAATACAATGCACAATTTATGTTTGTATAAAATGAGAGAGAGAGATATTTGATATACAAACATTTTATTTCGATTCAATTGTATACAAATTCAAATTTTATACAGATATACAAACACATAAAAATTGAATTGAGAGGTTGTCAACGATTTATACAAACAAAAGGCTGCCAACAATTTATACAAACGGTCTGCCAGAAAAATTATACAAATCTGAAGAGGAGCCAACAAATGATACAATTGCTTCTTTTGTATATATGCATAGCGAAATAGCCTAACTTCTTTTGTATACATGTATAGTGAAATAAACATAGCATGTTTGCTATAGAGCGCAATTATATAAACTATAGCTATTGCATACAAATGTAAATTTTGTGTTTGCTATAGAGCGCAATTATATAAACTATAGCTATTGCATACAAATATAAATTTTGTGTTTGCTATAGGTGGAAGTTGCTATTTCTAATCCCACCAAATTAGATTTCGTGATGATTTTTATGGACTTCGCTTCTTATTTGGGCTGGGCTTTTGAACTTGTTTTCCTGGTTGGTATTTTAAACTTCTTCTAATCCTCATTGTAAACTTGATGAATAGTCCACTGCAAGGGTGTGTCCAACGTAAAAATAACATATAAAAATAACACTACACACACATTTAAGATGAAAACATACTTTTTCAAAATAAACTACTTATAGCATATTATTTTCGAATTATAGCATATCATGAAAAAATATATTTAAAAATAAAATATAATTAATTATTTAAATAATAATTAATTTATTTAAATAATTACCTTTATTTATTCAATTACCTTTTTTAAACCAAACTATTTAATTACATTAATTTTTTCAGTTACCTTTTTTAAACCAAACTCTTTAATTTTGTACTGATACAGTTACCTTTTAAATTACCTTTTAAAGTTT
Source organism: Solanum sitiens (assembly GCA_016801875.1). Classification (NCBI taxonomy): domain Eukaryota; kingdom Viridiplantae; phylum Streptophyta; class Magnoliopsida; order Solanales; family Solanaceae; genus Solanum; species Solanum sitiens. The sequence goes on from JABWTJ010000001.1 coordinate 2,362,415, forward strand.
TAACAATTTAAAACAAAACAAATTATTATTAATTAAATTAAATTTTATGTTGTTACCTTTTTGAAGACAATTACAAAATAATAGGGATTTGATTACACCCTAATAACTACCCACCACCATCTAAACCAATACAAGATAATTATTTCCTCATTACACTCAACCCCCACACGCCTATACGCCTAAAAATATCAACAGCTTTTCGTCGGAACCGCTACACGCATAAAGATTCATCTTCCCCAAATATACTAATTTTTCCCCAAATCTTCTACCCACATCGTCACACGCACAAATATTCATCTTCACAAAATCTACTATTTTTTATCAAAATCATCCACATTTTCAATCACATATCAGTTCATCCCCAAAATTAAACCTTCATACTTAGCATCTGTACAATGTCGAAGAGAGGTAGTGAAACCCCACGCAAAAGTAGGAGATTAAACGACGAGTTAATATCTGAGGATTTTCATGCTCCATCTTTCAACATTTTGTCACAATCTCAAACACAAACATCAACTGCAAAAGTCAAGTCTAGGTTAGAAAAATCGAAAATGAAAAAACAAACAAACAAAGAGGCAAAGAAAAGCAGAAAGAAGAGAAAAGGAAAAGAAAAACAAACATTCTCTGAATCTGAGAAAGAGGAAAAGGAAAGAGGGAAGAAGAGAAAAGGAAAAGAAATTCAATATTCATCAGATTCTGATTCTGATTTTGTTGATGAGTTCATAAATTCAAAATCAAAAAAAGCAAGAGGTACTGAAATTGGTAGGTCACATGTTCAAGCAACAAATAAACCAAAAAAAGTTATAAAGGTTAGTAAAAGATTTTTTTGGGATTTTGAATTAAAATTATCTGTTTAATTTTGTTTTGATTTTGATTTTATTTGTCAGTACAATAGTACATGATTTCTGATGTGTTATTTGTGCATGAAATATTTATTTATTTTTAATTGTAGGAGTGTATGAATTAATGTATGAAGTTTGTATGATATGTGTATGAAATGCTAGTTTGTTTTATTACACTATCAATGTATGAAAAATGTATCAATATTGTATGTTGTATATTTTTGACTATTACCATACATATTAAAATAAATTGTTTATGCTTTGATTTTGTGTATTAATTTTGAATGAATTGTGTATGCATTAATGTATTAAGTTGTATAATATGTGTATGAAATGCTATATTGTTTTATTACACTATCAATGTATGAATAATGTATCAATGTTGTATGTTGTATATTTTATGACTATTACCATACATATTAAAACTCAATAGTTTTATGCTTTGATTTTTGTGTATTATATTTGAATGAATTGTGTATGAACTGATGTACATTTTTTGTATGCTTTATGTATGATTTGAATTGAATGTCCATTTAATACAAAAGTTTATTTTATGATTGTATATGACATTATATAGTATGCTAAACGTATCAATTTAATTTTAACAATTTTTTAGGAGAAGAAGACACAAAAACATTTGTCTTCATGCATCAACATGAATGTGTTTGCGGATCTGTTGACCTTTCTAGGTCAAGACAAGTTTCAACAATTCTTACAACAAACACCGTTTGGATTTTTTTATAATTTGCATAACATAAAAATCCAATGTCAATTATTAAGACATATATTTCTTCTTGAAAATGAAAATGTTAGGGATGACATGTTTGTTATAAATATAAATGGTAAAGAGTTACATTTTGGGTTAAAAGAGTTTGTTGCTATAACCGGTCTGAAATGTGGACCTATTTCTGATTTTGTATCTGACCCATCTGTTCCAAACAGACTTATTTCTGAAAATTTCGGGGATTTTGATAAAGTACCCAAGTCAAACTTTTATCATAAGTTTAAATTGCAAAACTTTTGGGAAGAAGATGACCGTTTAAAAATCGGGATCTTGTATTTTATTTCTTCTTTTCTGACTGCATCAGACCCTCAAAAACAACAATTCCAAAATTGTATTTTGATTTGGTCGAATCTGGACAGTATGCCACATTTCCTTGGGCAAATGAGTGTTTTAATTTAACACTCAAAGCATGCAGTCAAAAATTTAAAAAAAATCCATCGTCATTCAAATTCAGCCAGTTCCACATAGCATTGCAGATATGGTTTTACGAGTGTTGTCATCCAGTTGACAACACAATTGCTATACGTGCTTCAAATCGCACACCGCGAATTCTGAACTGAAAGACACCTAATGACGTCATTTATTTTGACGATTTGAAGAAAACAATTTTCAGAACACATGGCAATCAGGTATTTTCCAGAGAATGTTATTATATTCATTATAAATCAATATACATTCTAATTTTCTTATTTTCTGCAGCATAAATTCAGAAATATAATTTTTTTCTGAAGAAGAGTTAAATCTCATGGACGACACCATTTTAAATCAGTCCAGCAACCACCATGATTCGGAAGATCACATATCGTCGAAAAATCATGGCGTTGATAGTGAACAGAAATATGAAGCATTGAAAGCTGAGATTGCAGAGGTACAAGTACAAATTTCAAATTTAAATATTTTTTTTTAAAATTACAATATACGTATCAAAAACTTATTATTTTTAATTAACAGGTTAAAGCAGAATTGAAAGAACTCAAATTCACTGTAAGTTTCAATATATTTTTAAAGAAATAATATAATTACTATACAATTTATTTTATTTTTAAATTTTCTTTTGCACAACGATAAGGTTGACAAGCACATGACTGATATCAAGAGTTATGTCGATAACTCGACCAAACTGATAATTCAAGAGATAAGATTGTCAAGAGGAGAACAAATACCAGAAGAACAACCAGAGGTATTAATATATGTATATTTTGTGTATGAATATTGTTTGATAACTGTATAAGTTGAAGTTTTGTATCTAATATGTATGAAATTGGTATTATTATATATGCTTGAATTACGTATAAATGTTTGTATGAATTTGTATTTTGAAAATATGTATGATTAATGAAAAAATGATGTATTAAACATGCAAGTTTTTTTGGTTTGAAATCTGTTACTTTATTTCATACAAATAAATCAGAATACATTAATATCTGAAAATATTCACATTATCTGAAAATAATTTTCAGGACAACGCCAATCAACATGCTGCACAATCTGATAAAGGTCCAACAGCTATGCCTACTGTTTCACTTAAAGAACACGTCCAAATGTCAAACACATCTGGTACGATATATTCATTATTATCACATTTATCTTAATTTTTTTTATATATATAACGATTTATTTTTTATGGACATGAAGCTCAAAAGTCAACTGATGGTTGTTTCAACGTTGACGTACCTAGAACGTCAACATCAAAACCACCAACATTGGACGATTATCCTGATTTCACTATGACACAAATCATCGCACTTGATCCAATTCTTAATGCTACCACGACTCCAAATGTGCAAACAAGACATAAGAATCCAGGGAAATACGAATCTTCTCCTTATATCAGAATGTCAGAAGGGGAAAGTAGTTCAAATAGAGTACCTATATTCTTTCCAATCAAACATCCATTCCAAAATCACAATGGTTTTGATATTCCAGATGACATGATTGAGGAGTTCAATAAATGGATTTTCAAAGATGTGTCAAGCAGGCATGGCAGGTATAAACGCTGATAAACAAAATTATTTTATTTAATTTCACAAATTAACAATTTATATAATACTTATTTATATATACACAGGAAAGCAGCATATTCCAAGGTTAAAAATACATTTCATCCTCAAATGGACTTTGGCGTTGTCAAAATAGCAGAAAAGGATTTTTTCCACATAATGAGTCAACCTGGCAGACCTTGGGAGGATGGGGTAAGACATAATTTGACTCAATTTTTCTCACTTGGGTTTGCAGTGATGTACATATGATTAATGTTGTATGAAATATGTGTGAATTGTGTATGAAACATGTGGATATATTTGTAATGTATAATTTGTGTATGAGGTATCAACTATGTTTTTTTTATGTTTTTTTTTGTAACAGCATATAAATACAATAATGTATTATCTCCGAAAGAAGGCAAAATACTCTGAGACAGTCACTTCTTACAGTACTGTTGATTATTGGTTTATGGCGTGGATTGATAACATTGAGAAACAGTGGAGACAGTCAGAATGTGACATGAGATGCATTTCCCCGGACCATGATGTTGGACAGTGCATTAGAGGATTTAAGCTGCTTGCTAACATTCCTTGGGATAGAGTTGACGAAGTAATCATCCCAGTCAACATCAGCAACAAGTTCCATTGGTTCCTTGTTGTATTCCGGATCAAACGTAGATGTCTATATGTATATGATTCGATAATGGGAGGATCTGTTCACTCCAGAAAAGTTAAAGAAGCTGTTGATAAACTTGCAACCATGATTCCATTATTTCTGACGAGCACAGGGTTTTATGACAAAAGGCTTGATTTGTATGCGAATAAACTCCCTGATTATCAACAAAAGTCTCATTCCGAACCTCTCAGTATCAAGCATGTGACAGATGTTCCTCAACAAGAAGACTGTTTCAAGTATGTACACTTGTTATATAATATTTTCTTTATCTTAAATTACATTGCTTTATAGTCATTAATTTCTTTTTCTAATTTTATTTTTTTACAGTGATTGTGGTCTATACACATCTCTGTTTGCCGAGTACATGAGCAATGGTGTTTTTGATATATCCGATATTGATATCGATTCAAAAATCACCGTCAAAGATATGGTACATTACTTTGGCATTATGCAAAATCAAAGAATGATGAGGGCGCAAAAAGTGAAAGTGAAGTTACGGGAACAGTTGCTAGCAAGAAGGGTGGACCTCGAACTACTAAAGAACAAGTTATGGACACCACCAATCATCCTATTCCAAAACTCCATAATAGGAATTAGAAATCTTCATTGCAGCTTGTACATTTTTTTGAATGACAAGTTTTTTTAACTTCTGAACTATTTATGTTTTTTTCCAGTGTTTTATATTAACACTGATTGTTTTATATAAATTATCAATGAATATTAGTAATTATTAAATGTGTCTCACTTTTGAATAAATTTTGAACTGAACATGTTAATATAGGAACAATGTATGAATAATGTATGAACATTGCTTGAATTATGAATATCATATTATAATTTCATATGTACAACAGAAACAGATGTTATATATGGCAGTCTGATTCACCATATATTTATACTTATTAATTGTGTATGATCTTTGTATAAATTTCACTTTCAATATGTAATGTAATTTTTTGTATGAATAATGTATGAAAATTGTATAAATAAGTACGGCCATATTATTATACGTTAGTAAATGTGTATGACTTTTGTATAAATTTATCATTTAATATGCAATAATTTTTAATTTGTATGAATACTGTATGAATATTATGACTTATGAATGCTATATTATATTTTTATATACAAAACAGAAACATATTTTTATATACAAAACAGAAATATATTTCTTTGTATGAATACTGTCTAAACATTGTATGAATTATACCGTATTATACTTTGATATGTATAACATAAACAAACTTTGTTATACAAATTACAATATGACAATAACATTCAAATGTATAAATATACCTTAGTAAATGTGTATGAATTTTGTATAAATTTTTTTAAGTATTTATACTGTATGAAGATTATATGACTTATTAATGGTATATTTTTTATGTATTCATACTGTATGAAGATTATATGAATTATTAATGGTATATTTATACTTTCATATACAAAACAGAAACTAATGATATATATATATGAACATGTGTATGTAAACTGTATGAACATTGTATGAAAAATATTACGTTTCATTCAATAAAACAAAAACATGTGTATAATAATCGAAATACTGAAAAACACAGATGTAACAGTAGGAAATCATTGTTTTTGCACAGGATAATTTGAACATGTCTTCCTATTGTGTCCAACTTGATGACATCTACTGCATGTGATTTTTGTCCTCTTGAATTTCACAAACCCCTTTCAGCGTTCAAATTTGGGTCTTCCCGCTGATCGTTTTGGACCGGGTGGCATCATTTTAGGCTCTGAAATATAACTTGGTATATCCTATGTACTCTCGCATGGGATAGGCTCGACAGGAATGGCATAAGCATCTCTGAAATTCTTGAGGCTATAAAAAGCAGAACAGAAATCTGCTTCATGTAACTTCCTGTATCTCAGAACTGCAATAGTATGACCACATGGTATCTCATAATGTTGGAATCTCCCACAACTACACATCCTTGTGTTCAAGTTTACTATGTACTTTTTTGCTCCTTCAGCTACAGCATGCAGATCACCAGTTGAAGGTATCACCTATTTTAAAAGTAAAAATGTTATTTTTATGTTATAAATGTCACTAAATATTGTGAAGTAAATACAATATAGTGAAACACATACCCTCATATTGCAAGACAACGCAATACTTTTCTGTAGATAAATATCATATTTTTTAGTCAGATCAGATGTTGTCTTATCAGCCTCCTCATTGTGCTTGTGAATCCACCTCTGAATTGTTACCCTCATAAATTCAAGAAGTGAAATTACCGGTAACCTCCTTGCTAACCTGTTAACATTGTTCAATGACTCCGCGATGTTTGAAGTCATGGTCCATGTGCGCTTATAATTTGAGTAAGCTCTTGACCATTTGCTATAACCAATATCAAACAAGTATGGTCGTATGCGCGTATCTATCTGATCTATTCTTCCCATAATTATCTCAAACTGTTGTTTTGTATAAGCTTTTGCCAATGTAAAAAACAAAATCTTCAAATCTTCAGTATTTCTATTGAAATTCTTCAACACATTGACTGACAGATGCCATATGCATGCATAATTTTCTGATTCAGGATATACAGTAGCAGTCCCTTTTCATATGCTTTCATTTCGATCAGACATAAAACACATGTTTTGTCTAACTCCATATGCTTCCTTAAACTGTTCAAAGAACCAAGTCCATGAAGCATCATTTTCGGAATCTACTATCGCATTCGCCAACGGAAGTATATGACCTGCTCAAATTTTTTTTAAAAAAAATCACACAAATTAGAAATACAATGTATAACTTATTTTATTTTATTCTATAATCAGAAAATTAAATAGGATTAAAATTTACCTTCCGGATCCATTGTGCTGGCAGTTAACATTGTACCACCATATGAACATTTTAATCCCGCCCCATCAACAACTACAATTGGCCTACAATATTCCCAACCCCTAATACAAGCTTCTAACGCAACAAATACGTATAAAAATTTGTCACCTTCTTTCCTTTTAATTTTCAAAACGGATCCTGGATATGTTTGCTCCAAAATGTAAAAATAACCTGAAACATAATAGTCCAATTCATACCAAAAGTACATAATTTATACATAAAGAATACACGAAAACAGAACAGTCCATTTCAGTAGGTAATCTTTAAGTTCATTCTAATTTCGAAATTACCAGGTAATGTTGCATATGAATCTGCTGGATCTCCTCGCACCAACTTTATCGCTTTTTCTTTAGCTCTCCATGCCTGTATGTACGTCAACGAAACGCCATGCAATTTCAACATATCATCAGCTATATCTTTTGGAGTATATACAGTAGATGGATCAATATACTTCTCCATTATCAAGACAGCTACAACATCAGTTATCCCCTGACGTCTGGCATAAACTCTTTCTCTAACAGAACAAGTGTACTGAGCAATATACTTCCTCACTTTGAATAAATTTGATTTATTCAAACTAGATGCCCTCATCATCCAAGAACATGTTTTAGAAATACAATTCAAGTGATAACTGTTTCAAAATTAAGAAAATATACATTACAATTATATACAGTGAAACAAATCACATAAAAAATATAACTTAAAAAAAGTTGTGTACACTTACTTAGATGCATTACAACGCGCAACACGAAAACTGAATTTTTCAACAAGGCCTACATGCCTCATAACCTCCTTCAGTGTTTCTCTATTATTATAAATATGATTATCAGCTACAAATAAGTTGGAACGGTCACATATTACATCATTATCTATTTCACTATTATCATTTACAACTCCGTCTAAATTCATTCCGATCAAACGGATAGAATTGTTGGAGTATAAATCAATGTTAGTCTGTGATAATCTAACATCAGAATTCACTATATCAGTAATAACAACTCCATGACCTTCGTTATACATCTCACGATCTTTCAAAGTGATGCTTAATGGATATTTTGTAAAAAAATCCAAATGCACCCTCATCTGACCTAGAAAAACCTTTACCCCAACATCATTATGAATTTTAATTGGTGGACACATATCGCTAACAATATATTTTATCTCAATAGAATTTATATTTTTTTCTATATTAAGTTGAGTTATTATACATTAACTAAGCCAATATAAAGAGTAGAAGTATCATATAGTATGCCCTCCATCTCAAAGTCGACGTATTTTCCTGTTTCAGAACATTAAAATTATATTTAGTGAACCACACTATAAAATTGCAAAATAAATCATACAAAATTCATACACAGTTAATCCAAGTTTCATACACAATTAATATAATTTTCTTTAAAAAATTCATACACAATTAATCCAATGTTCATACAACGTTCATATACATTTAACATATCAATCACTGATATATACAATCAAAAAATGGACTTTCAAACATAATTGCTACAAGTTATTTAAAAATGTCATACACAATTAGTACAGTTTTCATACTTCATTAATACACAAAATTATATCACCTGACAATTTAAATATACTCTGAACAGGTTTTAACCATTAAATACAAATTTCAGATAATTTTCAAGCAACATTCATATAATTTTCAGACATTATTCATATTTTTTTCATAATTAAACTGCACAATGAATTCTATCAAATTATTCTTTTTCCAATCAATTAACAATCTGTACATTTTTATATTTTTCTTACTAAATCAATTAACACACCAATATTCATTTTTATTACAAATCAAACACCTTTACGATTACTTAATGTTTTTCATAATATCCTATACGCATCATAACTGTATCATAAAAAAAATTGAAATCAGCATTTAAGATCTAACAGTAATAAAAAAAACGATTTTTTCTATACATGTCAAATACAACAAATATAATAACAACAAATCATTTATAATAAAAACAAACCATTCATAATTAAAACTAACCTGATGAACTCCACTTGCCACCATGTTTAATTAATATTGATACAATATTCTCCATCAAATCAAATATAATCTTTTCCAACGCCAAAATTTAAGAAATTTTAAATAAAACACAAAAAAGAATATCTTCAAATATCAAAATAATCCTCAAATTCTGGAAAACAACAAGACCACCTGTACGTTTAAGGAATAAAATCACACATTAGAGTATTTTAAGCAATTAAATCATAAGTTATTATCATTAAAACTAATTAGAGATTTTTATGGTAACTATCTAATCTTAAAAAAAATTCAAATCCCTTAAAAAGTGCAAATTAGTTATCACTAATTAATAATTAAATTTTCACGTATGCCGTTTTCTATTATTAATTTTTCCATTTTAATTTTGTTTTTTTTTAAATTTAATTATCTCTTTTTAATAATTTAAAATTAACATTATATTCTTTTTAAAAAATGCTATAGCTTGATATATTAAATGTTATACAATGAAAATCAAACTCTTATGCCATAACTTGAAAATATGACTATATAAAATGCTATATACCTAATTTACACAAATAACATTCACTGGTCACTATTGTACGATTTTAACATGCAATATCAATCTTTTTGAGTTTGAAAATTGTATAGAAATACTAGTGAAGTTAAAGAAAACAATATTAAAACATCGAAATTGTGTGACAGTGATAAGAGGCATAACAAAACGAGATACAAGGAAAGTAAGCTCAACTATTTTTCAGGCTAATTAAGGTGAGTCAATGCAAACAACCAATATGTTTGTGCAAATGCTTGTATTGTATAAATGTATGTGAAAACAAGAAATTTTGTAACTCCACCTCAATTCCGAAACAAAATAAAATTAGTTATATGAATTATCAGTGTTTTAGGTCTGACTCGTTGTGATATTATAACTTTATATATAAAATAAAAACAAAATATGAGAACCACTCTGGTTGCTTTGTTTTTTCAATTGTAGTTCTATGTAAACATCACAATCTTTCTTTATCATAGTTTATCACACACAATTCAGTGGTCTGTTTTAACTTATTTTCCAATTTGTTCTATTGTTTGGTTTATGGACCATTCTATTCCCTCGTTCGATGACTTTAATTTTACCCTTTACCTATTCCTATTTCTGGATCCAAACGTGTCCCAATTTCTTTATATGGATAGCACATGAAGCTCTTTTTTATTTCCAAAAAGTATAATTGGAAATTGATTTTTTTGTTTTCATTTGGTGTCTGATATTCATGATATTGTTTATGAGAGAGTATAATATAATACAATTAAAGTTAACCCTATGAATCCCACCTCCTTCACGTCCCTAAATTAATGAATTATCGAACCTATTTTCTCTTTAAGATTTCAACTATACTAATATAACAACCAACTTATCTATATTAATAAATATAAATAAATAAATATAATGCAATAAACTGTCTCAAAGAGTTGAGTAATGTAGCAATAACAATTATAAATATAAATATAAATAAATAAATACAATGCAATAAACTGTCTCAAAGAGTTGAGTAATGTAGCAATATCAATTATAATCCAACAAGGAAAAATAGAAACCCAAATAATCTTTGGTAAAAACGAAACAAAAAAACTTAGCTAATAATTTGTGATGTGCGCACAAATATATTATTCCAAGATTTACAAATATATTACTACATTCAAAGAAATTCACAGGCTTCCAAATATCATAAAAGTCTTAAGTTTTTATGAAATTACATTTCTTTCGCTACAATATCCATCGTTCGCAGTTTTTATATTAGACAAGATTTATACCTTTGACCATTTATTTTTCACTGTATTTTCCCATAACTTTACGAATTGCTAGTGCTTCGTCGATGATTGTTTTAGGTTGGAAAAACCAATGTATATATATAAGATAAGGAGCAAAAGATGTTTGTGCCTTTTTCTTTACAATGGGTATCGATGATATTACATGTAAAAAAAGTGAGAAAAGGGAAAAAGGTTAAAGGACCAAAACTTTGAAAGTGAGACAATTGAAAATGGATCTTCCATACATGTTGATTTTGCTTTTTAAATACTTTTCCCTCATTATTTTGATCCCCAAATAAACAGACCCCCCAAATCTTCATTGGAACATACAATAACCAATGGATAAATATTTTACTCAATTTCTTTATCCATCCATCAATCATATGCTAATTTTAATTCAAAATTACTTTTAATTATTCGTTAAACATATAATATGGATCTTTTTTAATCCAATCCTTCCCCTTGACCCAAAATGATAAAGCTTGAGCGGCATTTTATGTGATATTAGACGTTTTAGACAAATACAAAAAGCGATAAGTAATTTTTATAATTTGTACGTAAAATATGAAAATTCAATTGAACAAGAAGACATTCACATACTATCATCTCTTTTATCAACCATTTTCTTATCGTCAATAAATTTTTTTATATTACTATTCAAATATCAAGAAGTAAACATGTCAATAAAAGAAAACGAAGAATATTCCTCTATTGTTAATATCATGTCTGCCATTAGGAACAAGTCAGAATTATGTGCTACAAAATGATAGAGTGGAATTTTTGCCTACAAAATTGACTATTCATATTTCAAATCCATGAATTTTTTATTTTTTTTTTAAGGTTAAAGGCACCACCCCATGTGGCCTTGGTGGCATCCAAATGCTTCAAAGCTTAAATACTTAAATATATAATGAAAATAATAAGATAGTAAAAAGTCCTCATGGGATACCTTCATTGGTTCAATATTTGACCCAATTACTTTATAAAAGATTGTTCTGAACCTCACTTTTATTATATCTATCATCACTCCCTTTTGTCCTCTCTACCAAAAATTAAAGACTGCACCTATAATAAAAAAAAATAAAAAATGAAGGGAATAAAGCAATAAATAGAAAAGAAAAAGAACAAACAAACAATAAAAGTTTAAATTAAAGAGAAAAAAATAAAGAAGGTAAAAAGAAAAGAAAACTAAAGGAGTTGATGATTCTAATGCCCCTTAGTAGAGACAAGCAATTAGTGGGATTCTCTGCCTTCTCTGCTCCACTTCAAATTACACCCCCTAAAAAATTAAATAAAATATTTATATATATAAAAAAAAAGATTTACCCATAATTTTTGTTCAATTTTTTTTCTTTTTCTAATTTAATACTATACAAAATTACAAAAAAAAAAAAAAAAGAGAGAATAAAAAGAGACAAGCAAGCAAAACATGTTCCTCTCACTACACTTCATCACGTGACCTGCACGTGACTGAATGCCATTGATGATGTGGAATAGATGCCTTGTACTTTTGACTTTTTCAATGGTCAATCAAACACATGGGAGTACAATAATGTAATGCTGCCAATCAATCTTCCTCGTCGTGTAAATCACGCGCTGGGGGTGAGAGTGGTTTACCTAAAGATCATAAATTTTGCGTTTTCCCGAGCTGGTAGTGGGGCTGTATGTCTTTTAGCAAACCCAAAACTTGTTGCATTCTAGGCCGTTTATTTGGTGCCTCCGCCGTACACAAGTACCCAACTCGAAGGCACTCCACCATCTCACTCACTGAGTCACCACCGAGTCTTAGTCTCGAGTCAAGCGCGTCAGCTCCATGTCCATCCTTCACTAACCTCCTCATCCATTTAATCGTCTCATCTGAGCCGATTTTCCCTGTCAATAGCTCCACTAATACGACTCCAAAATCGTACACATCCATTTCACTAGACCCCTCGGCTTGGTTCTGGCTCAATCCAAAATCGGCTATCCGAGGCTCAAAGTCATCGGCTAGTAAGACATTAGATAGCACCAAATGACCATGGACCACGGGTTTTGACTGCGCGTGGTGGAGGTAGGCTAGTCCACGCGCTACGCCAACCGCAATATGGTGGCGCGTGTGCCATTCCATTTTCCCTGGTGACGTAATTTGGGACCCGTTTTGTAACTCCCACGTGTCGGTTGTCCAGTCTTCCACGTTGGTGGTAGCAGTTGGAAGCTCGTGTAGCCATCGGTGGAGGTCACCATTGGACATGAATTCGTATAAGACTAGCTTCTCTTTCCCTGCATCAAAGGGAAGAGTATTAAATTAGCTTTTAATATGATTTTGACTGATAGAAAAAAATAATTGGATTTTATTTTATCAAATGGAGCAATTTTTTCTAGCTAGAAGAGTCCTCCAAAATTATTTGACAAGGACTTTGATAGTACAATTCATCAATCAATGCATGTCATGAAATAATTTTCCAACTTTAAGCATTTTCAATTGACAATGACATTCTTCTCAACCATTATTTTTTTCAAATATCCTGAAATATCTTTTTAATCTCCATAAAATAATACTTTATCGATAATATTTGTGCAACACATACATGATATAAAAATAATAATTTCAAAAAAAAATTCTATATTTAATTTAAAATAACTTTCACATATAGCAAATATAAAATTTCTATTTGTATGTTATAGCAAGATTTGCATAATTGCGCTCCATAGTAAATATATATATATATATATATATATATATAAACCGTTATACATATACAATTAAATCGAGTTGTATAAAATAAATTGTATAAAATAAGAAAGAGAGAAATTTTATACAACTTGAGTTGTATAAAACGAAAAAGAAAGAAATTATATACAATTTGAATTTGTATAAAACGAAAAAGAGAAAAAGACAAAAAGAGACTTGTGCAGGGAATATACAACTAATCGAATTGTATAAAACGAGAAAGAGAGAAATTATATACACTTTGAATTTGTATAAAACGAGAAAGATAAAATAGACTTGGCAGGAAAATATTTGTATTGTATAATTATAAGTGTATAGGACAAAGATATATGTATTTGCATGCGTTTATATAATTTTCTCTCGCTTGATACAATCAAAAACACAATTTATACATTTCTTTTATATAAGGAGAAAGAGGCGAGTGACAAAAAGCGAGCGAGAATATAAGGAAGACAGGCGACTGACAAACAATTTGCTATAAAAGACAAATAATGATAGCTAGCATATTTATTTTACATTATTAATTTGCTATTTTATATAATTATACGAAATACTTTTAATTTACCCATTAGTTATCTTATCCCGCAAACCAAACATACTGCAATTTTTCAGTATTTTTCAAATCCCAATCTGGCATAAGATTTCAAAGTTTGACTTTGTAGGGTAAAAAATGGACACAATTTACAAAGAGCATTAAAGGCACATATAAATTGAATGATGTAGTCATAGTACTAACATCCAAATAAGTCACGTATTCCTATTTACTGCTTCATCTTGTTGTATGTAATCATAACTACTACCTACGTTTCTATGGTTGCAAAGATTTCTGTCTCATTTACTACTGTCTGTCCTATTTTCTAATCCCATCCTCCCACGTGAATGCATTCAATATGCTCACCTCTACATATTTTTTTCTGACTCTTAAAAATTTAAATTATATCACATGAATTAACACGTACGGAACAGTAATAAGTGAAAGAAGATTTGTACCTGCAATGCAGTAACCAGAAATAGGCAACAGATTAGGATGCTTAAGCCTGGAGAGTTGTTCAAACAAGGCAATAGCATCATCATGGCTTAGTTCCCTAGCATGTTCCAAGACCTTGATTGCCACGTGGAGGTCACCTGGAAGTACGGCTCTGTAAACGGGCCCACACCTTCCTTCAGCTAACAATGACTCTTTTCCAAAGTGAGATGTGGCTGCTATCAGGTCTTTGAATGTTAGGTTCATCAATGGCTTCTCAAACATAACTACACCTGCTGAACTTGGTTCTTTTATGTCAGCAACCCATGAATTCCCCGACTCCGTTTCAAATGAAAATGGCCCTGATTTGTCCATTCTAAAGGGTATTTGTATTGGCTTTGAAATTAGCCATTTGTTCTTCCTAGCCATTTGTTTTCTCCTTTTGTATAGACACAAAATGACTAACCCCATGGCCAAGATTAGAAATGCTGAAGCAGAGGAAATAGCTATGGTTAAAACTTTCTTTCTTGATTTGGGCTTTTTCTTGTGTGTGTTTGGTTTGACAGGTTTGTGTCTCAAAGGCAACATTTTTTTGTGTGTTGGGGTTGTAAAGTTATGGTTTTTAATGTGTAACTGTGAGGAACTCTTGTGATTTGGTAAGAGATTCTTGATTTGCAAGTGCCCAGCATGAATGAAAGAAGAATTCCCAAATTTAGCAAACTGGTCTTTAGGTATTTCTCCAGTAAAGTTATTGAATGAGATATTCAAGAAACTGAGACTAGACAGAGGAGGAAAATCATTAGGAAATTTACCATCCATATGGTTGACAGAAACATCTAAATGCTTCAGTGACTTGATATGTGAAAGGGGTTCTGGATTACCATAAATGTTACAGCTAGAAATGCTCAAATTTTCAAGCTTAGTTAGGTTGGTAAACCAAAAAGGCAAAAACTTGATATCATTATGTGAAAGGTCAAGAGAAGTGAGATTAGGAAAACCATAAAAAACAGAGCCTAAGTTAGTAAACCTGTTGAAAGAAAGATCAAGTCTTTGAATAGATGATGATGATCTTGCTACAGCAACAGCTCCACCAAGCTTATTCTTTGACAAATTGACTTGAACCAAAGATGAAATGGACCAAAACAGAGGATGAACAGAACCCTTTAAGGAATTATTTGAAAGATCTACAGAATGAAGATGAGACAAATTTGTTAAGTACTTCCATGAGACTATGCCAGTGAGGTTTCTTGAAGATAAGTTAATTTCAGTTATTGGAGTGGAACAGTTTGAGTTGAACCAAGAGATGTTGAAGCCATAAACAGAAGTGAAAGCCTTGAAAACAAGAGATAAATCAAAATCTGTGTTGTTTTTGCAAGGGGATTCTGATTTTGAGAATGTGAAAAGAGAAAGGAAGATGAAGAGTGTGAAGAGGATTTTCATTTTTTGTTTTGTGGGAATTGAGATTGTTTGTTTCAGTTGGAAGTAGTTGATGTAAATGCCATATAGAGTTGATAAGAGTAGATGAATTAAGGGGTTTTCAAGTGGAGGTAAATAAGTCCAATAGAATTTGTTTTATTTATATATGGAGAGAGAAAAAGGAAACAAGTAATAATAGAGTTGGAAAAAGAGAGAGAGATGGACAAATATATGTGGATCTGTGAGAGGGTTTGTTGAACCTAAACTTCCTTTGGGTTTTTTAGCATAGAATTTTCAAACATTCATTTGCTTAACCAAATTCTTAAAATCAAAGGCGGA
The DNA here is from genome assembly GCA_016801875.1 of Solanum sitiens. Lineage (NCBI taxonomy): Eukaryota > Viridiplantae > Streptophyta > Magnoliopsida > Solanales > Solanaceae > Solanum > Solanum sitiens. The sequence continues at coordinate 2,378,787 of JABWTJ010000001.1, forward strand.
TTATGATATAGTAGTAGGACTGTTTTATTTTTAATTAAAAATTTTAGATTTGAATTTCGAGTATGAAGAAAATTTCATTGAACGTGTCAAGGTCCAGCTGTGTGATTCGGCTTTAATGAATTTTTTTTGTTAATTCTTTGTAAATAAAAATAATAAACCGAGGTAAGAGAAGGAGATTACGAAGGTAAATAGACAAATTCTCATTATGAAAATTTAGATAGTGAATCCACTTCATGGTAAAACTTACCCGTATTGAGCGTTTATACCAAGTCAATATATGCATGTCATGTGTTTAAATTTATAGTTTATTTTACTTCATTAAATCACGTAATGATGCATTTTATATTAATTTGATGTAAACACCCGGTGCGGGTAAATTTTTCCATTCACTGAGCTATTAAGATTTTTTTCTCTTTATTTTTTTTAAGTGAGGAAAATATTACAAGTTGAAACCAAATCCTCATAAACAAGTGTAAAAATTCGTATGACCAAACCAATTAGATAACTAAAATTCTCCATGTGATTGGGGTTAGTTTGAAATATCCTTGTAGGTAAAAATTTAACCTTAATTATCCTACCGGAAATAAACCTCACGTCAGAGATTATTCTTCGGTCTTCACCTATAAAACATCGCTAATATTTTTTTTTGAATAAATAAATCAATAAAATAATCACACTGATTGCAGGTAGAAACAAAGAAGTAAATCATGTGAAATAGTCACGAATGTAGTGATAAACATTATTTATAGCGTAAATTACATAAACCCCTTTAAATTCTTTATTTATTTAATGTACATATTAGTGTATTCGAGTTACATATTATGTATCCAAATTCTGAATTAGTTTTTAATATATTCGAGATATATATTAATGTATTCAAGACAGTATTTAATGTATGCGAGTTATATATTAATGTATCCGAATTTCAATTATTATATCTGACTTTTTTAATTTTTAAGGGATTAATATAATTAGAAGCTTATTAGGGATAGATTGTAATTTCATATTAAAACTATTTGGGATTATATCAGAGAGTTCGTATCAAATCAATAACTGTAAAATTGGTCTCTTTCATAAATATATCGTTTTATGAGTAACTTTCACATATGGCAAACATAAAAATCATATTTGTATGTTATAGACTTATAGCTATAGTTTGCATAATTGCGCTCCATCGCAAACATAAATATGTATATTTCGGTATACATATACAAAAGAAAACAGTTGTATAATTTCGCTATACATATACCAAAGAAAGCAGTTGTATAATCTGCTTTGGTACACATATACAAAAACTCAATAGTATAATCTGTGTTTCTATAAAGAAAGAGAGAAAGGCAAAAAAAGTCTGGGCAGGGAAAGATCGTATTTGTATAATCATAAGTGTATAGGACGAAAATATATGCATTTGTATTTGCATATATAATTTTCTCTCGCTTTATACAAATACAAACACAGTGTATACATTTGTGTTTGTATAAAGTGAGAGAGGCGAGTGAGAAAGGCAAGTGAGCGAGCGAGATCTGGGAGAGTGGCGAGCGAAATATGGGAGAGGGGAGAGGAGGAACAAATATATATGTATGTATACAATTTTCTCTCGCTTTATACAAACACAAACACATTTTATACATTTGTCCTTTTGTATACAGTGAGAGAGGCGAGTGAGCAAGCGAGATCTGGGAGAGTGGCGAACGAGATTTGGGAACGAAAATATAAGTATATATGCAATTTTCTCTTGCTTTAAACAAACATAAATGTATTTTATACATTTGTGTTTGTATAAAAAGCAAGAGAGGCGAGGGAGAGAACGAGAGTGGTGAGCGAGATTCACCTGGAGAGAGGTGAAATAGCAACAGTTTTCTATGGAGTACCCTAAATCAAACTATATTTACAGCATTTAATTTGAATTAATAATTTACTAGTATATACAATTTTTCCTTTTTTTATCATACAAATATTGGTGCATACAAATTTTATTTCATATCTTAGTTGTTTTATTCTGAATTAAGAATCTATCAAAAATAATCATTCTACAAAATAAAAATAGTATTTGCTATTTTATTTATATTCTATATTTTTAAGACGTCGCTTCTGAAATTACATTGATTATTATTACTACTTGCTAACGAATTTCTACTCCAATATTAAAACGCGTATTCGGTACCAAACGGTGCCTTGAGAGACCTAGTTTGACCTGTTTCTAATCCTTGTCAATTAATTCTCTAGTGACTCATTAATAAACTTATTAGGCAGAAATATATATTTTTTAATACATCAGTCATCACTATCCCAATTATTTGTCATTTTGTTGGCTGTTCTTTTTTTTCTTCCTGTTGGCAACTAGGCTAAAGTTACTCAAAATAAGATTATTGATATAGTAAATGATTAATTGCTCTAAATCTGTAATGAAAAATGTAAATATAATAATAACTTCAAATCCATTCTCAGCTTGTGTTACTTTACCAAAATAATTAGTTAGTGTTAATCATGTGAAGCTAATAATAATCAAATTAATCATAAGAGACATGAGTACTTGAATCTATTCAATTCTTTTATAAAATATTCTGCAAACTCTTTTTTAGCAAAGGGGTTTGCATCGTGATTGTTTCTTCGAATAGGATGTCAAATATTTACACGTTATAAAAGTCAAGCATATAATGACAATAATCATGCCACAATATTTTGAGAAAAGACCTTGACTCTATCAAAGTCATATAATTTGAGTAGACAAGTAATAGGAATAGTAAACTACAAACTCCATGTTTACGTTCATATTATATATATATATATATATATATACATATATAAAACTCCAAAAATGTTGAATTCAATGTCCCCAAAAATTATATGATGGACGAAAAATCAATTTGGAACGTACATGGCAACAAGTTTTAATGCGTACAATAAGGAGAAGCATCGTTCTACCCCGGGAAAAAGTTTAGAAAAAATTAAATAATTTTATTTCAAATTTCAAAATATTAATCATTTTCATAATTTGATTATATTAATAATAAAAAATATCTTATTGCGTTTCCTTGTTTGCCCCTCCAAATTTACTCTTACGACTCCAATCAATGGAACATGTCCAAACCATGATTCTACGTGGTGAATGTATTAGATAAGACACACGGTCAACTGAATTTAGTAATTTTAACCTATTTATTATAAAAATAAACAAGAAAATTGTGATTATCCACTAAAATATAATTATAACGAGTAAATATTGATTATAATTTCTACGAAATGTAATTATATATAAACTAGATAAGAATGTGCTGTTATATTATTATTATTATTACTATTAATAATTTCTGAGAGAATGATAATGTATAGGCAATATGATTTCACCTAACCTCGTGTGAAGCCAAACATACATTTCCAAATGGAATGACAACTAAGATTTTCGAATTAAAATTCAAAAAATTATATGTTATACCAACTATCTACCTGAAAGTGGATTCCCCATTTGGAGTCACTTATATTAAATTATTATATGCTACTTTTAATAAATTCAGGAGCATTGTTTCTTGCTTCTAATTATCACAGTTTGTGCAAATATGACCCCTTTAACCTGGCTGCTTTCAATAGTCAATTAATTAGTAAAACTTTGTTTTTTTCTCTTATTGTTTACAATTTTTTTCATTTTCTTTTTGTATAAGCAAGAGATGATTCAGTATGTAGTTATGTAATACAAAAACTAGAGAATATGTTTAACTGGTAATGTGAATTGTGATGGTATGATTGGATTTTAGGTTTGAAATTTTTTTCATATTTTTTTTGTTGAGTTTATTGCATGAGACTTGTCTAGTGTGATTTACTTTACTTTGTGGCTTGCGTACTACTATACTTAAGCGAGATTTATTTTATGCGCACTGCACTCATAGAATAACAATTGTAGATTTCCTTATCAATTAATTAAATATTCCAATAAATATATTTTAGTTGTATACATTATATTAATGTAATTTAACTTATAACGTATTAATTTATTATTTCTATATGCTTATAAATTAGTACTAATAATACCATAAAAGTTTGTCTGCAACTATCTTTTGAGTGACTCGAGGTGCAAATGTTTTACACAATCAATGTATAACTCTTAAATTGATCCTACTTGACTAGTGGAGTTCCTAAAATGTACTTCCTCTGATTCATATTACATGGGATTTTCAGTTTTTATAATTAGTTTAATATATATAATTTTGTATAATAAAAAAAGATGTTGTAATATTTTATTCTAACTAGTTTTACAGCTTTTTTAATATGTGTGTTTTACGTAACCAAAAAATTACATCAAGTAAATACCTACTATATGTAATGAAGAACAATTTAATGAAAGCAATAATATGAATCGGAAGAAATGCTTGTTTTTATTAAAATAATGAAAAATATGAAATAGTATCACTTTTGTCCCACCTTTTTACCTCTCCCTCAATTTTTGACTAATTTGTACCACCACCACCACTACTATTTTTTGGAAAAGATAGAATGTGAAAAAAATATATATATATTATTTTCACCTTTTACATTTTCAAAATACCCATCTTCCACATTCACTTAATATTATCCCACTTTGTTCATTCATAAATATTTAATTTCCTATTTCTTGTTAGATGTTTGACTTACTTTATTTTATTAGTTTCTCTTTTTTGCCTTGCAAATTATATTGGGTTTTGGTTTTTGGATTTGCAGTTGAACTGTTGAAGAAAGTTGGAGTTAGGTTTTCCATTTTGAGTTGCATCTACTCCTCAATCCTATGTATATTGCTATTTGGTTTGGTCAAATCAAGCTTTCACATAGCTTTTTTGATAGTCAATGTCATCATTCCCTAAGTATACATGTTCCAACGTGTACAACAATTGTGATTATGCTAATTCCAACTAAACAAACTTGAAAGAGAAAAAAAGAGATACAAGCCAATATTGTATTTGGGATGGGAAAGGAAGATGTCATAAAGTGTTTGATATATAAGGATTAATTTGGTGTGATCGTTTTTTTTTTTTTGGTTATTTTACTCTTACGTAATTAAATTTTATTTTATCGTTTATCCCATACCTTTTGTCAATAAGTTTTTGGTGTAGGGTATTGTCCTTGAAGCTTGAAGGTATATACATAGCTTGATCATTTGTCTCAAACTACTAGCCTGTTCTAAAAAGAAAAACATATTTATTTATTTGATTAATATTTAATGACACGATTTAATATTTTAATCATGTTGGATTTCAGTTATTTGGCAGAAAGTCTACAAAGATAACTCTTTTTTAAAGGTAGTTTTGAAATATTGCGAAGTCTTTTAATATTCTTAAATTATGAATCTACTCAAACTATTCACATAGAATAAGATGGAACTTCAAGTTTTTATTTATTTATGACAGATTACGAAAATGCACATATTTTGCTTTACTTATTTCCATTATCCCCTATTGCTTTTAAAAATCTCCAAAATCTCTTATTTTTTTAATGTATTTGAGCTGCATATTAATGTATCTGAACCAGTATTTAATGTATCTGAGCTAGTTTTTAATTTATCCGACTTATATATTAATGTATCCGAGACAATATTAATGTATTTGAGCTGCATATTAATGTATCCGAGCTTCAATTATTGTATCCGTTTTTTTTTAATTTTTAAAGAATTAATGAATTAGGAACTTATTAGAAATAGATTGTAATTTCATATTAAACTATGAGATTTTTGTAATTTACGCTTTATTTAAGCAAAAAGATATCATCTTTATTACTCATGACTTTCATTTAAGTTTAATGGGTGACCTTTGTTAAGTTCTAACATATATTTGCGCTATCTTCAATAATAGCCCAGTAATGAATTATATTGGGCTTTGGTGATAATCATCCAAGCTATTATTGGGCCATGGCCCAGTAAAGAATTTATTGGACTTTACTGTCAATCATCCAAAACTATTATTGGGCCATAGCCCGTAATGAAATATATTGGGCTTTACTGTCAATCCAAACTATTTGGGCCATCATGGACTTGAGTTTAACTGATTGGTCTGCAAATAATCCTCTTGTTATTAGCCCATTTACAGCTGTAACCAAACGGTTCTAGTACAAAAGTTCATTGGGCCAGTCCAATTGCCAGCTCAATCCTTTTTAGTCCAACCCATTTTCGCCCGTTAAAATTGGATTGATATGCGATCCACATTGACCTATGAAAAATCTTGCCAAATATTTCAAAAATATATCTTCTTCTATTTGATATGTTATGTGTAGTTATTATAAAGAGAAAAATAATTTTATTAAGTACAAAAATTTATTATTTAAAAGAACAATCAAAGCAATAACAACTAACACCTTGTTTGGATGGTTGTTACATGTTGTTTTATATTGTATTGTTAGTTTAAATACAATGTTTGTTTTGATTGTTACTTAAACTCTTTTTTATCTTATAGTATAAATCCATCGTGAGACAATGACGGAAAAACTCATGATCGCATCGTTACCATAATATTTTCTTCTCATTTTATTTTTATTCATTACTTATTTAGTCATAGTTATTTTTCATCTTTTACCCTATATTTCATAGTAGATCTACTATTTATCTTACTTTTCATGTAAGTTTATCATTCAAATTATGGATGTGTGACATTATCTAACGAAGGAGTATGATATAAAATCTATCCAAACAATGTATTCATTAAAACAATATGGTACAACACAATACAATACAGTATGATGCGATACATTATGAAATAATACGTAACAATATCCAAAATAAGTGTTAGTAAGAATCGGTGGGTTAAATTATGACGCTCTTTTAGAATAAATTAACTTTTGAATGAATGAATTATTTATTAACTTAATTCATTTCGACCTGTCTAAATTTGACATCTCCTTGTCTCAAGTATGTGTAGGTTTAGATTCTATTATTAGGATGGGCTTGCTTTTAGATCACCCATAACTCACAAGTCACAATCAGTTCTTAGTTGAAAGCAAAGAGTTTTAAGTTAAGCAACATGGATCAATAAAGTAAATGGCCCAAAACATAATAACTTTAATTTTAGAAGTAAAGCAGATCATAATGGTGTATGGTTAAATGAGACGAAAAGGTCAATCTTTATAGCCAAGTTTGTGAGTTTGCAAATAAGTGTCCTATTAGAGATGAAAATTTAGTATGTTTTTCAAATTATATCCTTATACTTCATTTTTTTTAATAATTTTTATTTTTTGAAAGTTATTTATGAAATAGGGACACTTTAATAAATTACACATTATATATTTATTAATTACTCAACGGTCTTTATTTAATTCTCTAAATAATTAATTCCTCAAATTTTCCTTCTTTAATATATAGAGTTCCTTTGTGTATAATAAGGGATAGTGAAACTTATTCATAAGCAATGGTTGGGGTGGTGCCGGGGATTAAGGCCGGAGTGTGGACGGTGGTATTAATATAATCATATATATTGACCAACATTATAATTAGCACGTATATACATTCAATATACCTAAATTCATAAAAAAGATTCTCAATATTATTTGCACTATTTAATGGTTTTATTTTTTTAATTGATTATGTGTGGTTAACTCACAAGTTTAGTTATTTGTAGCCACACATTATTTTATTGTTTAAAAATATAACCATAATTAGTGCCAAATAAGACTTGAAGTATGACTCTAAAGCAGGATCAAAGAAATATTCCAATTAAAGATAATAATTGTTATAGAAAAAAGAAAAAAAAACTCTTTCTGACCAAGTCTAGGAGGAAATCAAATCCTGCTAGTACATGAAAATTAATTCTCCATAACCTTGGTTGTTTAAAGAAAATCAAAGTAGTTTTACTGATTTTACTATTTATATATATATATATATATATATATATGTAAGTATGTATGTATGAAAAAAAAATTAACTTATATATTTTTTACAATTTTCTATATGCATAATGTATTTTTTCAATGAAGGATACCCAATTGACCGATTATGTATGGCTGCAACTAGTCGACTACGGCATGGGACATGACATTTAGGAGCTCGTTTAATTTAAATATGTTTAATGTCCTTCTCCTTCTAATAAATTTTATGCAATATAAATTCAAGCTTTTATATATATAAAAAAAAAAACTTCTCTTGGCATAAATTCCTTTTAAGAAAAAATTGTCTTTGGAAGCAACAGCTCAACATCTTTTGGCTACTATTACGCGTTCATTTTACATGACAAACACAATTAGCTGTTTCTTATAATTTACACAATGTCTAATGTAAACAAGATTTTTAATATTTGTCATACAAGTGGTTATAAGATCATTTTCACTAAATTTGATATTTTGTTTTGTAACTCTTTACGTACTATTTTTATAAGAGATTTCATACATTCTTGTACGTTAAAAAAAAATTAAGACAACTTTTTTTCTATTTAATTATTAAGTGATTATAGGAGATTATTTCTATGAAAACTTTGTTATCAGTTATCATAAGAAATCAATTTATTACACAGCAGTTGAAGTTCATACATAAGCATAAGAGAATGGATGTAACACCTTTGTACGTAGGTGACCTAAAAAATTAAACCAACGATTGATAAATGAAATTACGCAATGAACTTTGACGTAGAAATTAATTAATTTGTTTCTACCGGCATATTAAATAATCTTTATTCTAGTCATTTTATTAATCAAAGTCATCATATGAATGAAAAACGTTAATATTTATTACAGCTAAAAGTTATTTTTACCACATACATTAACTCCATCCTCAACCTCTCGTATTTATAATATTTATTTAGATTATATATAATTATTGTGAGACTGAGACAATATGTTTACTTATTTATTCACTTATTTTTCATAAAAATGAAAAACGTTCCTTCCATACCTAACACCGTACCCTTTGTAATCGTTGAAAAGTGTTGCAATAATAAAGTGTTTCCAAAGCTTACGTATCTATAAATCACAAACCGACCATAAGTTGACTTTGCTACTTTAATCTAATTTATCTATCCATAAATTATAAGAAGTGTGCAATATATATACATTGATGACTTTGGTTTCCTTAGTATTTTAATTTTATTAAGACATTGAAGTCCATGATCAGTGATAAAAGTCCACCATGGGAAAGTGAAATCTAAAGGATTATAAAGAAAATTACAAGTTTTGTTTTTCTGAATTAGGAGAAGTTGATATTGTATTTTAATTAATTTTAATTTTTCATATGACATACTTAAGATTATATGATATATATATGTGTATCACAAGATTAAAAAAAATTCTATACTTAAATTTCGTGTCAAGTCATTATCATAAAAAAACAAATTGAAATGAAATGAGTATCAGTTTAATGACTTTTATTTTTTTTGCCAAATCATAATTTTCTCAGACTTAGCTATCGTTTGGCCCAAATTTTCAAATATTATTGGCAACACATTTTCGGGTGAAGTTTCACCATGCGTTTGACCATTAATTTTGAAAGAAATATTTAATTTTTTTATTATAAAAAAATATAATTTATAATCATAAGTTCTAAAAATTATCAAAAATACCTTTAAGTTTGTATTGACATTTTTATAATGAACATGTTCTATTAAAAAATAATCTTATTACATAATTGATGACAAAAGAACAATAAATAACAATATGAGCAAGAGCAATACATTAATCGCATACTCAAATTTGTCATTGATTTAGAATGAATAATACCTATTAAAACAAATTGTTTTTTTTTTGGGCCATATGGATAGCAAAGAAGAATAGTTATTTGTTATTAATGAAATAATTTGTCCGATAAATATAAATTGGAATTAATAATTGATGGATAATTTGGTAATTTTTACATTTTAAAAGTTTCCAGATATTAAAATTAGTGTTTTTTTCTAGTATTTGAAAATTTGATACATTTGATAAATATATTCATCAAAAAATGACAAATTATATCTTCCAATTCTCCCCCAACTGCATTTGGGACCAATCGAATCCTTACTCCAGCCGTTGAAGCTCAAATGTGCTATCATTATTAAAGGGGATATTAAAGAATAAAAATAATGTTTTTCTTTTATGATCATTTTTGTAAATAAATCTAAAATAAATGTCCGGGAAAAGAAGAAAAACTAATTATTCACTAACCTTCATTATTACTCATTTTTTTTAATAAAAAAACAGATATGTCCACATCTTTATTGCAAGTGTACATAGAAGTGCTTTTACTTATTACACAAAGAAACTTGTCATAGCTTTGTTATTAGTAGGAGAAAAGAAGCCATGTGTGATTGATTAGCATTAAGTTTATATATGCTTTAAATTATTTTTCAGATAATTACTACACTATAATTATTAAGTAGGCGTTTAGTCATGCGATATCATATCACGATATGATATCGTGAGATGGAATCAACGTTTGGACATGTGATTTTACGCTGATTCCATCTCATGATTCCATATCATGAGATGTGATTTCATATTCTCCAAAAACTATGATATGTAATTACCATGTAATTTCATATCATGATTTGAGATATTTTAATACAAAATTTGATTCACGAGTTTATATTTTGTTAAAACAACCCCACATTTATATCTACTAACCATTTATTTCATATGTAAATAAAATTTATAATCACATCATTAGTTTTTAAAATTTATTATTCTCACCGACATAGAATTTATTATTCTCACCAACATATAGTTACTTTAACTCACACCAACCGAGTGTTAAAGTGATGAAATATTTATGATCCATGAGCATGAAAATGTAGTTGCTGATGATATTGACCAACAAATGGCTCAAAATAACAATTGGTTCGTCTTCCCGGTTGCATAATTGAGAAATGCAAGTTCAACTAGAGAAAATTATTTGTACTGTGTGGAAGAATTATATTAAAGACTAGTACACTACAATTTATGTTCAATTTTTTATTATTATATTAAAGTTAGATGAAACAATTACTTAAGTGGATAACAAATAGCTTTGTAATAATTTATTATGCGATTTTATAAATTTTTATTTATTTGATAAGATTGAATAAACAATTGGGGCTATTTTAATAGTTTTACAACTTATGGAATATTTATGTTTATGAGAAAATATACAACACAAAAATTTTAAATCACATGTCCAAACAAAATATCAATTTCATCTAATGCTTCCATATTATGATATCGTATCATAATATCATATCGCATGACTAAACGAGTTTTAAGTTTAGAGAAAAAGTGAAGTCTTACATCTTGATGAGAATATTTTGCTTTTCCTTGAGATATTTATGTTTTTCATACAAAACAAAAAGAAAAAGAATGAGGACCAGAAAGTTAGCATATCTTACTAAAACCTTTTTTATTTTTAAAAAAAGGTAGAGATAAGATGTCAAAATTTCAGGAAAGAAATAGATGTGACACAAAATCATGATAAAATATTACGATATTGCAGTCTAAAATGATAGTTTTAGTCTACGTTCATATTTGGCTTAGGTTCGTACATATTTAATTTTGAGTGTATCACTATAAGAGACATATAATTTTAGTAAATGTAAGTTGAAGAGTGTAGATGATTCAACATGATAAAACTCATTCTTTTATCTCCTAAAATGAAAACAAAGCAATTGTAGATAATGTGTGTAATATAAGATGATTGAAATCTCTTTAATTTGATATATCACTATTAAAATGAATGAGAAATTATACGGTTAAACAAATTCATACTATTTAATATTCATTATAATTATTTTTTGCTATAATTATCACTACGGCTAATATTATACATTACGCGTAGGCTGACTTCGAGTTTGTATAATTAGCCACATTTGTATTTGTATAAATTGTTAGAATATACAAATACATATGTATAATATAAAATTATCTAACCAATATACATATACAATTCACTCTCCCACTTTTCCCCCTCTCTCCTCCCTCTCGCAATCTCGCTCGCATCTCTCCTCCCTCTCCCAATCTCTCTTGTCACATATACAAATTTATATATATAATATACAATTATCTAACTAATATACATATACAATTCACCTCTCTCCAATTCTCTGCCCTCTCTCGCTCGCCTCTCTCCTCCCTCTCCCAATCTCTCTGCTATATATACAAATACATATGTATAATATACAATTATCTAACCAATATACATGCACAATTCACCTCTCTCCCACTTTTTTTCCCTCTCTCGCTCGCCTATCTCCTATCTCTCCCAATCTCGCTCGTCTCTCTCCTCCTATAACATGTAGTTACGAATTGTAATTTCAAACTATAGTTATAGAGAGTAATTAGGCTATTTTTGAGTAGCTATATGTGAAAATTTCTCTGAAATGAATCATACAATGTGCAAATTTCTACTTAATCGAATTTTAATATGAATATCGAATAAAAATAATAATGAAAAATTGTATGTGTCATGTATTAAATGTGATACAAACTCTCCATAGACGAACGCTAGTTCTATTTATTTTTCTCACTCAATTTCAACAATAGCATGTTTCAATTAGACTTAAAGAAAGTGGAGATACACAATCCACAAAATCACGTTAATCATGAAAGGTATATTTTTTTTGAGTGTAAAATAAAATTCATGTCTATAAAGTTTAAAATACTTAAATAGATGATCTGATAGAATTTGATTGAAATTGTGTAAAATAATTACTATTTAAAGTTAAAAAAAGAGTTGACCATTTGAAGTTTTACCTTATGGTTGAGGCTTTAAATTGCGTTTTTAAAAACAATTCAAGAAAGAGAGTATTCAAATTACAGTTTCAGATCAAAATAAACACTTTTTAAACCATATAATGTAGGACTGTTTATATGAAACATAACTATATTTCTTATATTTATGAGATGTAGGATTGTTTATATTCACAAGCATATTAACAGTAAAATGCATTTTGTATAGTTTATGAATTAGTATATTCAAGCGGAGTTTATCATGTGCAACTTTAGCGACTGTAAGCTACTTATTCGCGCATATTATAAATATATTATATTTGCACGTGTAATAAATATATTATATTCGCACGCGTAAAAATATCTCCGCATTTAATAAGTATATTTATATGGATAAAATCCTAACTATTGTAATTTTTAAAAATATATATTACCGTTATTTCAAGTAAATATTAGGTGTTATATAGTTTGTTGTGTTACCTAATTTTTCCAAAAAAAAAAACAAAAAAAACTATTGACCCAAAAATAGGATATTCCATCCAGAAATTTCCTTCAAAGAAAGAACACACACCATACATCTTCAAAACCAATTAAATCCATCCACGTAAAAACAATCACATGTATATCACGTGACTCTAACACCATTTTTTTCTTATTGTTTAAAAAAGAAAAGAAAAAGATAAACACATTAATATATAAAACTTTTTTATTATATTCACGTAGATAATAGTATTTTGAAACGTCCTTAAACTTTGACAAATTAATTTTATTCTTTAATTATTGAAAATATTAAATATATTTTTTATTTAATTAACTAAACTTATATACATATTAATATGTTATATGATATACCAAAAAAATGGAGATAAGTATTATAACACTTCTAAACTTGATAGAAATTTAGAATGTGTTTTATTTATATTACAAAATTAAAATAATTACTTATTCAAAAATGAATTTCTTTATAAAACCCTTTTTAACTTTTGATAATTAACTTGTCTATTTTTCCAGCTGTGGATTCTCCCATAAAGTTATATAAAAATGCTGTTTATACGCATCACCCGCACCCTCCGTTAACCCTACACCACTCAAATCTATAGATATAGATATAGAGTATACGTACAGGATACAGCTCTGTACACAATCATTTTCCTTCAAACCTAAAAATAGCTCAATAACATAAACATCTCCAACTACACGACAGCCCACCATTTCAATGGCAATTTCTCCTCAAAATAACCATTATTTAGGATGACTCTCAACTAATCCTATTGATCTTTTTTGGCCTTCCCTTTCCCCCTTTTTTCGCAAATCTTCAAACGACCCTTTCGATATTTTACCCCTTTTCTTTTCTTTTTTTTTGTTGCAAATTTTGAATTACCCATCTGATATTTTGGCTTTTTGATCACAATTTGGAAACACCCGTTTGATAAAGTTTGGTTCTTTTAGGAAATAGTTCAACTATACATATTTTTGGTTAAAAGTTTGCTGAATCCATGGCCGGCATCGCTACCGCCGGCGACACCAGCACGAGTACCAGCAGCAACCTAGCGCCGACGAGGAGTTTAAGCAAGAAGGAAAATCAGGGGCTTCTGTTGGGCAGGTATGAAATTGGGAAATTACTAGGGCATGGTACTTTTGCTAAGGTGTACCATGCTAGAAATGTGAAGACGAATGAGAGCGTAGCGATTAAGGTGATTGATAAAGAGAAGATCTTGAAAGTGGGTCTTATTGATCACATAAAACGTGAGATCTCAATTCTCAAGAGAGTTAGGCATCCAAATATAGTTGAATTGTACGAAGTTATGGCTACCAAAGCCAAAATCTTCTTTGTCATGGAGTATGTCAAAGGCGGTGAGCTCTTCAATAAGGTTGCCAAAGGCAGGCTTAAGGAAGAAGTTGCTCGGAAATATTTCCAGCAGTTAATCTCTGCGGTCGCTTTTTGTCATGCCCGGGGTGTTTACCATAGGGACCTAAAGCCAGAAAATATACTGTTAGATGAAGATGGGAATGTCAAAGTTTCTGATTTTGGCCTTAGTGCCATTTCAGAGCAGATAAAGCAAGATGGGCTCTTCCATACTTTCTGTGGTACCCCGGCTTATGTGGCGCCGGAGGTGTTAGGAAGAAAGGGTTATGATGCAGCCAAAGTAGACATTTGGTCATGTGGGGTGATACTCTTTGTGCTAATGGCAGGGTATTTACCATTTCATGATCAGAATATTATGGCTATGTACAAGAAGATTTATAGGGGTGAATTTAGATGTCCCAGGTGGTTTTCACCTGAATTAACTCGGTTTCTAAAGCACCTTCTTGATATTAATCCCGAAACTAGGATTACTGTTCAGGAGATTATGAATAATAGGTGGTTCAAGAAGGGTTTTAAACATGTTAAATTTTATATTGAGGATGATAAGCTGTGTAGTATAAATGATGATGAGTATGGTGGGATTGATTATTCATCTGATAGATCAGAGTCCGAGTCTGAAATAGAGATCAGAAGGAGGTCAGCTACTTTGCCTAGGCCAGCTAGCTTGAATGCATTTGATATTATTTCATTTTCCCGTGGCTTTGATTTGTCCGGTTTGTTTGAGGAGGGAGGAGATGGGGCAAGGTTTGTATCCGGGGCTCCTGTGCCCAAGATCATAAATAAGTTGGAGGAAATTGCTAAAGTTGTGAGCTTTGCAGTAAGGAAGAAGGATTGTAAAGTGAGTATGGAGGGGTCTAAGGAAGGTGCAAAGGGGCCGTTGACAGTTGCAGCTGAGATATTTGAGTTGACGCCATCGTTGAGAGTTGTTGAAGTGAAGAAGAAAGGAGGAGATACCTTGGAGTATGAGGAGTTTTACAACAGGGAATTGAAGCCAGGATTACAGAATTTAGCACATGAAGTTGGATACCCTGTTGATTCATCATATTTGCCATCAGATACTGAATAGAGAGAGAAAGGGAAAAGGGTAAGCTCTTTTCTCCTTCCTTTTTATATCGTTAGGTGCATTTGTATAGGTAGCACTTTGTGTTCTTTGCACTTTTGCATCTGTTATTAGCTCATGTTCAAAGCTTGTCAGATCTTGTAATTTCTGTTCTTGTTGTGGTATGTTATATAATCTAAGAAATGAGCACATCAGTGTCTCGAAATTGACTTGTTTTTCAATCTTCTTTTATTTTCTGTTTCTAGTAATATTCAGACTCTAATTAAAGAATTTGGCACTCTATTCCTATGAGCAAATGCTTGGCTGTAGTAGTCTGCAGCTTGTGGAAGTGTGATGTTATAGATTGAGCTTCTCAACTTCTCTGTAGGAAGGACCGCATTACAAATTGAGCTTCTCAATCTTGTAAGGCCAGTTAATAAGGAGCAATTCTGCTAATAACATCTGCACAATAATTTTTTATTAACTACTCATGGGTTGAGCCACGGTAAGTTTTTTGATGCTTGCATTAGGATAAGGCACAAGCTGCTTACATTGTGGCTCTTGCTCAAACTTTATATGAATGCAGGATGCTTCGTGCACTGGGCCGTGTTTTTTGTTAACTACTCAAAAATTGTCCGATCCTTTCCCCAGCACATATGGTCTTTGCAATATAATGAGAAAATAAAGAGAGTTTTAAGTTTTTCTTTTCTTGTTTTGGTTGTCGTGTCTGGATTGTCTGATAAAATGGAAAATCATTCATGAATTGTAATCTGCTTCTTCTCGTAAGAGTATTGCCAAGTTGATCAAAGCCAGTAGAACCTTGATGATTGGAATTCGGATCAAGGCTCTTATAGATCTTCTTGAGGATGTTACCTGCCAAGCTTAATCCGACAAACCTTTCTGGATGATTAATGCTCGTCATTAACCGTTCTCTTATCTTCCCTGCTAGTTTTACTGGTCAATCTGGAGTTTCCCTGTGAGTTTGTTATATTTGCATTAGTAGATCTTCTTCAATGAAAAAGGTAAAAGAAGAACCTTTTTTTTATCGTTACAAAAGTACTAACTAGCCTGGCAATTAAATGGCCGTTTTTAACCTTTGATGGGTTTAGGTACGTCTGAGCACAGGGGGCAACTAAGGGGAAAACATTTTAGTGAGGTTTGTCCAGATAGGTTTATTTGTGTGAATGTTTTAGGGCACAGTATCTGTGAAGACGATTGTTGTAGATTTATAAAAATCAGCTCTTTGATTACCCTTGGTTGGTGTTGAAATTTGTATATATGGCGCTTAGATCATTTTCCTCGATCTTTTTCATACCTTGCAGCCTAGATTTTTACCAAGACCTGAAGCGAAAGTTTTGTTTCTTTTGATATTTCAAATTGCCTCTTGCTTTTCCCCAATAGATGGGAAATGCTTTAATGTTGAATGATGTAGGAGCAACATAGCTGAAAGTGAATAAACTCATAGGTGTATGCTTTCAATTTGACTAGCATGTTCCAATTCTTTGAGGCACCTTCTGGCTGATGTGGTAATAAAATTCATTTTACCTTAAAAAGAAATAAAAAATTGGTTTTTGATGATCTCTCATTAGTGATAGTTCTATTGTTTCACCATTAGGGGATTGATTGATTATCTTATGATAGGAATATGATGCAAGATCCTGGATCTAAGGGGCATATCTTTATCACTTCTTATGTTCGCATATGCTGTATTCTGTTATGCTGTGTCATAGTGGTCTTTTGTTCCTTATTATGTTAAAAATGAGCATCCTGATGGTTGTTTTAAAAGTTAGTGAAGGGCTCGTCCTTATTCGTTCTTTCCCTTTTTATATTCTTTTCTTGGTACTGCCATTTGAGCATTGTTGACCAACCTTTCTCATATAAAAGAATATTGTTTTCTTATTATGGCCAGGTCATTCATCACTATGATGCTGGTGTGATTAATTAAATATTTAGCCGTGGTTGGTACTGAAAGACGTAATTGCTCAATTTGTATTCTGCTACAAATTGCCTGAATTTGGTCACTTGTGATTTCTTTATATAATCTAGTTATTGACCTATTACCAATCAACTGATGACCCATCTATTTATGTACTACTTTGAGTAAGCACTTCAGCTTTCATGGTCTAATGGTCATGGTCTGTCTTAGCTAAGCACATTGGTTTCTAATTGCTAGACCTCACTTTATGCTCTTTCGCGTATTCACTTATTGCTAGATCTGTGTGATTGAATTGGCCAGCAGGTTCTAATGATTTGGTATCAATTAATGGGATGCCAAACAAAACTAGTCAGGCATTCATAGTCCTCATTATTATTCAGAAAATGCAGTTCAATAATACTTTTCTGTTTGTTCCCTGTCTGTTAGGTAACTATGGACATCCTAGGGACAGGTGGAGGCTTCTTGCACTCGAACGAAGACCTCCTGAATACCAAAACATGCCAAGCCAGACTGATGGAGCGCCATGCTAGTGAACCCTTCACATGAGTTGATGTTCGTAATCAAGATTTCACCAGTTCGTAGTCTAATTGTATATTAGTAGTCCCGTCAACAAGGCCATCCAGTTCGGGTTAGTTGATGTAGTATACTTACTCAGAAATTCGAAAATGGCATAAGAAATTGTCAAAGTCCAGTTTTAAAATATCAAAAATAAA
This sequence comes from Solanum sitiens, assembly GCA_016801875.1. Taxonomy (NCBI): domain Eukaryota; kingdom Viridiplantae; phylum Streptophyta; class Magnoliopsida; order Solanales; family Solanaceae; genus Solanum; species Solanum sitiens. The sequence continues at coordinate 2,396,954 of JABWTJ010000001.1, forward strand.
AATAAAAATTGCAATAATGTATTTGGACCATAGAAAAAAGAAGAAGAATAAATCTGGACCACTGTGTAGTGAATGATTGAAACTTGAAAGCTTTGTTTATTAAGGCAGTTCACTAGGTGTTGCTATCAAATGTTTTGTCCTCTTACCAAAATTCTGAGGCCTGTTAGATTAAAAGAATCTATTTGTAGTCAATTTTATTTTATTTTGTGGGGGCTATTGGTATCTAGTTTTATTATATGCGGATCTTATGGAGCACCGTACAATTCTTTACTAATTTAGAAATTGTAAGCTAGAGATAAAAAGAGAAAAGGAAAAATAGGATTTACATACATGTGGTGCAAAATCATTTACTCTGGGCTCGTTTGGTAGCTGATTTAGATATGAGTTACGCTCACTAATAGTTATCATGTTCGAATTACATTTTCCATAGTTCATATGCTTAATATTACATTATTTTGTTTTCAACATTAAATATCACATAAATTATGTGAAGTACAAAACTGGAATAAAAAAGCCCTAGTACTAATACAAATGCATTATTTTATACGAAAGGTTATTATAAAATAAAAAAGCATATATTAAAAATATATAAATATTATAAGATCTAGAGACAATTGATTTTATCGTATAAACTATTCCTACGCTATAATTTGCAAATAATTAGCATGTGAATCAGACAACTCTCTTTAGGAGTACGAGAAGAACAATATAGTTTGTCCTTTGGTTTATGTTATTATATCGCCGTTTATGTTTTTAATTTTTCACCTTAAGTATTTCGTCTCATCTTCTTGGAACATCCATAAAAAAAGATCAACATGACGATTAAATAAAAGATCTCAAGTATGATCTATGCAAATCGTATCTCTTACCAACAAAATATTAGTGCGTTTATTTTTTAAATTTTATTTAATTGCCCAAAAGCATTTCTCAATATAATACTCCAAATTTAATACTATTATAGTACTATTTGCTAGACTAATCTGATTGTGGGGAGTATTTGTTTTTGATTAATCTTACGTATTAGATACAAATTTAATTATCTTTGGTTCTTCAATGATCGGAAACAACTTTTTTATCTCTACGAGATAGTGATAAGGTGTACCGTCCCTAAACCTCATTTAATGGAATTTTGATCGGGTATATTATTATTGTTTGTTTTTTTTCCGATTGTTTTTACTTAGCAAGTGTTCATTACTTCTTTATGCCAAAATTTGTATTTACACAAGTATATACATCTTTTTTGTATTTATAATTTAACATATCAAGTAAAAACATATATAGGTTTAAGCTGAACTTATTAAATTCGTTCTAACTTGTTTCTACAATCTCAAATTAGAGTAGAAATGAACGTTGTTAACATTAACTTTCATAACATTATGTTATATTAGATATTCTTTTATAACCATACTAAACAATTATCGGCATTTAAGTATAATATCTTTTGATGATGATAGGATATAATATGATGGACAAGATCCGTTATTTAAGGACTGAACTTTGTAAATTCCTATGATTACTCTTGCATATGATGTGTAGTTACTAGTTAGTGATTTTCTAGTCCTTAATTCTGTTTTAAAAAATAGGTAATCCTATAGCTGCTTTTCTTATTTAAATTAGTGGAGGACTGGCCCCACTCTGATTCTTTTTATTTTTTGATATTTCTTTATTGAAAGGCACAATTGCTCAATTTTTATTTAGAAAGTGATATTACGTATGATGCAAAAATATAAATTTTTATGTTTTTTGAAAGAACTATTTATCGCGAGGGATAAAAATTAAAGACCATTACTAAGAAGGGGTAAAAGTGTCAATGATCCCATCTTAGTATTTTGGACAATATACCTGCATATGTTGAAGTCCAATATCAAGAGTGTAGCTATTTCCGAGGTCCAATATACTGAAGCCCAAACCAAGAACAAAGAGGGTGACTTATTAAGTAATAATACTAAAGAATCATGTGCTAGCTTTCAAGTTTGACATGGACTATTTTTTTAAAAAAAATTGACCTTGAAGGTTCAACAATGAAGTATGCGGGAGTTAAAAGTTCAAGACTATAAAGTCTTGGAACAAAGATTACAGTGAGAAGACTTTATGATATTTTCTTGATAAATGTAACATCTTCTTTGTAAATGTCGTCATTCTTATATTTCATATAGACACAATCAAACATCTCTTATAACAATGTTGTTTGTTTCATACCTTTTGATTGTTATAGCATTATTATTAAAAATGATAGTTATTTTAAAAATGTCTTACCGTAGAATATTCGATAGCAAGAAAACTCATTTCATTTGCATCTTACTATTCATTTAATAAGAAAATTCTCACTCTCTCTATTAAAAGTTAGGGCTTCGTCTAATCTGTCCTGATTTTTTCTTCAATTATCTGTATATAGACATATATAAAAATAAATCTGTTTCGCGGACTTTTACAAAGTTACTGTTAGCTTTATATTCTCGTAACAAAATATGAGAAGAAAATGTAATAAAAAGACTCAATTTCAAAAAGAATCAAAACGAATTCTCACGGGAGTGAGAGTAGTAATTTGAGTGTTTCTTCATCAAATATCCATTTTTTCAAGATTATTTGGAGAAATTTCTTCAACATTCATTTTTCCAAACATAAAGAATGCAACCGGTACTTGCGTTCCCCATAACGTTCTTCTTCTTATATTTTTGAAATTACCGGTGAAGGATTTGCTTTGACTGAAACTATTGAATAAACGTTCTGAGTTTTTAACGTTGTATTTCATTTTTTTTTATCTCAACACGTTAAGTTCGAACCTTCACATCAGTGCAAGAAGTTATAGCTTCTTGATGAAGTTCACAGAATCGTTAAACAATGCTCTTAACTCGTCGAGTTTTAGGGTGGTAGGTTCAATACATAGGTTGGTCAACCTCGCTACTATATGTTCCCATAAATGGAACTGTATATAAAATTCATTCACATATTTGAATCCTATGCGAAGATACGACTACATTTTTAAGTCTTATAAAATAGTCAGATTTATCACGTATACAAATTTTATGCGAGTTCGAGTGACTATTACAAAGGTCTATTCCGTCAAGTTAGAATCATAGAAGGATGAGAAGATAAGTGTCACACCTCTATTGTATTTGTTTTGATTGTAGAATATTACTTTGTTTTTATTTTTGTTTTGGATATGTTTCATGATATTTGTATTGATTTGTTTACTATTTGGGTTGTTTGTATTCATTTTATGTAATTTTTAATTATTTTGTTCCTAAATTTGATGTTTGAAACATTGTTTTTTAGTGTAAAATCATTTTGTTTCAACTTGCTTTATTGAATTTCGTGCTTGTATTTGGTGAATGTTTAAAAGATTTCCACTACGTTACTTTAATTTGGTGAGTCTTTTGAAGCTAGATCTAGAGAGAACTTTGGAAGAAAGGTTTTTGTATTATTGGAAGATTGCTTATAACTTGGTTGATGCCTTGCAATTGAATGCCCCATTTATTTATATTACAATCTAGAGGCTAAAAAGTAAATAAAAATAACTTTATAAGTTCCTAAAGTATTTACATTTTGATCCACATTCTAGTATTTGCTATACTTTCTAGGAAATTCTATAACCTTGTTGAAATATCTTGGGGATAATAGAGTTCTCCATAAGCTTTTCCTCGACTCTAGATTATTTTCCCCTATTTCAGTGTCGAATTTGACCTATGAAGTGGCGGGACATGACACTCACCCCCACCTGTTTATGCTAGGGTGGGCATAAATATCGAAAAATTGAAAAACCAAACCAAATCGAATTATCTTGGTTCATTGGTGTCGGTTCTTCGGTTCTTTATTTTTGGAACTTTGATTCTTCTGTTCGGAGTTCGGTGTAAGGGTCTCAAAACTACGGTGCACCGAAGAATCAAAGTTTTATTAAATAAATTTAAAAATATTTAATTATATTGCCTAATTAATAATACTTATACATTTTTACTCGAAATATTTACATGACCATTTAAACTTTTTACTTCAGCTAGCCCTTTACGACAACAAATTATTTTACTGATATAACATTATAATGACAATTAAGTCTGGAGCTATTGTTGTAGCAAATGCTTGTTAGCTTGTTAGCTTGTTAGCTTTTGTTCATAGTAGCAACTAGCAAACACTGGTTAGCTTTTGTTCATAGTAGCAACTAGCAAACGCTTGTTAGCTTCTATTTATGTACCTTCTCATACATTGTGAGTCCTTATATTTGCTCTCTTCTTTATTCATTAGAGAAACAAAAAATAATGTCGCATATGAAACTCTTAACACTTTATCATATTTTTCACTTTATTTTTGTTCACATCGAAAAACTGATTAAAAAATACCGAACTAAACCGAACCGAAGTAGAAAAAATCAAACCGAACCGATCTTAGTTTGGTATAAATATGGTGCACACTTTTCTAAAATCGAATACCGAAGAATCGAATCGAAATTTGATTAAATCGAACCGAAAAACCGAACGCCCACCCTTATTTATGCAACGATCGCAGGGAACTGTTGAAAAAATTCCTGGATTCGGTCCTTGAGTTGCCACTGTTGACACCCAATTTGGACTTTCACAATACAAATTAATCATTGAGCTTCTTAAATTTCAAATGATTTGAGATAATTAGTTTTTTATAAAGTTCAAAATATATTTCAAGTTATTTTAAATTAATTTTATCATTTTTATAATTTTTAAATAATCGATATGTTTTATATAATTTGATAAATAATTAGCATATTTTATAAATATTCGAAAATCATCTCAAAAATATTTTATTTGAATTAAATATTTGGTCAATTAATTTAGTTATATAATACTCCTTCCGTTTAAAAAAAAATGTCCTATTTCCTTTTTAGTTTGTTTAAAAAAGAATGAACCCTTTCCTTTTTTGGCAACACTTTATCTTTAACTTTACACGTGACATGTTTAAGACCACAATATTAAAGGGCATTTTGGTACATTTGACATAACTTTAATTTAGAACCACAAGATTAAAAAATCTTATTTCTTTTCTTAAACTCTGTTCCAAGTCAAACTAGGTCATCATTTTTGAAATAATTAGTTTATAATCAAGTTAATTATTTTATTTCGATAAAATTAAGAAACTTGTTAATTAATTAATATCAAATCGTCTTATTTAATTATGAGATAATTGTATAGAATGACAAACTAATAATATAAAATAAATATAGTAGCTACCCTTTGATTTATTTATGTTCCATAGCAAACTGTTTGTCAGTCCCTCTCTCCCTTATATTCTCGCTCGCCACTCTCCCTCTCTGGCTCTCTTCCTGTCGTTCGCCTCTCTCACTTTATACAATAGAGTTGTATAAATTGTGTTCCTAATTGTATAGAGGTTGAGAAAATTGTATAAACGCATGCAAATACATATATCTTCGTTCTATACACTATTAATTATACAATACAAATATTTCCCTGCCCAAGTTTCTTTTGCCTTTCTCGTTTTATACAAATTCAAATTGTATATAATTTCTCTCTTTCTCGTTTTATGTAATTCGATTCAACTGTATATTCCATGCACAAGTCTCTTTTGCCTTTCTCGCTTTCTCGTATTATACAAATTCAAATTCTATATAATTTCTCTCTTTCTCGTTTTATACAATTCAATTCTGCGTTTCTCACTTTCTCGTTTTATACAATTCAAATTGTATATAATTTCTCTTTTTCTCGTTTTATACAATTTGTTTTACCCAATTCGCTTCAATTGTATATGTATAGTGAATTATACATATATAAGTTTGCTATGGAGCACAATTATATAAATTTTGCTATAACATACAAATATGAATTTTATATTTGCTATATATGAAAGTGACCATAATTATTAGCTGAATCTATCCTAACTAACTCAAAATGACTAAATTTTTAATCCCCTTCCAACCGACCCAGCCAGCCCATTCTTAATTCAAATACCCAGCCCACTAAACTCAATTCCAAAGAACAGAACCCAGCATCCCTGCCAGCGTCTTCTCCAGACGCCCAAAGCAGTGCGACCCAAATCGCGCGAAACCGACCCGAGTCCAGCAGCGACGTGTCCTCTCCTACAAAGACCGTTCGAGAATGAGCTAGGTGTTGCCATCATATTTTCTTGACAAATGTAATATTTTCTTATTAAATATCCTTATTGTTATGTTCTTAATTCTATATAGACACAATCAAATATTTTTATAAAAATATTATTTGTTTCATATCTTTTGATTGTTATAGCAATGTTACTAAAGATGATAGTAGTTATAAATATGTCTTACCGTATAGAATATTCGATACCAAAAAAACTCATTTCATTTGCATTAGATTCATCCAATAAGAAGAAAATTCTCACGCTCTCTATTTTAAGCTAGGGGCTTCGTCAATATGTGCTGAATTTTTCTTCAATTATCTGTACATAACCATATATAAAAATAATTTTGTTCCGCACACTTTTACAAATTATTTTTAGATTATATTCTAAATATCAGATCATAAAGCAGCGGAAAATGTAATAATAAGGGGAGAAAAAGATACAAGGATAACTGACTTCATCATCATATTTTTTTTACTTGAATTCAATTGAGATCTATTAATATACTCTAAATCAATCAAAAACAAGAAAATTCAAGATATCTCCAGTTACCCCTTTCTCCCCCCTTCCCAAAACAAAACAAAAACAAAACAAAATATAAATACAAACAAGAAAGAAATGAAAATTTTCATTATAATAACAATCAAAAAAGATGATCAAATTATTTCTTGATTTTCAACTTGTTGTTGTTGCTGCTGCTGCTGCTGTTCACCATCTTGCCATGTCCAAACAATATCTTTAAGTGAAGTTTTCAATCCCTGATCAAAGAATTTCTTGTATTCCATTGTATCCCCTGATTTTTTACTCACTTCCACAACATGAAAAGAAGGCGTAATTTCGAATATCTCTGCATCAATGGCTAGTTGCCCTTTTCTTCCTTGTTTGTTACTCTGCATTGTTACTGTACTATCTTTTTTCATTATATTAAAACTCTCATGTGAAGCTACTTCTTCCAATTTTGATACTATTATAGAAGCTGGTTTTTTCGCTGTGAATCGCCCTTCTGATCTTCTCTCTTTCTCCTCTTCGAATAATCCAGAAAGATTGAAACCAGGGGAAAGAGAAATTATATCAAATGCATTTAAGCAAGTAGGCTTCATTGTTGTCGAATCTTGATTTATTGGGGGATTGGAAGGTCCCTCTCCATCTGAATTATTTTCCTCAATATCGAAAACACTACGAGGGGATTCACGTTGATCTTTCCCTGGATTTGGGGGTTTTTCAATTTGTTTGAATCCTTTTTTGAACCAATAATTCTCCATGAGCTTAATTAAGGTGATTCTTGATCCTGGATTTGGATCAAGAATCCTTGAGAGTAGCTTTCTTACCTCAGGATGGAACCATTGTGGACATTTGAATTCTGCTTTGCTTATTTTTTTGTACATTTCCATTAGATTTTGGTCATGGAATGGCAAATAACCTGCTAACAGGACAAATAAAACAACACCACATGACCAAATATCAGCCTTTTCACCATCATAACCTCTCTTATTGATCACCTCTGGTGCAACATAAGCCGGTGTTCCACACGTTGTGTGGAGTAGACCATCTTGCCTTTTCGAATCGAACAATGCACTCAGACCAAAATCCGAGACTTTCAGGTTGCCACCTGTTGCACGAAAACATAATTAAGTAAATAAAAACGTGCTTCTCTTATCAAAATTTTAAAACTATACCTTCGTCAAGGAGGAGATTTTCAGGCTTGATATCACGGTGATACACATCACGGCTATGACAAAAATCGACTGCAGCGATTAATTGTTGAAAGTATTTTCTTGCAGCATCTTCTTTAAGTCTGCCTTTGGCAACCTTATTGAAAAGTTCACCACCTCTAACATATTCCATGGCAAAGTATATTTTAGTTTTGCTAGCCATAACCTCATAGAGCTGGACAATATTTGGGTGTTTGATTAGCCTCATGACGGAGATTTCACGTTTCGTTTGATCAATTAACCCTACCTTCATAATCTTCTCTTTGTCAATCACCTTAATAGCAACACTTTGCCCTGTTTTGAGATTTCTAGCATGGTATACTTTGGCAAATGTACCCTGCCCAAGCAATTTCCCAATCTCATACCTTTGCATCAAAATATTGCCTTTCTTATCGTTCTTCGTAGTCATCCTGAAGAAGAAATTGGCAATACAATTGAGACAATTTTTTTTAATATTGTCGAGGATTCATTGTCATTGTGGCTTAACAAAGCCTATCGTAATCTGTTTGGAACAGAGGCGTAATTATTGTATGGAAATTACGGAGCCCTTTTTGTTATATTGAAAGATTTGGAATATTGATATGGAGGAGACAAATTAAAAGGGAAAAGAAGGCCAAAAACCTTGCCTTATTTGTGGCAGGGTTAGAGGAAATGCCTATAGGAGAAAAGTACTCTCAATTAGTATGGAGAAAACTTATGGCAATAAATGCACTACATTTCATTGTGTTTGATGCATAGGGGAAATTTGGTGAAAGTTAGTTAAAGATATGACCATATACTAACATGCATTATTCAGTTTTCACCTCTTATTTTCCTTTTTTTTCTCCCCATGCCTCAACTACCCATCATAAATGGATTTTATAAAATACTTAAAATATATTAATTTCATGTGATTTTATCCCATTTCATAAAAAAGAAAGAGGTACATCTAACTATAACTTTCACCATTTTAAACATTAAGAGTGTGTTTGGTACTGGAAAATGTTTTCCAATTTTCTCATGTTTGATTGGGATAAAAGTTTTGGAAAATGTTTTTCAAATTAACTAATTTTCCTCAAAATTAAGGAAAATGACTTTCCTTAAAAAATTAAGGAAAACATTTTCCAAAACTCTCCTCCAATTTCAAATTACATTTTTTTGGGGAAAAAACGACAATTTTAGAAAAATATTTTCAATTTTAAAATTTTAATTTTTTACCCGATCCCTGACCCCCCCACCACCAACCCCCCCCACAAAAAATAAAATAACTTTGCTTTTTAAAAATATTTTCAACTTCAAAATTTTATTTTTAAACTCATACCCCCCACCCACCCCCCACCCACCCCCACCCCACCCCAAAAAAATTAATTTTATTTTCTAAAAATACTATCAACTTCAAACTTTTATTTTTTCACTCCTACCCCCTCCCCCCACCCCCACCCCCACCCCCACCCCAAAAAAGTAATAGTTTTGTTTTTAAAAAATATTTTCAATTTCATAAATTATTTTCTAATCTAGTAAAAATAAAAGATGTCTCTCAAAAAAATTTTTCATTCATAAATCAAACACTAAAAATCATTTTCAGAAAATATTTTCTACTCACCAACCAAACATGAGAAAATAAGTGCAAAATCCACTTGTTTTCCAGGAAAACATTTTCCATGGAAAACATTTTCCATGGAAAACATTTTCCTTCATACCAAACACACCCTAAGTCTAGCTTAAAGTCATAAGATAAAGTACTTTATGGTTATTAAACGGATGAGATGAAATTTGTGCGTTATTGGTGTGGTTTAATATGTTATTTATAGACATTTTAAGTTATTAATGAGAATTACTATAGACAATTACATGTTGTTATATGGTATGAAAAGAAAATTAAAACTCGCGATTCTAAATTGATATACTGAATTCATGACATCGCTACTATACTAGTACTATATTTGCCCTAATATTTTAGCATTAATCGATTGTTAAGGAATCAATATTGGACTCATCACATCTGAGTTAAGATATAATTAAGTAGTTTTATGAAAATAGAAGAAAATAGATTGAACTTTTAAAAGAGGAAAATACATATTAACTGTGAATCACATATATATTATGGCTGGTGGAACGGTATCTGCTAAGAAGTTAGTGGTGGACAGAAAATTGATATCCATTATCCACAGATGCATGCATCTATAGCTAAGATATGAAACGCAAAAAAAACCATGAATTCTTCAAATTCATCAATTCCTATTTTCACGACATGTGTGTTTTTTATGTCTACAGATATAAGAGATGAACAAGGTGTTGTTAATTATTAAATGATACTATATATATTGATACTTTCTTTCATTTCTTAGGTATTTCTAAATCAATGATCATGTGCTTCAACGATTACTTAAACATTAATATTTCAAGCAAAAGAAACTAAAACACATAGTAATTTTCGTAAGATTCTAGCGCTTTAACACCACACAAAATTAGAAGACATTTTATACGTGATTATAATATTCAAAAAGTCTTTTTGTTTGGCCATCCAATAAGTTAACAGGTCGGTGGGATCGAGTCACATCAATATTATTTGTAGACCAATACAATGTGTACACATATATTGGAGGACAGGTATATTAAAGTTGAACATATGGTGAGCCCACCTTTTCATGTGACTTATCAATAATGTTGAGCAGTATGCATTATCATGCAGGTATCGATCGATACCATACAATTTTTAGATACATATATTGGTTATATTATATGTGGCTGAAGGAAGATGAAGTGGACTAGTGTCTGATGCTAGTGAATCATATATCTTTGTCACTATTAAGGCTAATTAAGCATCTCACAATTCACTATGTTACGTTACGACGTAATTTATTTGAGGCTGTTATCAATATAGTCAACTAAATAATGGAAAACATAAATTATGATAAAAGAAATTAAATGGAGTAATTGAATACGTGCAACAGTCATGCATGTTCCTATATAATTAGTGTATGATCAGAACTTCAGCAAGAAAAGAAGAACAGAACATATCAACTTACATGTGCTTAGTTGTGTCGAATGGAAAGGATTTAATTGAATTTGAGTCGATTAAAATGAGTTAACCTTCTTCTATTACATTTTTCATGTGTCTTCTATGTAACATCGATCCCAATTAGGAGTCACAAACGAATAGATTGAATCGTATATGAGTAGATTAAAAATGGATAAATACTTTATTCAATTCATATTTTAAATAGAGAAAAATGAGTTATATAAATATTTATATTAGAGTAGAAATCATGATAAAAGCCTCAAATATAAAACCTTTTACTCCACTCCACCCCCACCCTCCACACAAAAAAAATTAAAACTTTTTAAATTTTTTTTAAAAAAAAATTAATTTTTTTATTAGCCCTACCCCTACCCTGGCCCCCAACCCCCATCCCTCGGTGCCTCAAAGATTTTTTTTTTTTTTTAAAAAAATTGTTTTCTTACTACTGCCTACCCCGACCCCGACCCACCCCAGCCCACCACTAATCCATTTTAAATGAGTTAGTCACCCAATTCTTTTAAGATAGATAAATTTGAATAGCTATCCATATAAATTATTCATTCGGTAAACCTAATTTCAAATAAGCTTTGGATGAACATAGCATAGATAATTAGAGGCAGAGTCAGAATTTTAGATCAGTGAGTTTTAAATTTTAAAATTGAATAACAATCTTAGATCTTAACTTAAAGTAACAACCATTAAATTTTGAACATTTTTACTATAATCTTCAATATTGTTTTAAACAAGTGAGGTTAAAGTTATTAAATTCACCATAAATATTTAGGCACCTAAAATAAATATTTTACTAGTTTCACTATAACCTTGAACCATTATTACCCGTTTGTCACCAAAAGTTAAAATTTTGAAAAGCAAACGCAACAATCATTTTAATAATGAATTATCAATTATGTGAGATAACCCTAGAATCAAAGATTAAAAATTAAATTTTGAATAGATAATCATACCATGTAAAAGCAAACAAATAAGAAAAAAAGTGAAAAAGGGGATACAAGAATACATACCGAAGGCTAGATTTAGATCAACAATAAAAATTAAAATCGACTTTGTAAAAGAAAAAAGAAATTGGGTTAAACTTTTTTGAAAACAAATGCTTTTTTCCTATTTTTTTACATTTACATATTTTTAGTTTTTCTTTTATATAAACCCACATATGAAGTTATCCCAAAAATAACTTCATACCACAAGTTGCAGAACGATTTTACTGGGTGCAGATATACCACTAGACCAATATTGTGCTTTTGGTTTCGCAGAAAACATATATGTATATACATTTTATTTTATATTTTTATACAAATATAGGATTTACGAAAGATTCCGAAACAGTAGCTCCGCTCCTGTACATAACGGACACTTAGATATGCAACGACTTCTTCTACAGATAGAAGAAAAAAAGCACGAGTGGTACATGCTAAACTTAAAGCAAATGTCATCATTTGGTCACTATTTATAATTTATTTTTATTTTCAAATTTTATCTATATATAATCTTTTTGATAAAATATGGGACTATCAGCTAACATTATAAAATTTAATATATTTATTTCTCATAGAAGTATTAAATTTTTTTAGAAAAATCTTTTAGACTAAGATCTAAAAGAATTATGTGGAAAAGAAAAAAACTGACGGCTGACTTTTTTTTTTTTTAATAGATAGAGTTGTCAAAAGACTATGGTTAGTCTTTATCTCCATTACAACAACTATGGTCACGCAAATACCACTTTTTTGAGGTCACTATATATATTTTGTTCTTATTTTTTAATTCTACCCAAAACTTGTGTGTTTTCTCATAAAATTTTAAGTTAGCTTTGAGACTAAAATCCAAAAGATTATTTATTGTAAAAATAATTGGATTATCTAAAAAAAAAGGACATCTGCTGAAAACTTTTGTAATTTGTAATTTGAATAGAAGTTGTCAAAAAGACAAAAAAGGTAATTAGGCTTTTACCACCATTACAACGAAAGATGAAGAAATAAAGCAGCTGAATCAAAATGGTAAATACTGATTTATTCTTAACTATTGATTTTGGGTTCAAGTTTCTTTGAATATGAATCGTCTTTTTTTATTAGGAAGTGTTATATCCTAATGTGATACTTTGCGCTTTTTATTAGTGAGCCTTATACTTCTAATGTGATACTTTCTTGTGGAATTTTGAATTTAATAGGTTTCAATTTATGTACTTGGATATGAGTCATCTTTTCTATTAGGGAGTGCTATACTCAGTGTGATATTTTTCAGAATGAATTTGAATTTAATAAGGCTTCCGATGTGCGTATATAACACTGAAAATAAAGCACCTAGAAGCAAAACAAATTCAAGCATCAAACCAGAAAAATTAATTACTCCACTTATCAAAAACTAGTACTACTATTAAAAGCAACATAAATTCACCCACACATGTTTATTTTCCCTTCCCATTTATTATCAAAAACAAAAAAGAAGTAGCTAAATTGATCCCAATTGTACTACTCCTGTTTATGCTGCTGATCCCTCTTCTTTCCCCATTGTTGCACACAAAACCTGATCTTCTTAGCTGCTGCTAAGTATTCCACCGCCTGAACCGGTTCAAGTATTTTCACTATTTCCTTCAACGTCTTCATCCTCAGTTCATCACCTTCTTCAATTACATCCGCCATGTGTCTGCTATGTTCATCTAAAGCTTCATCTGCATTCTCACAATCATGTCCCTCTTTTTTAATCTTCCCCGTGAGCGGTTGATCCACTATGTCCTCTTGTAAGCTAGCCAATTTCGTTGAAATCCTCCTCTCTTCTCGAATCGTCTTTCCTTGCAACTCGTCAATCATACTCAACTGTTTCCCAGTTAACTCGCTGAAATCCCCGCTTTTGATCCCATCAAGGCACTGATCAGCTATCACAGATTCCTCCACTTCGCTGAGCGCGTAAATCAGACGGATGAATGAAGAAGGCCTGCACCCACCGATCCAGAGTACCGAATTCTCTAACGTGGTACACGTGGCTGGTGAGAAGAACGGGTACACGTCAATTCGGGCTAGGCGGATACGGTTGTTAGAGTGCTCTTGGAAATGTTTTATGATTTTTTCAATGAGTTGTTTGAGTTGTTGTTCGTCTATTTCACCGTTTTTGGCCTGAGCTGAAGCATGTTCGAGTTCGGTTAGTTCTTCGTGCTGAATACTCTTCCAAGCACATTGTAAGAGTTCTTCTTTCTTACGATCACTCTTGTTTGAATTACTTGCCATTTTTCTCTCTTTCTCAAATGGTTTCAGTTATCGAATTATCACTGTGTTATATGCATGAAAGAAGAATATATATATATATATAAGCCCCGAGGATTAGGGTCGAAGTAAATCGAAATTCCATATGAATTCCCATCCTAACAAAGAACAGACGAATAGCACACCGCCCTCCATTGTCTTAATGTGAAAGTATTTGATTAAAGACTGACATACTCTTTTTTTTAATATCCTATTAATTTCTTTTTTTTTAAAAAAAAATGAAATGATTATATTTTTAAAAATAAATTTTAGGATTACCAAGCATAAAAGTTATATTTGTATGTTATAACTATAGTTTGTATAATTCGCTTCATAACAAATTTTATATTTGTTATGGCTATTAATATGTATATTTCGGTATACATATACGAATCGATTATATAATTTGTGTTTGTATAAAGCGAGAAAATTTATATATGTATGATTATAAGTGTATAAGACGAAAATATATGTATTTGTATATATTTTTTTTTCTCGCTTTATACGCACAAACACAATTTATGCATTTGTGTTTGTATAAAAAGTAGGCGAGTGACAGTGATCAAGATCTGGGGAGTGGCGAGCGAGATTCTCTGGGAGAGCGGCGAACGAAAAGATATGTATATATACAGTTTTCTCTCGCTTTATACAAACACAAATACTTTTTATACATTTGTGTTAGTATAAAGTGAGAGGGTGAGATGGGCGAGGAATAGACTGCCGAGCGAGATCAGGAGAGTGGCGAGCGAGAGATTCGGAAAGGGAGGCAAATGACAACTGTTTGCTACGAATTATAACTAAGTCAAACTGTGGTTATTCTATTTAATTGAATCAATATTTTGCTATTTTATATAATTTTTCTTTGAAAAAATGATGTTTAATCATATTATTATTAAAAGGGATTAATTTATATGTTATTTTTATTATTGAAGTGTTAATTTTAAAATATTTAAAAATTAATTTACTTTAAACGAAAATAGTCTGACAATTTTCTACGAGTCCAACCCTGAATAGACACCGAAATATATGTCAATTTTGAATTGTAAATTGAAAAATATATTAGATTCTTTTCCATTTCCTTATAAATAAATTTAGATAAAAAAAATATTAAATAAGAAAAAAAAAAGGAAGGGGTTGTGGTGAGTGGTGGGCGTGGAGGTGAAATCAGAGGGCTGTGCCTTCCAATTGAAGAATTTATGGTATCTAACAGAAACAGAAACATAAAAATCAGCGAACTCCGGGAATTGATGCCTTTGCCGAGTAGTGCCAACCTTAGTATGCAGCTGCATCAGAATTCACTAACTGATCTACTTTTTGATTTTTCATTTGGTTCGGTATCCAGTATTTATATTGAAATTAAATTAAATTTGAGTTTACATCAAAAAGTTCATATAAAGGTAAATCGGTCCTAACAAAATAATTTTTGAATTCTAGGAATTCAAATTTGACACCTCCAATTAAGAATGGAGGAGTACTTACCGCATTATCAAAGGATTGTCAAAAGAGCAGCTTACGGAGCAGTTTGTTGGAGTAACTTACCAATCAACTTCAGTTGTCCTTATTATGACTATACATTCATATATCAAATTAAAAAAAGAAATGATCTTTCAAAAATTTTAACATTTTTTTTTGTGAATCAATTAAGCAACATATTTGATCAAATTTTTAAATGGGTTAAAATAAATTAAATTAATAAATGACGGGTCTATAACCCACCAAACTTGAGCGGCCTAAACTAAGTCATATTTTGATAGACAAACTTTGCCACCCCAACATGTGGCTAAAGTTTTGAGACTAGTTTTGACGAGGAAAAACGCTTAGATTGCTAGTTTGCTACACATTTATAAAATTTGAAAAAGTATAAGATTATTATCTTACGTTTATAGAACTTTAAATTAATTTAATCAATCATTTTCTCATAAAATTTTCAATTTGTTTGAGAAAAATCTTTAAGACTTAGATTTAAAAAATTATCCAATAAAAAGGATGAGGGAACTTTTCTAAGTTGTCAAAAGACTATGGTTATTGGTTAGTCATTATCATTTTCTCCCCATTACAACGACTAACGGTTACACAAATTTCATTTGTCCATCAGGTCCCTGTTCATATTTAGTTCTAATTTTAAAATTTTGTTTAAATATAGGGCTGCTCTTATGAATGGGCCTAGACCGGTATTGACAAAGTAGTCCAACGCTGGACTAAATAGCTGTGTAGGATTTGGGTTGATAAATAGAAACTTGTGAGATTTATGCGTATTATGATCATGCTTGGGCAAAGTTTGTATCTCTCATCTTGCTTTTTCTAAGACTAGTTCTTCGTCTCCTTCTTCAGTCGATCGTAGTTCTTACTTCCAATATTTTTGTATTCTGTTTGGGCTTTTGCCTTTAGTTGTTATATTTACTCGGTGGAATTGTAATTAATGTTTAGCCTAATTAATATAGTTGAGAAACAAGTTAGAATTATCGTTGAAATTGAGTTCATTACAGGTGCGTTCTAGTAAAACTTTTGTAATTGAACAGAAGTCGTCTTTATCCCCGTTACACTTCCAATAAATGTTGAAGCAACAATGAGGCACATCGCATATGGAGCTACATTTGGAGTAGGATGGAGGAAACAAACTGGATGCAGCAATTTTGTTCTTGAGATGGACTCATTAATCATCAAGGATATGGTTGCTGGAAAGAATAAAAACAACCTGAAACTGAGGTTTATTACTGAGAATTTTGCAATAAGTTTGAGTCATGCTTATACTAAAGGGGTGCACTGCTTCGGAGAAGCAAATCAGGTAGCAGATCAGCTAGCAAAATATATTAAGGCTGCACTATGATATCTAACTTTAACAACTTACCATAAATATTATCAAAACTTAGTACTACTATATATAAAGCAACATAAATTCACCCATACATGTTTTTTTTCCCCTTCCCCATTTATTATCATTAAAAAAAAAAGAAAAAGAGTACAAATTATAAATTAGTAGAGTACTACTCCTTATGCTGCCGATCCCTCTTTTCTCCCCATTGTTGCACACAAAACCTCATTTTCTTAGCTGCTGCTAAGTACTCCACCGCTTGAACCGGTTCAAGTATGTTCAAAATTTCCTTCAACGTTTTCATCCTCAGTTCATCACCTTCTTCAATTACACCCACCATGTGTTTGCTATGTGCATCTAAAGCTTCATCCGCTTTCTCACAACCATGTCCCTCTTTCTTCATCTTCCCCACAAGCGGTTGATCCACTATGTCCTCTTGTAAGCTAGCCAATTTATTCGTAATTCTTCTCTCTTCTGCAATCGTCTTACTTTGCAAATCGTTAACCATGCTCAACTGTTTCCCACTTAGTTCGCGAAGCTTCCTGCTTACGATCCCCTCAAGGCACGGATCAGATTCGTGGGCGTCAGGTTCAAATTCGGTAAGGGCATAAATGAGTCGAATGAAAGAAGAAGGTCTACAGCCAGCGATCCATAGGATTGAATTCTCCAAGGGAGAGCACGAGGCGGGTGCGAACAATGGAGACACGTCTTTTCGGGCTAGATGGAGACGCTTGTCAGAGTGCTCTTGGAAATGTTTTATGACTTTTTCGATGAGTTGTCTGAGTTTTTCTTCATCTTTTTCATCGTTATTGACATGACCTACAGCATGTTCGAGTTCGGTTAGTTCTTCCTGTTGAAGACTCTTCCAAGCACACGCTGCGTACTCTTGTTCGTTATGATCAGTGTTGTTTGAATCAGTTGCCATTTTCTTTTTCTTATATTCCAAGTTTTCTCATGTATGTGGTAAATATATACTACTCATAGAGGGATATATATATATGAGAGAAGGACAAACAACAACTGAATAGCTAGCACCGCCCTTGTGAAAGTGTTTGATTAAATTTATGACTTTCTTGTGGCATACTGTATTTACTTTGTCTAGTTTTATTTGTTCGGGAATTAATTGATTAATATTTTTCTAATCATATTATTATTAGAAATGGGAAACTTTTACATATAGCCACTTAAAAATAATTAATTACTCTCTATAATTATAGTTTGATAATTACAATTTGTAGCTACATGTTATATAGAGGAGAGAGGCGAGCGAGACTGGGAGAGAGAGGAGAGAGGCGAGAGAGGGAGAAAAGAGTGGGAGAAAGGTGAATTGTATATATGTATATTGGTTAGATAATTGTATACTATACATATGTAATTGTATATATGGCAAGAGAGATTGGGAGAGGGAGGAGAGAGGCGAGCGAGGCTGGAAGAGAGAGGAGAGAGGCGAGCGAGATCGAGAGAGGGAGGAGAGAGGCGAGCGAGTGAGGGAAGAGAGTGGGAGAGAGGTGAATTGTATATAACTGTATATTATACATATATATTTGTATAAATGGCAGCGAGATTGGGAGAGGGAGGAGAGAGGCGAGCGAGATTGAGAGAGGGAGGAGAGAGGCGAGCGAAATAGGGCAGAGAGTGGGAGAGAGGTGAATTGTATATGTATATAGGCTAAAAATTGTATATTATACATATTTATTTGTGTATCCTGGCGAATTATACAAATACAAACATGACTAATTATACAAACTCGAAGTCAGCCCACGTAATTAATGTATAATGTTAGTCATGAGTGGTAATTATAGCAAACTATAGCTATGATGAGTAATTAAATAGTATAAGTTTGCTTATCTGCGTAATTATCCCATTAGAGGGGAAAAGGGATTAGAAATTGTGATTTATGTAGTATATTTTACTCTTATGTATTTTTAAAATAGGGAAACTTTCACATATAGCCATTTAAAAATAATTAATTACTTTCTATAGCTATAGTTTGATAATTACAATTTGTAGCTACATGTTATATGGAGGAGAGAGGCGAGCGAGACTGGGAGAGAGAGGAGAGAGGCGAGAGAGAGGGGGAGAGAGGTGAATGGTATATGTTTATTGGTTAGATAATTGTATATTATACATATATATTTGTATATATGGCAAGAGAGATTGGGAGAGGGAGGAGAGAGGCGATCGAGACTGGGAGAGAGAGGAGAGAGGCGAGCGATATCGAGAGAGGCGAGAGAGAGAGGGCAGAGAGTGGGAGAGAGGTGAATTTTATATGTATATAATTGTATATAACTGTATATTATATAGATATATTTGTATAAATGGCAAGCGAGATTGGGAGAGGGAGGAGAGAGGCGAGCGAGATCAAGAGAGGGAGGAGAGAGGGCAGAGAGTGGGAGAGAGATGAATTGTATATGTATATAGGCTAAAAAATTATATGTTATACATATTTATTTGTATATCCTGGCAAATTATACATATACAAATATGACTAATTATACAAACTCGAAGTCAGCTCACGTAATTAATGTATAATGTTAATCGCGAGTGGTAATTATAACAAACTATAGCTATGATGAGTAATTAAATAGTATAAGTTTGCTTATCCGAGTAATTTTCCCTATTTATTTAAATAAATGGCCCGTAAAAGTTAATTGGATTAAAATGAGTTAGGCTCAATTAAGTTTGACTGAAATAAGCTAAATTGAGTAATGATTCAGTCCAACTCTTTTTTTAGGCTCAAATTAAATGAGCTAAAAATGAGTTGGGTTTAATGAGTTAGACTCATAAGGTGCATTCTAGTAAATTTTTTTTAACCCCTCTCTCGGGAAAGCTTTCGTCCTTTTTGCTCTCTTTGTAATTCAAACTTATAGTTTTAAGATTGAAAGTGAAGAATGTTTACTATCCGAGCAACTTCCAAATAGTAACATTTTCAGTATCATTTGAGAGGATTGCCGGGTGAAAAATTTTGTGATTGAATAGGAGTTGTCTTTATCCCCATTACAACAACAGATGATGAAATAAAACAAGCTGATACAATCAAAACCAAATTCAAGCATCAAACAAGAGAAATTAATTATCAAAACTTAGTACTACTATAAAAAGCAACATGAAACTCACCTATACATACTTTTCTTCCCCTTTCCCATTTATTATAAAATAAAAAAAAGTACAAGTTATAAATTAGTACTACTCCTTATGCTGCTGATCCCTCTTCTCTCCCCATTGTTGCACACAAAACCTCATTTTCTTAGCTGCTGCTAAGTACTCCACCGCCTGAACCGGTTCAAGTATGTTGGCTATTTCCTTCACGGCCTTCATCCTCAGTTGATCAGCTTCTTCAATTACATCCGCCATGTGTCCACTATGTTCATCTAAAGCTTCATCCGCTTTATCACAACCATGTCCCTCTTTCTTCATCTTCCCGGCTAGGGGTTGATCCACTATGTCCTCTTGTAAGCTAGCCAATTTCGTTGAAATCCTCCTCTCTTCTCGAATCTGTCTTTCCTTGCAACTCGTTAATCATGCTCAGCTGTTTCTCAGATAGTTTGCGAAGATCCTCAGTTACCATCCCTTCAAGGCACGGATCAGTTCCTTGGACTTGGGGTTCGAATCCACAGAGAGCATAAATAAGTCGAATGAAAGAAGAAGGTCTACAGCCAGCGATCCATAAGACCGAATTCTCCAACGGTGAGCACGTGACGGGTGCGAAGAATGGGGACACGTCTTTTCGGGCTAGACGGATACGGTTGTCAGAGTGCTCTTGGAAATGTTGTATGATTTTTTCGATGAGTTGTGTCAGTTTTCTTCATCTTTTTCACCGTCTGCAGCATGTTCGAGTTCGGTTAGTTCTTCGTGTTGAAGACTCTTCCAAGCACACTTTACATTTTCTTGTTACTCACGGTCAGTTTTTTTTGAATCAGTTGCCATTTTCTTATTATTATTCTTTTTCAATAATGATAATTAACTAACAAGTTGGTATACTCATGCAGGAATATATATATAACCGAGGGGTGGGGGAAGACATATAAATCCCGATTAATAGAGAACAAAAACAACCGAATGGCGCCACCACCCTCCGTCTCAATTCATGTAAAGTATTTGATTAGACACTAAAATAAGACATGTATATCTCCGTACGAATTTTTTTTATTATGTATCAGCTACTAGTTGTATGAGACATTATTTAATTATTTTTTTATTTGGACTGGTGGGACCTACACTTTGTTTTTCTTGTTTGCCCCCTATTTCTCTTTCTTGTTTTGCTCTTTCCATTTTCTTCTCATTTTTTTTTTCTTTAATTAATTTTGAAACCAATTTATTTATGAAACCCTTTAATTAACCTCTTTTTACATATGAAAATAATTTTTTACTTATTTGTTTTGATCGACTTCTTTTTAAAAAATAAATTATTTTATCATTAAATAAAAAAACCATGAATATACAAAAGCTCAAGTTAATTCTTTAAATGGTCACTTATGTTATAAAAATTGACCACGAAAATTATTTATATCTCTTTTCTCTCATTTTTTGTTTATTGTTCTTTAAAAAACTTCACCTTCATATTTCGTATTATTTAAACTTCTAATTTTAAAATTTATCTAAAAATTATTTTTTTAATTATATTTAAAAATTGATTTGATCATGAAATTTGAAATACAACTTTTCAAAATTGAAGGTATATTTCGAATTATACGTCAATATAATTTTTTTTAAACTCATTTTTCACTTTTGATATTATTTAAAACATGAATGTGATTTCTATTTTTTTATATAAAAATAAAAAATAATTTTATTTTCAACTCTTGCTCTATATAACAAGTGTTTCTCTATTCTTTACAACTTTTTTTTATATAAATTTAATTATATTGCATTAGAGATTCATTTTACTAAATTAGTCGTATTTACCATTTAAAATTATGTTAATTTTTAATGTCTTATGTAGTTATGATAAGAATATTATTTTGTAAATTTTTTTTTTGTTAAAACAAAATAAATAAATAAGTAAGATATATTTTCATCTATACTGAATAAATTTAGGATAGTAATTGCATATAATTTAAGATAACATAAAATTAGAAAAAAGAAAGGGAAAAATTAGAGAAGTACATGGCAAAGAAGAAAAAACAAAAATGGATCCACATATTAGAATATATCTATAATAAAATAATGTCTTATACAACTAGTACTAGTTGTACCTCATACATAAAAAAAATAATCAGCCCCTGCGTGTAGCTTTTTCTAAATAAAGTAAGAGAAAAAAAATTTCTTTACATATGTAATCACTTTTTATAAATAGTTAATTTATAATATTATTTTCTTTTATTTTTATGAGTTATTAATTTTGAAAATATATTTTTGACCAATTTAAAAAGATTAAATAAATGATTCATGTTCATTGATTAAACTAAATAACCAAAATAGAGTAATTCATATTTACTGATTGAAAATTTGAGTTTCAAAAAAATTAAATAAAAATAGAAGAATAAAGTTAATAAGATTGTGCTAGCACCTACACATATCTATAATATATATGTCATTTACTATATTTAATTATATTATGTTAAAAATTTTCCGATTAATACTACCTCCGTTTAAAAAAGAATGACCTTATTTCCTTTTTAATCTGTTTAAAAAAGAATGATCCTTTCTTTTTTTGGCAACATTTTAACTTTAACTTTTCACGTGTCATGTTTAAGACCACAAGATTAAAGGACATTTTGATACATTTAACATAACTTTAATTTAGAACCACAAAATTAGAAAAGATCTTTCTTTTTCTTAAAATCTATTTCAAGTCAAACTAGATTATCACTTTTGAAACTAAGAAAATATATACTTTTTGCATATAATTTAAATTTTAAAATATTAAATTTATAAATTAATTAAATTGACTTTTGGATAATGATAACATGATATTATCGGACAAAAGAAGCAAATAGTCTGACACTTTTCTATGACAAGACCCATGATTTCTAGCATCAAATCAAGTGAATGAGGTTGATACTACTACTCCATCTATTTTAATTCGAGTGTTATTGGTTAATACACAAATTATTATTTTTTACAAGATTTTTTCTTAAATTGTTTATATTTCTATAATTATAAATTTATTTTTATGAATAAAAAATTATTTTTTTCAAAAATATGTTAATTTTTAAAATGAAGAAAATATAAAAAATAAGGGGGGAAAAAGAGTGATGGGTGTGGATGACTAGCATATGTATTTCATTTTGTAAATTTAATTAGACATTATTTATAAGAAAGAAATTGTAACTGATGAACGTATGTGTCTAACACAAACAAAAATATAGAAGTCAGCGTTGATTTGTCTGCAGAGTTGCACCAAATTTAATATATGAATATGATGAAAAATGCATCGATAAATATTAGTCAAAATACTTATTATTTGACTAAAAAAGAAAATTAAAATAATTAAAAGTAAAAAAATTATATTAATTTAACTACAAACAGCTTCTTAGAGCTCCTGATTTAATTATAAAGCAACTTGTCGAAGTTGCAAGTAGCTTCCTGAAAT
Organism: Solanum sitiens; assembly: GCA_016801875.1. Taxonomy (NCBI): domain Eukaryota; kingdom Viridiplantae; phylum Streptophyta; class Magnoliopsida; order Solanales; family Solanaceae; genus Solanum; species Solanum sitiens. The sequence goes on from JABWTJ010000001.1 coordinate 2,420,343, forward strand.
AACTTACGAGTAGCTTCTACAACACTTCATAAGTGACTTCGCAAATAGTTTCGTCAAATTATTTCAGTGCAAGTTCTTGCTAGTAGCTTTTTGAAGTAATCATATATCCTATATTTATATAAAAGAAAATTTTGAGTCTACTTATGTGGCGTTACTATAAATTACTTTCTTTTTAAAATTATTTATTTTCAAAAATAGCTTTCATTCATGAAAATTTTATGAAAAATTGTGAATTTTATAAAAAAAATTATGATATTTATGAAAAATTACGATTTTAATAAAGAGTTGCTATTTTTATGAAATGTTGTGACTTTTATGAAATGTTGTGATATCTCTGAAGGGACGTCTCTGAAGGGTTGCAACTTTTTCAAATAGTTGTGTCCTTTCTGATAAGGCACAATAAACATATATTCACACTATCATTTGTTATCTATAAATCAAAGGATTTTCTCTCATTTTACAATAACAAAAAATATTATTATTATTATTATTATTATTCTACTACTACTATTACTATACAATTAAATAATTATGTACTTTGCTCATGTTGAGTGACTCACTGACACCATAATTTATTAATATTAGAATGATTTTTTACAATCATTGATAGAAAATTATAAACATCTTCTTCTTTTTCTTCCTTTTCTTCTTCTTACACAATTAAATATTTATGTACTTTGCTCATGAATGACTCACTGACACCATGGTTTATTATGTTACAGATACAAGTATATATTTTTAAAATCATTGATTAATGTTTATGTTTTAAGGATAAGTGGTAAGATTTAATAATTTTTTTTTCTTTACATTATTAATGTTTGTTTCTATGTGATCTTTTATGTAAGACAATATAATTTTTAATTTTAATGACGGATAGGTTTTAAGTATTATTATAAATTCCGTGATATTAAGTTCCTGCGCGACGAATCCTAGGTCTGCCTACATGGCGCCACTACAAACCAGGATTTCCTTTTCATTTATTTATTTCCAAAATAGCCCTCCCTTTCATGAAAAGATGATTTTAATGAAGAGTTGCGACTTTTATGAAAAATTGTGACATTTATGAAAAGTTGCAATTTAATTAAAAGTTGCGATTTTTGTGAAAAGTTGTGACCTTTCCGAATGGTTGCATCTTTTCAAATAGTTGTAACCTTTTCAATCAGGCACAATAAACATTTGTTCACATTACCTTTTGTCGTCTATAAGTAGATCGATTTTTTCTCATTTTAAAATAACAAAAATGACGAATATTTAGTATTATTTTATAAATTTCATGATATTAAATTTCCGCAAAAAGCGTGTGTAATTTACTAGTTAACTTAATTATAAATAAACACGCCTCATACATAACTTTGCAAATACTATCTTTTTTAAAATAGCTTTCAAGTACTCCCTTATACTACAATTTTTAGATAGCGGCTTTTGGAAATAAAGATGGCCTTTAATTTACTTTTAGTGATGATCATGCCCTTTAACTTTGAGTATGTAAATATAAACACTTAAACTTGTACTGATTAAATAGGTAGGCACATGCATTTTATATGACATAATATACGTAGAAAGTCACGTATGATACAAAATTGCATGTAGATTGTCATATAGGATAACAATATCTATTTGTTCAATTTTACACAATTTTAAGTGCCTACTTGTGCACACCCAAAATTAAAGGTTATAATTGTCACGCCAAATTAAAGATTATGTTTATATATTATACCGAAAATAAACCTTACAAAGCAGTTTCTCGTAGTAACTAAAATGATTAGATGTGGTATTTAAGGGTGTGTAAAGTGTACATAATTTTATAATCTAAGCTAATTAAATACTTCCAATAAATCTATAATCTTGCCCTTCGGTTATCTTTCGGTCTTAGTATATCCTGGTTTCAATCTTTTGACTCAATAATATATTCATTTCTAACCCCCAAATTTAATCAAACTCGTTTTAATTTTACTTGTTTATTAATTATCTTATTATTCTTTTAAACTATATAAATTTGCGGCGGTACCGATAAAACCGGATCGGTAAATTCCGGAACCGGGACGGATTGGTAAATCCCGGTTTTCGTTTCGTTACCTGTCCCGAAATCGAACCGAACCGATCTGTACCGGGACTAACTGGTACCGAACCGGTACCGGATTAGACCTGGACGGACCGGACCGGTAACCCAGAATTACCGGTTCCGCTGCCAGTCCTAGTCTTTACCGAATTTGATTCTAGTTTGTTTGTTTGTGTTGACATCTAGCTAAATACTGAAGAATACACTGGATTTTTAAATCGAGATTTATGAACTTTGATCTCAATTTGAATATTTGATTTTCAGATTTCTTGGCTATTTAAATCTAAATCTGTTGGAATTGATTCTTAAGCTCAAGTGTTATTGAGCGTAATTGGACCTCCTCCTTGTTTTCGGAGAATCGAACTAAAGTATTCATTGATGAATCTTGTCTCGAAGTTTCTGAATTCGAGTGTTAAAATCAGTTGGGTCATTCATGTTCTGCTTAACAATAGTTATCCACGGTTAGCTTGGCATAAGAATTAAGAAGTCTCAAATGATAGGATTACTTTTATCAAATCACTTAAATATAGGATAAATGACAAAAATCTCACCTTTAAATTCCCTTATTACCATTATCTCCTATTAGTTTTACAAATTCTCAAAATCCCTCATTTTGACACATCATATTAATGTATGGGTAACTTTGACATATAGCAAATAAAAATTTTATATTTGTATGCTATAGCAAAGTTTGCATAATTGCGCTCATAGCAAACATAGAAACTGTATAATTCGCTATACATATACAGTTGAAGCGAATTGTATAAAACGAAGTGTATAAAACGAGAAAGAGAAAGACACTTGGGTAGAGAATTGTTTAATAACGAAGTGTATAAAATAAATTGTATGATTATAAGTGTATAGAACGATTATATACAATTTGAATTTGTATAAAATGAGAAAGAGAGAAAGACAAAAGAGACTTGGGCAGGGAATATACAGTTGAATCGAATTGTATAAACGAGAAAGAGAGAAATTAGATACAATTTGAATTTGTATAAAACGAGAAAGAGAGAAAGGCAAAAAAAACTGGGCAGGGGAGTATTTTTATTGTATAATTATAAGTGTATACGATGAAAATATATGTACTTGCATGTGTATATACAATTTTTTCACGCTTTATACAAACAGAAATGCAATTTATACATTTCGCTTCTGTTTGTATAAGTGAGAAAGGCAAGGGTGGCGAGCGAGATTTGGGAGAGTGGCGAGCGAGATATGGAAGAGGGGAGAGAGGGGAACAAAAATATATGTATTTATACAATTTCCTCTGCTTTATACAAATATAAACAATGTTATACACTTGTGTTTGTATAAAAACTGAGAAAACGAGCGAGAGACTGGAGCGAGAATGGGAGAGTGGCGAGCGAGATTTTTGAGAGAGAGGCGACTGGCAAATTTTGGCAAACGTTTGCTATGGAGCACAATTAAATCAAACCCTAGTTACTCCATTTATTTTAGGTTATTAGTTTGCTATTATATCAATTATCCCTTAATGTATTAGCGCATCAAATTAATGTATCTCGCGCATCAAATTAATGTATCACGCGCATCAGATTAATGTATCTCGCGCATCAAATTAATGTATCATGTATAAAATGTACATCAGATTAGTGTATCATGTATAAAATGTAATGTATCTTACTTAACGATTAATGTATTTCGCGCATCAGATTAATGTATCAGCGCTTATATTATTATATCATTTGAGGGATTTTTGTAATTATAAACTTATAAGGGACAATGCACAAATAAAAATAAACGGAGGGAGTACTATTATTTCAAAGCTGACAGTATAAATAACTAGGGGTGGCAATTTCAGCTCATATAAGTGAAATGAAACCATTTTGCTTATATTAAAATTAAATGGATCACTCATATTTTCTTTCCTTTTCTTAAATGGGTTAATAATATGATCTTCAACCTATTTAAACTCATATAAATATGAACAAAATGGGTTAACATAAGAATCCGTATCCAGTCAATATAAGTGAAATGAAATAGTTTTATTTATTTATTTTTGGAAAACAAAAAAAATGTAGGGGTCGATCGGCGAAAGGTGAGGGCCGGGGGGTGCCCGGGGGGAGGGGTAAATTTTTATTATTTTATTAAAAAATAGATGTTTTTTGGAAGGTGGGGGTGGGGGTGGGTGGGTGAGGGGGTAATTTTCTTCATTCTTTTTTTTTTTTTATAAAAAATAACAGATATGTTTTTGCTTTAGGAAAACAAAAATTTTTTAGGGGTAGATTGTGGAAGGTGGGGGAGGGGGTAAATTTTTTTTTTCTTTTCTGAAAATAAAATTTTTTTAGGGGTAGGTTGGTGGAAGGGTGGTGGGGGTGGGGGGTTGTGCCTATGGGGAGCATATTTTTTTTTTTTTTGGAAAAACAAATTTATTTAAGGAAAAATTACGTGAGATGGCAAACTATAGTAATTAATTAATTAATAAGGGTATAGTTTAATTTATTTACTCTCAATGATTATAGTTTCATTTTTTTTGCCATAATTAATGAGACCCACCACCTATTTGTATACTAGTAAAAGACTTATTTATGTTTTTCTATATATAATTTTATATAAAATTAATTTTATCTCTATTATCCCCATTACATCTCTTTCTCCTAAAATCACTCCTCTACTCTATTTTGAATTTCAAATTTAAGAAGATTTACGTTCTCCCTCCCGTCTTGCTCTTAATTTTCGCAGGTAATCGCCAAAATCAATCCATGAATCTATTTTTCTTTAAAAAAAGTTCCTTCATCAACAATTGTATATGTATTATACTTAGTTTTTCATATATTTTTTTAAAAAAATCTTTTTTTCTTATCAAATTACAAGTTCTTCAAAATCAGAATGGAAGATTCATCTCCATCCGTAAGAATCACTTGCTTGAATATTGTGTATATAGTTGTTTGAACATCAAATTATCATATATAAAACTGATCAAGGTATTTGTGTTGTTATATTTATATTTTAATGTTTTTTGTATATTCAACTAGTTATATATGTATGTAAGTAATTACTTTAAAAATTGATACAATTATTTATTTTAAATCACAATTTTTTTTTTGTATTTTACGTTATTATATACAAAACTGCTTGAGGAATTTGTGTATATACAAGTACTATATTCATATTTTTATTTATACATATATAATTACTTGTATATGTATATAATAATTACTTTACAATTTGATACAAATCAAACAAATATTCATTTTATTTACATTCGTATATAACATTGTTTATACATATACAATATCTTATATTTTTATATTTATTTTATTTACATTCGTATATAACCTTTTTTTTTTATATATATACAATTTTTTTTTGTATATTTAACTAGTTATATATGTATATAAGTAATTACTTTTAAAAAATTTGGTATAATAATTTGTTTTAAATCACAATTTTTTTGTATTTTACGTTATTATATGCAAAAGTGCTTGAGTAATTTATGTATATACAAGTACTATATTCATATTTTTATATTATACATATACAATTACTTGTATATGTATATAAAAATTACTTTATAATTAGGTACAAATTAAACAAATTATATTCAATTTATTTACATTCGTATATAAACTTTATATACATTAAAGAGTTTAGTTTCCCGGAAACAAGTTTGTATAGTCTTTCTGTCGCTATAGAATTCTTCTTTGAGAAAATATTTGATTTTGAATGTTTAGCTTAAATCATGAGATTATGTAAATCTTTGATACCGTATTTAGGGCTACTGTTACTATTTAATGGAAAGTAAAATATTAAAAAAATATTTTATACAAATTAAAAGCTAGATAACAAACTAAATTATACCCATAGAATGTAATTATGTAAACTATACCCATATAATGTTATTCATAAATTCAGTTTGCCATATATGAAATTTTCCCTTTATTTAAATGGATTAGAACCATTTTGCTCAAATTCATATTTGCTCATATTATATTTGGATGAATTGTAATTAAAACCATTTTTTCTCAATCCATATTCAACCTATTTAAATCCGATGTAATCCAACTATTTGTCACCTCTATGAATAACCATCGCATAATAGCTCAGAATTAACATAGAAAGAAGACAAACTCTATGGAAGCCATCTCAACTTCTACACTTCTCTTATTCACATGTTCAAATTCCATTTTGATATTGCTTTCTTTATCTTGTCCAATGCTCCTATCTAATTACAAAAATCTTTATTTCTAATCTTTATCTCTTATAGTATTTCACGCATTCACCTCAACGTTCTTATCTTTGCAACTTCCTCCATTGCATACAATAAAATCAATCTAGCCATAACTGTAGAATTTATCTTTAAATTTTAACATATCTTCTTATCTCACAAAAATCAAATTTCGAAAAATTCACTTTATTTATTAAATTTTGAAGTCAAACAATCATAAATAAAATGAAGGAAGAAGTAATAATTTTCTCTTTTTAAAAGCCAATATTGACCACTTGGACAAAAGAGTCTGCAAAAAAATTACCAACCTCACAAAATGTATTGACAAACAAGAAACAAGTTGCTCAAGCATCGTGTTTTCTGCCGCAGAAAATGTCATACATGTGTCCTAACTCCTAAGCTTGGTTACAAAACATGAACAATCGAAAACTCATATTCGAATCCAGCACAATACATTATATTATATGCATCTTGTGACTCGAAATGCGTTTCGGTTTGTCCTTTTGTTGCTATTAATAAGTTCAATATATCTGGAGTCTTGTTATAGATTTATTTATTCAAAAGGGTATCCATCCTCTTTTATATTGTTTTTTTCTTTAATTAAAAAAAATGATGTTTAACTAGTTCTTTTTAGTAACGAAAGTATCTATGGACGTAGCCTAGTCTAGTGCATAAATATTCATAATTCATCCATGCACTGTAGTAAATTTTAAGTTTTATTCATTCAGGGAATTTTAGTAGTTAAATTGATTGGTTATTTGATAACTTTTATCTGATTGATAAGGGTTCGATTCTCACCTTGTAATTTCCTGCTTCGTCCATTTTTTTTATATATATTTTTAAAATGGATATCTTGGAACTAGCTAATAAATGGGCTGAATGCGTACTTGGTTCATATATTGAAGGCCAAACCAATATTTATTGTAAGTTCCAGATCAACCAGTTGTTATTATCGGTTGAGCAGGACTAACTACTCACTGATCTATGCAAAATTTTGGTGATATCTATAACGATATTGTCTCAATGTTTATCATTCTATTTGATTTGACGTTATGCAAAGATATTTGATTGCAACATAGTTTGATGATATCATAAATGAGTGTAATTAGAAAATAAACATGAAAAAACATAATTATATTAATAAATAATTTGCGTATATCGATTAGGATGATGTATATTTCCGCTAAGAAAGGATTTTGGGTATTTTAAAATATTTTATTTGTCAAGAAGAATCTGATCACATCTTAATTTTTCTTTTGTGAATATTATTCCATAAGTTCATAAATTTTACTCTATATATATTAAATTCAATCTCTCTTTTAACATTTGTTGATTTTAAGTAAGATCTTATAAAATTTTATTTTGAAAAATGTATTCTCCTCACCGAGACGATTGTTTTAGAAATTGTTAACGTTATACTATTAACAATATATAGTTACCTTATAGAGAATTAAGAGTGTGTGTGGTATTTTCAATTTTCTCATGTTTGGTTGAGACAAAATCTTGAAAAATGTTTTCCAAATTAAGTCATTTTCCTCAAAATTAAGGAAAATGACTTCCCTTCAAAAATTAAGGAAAACATTTTCCAGAACTCTCCTCCAATTTCAAATTACAATTTTTTTTGGGAAAAACATCAATTTTAAAAAAATATTTTCAATTTCAAAATTTTATTTTTTCATCCGATTCCTGACCCCCACCCCACCCACCCACTACCGGCCAGCCCCCCAACCCACCCCCTCCCCAAAAAATTAATTTTGCTTTTTAAAAATATTTCAACTTCAAATTTTTATTTTTAAACTCCTACCCCCCTCCCCTCCGGCCAGCCCTCACCCACTCCCAAGCCCCCAAAAAATTAATTTTGTTTTTAAAAATACTATCAACTTCAAATTTTTATTTTTTCAGTCCTCCTCCCTCCCCCCTGCCCCCATCCACTACACCCCACCCCACCCCAAAAAAATAATAGTTTTATTTTTAAAAAATATTTTCAATTTCATAAATTATTTTTTACTTTAGTAAAAATAAAACATGTCTCTCAAAAATATTTTTCATTCATAAATCAAACAGTAAAAATCATTTCCGGAAAATATTTTCTACTCACCAATCAAACATGAGAAAATAAGTCCAAAATCTACTTATTTTCCAGAAAAACATTTTTTAGGAAAACATTTTCCTCCATACCAAGCACACCCTAAGTCTTTTTTATCTAATTGAGTGTATTGATTAGAATATTATTGTCTACTTATACTATTTCAAAATCACTTTCAATTTGGAAAACAAGTCTTAAATGTTGGAATTAGTCTAAATTCTTTCGACTTAATAATGCAAACCAAAAAAAAAAGTAAATACTTTTTTCGCTTTTTACTCTTGTCCGGGACATACGTGAGGCAGTCTAAATGGTTTACACCGTAATAGTATCGAAATCGCTTGAAAAAAACAATTTTCGTTCATATAACTTTGTTACTACTTTATTTAGTTTATTACGTTTAGTGTCTATATTGTACGTGCTTCATTGGCTTTACCCAAAAGCTCGAATTATAGAATATCTATAAGAGGTGGTTGTGCAGTGTGCAGTGTCGTTTACTGGCTCTCAGTAACAACCAAAAAATGTTTAACTTTATGCTACTACTATACATATTTATGTCTACAATCACTCCATCAGCCCCACAGATTATTACTTTAATTTACTATACAATTTGGCTTCTGCAATGGTGACAAAGGATTTTACTTTAAAATAAAAAACGACGGTAAATAAATATATTCGGACTTGGCATAAACATTATTTAGTTATAAAAATAAAATTAGATCCATACACCTAAAAAAAGAAAGATATAACATGTTATTACTGGAGGGATAATTGTGTTACTATTTATGAGAAAATGATCAAAATGGTCCTTATGTATGGGGGTTGGATTATTTTGATCCTTAATATATATCACTTTATAGAAATAGTCCTTGATGTATGCAAAATGGGTATTATTTTGGTCCTCAACCCTAAAGTTAACTGTCCTCTGTTAAAAACTAACGACCCCTGCCCTTGCTCTGCCCCTTTCTGTTTATCTCTCAATTGCATCCTCTTCCTAAAATAGATTTAAATTCAACACTCATTGGAATACTTGGATGAGAAATTCAATGGTACTTATTTGAGCAACTTGTTTCGTTTTATGATAATGAATTCCATTTTCTGATAAGGGTATGAATGACAATATTTTTAGAAACTTTGATTGAATTTTAAAAAAAGAGTTAACCCATTTGAGGACGATTCATAGGATAAAATTAGTAAGATAATCACATATAGCAGTAGTAGATCCAAGCTTAAGGATTGATACGCCCACAAAAAAATTATCCATTATTTTAATACTATTAATTTTCAATCTACTTATAATCGCTTTTAAATGAATCAGATGATTTTTGGATTGAATGAGGCCAGTTAATTAATTCTACGAAACATGAAATCAGCAGGTATGTGCCCTTCCAGTGAATCCGTGATTCGGTTTGACCCACAAGGTAGAAGAAGAAAGGATTTTTTTGGTTGCAAAAATTATGAATGTGTTTGAATAAGCTTCATATAGATAGATAGGGTAGACTATGATCCTCTTATTGAGGAAGAACATACACTGAAGAAGAACCAGAAAAGGGGCGGGCCAAGCAAACGGAAGAGAGATGACTTGGGAGGTGGGCCGTTAGTTTTTAACAGAGAAATGTTAAATTTAGGGGTTGGGATCAAAGTGATACCCATCTTGACTATTTCTATCAAGTGGTGTATATTAAGGATCAAAATAATTCAATCCCTATACATGGACCATTTTGATCATTTTCTCTACTATTTATCATCTATTTTCCAACAAAGATATACATAGTGCCAGACTAATGCATACAAAAAATTATTGGTTTGGTTACTGTCACGAGTTCCAAGATTAATTATTATGCAAACAAAATCATTTTGGTTTTCTTACTATAAAGTATCGAAAGCAAAGAAGTATTTCCACCATCTCTTGACACAATCGTTATTGTTTCGATGGTCTGTTTTATCAACTCTTATCAATACCCATTGTTCATTGACACGCAAATTAGAGTAAGATGACTTCCTTCAATAACAATGTAAGTGATAAAGAAGCTCAGCACTCGTGCTTTCAAGAATGGATGGAGCTCCAACAACAAGACCTCTTGGAGCTTCTCCACAATACCGACTCCTCGTCATCGTCCAGCACCTCTAACACTAGCGTCAGCAGTGACTTCAACCTAAAACAACTCATTGAGAAATCCATCAAACACTTCCAAGAATACATTGACACCCGCAGACATTTGGCATGTAGTGATGTCACTGCCTACCTTGCTCCAACTTGGTGCACCACGTTAGAAAGCTCCATGCTTTGGATCTCCGGATGCAGGCCTTCCAGTTACATCCGTCTCCTTTATGCGATGAGTGGAAAAGAGTTTGAATCTCATCTCTCCAACTATCTCCAAGGCAATAGATCCAGACACCTCAACGGGCTCTTGACCGTGCAGCTGAACTCAGTGGATGAGTTGCAGAGGAAGACAATAAGGCAAGAAGATCAGTTGTCAAATAAGCTCGCCAGCTTGCAGGAGGAGATAGCTGATCAGCCATTTGCCATTATCGCCAATAAAGTGGGAAATCCTGGTGAAATATGTCGTGAAGCAGAGGAGGCCCTTGATAGACATGCTAAGTTTTTGATAAATGTTGTAGAAGAAGCTGATAAGCTGAGGATGGTGACTTTGAAGGAGCTGATCAACATACTGAGTCCACTTCAAGCTGTGAATTTTCTCATAGCTAGCAAAAAGCTCTATCTTTATGTCAATGCTTGGGGTAGAAAAAGAGATCATCAGCATGGGAGGAACAGAGAAACAACACAAGAGAGGAACCCATGTCCAACTTTATCTTGTCTTGAAAATTAAAATAAGCGACTTAAACCGCTTATGTACATATATATATGGAATAAATGTTTAGTTGTTACTAAGTCGGCATCATTTTTACCACCTTTGTAACTTCTTTAAACCTTTTATGTTTTAGTGCGACTACGAGTGAAGCTTAAAAACATGTTGATCAACAATAATACTTTCTTAACATGCAAATCTTAAAACAGAGAGAAAAGTAGTTTCTTTGAAGGGGGAAATAACAATAATCAACTAACAACACTTAACCTTCAATTAATCAAATTCGGTGAGTTTGACCCAATCACTAACAGAAGTCCAAAACAGTAACAAACATTTCAATCCTATCAAGGGCAAAACTGGGTATTACGTGTCACAACGCCTAGATGAAAACATAAATCACTAAGGAAGTAGGAAAGGATCCAGGATTGCCTAAGGCCTTGAGAGCCGGGATGCTTGCCCTTGAAGATGAAGTAAACATGGTTGTGGACCAATATCTCGGTGTTGTTGAAGGTATGAATGAACACCTTACCCTAATTGGTTGGGGGTGCGCAGGAGATTAGTAGTTGCTTAGTCTTTCAAAAGTCAAGACATTTCTGAAATCCACATCCCCCAATGTGGGGATAAACTTTAAACACTTTGCACATTTTCTCAACTTGTCGAGAATAAAGAAAACAATATGACAACTTGACAAGACAAGGAGTAGCAGAAACAAAATTGTTCATCTTTCCATACATGAATATTTGTATACAGAATTCAGGTCATATTTACTGAAACTACAAAAAAAAACTGGTTTACACCATTAGTGCACTCTTGCTGATCCAAACTGTTGTCCAGCATCTTTTGTAAGTTACAAACTCATACACACTGCACTCACTTGCTTTCACTTAGGCATTTAAGTGTTCTAAGCTTCCATGTAATAATTTGTTTTATTAAAGGAAGTTATTAAAAGTACTGTTACATTGTAATTTCATTTTAAGCTTTTCCACAATAATGAATAACACTCCTTCTCTTTCTCTCTAAATGTATCTGTGATCCACCATTGGAGGTGAGCTCTCATAGTGTAGATTAGTTGTAATTCAACATGGTATCAGAGCAAGGCTATCACGATTTCAAGTTCTACTGAAGCTGATTTGTGTAATTACTGCTTCGTTGATTGACATCAATGGCGAACCTCAAGTTTGATCACAGTCACCCACTATTTTTACATCCACCTGACATTACTGGTACATCCATTATTCCGATGCAGCTAACAGGATCCGATAATTACGCCATTTGGAGCAGGGCCATGCGAATCCAATTCTTGGGAAGAACAAGCTAGGTATTGTTGATGGCAGCTGGAAAAAGGAGGATTTCGGGACTGAATTAGGGCATCAATGGGATCGATGTAATGCGATTGTTCAAGGCTGGATTATGAGCTCTGTAACTCAGGATTTGCATACAGGCATTGTTTATGCAACGAGTGCACGAGCTGTTTGGGAGGATCTTCGAGAGCGTTTTGACAAAGTAAATGCTTCAAGGATCTATCAATTGCATAAAGCCATAGCCACCACTGTACAAGGTACTGATAGTATACCTACTTATTTCTCTAAGCTGCGAAATCTATGGGATGAATTTGCTAGTATTACACCTCCACCCTGTAATTGTCCAAATTCTAAGGATCTGTCTATGCATATGGAGAGACAAAAATTGATGCAATTTTTGATGGGTTTAAATGAAACCTATGATCAATCGCGTGGTCAGATACTGATGGTTGAACCTACGCCCACTATTAATAAAGCTTACGCTATGCTTGTTGAGAGGGAGAGCCAAAGATCAATTACATCTTCATCTATGAGTGGTGAAGGTACAGATCTAGCTTCTCTCATGGCAGGAAGAGGAGGACCTCCTCGTTACAGTAAGGGAACTACTTCAGTCTTCACAATCTAACCCAAATCAATATTATAAAGGGAAGAAGAATTGGGAGTTGAATGTGATTATTGCAAAAATCAAGGACATGTAGAGGCTAATTGTTTTCGACTTCATGGTTATCCACCAGATTGGAAATTCAAAAAGAAGGGGGCAGGTAACACTGCCTATGATGCTCATAATGTTCAGACTGACAATTCCTCTCCAATGCATTCAGGTGTAAGAGATCTACCCAGAGATATACCTAGAGCACCTCCTCTAACTGATAATCAACATGATCACATTCAACATATGCTAGATGGAGACATTTCCATAGCTAATGTGATGGCTAATATGGCAGGTATGGCTCACACTAATGTCACTAAACTTACAGATTTGCCTTGGATAATTGATAGTGGTGCAACCAACCATATGGTTTCTACCTTAGATGTGCTACATGATGTGCGAACTGTTAGGCCTGACCAAAATAGAAAGGTTCATTTACCTAACGGAGGTGTGACTTCTGTGACTCATACGGGTAATTGTAATTTCACAGATACAGGAGAATTGAATGATGTTCTATATGTACCCGAGTTTAAATATAATCTTTTGTCTATAGCCAAAGTTACTAAGGAGCTCAACTGTTTTGTATCATTTTATCCTAGATTTTGTGTGTTCCAGAATCTTTCCAGTGAAAACTGAAGGGGATTGGTAAGGAGAAGGATGGTCTCTATTTCTTGGTTCAAACAAGTTCATCAAAACATAGAGTTTCTGAAACTGGCAATGTTAAAAGCTTTGCTGCTCATGCTGACAAACAGGATATCATGCTTTGGCATAGAAGATTAGCCCATGCATCAGTAGGACCCATAAAGGATTTGTTAGGCTATTCTGTTGACAGTTGCAAATCAGTTTTAAGTACTTGTGAGATATGTCCACTAGCTAAACATACTCGACTTCCTTTCTACCGCAGTAGTACTAAATCTACTAAGATTTTTGATTTGTTGCATTTAGATGTGTGCACTCCAACATTTGATGGAAATAAGTTCTTTTTCACTATTGTCGATGATTTTTCAAGAACAATATGGGTTTTCTTATTAAAGCTCAAATCTGATGTGTTGGTTATTCTTAAACATTTTTTTAATATGATTGCTACTCAGTTTAATGCGACTGCTAAAGGAGTCAGGATTGATAATGGAGGAGAATTCATCAGTACTTCTATGCAGGATTTGTTCAAAGGTTTAGGAATTATTCATTATAGGACTTGTGTTTATACCCCTCAACAGAATGGCATTGTTGAGAGGAAACACAGACACCTTCTTGAGGTTGCTAGAGCTTTAAGGTTCCAAAGTCACATTCCAATCAAATTCTGGGGGCACTGTATTCTTACTGCAGCATACATTATCAATCGATTGCCTTCTCAAACTCTTGAGGGAAAATCACCTTATGAAGCATTTTTTGGGAGGAGGCCATGTATTACACATTTAAGAACATTTGGTTGTTTGTGTTTTGCAAGCACATTGCCTAGAATTGATAAATTTGCACCCAGGACTGTGAGATCAGCATTTATGGGTTACTCAGGTGTTACAAAGGGATATGTCTGTTTTGATTTACAGAAGCAAAAGTTTTTTTTGAACAGAGATGTGGTATTTCATGAGGATCAATTTCCTTTTAAACCTCTGTTACCTGACCCTAAGCCCTGTCCTATTTCTTCTCCATGTCCACTTGATGATCTTATTATTCCTGATTTAGAGTCATCTCATGATCCAGCAACCCCAGTGTGTACAGAAATAGAACCAGTACATCCACCTTCACCTATTGTTTCTCCTGTTATACCTCTTAGAAGATCCACCAGGCTTACTAAACAATCTTCATGGCTATCTGAATATGTTTCTAAGCCATCAGCAAATCATGTTTTATACCCCATTGCATCTTCCATTTCATATACCAACCTGTCCCAGCTTATCAACAAAACATACATGTTTTTTCTGCTGTTACTGAACCAACTACATATGAGGAAGCTATCTTAGATGTCAGATGGCTAGAGGCCATGCAATCTGAATTAAAGGCTCTTCAAGATAATCATACATGGGACTTGGTCCCTCTACCAAAAGGCAAAGTTCCTATAGGTTGTGAATGGGTTTATAAAGTCAAGTTGAAGGCTAATGGTGATGTTGAGAGGTTTAAAGCTCGATTGGTGGCAAAGGGTTACACACAAAAAGAGGGGCTTGATTTCCATGAGACCTTTTCCCCAGTGGTTAAAATTGCTACTGTCAGGATTGTTTTATCATTAGCTGCTCAACATAATTGGTTTGTTCATCAATTAGATGTCTACAATGCTTTCTTACAAGGTGACCTTCATGATGAGTGTATATGCAGTTGCCTGAGGGCTTTGCCAGTCAGGGGGAATCTGGTCTAGTATCAGACTTGTCAAATCCCTCTATGGTCTCAAACAAGCAAGCAGGCAATGGAACTTGAAGCTAAGTGAAGCATTATTGAAATCTGGTTTTGTTCAAAGTAGCTTAGATCATTTCTTATTCATTAAAAGGAAAGGATCAGACATGGTAGTAATTCTTGTCTATGTAGATGATATGTTGGTGACAGGAAGTAATTTGGGACTTGTAGAGCACACAAAAGCCACTTTACACAAGGCTTTTAAGATTAAGGATCTTGGAGAGTTGAAATTCTTTTTGGGAATGGAATTCAGTAGATCAGCAAAAGGCATTTTGATGAATCAAAGAAAATATGCTTTGGAAATTATTTCAGATTTGGGTCTAGGAAATGCTAAACCAGCTTGGAACCCTCTTGAAGCCAACATTAAACTAACAATCCAAGAGTTGGATTGTCTCACTGGAGAATTAGATGATGAGCCATTTGAAGACAGGGAGCAGTATCAAAGGCTGGTAGGGAAGATGTTATATTTGACTATGACCAGGCCAGACATAGCTTACTCTGTTCAGACACTTAGTTAATTTTTACACCAACCCAAGAGATCACACTGGGAAGCAGCTGTGAGGGTAATGAAATACATCAAGAGGGAGCCAGGACTTGGGATATTACTGAGCAGCAAAAGGTCCAACAAGTTGAATGTGTATTGTGATGCTGATTGGGTAGCATGCCCAAATACAAGGAGATCAGTGTCAGGTTTTCTAATTAAACATGGTGAGACATTATTGTCATGAAAATCTAAGAAGCAAAATGTAGTTTCCAGGAGTTCAGCTGAAGCTGAATACAGGAGTATGGCTAATGCAGTATCAGAACTAGTATGGATTGATGCTTTGTTGAAGGAATTGGGAAATGAAGTTGAACAACCAGTTGTAGTATACAGTGACAGTAAGGCAGCTTTGCAAATAGCACATAGAGATCGATTGTCATTTTATTAGACAAAAGATACAAGCAGGACTGATCAGAACAGAACATGTGAGTTCCAAGGAGCAACTGGCAGACATATTGACAAAAGGATTACCTAGAGCACAACATGAATATTTGATAAGCAAGCTTGGTGTGTTGAATATCTTTGCACCCACAAGCTTGAGGGGGAGTAATGAGATAGGAATTACTTAATGTTGTGTATAAAGTTAGTTAGAGGCAGTTGAGGAATTAAAAAAATAAAAAGAAAGGTTGTTAGTCAGTTAGGAAGTAAACAGGGTATAAAAGTACTGTTACATTGTAATTTCATTTTAAGCTTTTCCAGAATAATTAATAACACTCCTTCTTCTCTTTCTCTCTAAATGTATCTGTGATCCACCATTGGAGGTGAGCTCTCATAGTGTAGATTAGTTGTAATTCAACAGTTATTACATGAGAATAACGGGATAAATTAGAATTTGGTTTTGGCTATTGTTTTAGTGTGTGGTTTTTAATTGAGTTAATGGGTAGAATTATGAACGAGTTTGAATGATTTTATTGATACAAAAGCATAAGTTGAGTGATTTTTCTGATATAAAACAAAGTTCAATGACTTTACTAAATAAATTCTCAAAGTTGAGTGATCTTTTGAGATATTAACTCGATAAAACTCAAACTCTTATATTTTGGGAGCAAATGAATCAACACTCCGAAGATAACAATTCTCTACACATTAGATACACTCGAAGATGCCCAACATTTGGTAGAGATCTATATATGTATGTGTGCAGTGCAGTATCAGTTTAAATTGGAGTTGAATCTGTTTCTTCATGCTCTCTATATCCTAAAGCACAGTTTTTCAACAAAATAGCTTCGTTCACTTCCTAAAAAATCCAGAAAACAAACTGCAATACATGGATATGCAGTTCGAAAAGTATTGTTTTTAACAAGTGATTTTCAGTATTAATTAAAATTCAACACTAATCAATGAATTATTTTTCACCTAAATCGAAATCCAGCAAACTTTAGGGCTTATATCGAATTAATTAAGGAATAATTGGGAAGAAGCATACCTGTTGCAGATGAGGAGAGAGAGAGAGCTGTAACAATGGCAGTCCGCAACAGCATTAGAAAAATGTTTGTAAGAAAATAGAGAAAGCCCTGAGATACCGAAAAGGGATGGAGGATGAACGGTTGCGATTTCGGGTTGGGCTTTCGGACCTGCTTTTTTCTTTCATTTTCGGAAAAATTACTTAGTTCAGAAAAACAATAAATATTTACTGATTTTAATGATATTATACTTTTATTATTATGTGTAGTAATATTATGAACTTGCAATGAATTAAAAACATTAAGCATGCAAAATAACTGTTTTAGGAATATTTTAAGATATATGTTTGTTTAGTAATTAGATAATTGATAAAATATATTATTAAGTGTATTAAAGTGAATAATAAATGTATTATTTATAAATAAAACTTATATTATATGTATTTTATAAAGCGTTTTCTATAATATATATAAAAATTATATAATAAGTGTCCACTAAGAAAACTATAGATCGTAATAATTTCTTAATATAATATATCTATATAAATTTTCCAAAAATATAAAGAAACCTTTATCTCATATTTATGCTTTCAAATTTTCAATGAACATAAGTACATACTTATCTTTGTTCCAAATAAAATTGGTAATAATTGAAGTTATTTATTAAAATAGCCATTCAATTTAATTTGTCCTAATTGGACGTCAAATTCACCTATCTTTTGTTTGTTTTTCAAATATTATCAATTTCTATTATACTCAATTAATTTAAGTTAATGACTTCGATTTTCCATAGATGAATCTAAAGCAGATGGAAATCAGAAAGGAGAAGATATTAGTATTTTGTATTTACTTAATCACATTACTTTATAATAATATAACATCGTTAGTGATGCTAGCTAATATTTCTCTGTTATACCCAAATTATTTGTACAATTATATTCAAGTATATATCGGTCTTTTTTGTTCTTTTGACCATGTTATCAAAATACCACCACTCCTTTGTTTTTTATTACATGTTATTTGAATCAAATTATGGGGTGCAACTAACTTCTCGCTTCCCTTAGACCTTATCACCACGTACCCTATGTTAATTTCACCCAATACACATGTAAGTATTCTTTAAATCTAACTTAAAAGCATGTGATCGACTGTTAGATTTATATTTTATTTTTTATAGAAGTACATAACTACGTTATGTTTGTGTACCTTGTTCACAGATGGAATCACCACGTACGTGTTGGACATAAATAAGCTCTCTTCTTGACACGTTCCTTTGTATTTTCCTTACACTAACTCTTAAGTGAAAATATTTAGTGACAACATACATGAGATAAAACAACATGTGAAAGATTAATATGGATTGTAGTGTATTGGTAGAAGTATTTTACTGTTAAGTATAGATTTCGAATTTAAGCTCTGAATATAAAGAAAATTCTATTGAAAACGTCTTCTTCAAATCTTATTGTGCGCGATTCAAATTTAATCAAAATTCTCTCTGAATTCCAAATACCAAATTGAAGGGAAAAAAAAACATTTGAAAGAGGGCCAGGTTTATGGCCCAAATGAGTCAGTGAGTGATGATACCACATCAGATATGTTCCAATTTCCATGACTTGTCACTCAGTATGACTAGATCCAATTAATATAGTACTTCATATATACTTCTGTTTGTGTATCTAGTTGTGGTGAATTATCTCCTATATTATTAGCAACATCTAACATGTGAAAATAGCTGCGACGTGTAACCCTTCTTCATGACACGTTTCATCGTCTTCGCCTACGCTTTCTCTACGTGCATTCTTTCTCATTTCCAAAATTGCCTCTTCAATCTTATCAAACATCACCCACCTTAACTTTTACCACTCTATAATTTTAAAAATTCATTTCATTTAACGGCCTCTTGATTAATATGAAATAATGGGAGTACTAGTTTACACGGTAAACCTAATATTAAATTAAAAAAATTATCACTGATATAAAAACCAAATTTAAAAAGTAAATAATTTGATTAATATACAAATATCTATTGCATCGTTAGTATATATTCTTTTCATTCAATAATAGTTATTACTATACTATTTTAAAATATCCACCCACTTTATAAAATTAATAGACAATTTTACACTTGTTAATTTACTTTTATAATTAGTTATTATCATTTTTTATTGTATTTTTAAGACAATATATTTATAATATTCAAATAGCTATAAAATAAAATTACTTTTTATTTATAATTTTTTTTTTAAAATGTGCAAAATCACCGTGTACAAATATGGTATAACCGTGGGAGCAGAACTTAAACTGGTTCCCCCCACTACCCAAGTTCATTATATAGATGCGCGTAAGGCATGCAGAGCTGTCGAAGCCACGCAACTCTTTTGTAGCATTGCCACTTGTTTTCTCGCTCTATATATTTTACTCTGTTTTTTTTTTTTTAATTCAAACTCATTTTCTCACAGTTAATTAATTAATGCATCATTTTTCTCATTTACAGTTACTACTACTATTATAAAAAATGACGAGCCAAGTAGGGGAAAACTTCACAAAATACTTTGAAAATTGGATGATTCAACTTGAAGAGTTACTGAAACAACTCGTTATTGTACCTAGGGAAACCTCATACGTCAATGATCACGAGTTATTGGTGAGTAAAATGACGACACATCACAAAGAATACTACACAGCCAAATGGGCCGCAGCTCATGAAGACATCTTAGCATTTTACACACCAATATGGCTTAGTCCTTTAGAAATTGTCTACTCATGGATCACAGGGTGGAAGCCTTCCATGGCGTTTCGATTAGTCGGTGGAGAAGCGTTTTCAGATGAGGAATTGAAGAATATTGATGGTTTGAGGTTGAAAATTAGGGGAGAGGAAGTGAAAGTGGAGAGGGAAATGGAGAGGCAACAGGTTGCAATTGGGGATAGAAAAATGGTGGAATTAGCAAGGATTAAAAATAGCGATAATGATGAGTTGGTGGAATTGGCGTTGAAAGGGTTAAGGATGAGTTTAGAGAGAGTTATGAAAATGGCAGATTGTGTTAGGCTTAAAACGTTGAAAGGTTTGTTGGAAATATTGAGTCCTTTACAGAGTGTTGATTTCTTGGCTGCTATTTCCACCATTCAAATTCAGATGAGGAAAAGGGGAAGAAAAAGAATAGATGTTGCCAAATTTAATTAGATACACTCGAAGATGTTCAACATTTGGTAGAAATCTGCAGTATTAGTTTCAATCGGAACTGAATATATTTCTTCATGCTCTCTATTGTATCCTAAAGCACAGTTTTTCAACAAAATAGCTTCGTTTCAACAAGTGATTTTCAGTATTAAATAAAATTCAAAACTAATCAATGCACATATATCGAAATCCAGCAAACTTTAGGGCTTATATCGAATTAATTAGGGAATAATTCGCAAGAAGTATACCTGTTGCGGATGAGGAGAGAGAGAGAGCTGTAACAATGGCAGTCCGCAGCAGCATTAGAAAAAATGTTGTAAGAAAATAGAGAAAGCCACGAGATTCCGAAAAGGGATGGAGGAAGAACGAGTTGGGCTTTCAGGCCTGCCTTTTTCTTTCATTTTCGGAAAAATCACTTAGTTCAGTAATAATATAATAAATATACCCATTTTAGCAATATTTTACTTTTATTATTATTATTACTATGTATTGCAATACATAATAATATTATGAATTTAAAGTGATTATGTATGCAAAGACAAATGTATTATGAATATTTTAAAGGAAAACTTTCACATATAGCCACTTAAAAATAATTAATTACTCTCCATAGCTATAGTTTGATAATTACAATTTGTAGCTACATGTTATTTGGAGGAGAGAGGGGAGCGAGACTGGGAGATAGGAGAGAGAGGGGAAAAAGAGTGAAGAAAGGTGAATTGTATATGTATATTGGTTAGATAATCGTATATTATACATATGTAATAGTATATATGGCAAGAGAGATTGGGAGAGGAAGGAGAGAGGCGATCGAGACTGGAGAGAGAGGAGAGAGGTGAGCGAGATTGAGAGAGGGAGGAGAGAGGCGAGCGAGAGAGGGCAGAGAGAGGGAGAGAGGTGAATTGTTTATGTATACAATTGTATATAACTGTATATTATACATATACATTTGTATAAATGGCAAGCGAGATTGGGAGAGGGAGGAGATAGGCGAGCGAGATTGAGATAGGGATGAGAGAGGCGAGAGAGAGAGGGAAGAGAGTGGGAGAGAGGTGAATTGTATATGTATATAGGCTAAAAATTGTATATTATACATATTTATTTGTATATATTGGCGAATTATACATATTCAATAATGACTAATTATACGAACGCGAAGTCAGCCCACGTAATTAATTTATAATGTTAGTCGCGAGTGGTAATTATAGTAAACTATAGCTATGATGAGTAATTAAATAGTATAAGTTTGCTTATCGGCGTAATTTTCCCTATTTTAAAATATATGTCTGTTTGGTAATTACATATTGACAAAATATATTATAATTTATAAGTGTATTAAATTGTCTGATAGAATATAATATCTATAAAAAAAATTGTATTATATGTGTTTTATAAATTATTTTATGTAATATGTATAAAAATTATATAGTAAGTGTCTACTAAGATTGCTACGTAACAATTTCTTAATATAACACATCTATATAAATTTTCCAAGAATATAACAAAGACATTTAACTTGACTTTATCTCCTATAAACACTTATATTTGTACAAAATAAAATTGCTAATAATTGAAGTTATTTACTCCCTCCGTCCGGAATTGTACAAAATAAAATTGATAATAATTGAAGTTATTTATTCCCTCCGTCCGGAATTGTTTGTCATGTTACACTTATCAAAAGTTAATTTGACTAATTTTCAAAGGTAAATTAGATTACATTAATTTGATATTTTAAACAAAAAAATTAGATATTCTAAAACTATATGAAAAGTACTATAAATTACAATTTTTTACATATTTATATGATGAAAAAATACATTTTAAAATGTTAGTCAAATTTTTTATAGTGTGACTCTAAAAATAGAAATCATGACAAACAATACTAGACGGAGGGAGTACTAAATAGCCATTCAATTCAATTTGTCCTAATTGGACGTCAAATTCACCTATCTTTTGTTTTGTTTTTCAAATATCGTCAATCTCAATTGTACTCAATTAATTTAAGCTAATGACCTCAATTTTTCATAGATGAATCTAGAAAAGATGGAAACCAGAGAGGAGAAGATATTTATATTTTGAATTCACTTAATCAAATTACTTTATGTTAATATAATATCGTTAGTGATGCTAGCTAATATTTTTCTGGTGTACTCAAGTTAATTGTACGATAATTTATTTATTTTTCTTCTTTTTGACCGTGTTATCAAAATACCAATCGTTTGTTTTTGTTTACAAGTTATTTGAATCAAATCATGGGGTGCAAAGTCTGCGGAAGACTAATCTTGCTAACTTCTCCTCGCTTTCCTTAGACCTTATCACCACATATCCTCCATTGAAAGTTAATTTCACCCGATACATGTAACTATTCTTTGAATCTAACTTTAAAACATGTGATCGACTGTTAAATTTATATTATTATTTATATATATATATATACACGAATATAACTAAGTTGTGTTTGTGTACCTAGTTCACAGATCGAATCACCGGTCACCACGTGTTGGACACAAATAAGTCTCTTCTTGACTCGTTCCTTTGTATTTTCCTTATTCCCTACGCTAACTCTTCAACTCTCTCAATTTCCAAATTGCCTCTTCAAACCCCTCAAAGATCACCAAGACTTGCTAATAAATTTCAATTCATAATAGCAAGTAAACAATTGTTGTTTTTATGTGATTAATTTATACAAAATATATAGGATGTGTCTATACTTGGTAATGCTCAGCTGACATTCCGTATAAGAACATATATCATACGCATTAATTTTAAAATATCTCACGTGAATTTTTATATAAAATACGTATATATACTTCATTAATTTATAATGCCTCTTTCTATTTTAGAACTTAAATTGATACGTTGCCTCCAAGTTCATTAATTAGGTGTCTTTTGTACCATTGCCACTTCTCAGCTCTTGGCTCTATATAATTCAAATGACATTCTTCTTCTCCTATTTTTTTTCAGTGGTAGCATATCACTTTTTTCGTGTACTCCAATCAAGAAAGATGACATGCACCCAAGTTTGGAAAATACTTAGAAAATTGGATGTGTCAAGTTGGAAGAGTTACTCAAACTGTACTACTTATTTTTCCTAGCGAAACTTCATAACTACGTCCAGGATCACAACTTATTGGTGAAGCCACAATTAATGACGCTTTCATCTATCCACTCTCTGATTTTATTTTATTTTATTTGTCTAGTTTCACTTATTCATATCTAACTTGAAATTTCAAAGTTTGCTTTCTTCCTATAAATTAAATCATGCTTCCTCAATTTCAGGATTTGAAGTAAAGATGCAAATAAGTTGATTATGCATCGAATGATGAAGATGTTATTCAATAATTGAAGGTATTGGTGATAAAATCTAATTATCTCCTTTTGTATTGTTTATAAAGTTTCAATAGGTCTATATCAATTCACAATTACATTCATATACAGTACTTGTTATAAATTGTTGTCTATTTAGTTTTGTATATGAATTTGTATATGCTATGATTCTAGGGAGTTGTATTTGGATAAATGAAATTAGGTATATGATATGCATATGATTTTAGAGAGTTGTATTTGTATCTTGAGAACTTGTGCGTTTTCAATAGTTGTACAACATTGCTTATTTGTATATCGCTTATATTGGTTCAATATTGCTTATTTATCTAACATTTAATTATATTTATATGCTTTCTTATTTATATCAATATAGAATTAGATTTTTGTACACAGTCAATTGTATTTATGTTTTTTTTTCCTTCTAATTTGTATATCTATTTGGTATATAATTAATTATTTGTATATCTCAAGCAGTTGTGCATTTTTAGTCATTGTCTGATTTTTGTATTTGTATATCTCTTACATTTATCCAATATTGATTATTTATCTAACAAATAATTGTCTTTATATACTTTTATTTATTGATATCAATTACTGATAATTGTATTCTTTCTTAATTTAGTTTCAAGAAAATTTGAAGAATATATTTTCAAGGAAGGAGCTTCGAACCTCAGGAGACTATTTTGGTAAGAAATACTTAAAAAATATACTTCGCATATACTTTGTGAAAGTTTTTACATTTTAAATAGAATTTTATAAGTAATGATCAATCAGGCAATTAAATGTCAATTAATAAATTAAATGTCAATCTGCATTAATTAAGGAGTTAACTATCAAAACTATCAAATGTATTTGTATACATAACAGATCAAAAGTATGAAATATACGTATACGTTTTGTAGCACATTAAATTATAGCTACTATTCATCATAATTAGAGAACATCAACTAAAAAGCAAGATCGTATTAGTCTTAGTTATTTTTTGAAATTTTCTTCTTTCACAAACACTACCACACAAGAAAATGGGCCGTTTCCCATGAAGACATCTAAGCCCTTTGTGTAATTTTAGCTTCAGTAACTCCTACAAAAACCAAAATACTTTTCACATTATGATTGTAAAATCTCTGATCGCATATGTAATTGGTGTTAGGTTGTGGAGCCTGATTAATATTTGATGTACTGTCATATATATTAATGTTTATTCTCCATTTATTCTCTGTAACAAAAATACTCTGATTTATTAATATATATATATCGCACCGCCGTGAAAGTTTACTCACGGGATTTTACCACGACACGAAATTCTCTCTCTATTTTCTCTCTAGATCTCTCATCTTCTTCATCAGAAAGATCTTGTGTTGAGATCTAGATCCTAACAACTGGTATCAGAGCAAGGTTGATTCAACACGATCACTGAAGATGGATAGTTCGAAGCTTGGAATCGAGAAGTTTGATGGATCCGATTTCAGTTTCTGGAAGATGCAGATCGAAGATTATCTGTACCAGAAAGGTCTTCACGAACCGTTGACCGGGGTGATGCCGGAATCCATGACGGAGGAGAAGTGGAAGCTCAAGGATCGCCAAGCTCTTGGGTTGATCCGGTTGACTTTGTCGAGAAACGTGGCGTTCAGCATCGTGAAGGAGAAAACCACGTCCGGTCTGTTGAAGGCACTGTCAAACATGTATGAAAAACCATCGGCGATGAACAAGGTATATTTGATGCGTAGATTGTTCAATTTACAGATGTCTGAGAATGGATCTGTTTCTGATCATATAAATGAGTTTAATATGATTGTGAGTCAACTCAATTCTGTGGATATTAATTTCGAAGATGAAATTAAGGCGTTGATTTTGATGTCATCTCTGCCCGAGTCTTGGGATACTGTTGTTGCTGCGATTAGCAGTTCTCGTGGATTTGAGAAACTGAAGTTTGATGAAATCCGTGATGTTGTTCTTAGCGAAAGTATTCGCAAACGAGAAGTGGGAGATTCATCCGGCAGTGCTCTCAGCGTTGACCGAAGGGGGAAAAGTAAGACGAAAGGCCAAAATCAACATGGTCGATCAAAATCAAAGAATCGAGGAAAATCCCCGAACAGATCAAACGTGACTTGTTGGAACTGTGGAGAAAAAGGGCACTTTCGGACGAACTGTACAAAGCCAAAGAAGAAACAGAATCAGAAATTTGGAGATGACAATGATTCTGTGAATTCAGCAGAGGACATTGGGGATGCTCTAATCCTTAGTGTGAACAGCCCTGTTGAATCTTGGATTTTGGATTCTGGTGCATCTTTCCATTCGTCTCCAAGCAAGGAGTTGTTCCAAAATTTCAAATCTGGAAATTTTGGAAAGGTATATCTTGCTGACAATAAAGCCTTAGAGATTGAAGGAAAGGGGAATGTTTGCATAAAGACCACCTCGGGAAACCAGTGGACATTGGATGATGTCAGATACATTCCTGGTCTCAAGAAAAATATGATCTCTGTTGGTCAGTTGGATAGCACGGGATATGCAGCAGAGTTTGGGAAAGGTTCGTGGAAGATTGTGAAAGGTGCTATAGTAGTAGCTCGTGGCACCAAATTTGGAACCTTGTACACCACTGATGGGTGTATTAATATGGCCGCTGTTACTGAAGGTGCTTCCAGTTCATGTCTGTGACACAACAGACTTGGACACATGAGTGCTAAAGGAATGAAGATGCTGGTTGCAAAAGGAGCATTAGAGGGTCTGAAGTCTGTTGATATGGGTCTTTGCGAGAGCTGTGTTATGGGCAAACAGAAAAGAGTAAGCTTCACAAAGACTCCTAGAGAGCCAAAGAAAGTGCGGTTGGAAATGGTCCATACAGATGTTTGGGGACCATCTCCAGTATCATCACTTGGAGGATCCAGATTCTATGTTACCTTCATTGATGACTACAGCAGGAAGGTATGGGTTTACTTCTTGAAGCATAAGTCAGATGTGTTTGCAACCTTCAAGAAGTGGAAAGCTGAAGTTGAGAATCAGACCGGTTTGAAAGTCAAATGCCTAAGGTCTGATAATGGAGGAGAGTATGACAAATCAGAGTTCAAGGCATTCTGTGCAGCTGAGGGAATCAGATTGATGAGAACAGTTCCTGGTAAGGCAAGGCAGAATGGAATTGCTGAGAGGATGAACAGAACATTGAATGAGCGTGCGAGGAGTATGAGGATACACTGTGGGCTGCCCAAAACATTTTGGGCGGATGCTGTGAGCACAGCTGCATACTTGATCAACAGAGGACCATCAGTTCCTTTGGGGTTCAAGATTCCAGAGGAGGTATGGACAGGAAAAGAACTCAAGTACTCACACTTGAGGACTTTTGGTTGCACTGCTTATGTTCATGTTGATCCAGAAAAGAGAGACAAGCTTGATGCCAAGGCTGTGAAGTGTTACTTCATAGGCTATGGTTCTGATTTGTTTGGTTACAGGTTTTGGGATGACAAGAACAGAAAGATCCTGAGACATTGTGACGTGACGTTTGATGAGTCTGTCCTGTACAAGGACAGAGAGCAGAAGGTTCTTGAGATTACAAAGCAAGTGGGAGTTGAGGTTGAGTTGGAGAAGAGTAACCCCAAAGATGTCGAAGCTGATACTCAACCAACTCTTACTGAAGAATCTGAAGTGGAGCATGCTACACCTGAGCAGGTGTTAAGGAGATCATCCAGAACCATCAGGGCACCAGATAGGTATTCACCTTCATTGCACTATCTATTGCTGACTGATGAGGGGGAACCAGAGTCTTTTGATGAGGCCCTACAGGTGGAGGATTCGATCAAGTGGGAGCAAGCCATGGATGATGAGATGAGGTCACTTAAGGAGAACGACACATGGGCGTTGACTGAGTTACCTGCAGGGAAGAGAGCTTTGCTGAACAAGTGGGTGTTCAGAATCAAGACTGAACCAGATGGCAAAAGAAGGTTCAAGGCTCGTCTAGTGGTTAAAGGATATTCACAAAGGAAAGGTATTGATTATGCAGAAATATTCTCTCCTGTTGTGAAGTTAACCTCTATTCGAATTCTGTTGAGTATTGTTGCATCAGAGAATTTGCATCTAGAGCAAATGGAGCGTTTTTACATGGAGATCTGGACAAAGAGATCTATATGCAGCAACCGGAAGGATTTGTGGTTCCAGGCAAGGAACACATGGTGTGCAAGCTCACCAGGAGTTTGTATGGACTAAAGCAAGCACCAAGGCAGTGGTATAAGAAGTTTGACTCCTTCATGACCAAGAGTGGATTCTGCAAAGCTGAAAAGGATCCGTGTTGTTACTTCAAGAAATACACTGATTCATATGTCTTTCTACTCTTGTATGTGGATGATATGTTGATTGCAGGATCTAGTATGATGGAGATTAACAATCTGAAGACAAGGTACAAACCATACTTAGAACATACAAAAATGATTAAATTAAATACTACATAACTTACAAAATTAAGGATACATTAATTTACAAATTATTAAATAAGCAGCAAAGAGACCAATTTACAGGGCAAAGTTAAAGACCACCTCGAGTCACCACTCATACCCCCTTCCAAAGAGAATTACTCACAAAATATCACTAGAACCCTAAAAAGAAGAAGAAAAAAGATGTATGAATTAATATGACTAGAACCCTAAAAAGGAAGAAGAAAAAAGATGTATGAATTTTCTCATTCTTTAATTTAGGAATGTATATGATCGGATTGGTTCGATTTTTTTAAATATCAAATTAAATTATTTGTGTTGGATTTTTGAATTTATAAATCAAACCAAATTAATAAAAATAGGATTTTCAACTTCGGGTTTTTTGGGGTTTTCCGATTTTCTGGTAAAGTATTCATACAAACATATATAATTTACTTGTACTTTAAATATTTCATTAATACTATCAAAATGTAACTGTCTAAGTTGTTTCTTAAGAAAATAACACAAAATATGATATGATTAATGACACTAAAATATTCAACAAAAAAAAATAATGAAATCGCGTAATGAAATTGATCATAATAGTACTAAATCATGCTAAAATAAGTTTAATAAGTATTAGTTACATGACTAAATATTAAAAGAAAGTAAAGTTAGATTATATATTTTAATTGTCTAAACTTATGTAAAACTAAAAGATAAATATTCAATTTTATTGTCATTCTTATGTTGAATTGATTTTCTTTTTGCATTAGTATTAATTTGATTTTGATTTAAACTTTATTATAATTACCAACATGTATGGATTATAATCTTTATTGGATCATTAAGAATTCTATCTTTCAAATATGAAATAAATATATTAAAAGATAAAAACTATGAAAAGTATAAGAGCAAAGTAAATATTTTTACGTATAAAATAAAATTTTAAAAATTATATATATAATGTCGGGTTGGTTTGGTCTCGGGTTGGTTTTTTTAGTTGAAACCAAACCAACCCAAATATAGTCGGATTTTTTTTTCCAAATCCAACCATACCACTAATTTTTTTTTCAATTTGACTCAATTTGCAGTTTAATTTGATTTTTGGTTCGATTTTATGCCCCCTTACTTTAACCATGCTTTTTGGGCCTTATTTGGAGTATCAATCTGAGCCCATATCAGATCTTAACTTCACGTCCATTTGTTTTAAAAAGAAGTCCATAGTTCTTGTTTCAACACGAAGCCCATCAGTATTCTTGTTGAATGTAATCATGGGCTTTAAAATATTGAAATCTGGATCATGTTTTTCCCAGAGAGCTGCAAAAATTTTGATTGAGTTTCCTTTACTGATGTCTTAAAAATAAGAGGGAATTTTCTTAAATAGCAATATTTATGCCTCTAATAACAAATAAATGATGATATTATTAAAATTTGCGTTTTGTTTGGCTTAGCTGAATACATAGTTAGGCCTTTAAACTTGTCATGATATTAGACACTCAACTAAGTCTTATTTCAAATTAACCCCTATGTTCCAATTAGACATTTTCAAATCAAACTTCGAATTTTTTTAGTGTGGATTCACATCTGTCTATTAAATAATTAAATTAATTATATAAAATATGTCATTTTTTTTAATTATATGCATTTGTCGTATATATAATAGATTCTAGATCTACTTTGATATATTTACTTTTTCATATTTTTAACCTCTTAATAATAATTCAAACCGAGCCATAGATAATTCATCACAATTCACGCAAGGAGGATTATCCAAAGTAACATACCCTTCTCATTCCATATATCAACATAGAAGTTAACAAAGTAATTAAGAGACAAATATGTAATGTAAGTGAAAACAATGCATTGCATGAGATGAAAGAAGATGTGAAAGAGGGCCAGGATCATGGTCCAAATAAATGAAGAGACCATATCAGATTTGTGCGATGACTTGTCACTCTAGATCCTATTCATATATATATAGTACTTCATACATACTTGTGTTTGTGTGTCTAGTCGTGATCGATGATCTCCCAGATTAATTAGCAACATGTGAAAGTGGCTGCAACGTGTTAGCTCTCATCCTGACACGTTTTATTGTTTTTGCTTACACTTCTTTCTCATTTCCAAAATTGCCTCTTCAATCCCCTCAAACATCACCAACCTTAACTTTTACCAGTTAATTATAATTTTAAAATACATTTCATTTAACGGCATCTTAGTTAATATGGAACAGAGGCAGACTCACTAGGTGTGGATACATGTACACTAGTTAACTTTTAAAAAAATTAAATATATATTTATTTTGAAAAATTAATAAGAGTATCATTATGTTAGAATCTTGCATGCATAAAACTTAAACTGATACCCAAGTTCATTAAATAGTTGCGCGTAAGGCATGCAGATGTGTCGAAGCCACGCAACTCTTTTGTAGCATTGCCATTTGTTTTCTCCCTCTATATATTTTACTCTGTTTTTTTTTTTGTTCAAACTCATTTTCTCACAGTTAATTAATTAATGCATCATTTTTCTCAGTTACAGCTACTACTACTATTATAAAAAATGACGAGCCAAGTAGGGGAAAACTTCACAAATACTTTGAAAATTGGATGATTCAACTTGAAGAGTTACTGAAACAACTCGTTATTGTACCTAGGGAAACCTCATACGTCAATGATCACGAGTTATTGGTGAGTAAAATGACGACACATCACAAAAACTACTACACAGCCAAATGGGCCGCAGCTCATGAAGACATCTTAGCATTTTTCACACCAATATGGCTTAGTCCTTTAGAAATTGTCTACTCATGGATCACAGGGTGGAAGCCTTCCATGGCGTTTCGATTAGTCGGTGGGGGTGAAGGAGCGTTTTCGGATGAGGAATTGAAGAATATTGATGGTTTGAGGTTGAAAATTAGGGGAGAGGAAGAGAAAGTGGAGAGGGAAATGGAGAGGCAACAGGTTGCAATTGGGGATAGAAAAATGGTGGAATTAGCAAGGATTAAAAATAGTGATAATGATGAGTTGGTAGAATTGGCGTTGAAAGGGTTAAGGATGAGTTTAGAGAGAGTTATGAAAATGGCAGATTGTGTTAGGCTTAAAACGTTGAAAGGTTTGTTGGAGATATTGAGTCCTATACAGAGTGTTGATTTCTTGGCTGCTATTTCTACTATTCAAATTCAGATGAGGAAAAGGGGAAGAAAAAGAATAAATGTTGCCAAATTTAATTAGCTATTGAGAATAGAGTATCAATTTCCTTTTATTGGAACGGCGCTTACTTTGAGTAGACTTAATTTGTACTCTCTATGTTCCTTATTAAAAGAATGAACTAATATATATTTAGAACAGAAAAATGTGTACACTGTTGACCATTAAGTGAAGTATATTTCAGGTCATTTATGCATTACAAAAGTAGACATTAGGCTGCCTCGGACGATAGAATCTCAAGTTCAGCCCACCAGAGAGGAGATAGCCTTGGAACTGCAGCTTCAGGGGAGATATCAATCACTTCCCTTAACTTTTTAATCACTTCTTTTATTGTTGGTCTCTTCCTTGAATCTTCTACAACACATTCTCTCATTACCTCACACATAACCATAAGTTCATTGTTCTTGAACGACTTCAATTTTGGATCAACCAAGCTCTTCAAATTCTGTCTATCGTTTATGTATTGCTCCGCCTAAACAAAAACAGAGAAGAACCGTTTCACTAGTCTATAAACACCGAAGAAAATAAGGGATCGAATATAATAGAGTTAGATTGAGATTTTACCCAGCTCAGAAGAGAATCTCGTTCCGTGTAAGGTGGTTTTCCAGAAATTACTTCCAGCAACAATATTCCAAAATTATAGACGTTTGTTTCAGGATCAGAAAGTGGTGGTAGCTCAGAGTTCTCTAGATCACTACTTGAGGACTTTGACTTCACCATTATATCTGACCAGAAAGCAAGCTCTGTAATCTGTGTAAATATAAAAAGGTTCTGTTAATTCGAGTCATTAGACGAAGTAAAACGTTTCTAAATTCAATGAAGCATACCTTAGCAGCATAATCGTCTGTAAAAAATATGGAGTGTGAATTCACATCAGAATGGGACAGAGGAGGATTCAAATTGTGCATGTACTCGAGACAATATGCTGTTCCCATTATAGCTCGTACCCTTGCAGCCCAGTCAAGAGGTTCAAGTTCATCATCTGAAACAACAAAACATGTAGACTGCATTAATAAAAACGAAATCACACAAATGATCATTACACTGAAACTTGAACTATGAACTAGTTTACCATGCAGATGCTCGAAAAGTGTTCCGTTTGTTGCATACTCAAAGACCATCATCCTTGTGAAA
Source organism: Solanum sitiens (assembly GCA_016801875.1). NCBI lineage: Eukaryota > Viridiplantae > Streptophyta > Magnoliopsida > Solanales > Solanaceae > Solanum > Solanum sitiens. The sequence goes on from JABWTJ010000001.1 coordinate 2,453,008, forward strand.
GGTTCATCTTCCTCACAATATCCAATTAGATTAACAAAATTCTTGTGGTTTATCCTTGAGAGTGAATCGATCTACCCAAGGTCACAATAAGTAGAAATCTTATAAGTAAAAAAATCGAGACGACTAGGTTATCTCAACAGAAAGAGTGAGATGGTAATAAGCTACTAACCTTCTTCCTGAAGGCCAATTCAGAACGCTTGGACCAATCTTTCAAAGAATTTATAGCAGTTGACACAACAGCAATCTCTATTCCACTGGATAGAGTTCCCTTGTAGACTGTAAATGTATCTTGATGGCAAACTATGTTGCTAAAATCCTCGCATGCATTTTCAAGCTCCGGCCTGTTTAGTTTTGGGACCCCTGCAAAATTGATTTCACACATAAGACATGAAACAAAAGCTATTGTACGCGTTGATGATTCAGATTATATCCACCGGAGAAAAATGAATCCAACAACTGTTGAACAATGTTAAATCAAAAGTACCAGTAATAAATGCTTTTTGTAGCTGGCCACTCAAACCAGTCTTCCAAGGGCGTATTGTTTGTGCAGCTTTGCTCTTGCAGATGATAATTAGGAACACAAAAATAGCAACCAGAAAAGCCCCAATGCCAATTCCTATATACTTCCATGTACTTCCAGACTTTCCACCAGGTGGGGCTTGACTAGAAATTGGCTGTTTAATAGCACCATTAGAGTGTTCCCCAGGATTTGGAGGCGGATGATGTTCAGACGGGGTCCGTGATGGTGTAGTGAAAGGAGGAGGAGGAGGAGCTCCTTCAGTACTTGGCACAGCACGAAATGAACCACTACTTCTGCTGCTTGGAACAGGATCAACAGGTCCCAATGGCTTCCCTCCGTTAGCAGGAGGAGCAGCTAAGTTACTGGGTTGTTCAGCTAACTTACGGCGTTCAACGTTTGCTTGATACTCTACAGCGTGGATATTGTGAGGCCTAGTTGAACCTGCAAAACAAAAGAGAATAAAATACCGCTTTTTGTTTGTGTACAATTCTTTGAAACTCCAATACAATATTTTCACTCACTTGGTAGGTTGTTAGAGCAGAAGTCTGCCTGAGCATCCAAAAAACGCGGGAACCTTTTAGAAAACAAAAAAATTGCTTATGAACCATTAAACTTATTTCGAAAGCATAAGGTGACGAAAAACTACGTATTTAGTTACTTACAGTGTGAAAAAACTAAAATACCATGCTAGCATCCCTTTAATTGGCCTGACAAAGGAGCCTATAGTCTTATATGGCCTCAAACTGCCATGCCAGATGCTGCAAGAAAAAGGCACCAAATTTTTGGAGTATGAAACTTAAAAGTGTGTGATTGATAAATAAAACATAAGCATATTATATTAAGAGGTAATCAGTAATCTGAAATCAATTATAAGGGTAAAGCTGAAGGTACTTGTCCAAGATGAGTATCTTGATCCAGAATTCAAATAGTCAACGGGATGAATAGAATAAAAATTATGCATATAGCTGGCTGAAGTTATCATGCTACAGAACAGACATACGATGATATCCAAGTGTTCTTTCTACTCATGGGAAAGAGTAACCACATTTCCAGAAATGTTGCCAATGTACAGAATAAACAAAAACTATGCAATGGATCAGTTAGATTTCAACATAAACAGATTTTGATGAATAAGAAGATGTCACAAGATGAATTACATCATAGTTGCTTTACTATTTAGGCACAAACTTTTCAGCATTTAACGGCAACCAGTTTCACCATTTAACAGGTACCAACTTTTAAGGAACAATTGATCTTACACCATCTTCACTGTAAAGACTTATCCTTAACTCTGGAAACTGCTGCTCACAGAAGCAAACAGCCCCAGGCCTAATGTTCCAGATGGCATTCATCATCAAGAGTATGAAAGTAGTATATTGGTATATATTCCTCAAATGGCTTGAGTATGGATTTTATGTATTTTCAATAGCAGACTTTCAAATGTAGCAGAGATGTAAGATGAAGATAAAAGGACCAACAGTTAAAGGAGTCTTACCAATACCCAAATTTCCTATTTATGCAGCCAGTTCCGGCAACAATACCAGAGTTGAGGTAATCATCAAATTGCAAGTCTGAGAGAAAGTGAAGCCTCCCGATCTCCAAAGGGATCTTCCCTTCGAAGTTATTGTCACAAATCAACCTGGGAAAAAAAGTATCAAACATAATTCAAGAGCATTTTGTTAGCAATGTTGTAGCATAAATACGTATTACAGCATGGAGACACAACAAATTATCAACTTACAAGGTTCTAAGTAATTGCAAATCTCCTATTACTGCTGGAATTCTTCCACTCAAATTGTTATCTCTCATGTCAAGCACTTCCAGCATTCTGAGTCGTTCAAATTCTTTAGGAATAGCACCAAAAAGACGATTTTCAGAAAGCACACTGTGAAAGAAAAGCATTCAGAGAGGAAGAAAATTTATTAATACATAGTACATGAATACAGAACAGAAGGTGAAACTATGATTACCAGAAATCTACCCAATTCACTTTATGCAATATTCTTCGGGAAAAAAAGAAGGCAAAGTTTTTTTTTGCCACAATTTCCTAACCAAAAAATATGCTAAATATCTCTTTCATTCCAATGTATATGACGACACTCTTTATAGAGAATCTCCTAAGCAACAAATGAAAACTTTGCTGACCAAACATGTAAATTTAGTGCAATTTCGAATTGTATATGCATAAGATGGTGTCTACCAAGATCAGGAGTATTAGTTCCATGACATAGCACACTAAATATTGTTTTTAGACTACAACTAGACTCAAAAGAGCATTTTGTAAATAGAAAAAATTCCATCAATAACGGGAACAATCTCAAATGAGAAGCATACAAGTACAGGTGAAGCTTACAGTGATTTTAAGTGAGTGAGATTTCCAAGTTCTGGTGCAAGTTTTCCTTTTAACGAATATCCATGAAGGTCCCTAAATAAAGAACGGACAAATAATTTAACAATATCCGAAGAACACAAACAGTAAAACTCACAACTCAGTCTTAGCACTTTATTTGTCATTGTCATTTCAACAGGCTTGTCCAAAACAAAGCAACAGGGAATTTGGGTTATACTTAACAAGGGACTTACAACATTTGCACTCTCCCGTCCATACACTGTACACCAGACCACAAGCACGGGTCACAATGATCGGAACTCCAGTTTTCAAGAATGCCATACGGATCAGAATTCACTTTCACGCGGAATCTCAATAATGCCAATCCTGTTTCTCACCAACAATAATTAGCAAACAAGAAAACATACCTAATACTTAAAACTAGCCAAGACAGAAATACAAAAGCAATAGAACTGTACTCAAGTATAAGAATTACCTTCCGAATTAAGAGAACAACAACCGCGAATATCCAAAATGATAATCAAAAGAGCGAGATACGACAATTTGATTCCATAAGTGTTCCATCTGCCCCCCATGGCTTGCAGAACCATATGAATCAGTTGTTGAAGCAGTAACAACCAGGACTCTATACAAATTCGCCAGCTTTCTTGTACAAAATTACTCTCCAAACAATTGAATTCACTCGTAAACATAAACAAGTTGAACAAAAAGGAGAGCAATTACACCACTCTTTTCTTATCACTCAATTTTTACAATGTACTTAAACTATATTACAAGTTAAAAGAAAAACTATTAACCCTATTGACTCAATCGACAAAATTGGGGTCTCTCATTTTTCTAACTTTCTAAAATTTAGACTATAACAAACATCTCCCTCACCAAACACTTCCACAAACTCGATTGATTAATCTCCAAGATTCAATTTTTATCTGGAAAATGAATAAACACAACAGAAATTTTTTTAGTAAAAATATGTTTCTTGAAAAGGGGTTGGTGAAAAACCTAAGAGCACTTTACAAGCCAAACCATCAAAAAAAAAAGAGAGAAAAAGAAAAAGAAAAAGAAAAAGATGATGAGGGAATAACTGAATTTGCAAGCAATCAAAATAAAAATAAATATTCAAAAACCCAAAAGATGGTAAAATGTAAAGAGTAAAACTTACCAAACAAGAATGAAATCTTTTCTGCTTTTTTATTGCAGAACTGGAATGGCCAATTCGTCACATTTCTTGAAAAAAGCCAAAAAATCAAATAACTGCAATATGAAAATGCAGGTGGTGGGACAAAATTTATTTTTTTCTTTTAAAAAAGAAAGAAATAAAAGGGATTGAAGAAGAAATTTGAAATCACACAAGAAAAATCAATCTTTTTTTTTTTTTGTAAAAAATAGTGTGATATCTTTCTCTTTTTTTTCTTGACTGCAGTTTGCAGGGTGATTTCAAAACAGGGGCTGCTTTTTTTTTCTCAGAAAGATGGTTGAGGAGGAACAAGAGGGAAAATATGGGAAAATGGTGGGAAAAAAAAAGTTTTTTCCTCTCTCTTGTTTCTCTCTCTACAACATTTTTTCTCTTTTTTTTTGGTTTTGTCTCCCCTGACACAAAGCTACCATCCCGGCCAGCAAAGTCTCCTGTTCTTCTCTTCCTTTTTTTTTTAAAAAAAAAAATTATTTTCTGTCATTTTCATTTTATTTTTAAAATATTAAAATATGTTTTTGTAAAATTATGATAAAGACGGGCCCAGTAGCCAGGTGGGTTAACCGTAAACTGCCGGCCGGGTGGGCCCCTACATCCTAAGACTTACGGCCGTTGACTGGGTCCCACAAATAATACGTGTCATCCTGTTATCCTCAGCTTGCTAAATTCTGGAATTAATTTATCTTATTTGGAAGATGAGATAAAATAATATCTACCTGAATGGAGGATAAGCCAGAATATTTAGGATTAACGTTGAAATTAAATTTATGTGTTATTTGGTGTAAGCTATATTTGACATACCAAACGAAGCATTTGGTATGCAAGAGTCGTTTTGATGGTTATCCAAAATTAATTTTAGATTAAAATATATATTAGTTGATTGAAGATATAAATTTTGTATTTTATACGAGATAAGATGATATATTTTTAAATTAAATTTGAGATTTAATTTATATAATAAATCTATACTTTCTGCTACATAATATAAAATTATACTTCTTCGCTTATGTACCAAACGACTTAATTTTATAAATTAATAAAATATTAAATTTGACTAAGGATATTATATATTAAAAATAAGTAACCCTTCATGAGTCAGCGGCAATTTGTTTGACGGTGTAAAATGAAATATAATTTATATTATCCATTTATATATTAATGTCTGTCAAAATATTGCACAGCCATGGCTAAGCACCATCCATGGATGCAAAATGTGAGAGAGAGAGATTGGAGAAGAAGAGAACAATTTGGGGAAAATTTCTTAACTAACTTTCATTATAAGAAAGAGTGTATATTTATACAGTAAAGGAACGGTAAATCTAACTAACAATTGAATTGACATATTAACAGAACGATAACAATACACTAACTACCCTGACTAATTATTTGATAAGACTAACTAACTAACTAATTAGACTATTACATAATTAGCTGAATCACAATACCCCCCCTCAAGTTGTAGGTGTGGACAACACTGACAACTTGCTTAATGCTGTAGAATGTTTGATCCCAGTCAAAGTTTTGGTCAGTATATCTGCAAGTTGATTATCAGAGCTTATGTGATGTAGAGAAATAAGTCCAGTTTGAAGCAGATTACGTACGAAGTGGCAATCAAATTCAATATGTTTGGTTCTTTCATGAAACACCGAATTTCGAGCAATATGAAGAGCCGATTGGCTGTCATAAAATACCTCAATGGGTGTTGGCAGTGGCACTGTGAGTTCTATCAATAATCTGCTAAGCCAAACTATGCAACTTTTCTTAGAGCCCTATACACTGCCTCTGCTGAAGACAAAGATACAGTCTCTTGTTTCTTGAATTTCCAGCTAAGTGGACTGTTGCCTAATAATACAATATAGGCACTCGCGGACTTTTTCGAGTCAGGGCATGCAGCCCAGTCAGAGTCACAATAGACCTTGACATTGTTTGACTGGTCTTTGAACATAAAAATTTCTAGAGTGGGATCTGCCTTGAGATACCTCAATAAATGGAATGATGCCTGCAAGTGTGGCTCTCTAGGATCCTGCATAAATTGACTAAGATGTTGTACACTGTATGATATGTCCATTCTAGTGTTGGTTAAGAAATTCAGCTTTCCAACAAGCTTCCTGTAAAACAAAGGTTCTGACAAAGGTGTTCCTTCCTTGGCATGGAGCCTTATTGCAAGGTCCAGTGGAGATGTGCAACTTCTCATCCCTGCAATCTTATAATTCTTCAGCATGTCTAGAATAAATTTTCATTGTGATATGATAAGTCCATCATCTTTATAAAGCACTTCCATCCCAAGAAAATAGTGTAACTTCCCCAAATCCTTAATCCTAAATTTATCATGGAGAAAGGTCTTGAGTTCTTCAATCTCAGAAACACTTGTGCCTGTCAAAATCACATCATCTACATACACAGCAACAAGTTGGTGGAGGTTGTAGACTTTTTGTGAAATAATGAATAGTCATTCAATGAGTGAGTGTAACCTTTTGAATACAAAGCCTCAGCCAGTTTGACATACCACTGCATGCTGGCTTGTTTTAGGCCATATAGGGACTTATTTAGCTTGCATACCATCCCTGACTTATGCACTACCAAGCCGGGTGGAACCTCCATATAGACCTCCTCATGTAGATCCCATGAAGGAATGCATTATTTACATCAATTGAAAAATATTCTAGCCCTTTTTAACAGCTATGGCTAATAGAGCCCTCACAGTTGTCATCTTTATTACTGGTGATGAAGTTTCTGTATAATCAATCCCAGCTTTTTGAGTGTAGCCTTTCACTACAAGTCTAGCTTTGAATTTTTCAACAGTCCCATCTGCCTTATGCTTCACTTTATAAACCCACTTGCATCCTATAGCCTTCTTGCCACTAGGTAAATCAACTAGATCCCAAGTATGATTTGCATGCAATGCCTCAAATTCTTGTGTCATGGCTTGCCAGGCAGGATTCATAGCTGCCTCCCCATATGAGGAAGGTTCATCATCATTGCTGAAGTTTCTCACAAGAGTTTGACTCTCATCGGCTAAGACCTCAGGTGGTATATGTTGATGTTTAGAAAATGCAGCATTGAGGGAGATGTTTGAACTTTGCAATTGGTTAGGTTCATTAACACTAGGTGCAATTGTCATATTCTTAGATAAGACATAATCTTGTAAGTATGTAGGCAGTTTATGTGATCTAGATGGTCTAGTTGGAGATGTGGGTGCAGATCTGTGGATAGGATTAAGAGGTTGGATGGTAGTAGGTAAATTGGTTGAATAGTTAGTTGAAGTGTGAAGTGGAGTGTTACTTGCATTAGCTACATTATTCTCAACATGTTGCATATTTTGTGTTTCAATATCAGTATGTACAATGTCCATGAAAGGCACAGTATGTAAAACAGAAGGAAAAGAAGATACATCAGAAATTGCAGCAAAAGGAAAAATGGATTCTTTAAAGACTACATCCCTAAAGATATGTATTTTTCTTGTAGCTAGGCTTAGAACTTTGTATCCTTTTGATCCAAAAGGGTAACCTATGAAGATGTGAGGTGTAGTTCTAGGTTGGAATTTGTCCCTGTAAGGCTTTGGAAAGGTGGGATAACAAAGACAACCAAAAGTTCTCATGTGGGAGTAAGTTGGTTTAGTTTTATATAATAATTCATATGGACATTTCCCTTTCATGTGTGAAGTAGGTAGTCTGTTAATAATATATGTGGCACACAAAATGCACTCCCCCCAGTATTTTAGTGGTAATTTGGATTGGAAAAGAAGAGTCCTGACAGTTTCTAGCAAGTATTTGTGTTTTCTTTCCACAACCCCATTTTGTTGTGGTGTGTAGGGACAAGTTCTTTCATGAATGACTCCCTTAGACTTAGAAAAGTTGATGTTTCTGAGTTTACAAATTCAAGTCCATTATCAGTTCTTATAGTCTGTACAGAGACATTGAATTGGTTTTCAATCATGGTCATGAAGTTTTTGATGACTTCCAAGGTGTTGCTTTTACATGTCAATAATTGAGTCCATGTACACCTACTATAGTCATCAACAAGGGTAATGAAATATCTATAGTTATCATGTGTCATCATATGGTAGGGACCCCAAAGGTCTATATGCAACAATTGAAATGGTCTAGTAGATGTGCTAGTTCTATGTGGAAAGGGTAGTCTTTCTTGTCTTGCCATTGGACAAATCTTACAAAGAAAAGGTTGCTTATTGGAAAAGTTCTCAGGTATGAATTTGATTTCCCTCATCTTCACAAAAGGTACATGTCCAAGCCTATTGTGCTACAATACATTCACATTATTGGAAGAATGAGTCATAAAATAAGCAGAATTCTGAGAATTTTTATTGAATGAAGCACAATATTGTACAAAAAATGCAGGAAGAGGAACAACTTTAACAGATGATGTACTGTTCTTACATGAGAAAATAGGAAAGGAAATAGACTTAACAGACTCAGAAGTAGTTGACATGTTTTTAGCTGCAGAAGCAGTTGATACAACACATTTAGTATCAGGATGATTAGGCTTCATCAAACACTTAGTGCAGAGAAAATAGAGTTCAGCTTTAGCTTCACCAATCACCAGAGGCCTCTTTAGTGAAGGGGCCTGTAAAATGCATGAGAATTAAGTGAAATAAAAAATGCTCTCAGGTATAGACTCTGAAAGGCAATGAATGGAAATTATACTTAAAAGAGGGCACATATAACACTTCATGTAGAACAATATGTGATGCAAGTACTACACCAGTTTGCACAACTTTCACTCTATAACCATTTGGTAAGGTAATCAATAATGGGCAAGGAAGGTAGGTAATGTTTGTTAACAGTGTTTTATCAGAGGTCATATGGTTAGAGGTTCCTGAGTCTAGTATCCAAGAGTCTGACTTTTTGTGAGGACACCTGCATAACAATTTGCCAAAATCAACTGAGAAAGAACAAGCTATCATACCTGCAAAGTTCACACTGTCATTGGGAAAATCCATGGGATTGGCAGTATCTCCATGTTTCTGAACTTGAAGTTGCTGTAATAACTCCAGAAATTGGTCATATTGCTCTCTTGTTAGTTGAGAGCCTATATCATTGTAAGTTCCCCTATGTTCGTTATCTTCTGGTAACATTGCATTTCCATGGACATCAGCAACAAGGCCTTTACCTTTATTAAACCTAGGATTTAATTGTTATTCTGATTGTCATATCTGTATCCATTTTGATTGTGGTGTTGGAATTATAAGACTGTGGTTATCCATGCAATTTATAGCATTTTTCCTTGGTGTGTCCTGGTCTTTTGCAGTAATCACAAATCATACAAGGCTTATTCCCAATGTAGGAACTGGTTTGAGAATAGTTGGTCCTGAAGTTGTTATTTTCTGCTGAAGAGTAATTTGGCCTCGTAGATCTGGAAGTGCTTGCACCAGCTGAACTATTGAAGGCAATAGACTCCATGACTTTCTTCCCTGAACTGCGTGCATTGAGATATTCAGATTCCATAAACGACTGGCTGCTTGGCTTAATTTCTCTCTGTTTCTCATCCTGTACTAGCAAAGAGAAGGTTTGTGCTAGGGAAGGCAATGGATTCATCATGAGAATGTTACCTCGAACCACAGTGTAGACTTCATTTAAACCCATAAGGAACTGTATTAGTCTCATATCCTGTTCGACCTTGAACATACTATCTTTCGCTCCACAGATGCAATTATAACTACATTGAGTCTTAACGTGCAATGTACTCAATTCCTCTCATAGCCTCTTCATTCTAGTATAGTAAGTGGTGATATCTAATGTACCTTGTGATAACTCATTGATTTCTCGTTGAACTCGATACAATTTAGCACCATTTGTTTGATCATATCGGTCGTCCAATTCCTTCCATAATTCGAATAAGTTGGAGACATACTCCACACTGTCTGCGATTTCCCTAACTAGAGAGTTGAGAATCCAGGAAGTAACCATATCATCACATCTCGCCCATTGGCAAAAGAGTGATGTTCCTGGATCGGGCTGTTTGCAGTCTCCATTGATAAAGCCCAGCTTATTTTTCACTAAAAAAACTCAAAGAACACCTCTTCTCCATGACCTATAACCGACTCCATCAAAGGAAACTTGTACCAGCGAAGCACCTGGATTATCTGAAGGATGCATGTACAGAGGAGAGCTAATGTCGATACTACCAACATTGTTGTTGGTTACAGAATTCTCGGTTGATTGAGATCCACTTTCAATCGCCATTACAACAAAATTCAACAAAAATCAAAACACACAAAGTAAATTTGAACTCGATCGAAGATGCAGCAACAAACCAGTGAAAGAAGAAGTAGAAAATTGATCAAAATAAATTCGATCAATTGAGAACCAAATCTGGAACGTGAACTAGTAAAAAAAATATGATGAACGTGAAGATCTAAGACGATACACAAAAGTAATCGCTGAATTGAAATACCTCGTGCTCTGATACCATGTCAAAATATTGCACAACCATGGCTAAGCACCATCCATGGATGCAAAACGTGAGAGAGAGAGATTGGAGAAGAAGAGAACAATTTGGGGAAAATTTCTCAACTAACTTTCATTATGAGAAAGAGTGTATATTTATACAATAAAGGAACAGTAAATCTTACTAACAATTGAATTGACATATTAACAGAACGCTAACAGTACACTAACTACCCTGACTAATTATTTGATAAGACTAACTAACTAACTAATTAGACTATTACATAATTAGTTGAATCACAATAATGTCAATGAAATTATGTACATATATTATATAGAAATCTATACTATTAAGGAAAAATTACGCGGTTAAGCAAACTTATACTATTTAATTACTCATCATAGCTATAGTTTGCTATAATTATCACCCGCGACTAACATTATACATTAATTACGTGGGCTAACTTCGAGTTTATATAATTAGTCCTTTTTGTATATGTATAATTCACCAGGATATCCAAATAAATATGTATAATATACAATTTTTAGCCTATATACATATACAATTCACTTCTCTCCCACTATCTACCCTCTCTCGCTTGCCTCTCTCCTCTGTCTCTCAATCTCGCTCACCTCTCTCCTCCCTCTAATCTCGCTTGCCATTTATACAAATATATATGTATAATATACAGTTATATATAATTATATACATATACAATTCACCTCTCTCCCACTCTATGCCCTCTCTCGCTCACCTCTCTCCTCCCACTCTTGATCTCGCTCGCCTCTCTCCTCTCTCTCGCAGTCTCGCTCGCCTCTCTCCTCCCTCTCGCAATCTCTCTTCCCATATATACAATTACATTACTATAATATATAATTATCTAACCAATATACATATATAATTCACCTTTCTCCCACTCTTTTTCCCCTCTCTCGCCTCTCTCCTCTCTCTCCCAGTCTCGCTCGCCTCTCTCTATTATATAACATGTAGCTACAAATTATAATTATCAAACTATAGCTATGAAGAGTAATTAATTATTTTTAAGTGGCTATATGTAAAAGTTTCCCATATTATTAAAGGTACAATTGTAATATTACTGGACATGGAAATCCGTATTAGCATGTGGACTAATATACATTTGTAATATTACTGGACATGGAAATCCGTATTAGCATGTGGACTAATATACATGTTATTTTTTAGACTCAAATCAAAATGAGAGAATTGGAATTTGAAGAATTATGTAAATGTTTATACTATTTTTAAATACTTTAAGCAATTAATTATTTTGATTTATAATTTACATAATTTTAAATAATATATATTACGTTCCAATTTATAAAAGTTAACGACTCAGACTCATATTTCCTTCTTTTCTTAGAGCGGACAATAAATTTCCTTCGAGAAAATAAAATTAAAATTAAAGATTCACAATATTATTTATAGTAATTGCTTTCAAAATGATTGAATTTCTTCCTTTTATATACTCAAGGACGTTTGAGACTGAGTTTGAGTTTGACTTGTACTTGAATTTAAAGACTAGAAGCTTGCTTTCAAATTTTGTTGGGTTTGATTTCGACTTGTACTTCAAATTAATGGCATGAAGTTTGATCTTGAATTTGGTGGTTTTGACTCTGAAACTTGTTGAGAAATATTTGACTGCTTGAATACTTATAGCTTTTAGAGAAATTAAATATATGTCTTTTGATTCACGAGTTCTTTGTGATCTATGGCGTAATGAAAAACTCTTTTCGACCGATAAGATTGAAGTTGACATGGCAACATTTGATTTGTCGGAATGTGACATATTTTATTGACATGTGATTTGACTAAGCATGTTATGTGACATATGACATAATCTTATTAACTCTTTCATCTAACTTGGCATGTCACATTATTTAACACGCAACACTAAACTGGATATCTTAGACTTAGCAAATTGGACTCATCATTTGAAGCTCAAGTCAATGAATTAGCCTAATACAATTGAGTGCTTGAATATTTGTAGCTCTAGAAAATCTACTCTGTTTTGATCCATAAACTCTTTCCGTCTTCTGGTTAGAACTTTGGTCATTTCTTCTGAAATATAATTGTAGATTGGAAATATTATAATGAAGACAAACTCTTTTTAACCAACAAAATTGAATTGACATGATCATATTTGATTCATCAGAACATGTCACTTAAACACATGACATATTTTTATTGACTATTGATTTGACTAAGCATCTTGTATCATTTAGACATATGACATGATTCTATTGACTCACTTAGTGTGCCATCTTATTTGAAACGTAACAATTAACATTCTTGATTAATTAACATTCTTGATTTTAATATAATTAAAACTTCTTATAAAATAAAAAATAAAATTTCGATATCCACATTCTCTTTCGTCCAGCACTAGGGATATTTTCTAGTCAAAAATCAAAGTGGACTAATATAATATTGTCCTAATTAATAACAAGAATGATTGGCGTATCATTAACGCCTAAGAATCATGTGAAGTAACTTCCACGAAATTGGATCAACTTTGTCTGGTATAAAACATAAAAGTATTACTCCTTCAAATACGTAGAATTGTTTGATACGTGAGATAAAAATAATATATAATTCAGGATAAAATTTGAAATCATTCCAGCTAGATATTTTGTGTATGTATGAATCATGAATGAGCGTGTATATATATGTACGTATCACACGCTCGTATGCCAGCTAGTGTGAGCGTATATATGTACGTATCATATGCATGTATGCTACAATGCTATGTTTTGGATAACTCAATAATATCACCACGATTTGTTATTAGGGATATAAATAGTGTTATTTATGAAAAAACCTCAAAAACCAATTTCAGGCCATCCATCATTAAACGCAATTAGGCCCAAATTATTTGATTGAATATGATTGGGCTTTATCTCTTACCATCAACTACTGCTCAATAAGAAAACACATTTTCTTTTTTTTAGTTTGTTGGATTGTCAACTACTGATTTTGGTTATCAAGATTCTCTAAAATTGTGGGAACCGATAGAGAGAGAGCTTGTTATTTATTAATTATCTAATTTTGGTGCACAATTAGAAAATAAGTCATAAAAAAGGATGTGTTTGGTTCAATTTTCTTATTTTTAGTTTATCAATTTTTTGAAAGATATTTTTTCTACTGAAAACACGTTTCTTAAAAATAAAGAAAATGACTTTATGAAGATAGGTACAATAAACTCCGAAAGTGACATTTTATGCATATTAATCATCTCCTCTGATCCACCCTCCAATTCATCTCATCCTGACCACCCAATATTTCTAGTTTATTCAACCTCCCATAATATTTATCGAGATTATATATAAATATCATTGAAATAATATTTTTTTTGTCTACATATGGACAAATTAAAAAAAAATGATAAAAAACTTACTTATTTTCTTAAAATACATTTTTCTATTAACAAACACATATCTTTATGTTTAGAAAACTCAAATCTCTGAATTTGTTGTTGAGGTTCAAAGATTCTAGGGATATAATACTAATAATAATTGATTATAGGGACTTTTACTTGATTAGAGGGAAAATGAGTTGATATATCTCTCAATTTTGTCGTATATAGTTGATATATCATTAATTACAAAAGTGGCTCAAATATACATTTACCGTTATAAGTCTGACTCATATATGCCCCTGTCATTACAAAAGTGACTCACATATATATCCCTACCATTACCAAAGTGAAAAAGTTAATTTTTTATTTTTTTAAAAATCATATATTTGATCCTTTTTTTCACACAAATTATATCTTGATATATATACCCTATCGTTACCAAAGTGAAAAAGTTAATTTTTTATTTTTTTTAAAAAAATCATGTATTTGATCTTTTTTTCACGCAAATTATATCTTGACCTCTTTGATTGTTGTTATTTGAATTTTTATTCTTATTTTTTTTCTTTCCGTGTAAAAATAAGAAAAATAAAAAGAAAGAAGCCTAAACTATATATATATATATATATATATATATATATATATATATATTTCAGCACTACAACAAAAATGACCATTAGCGGCATTTAATTCTTAATTGCCGCTAAATATGTATTTTTAGCGACAATTGTCACTCTTTGTATGTCCCTAAAGCCTTTAGCGATATTAGTTCTAATGGCACTTAACTAATGCCGATAAAGACTTTAGCACTCTTTATTAGTGTCAATATTTAATGCCGCTAAAAATTGTTTTTGTTATAGTGCAGCTATATTGTAATTTAATTTTTATATTTGCGGAAAAAAAACATTTGGGGCACCTATAATAAATCTTATAAGAAAATAAATGAAAAAATAAATATGACCATTGAAATATCAAATTAGTCAATAAAAATAGTTAAAAGAAAAAGAAACGTACCCTTATTTGTTTTTTAAAATATAATAAAAATTAATTTTTCATTTCTATTAGAAGAAAATGGTACATGTAAGTCATTTATATAATAATTGTGGTATATATGAGTCACTTCCATAATAAAAAATATATTAGGTCTAACTAGTAAAATTAAGAAATATATCAAACCTTTTTCTGTTTGATTATATATTTCACTGGATTTTGTAATACCTCAACTTTATGACTATTCTTTGTTTATTATTTAGTAAAGTAATGGGAAAATTAAATAAAAAATCATAATCCTCATTATTATTATTCCAAATATAATATTCATTGGCCTAATATTTAAAAAATAACTACTCAGCAATTTCGGGCGGGAATGGGAGCAGGTGCGAAGCCAGAATTAATAGTATTGAGGTTCTAAATTTTATTAATAACCGTTAATCAATTTTGTTAGAGGTTCACAAATTAATATAAATATAAATTTGTTAATTTTCTAGTACAAATATAAAATTACAAAAAAAATATTGAATTTATTCGAACTCATGAATCCCACCTAGCTTCGCCTCTAAACGAGAGAGGAGAAGAGTAAATCAGTAAATGAAAAATGAAACAATATTTTAGGTTGTAGTACAATATAATAATATTATATTATTAATTAGTTGAGTTTACCAAACACATGCGAATATAATGGCATCTTAAATTTGAATAAATGATAGTAGCAATATTAACATAGTTGTAATCATTAATTCTTTTTAATTTCTTCCTTCCAACTAGCTGCTAACCTTTAGGCATTACCTACTAGTAATAATTAGGTCGCTATATATGTATTGACTAAAACAGTACTGTCAAATGTCAAACATTTTTTGAGATGGGGAGGGCCACCCTTGTATGTATTTCCTACTTGTTCTCACTCTTTTAAGTTTTTTTCCTTTATAATCAACTAATTGTAATGTTTGGATCGCAAGTCTGAACTTTTCTGACAATTAATTACATAAAGTATTTGTTATCTTTCATTATTATTTAGATATTGATCGATAAAATTCACTAAAAATTTAAGACGGATTAGATAGAAATGACCTTCTCTTTATTTATTTTTACTTGTCCGCTATCAAAATAATAAATTTTCACCTTGATATTAATTATGTATTCACTAAATTATTTTTCAAAAATAAATACTAAAGGTCAATGAATAAGAATAATAAGGTAAAATAATAATCTCAATTATTTTTTTTAATAGATGTGATGATAAGTCCAAATATAGCAAGAAACATTAAATGGAGGAAGTAACATTTTTACCTTTGGTAAGTTTTGAACTTGAAGGCTGAAGCCTCGTAATTTTTTACCTTTGGTAAGACTAATAGTAATTACTAGGCAACACGTTGAGTATATTATTGGCCTCAACATTAGATGAATTCATTTAATTAAAATTCCACCCCCACCCCCTCCTTCTGGTCCCACACAACAATGACTTCCAAATAAAGCATGCATTAATGAAGAATTTTCACATTATAATCAGTAAAAGCAAGTTAAATTCCATTAATTGTAACTTATGATATCAAAGTACTTTCAACGTTTTTTAAAAAATGATTTAGTTTAATTTGGAAGAAAGTTTTTTTTTATAAAAAAAAAGACTTTTTAATCTTGTGGTTCTAAATTAAAGTTACGTCGAATGCATCAAAATGTTCTTTAATTTTGTGGTCTTAAACATACCACGTGAAAAGTTTAAATTAAAGTGTTACCGAGAAAAAATTTAAAAAACATATTAAAAAAGAAATTAGATATTATTCTTTTTTAAACGAAAGGAGTACTATAGATAGAATTATTAATTTTAAAGCCTTTTAGTAACCTAACCTACAAATTAATAAGTTACCTTATAGATAATCAATGGGAAACTACCAATATCAAGTATAGTTTAAACTGTTAAATTTGGGTAGGGTTTCCAATTCGCTATTTAAAAAAAATTCCCCTTAGATAATTGACTAGTTCAATGATTATTTTTTTACTCCAGCCTTTTTCCACAGAAGATATATATATCATATCATAACATATCCTATAAACATTCGATTATAGTTTAGATTAAAAAAAACTTATACACCTAATAATTTAAATAAAAAACAAATAAAAAACTAAAGATATTTTAGTATATTTTTTGAACCCTTGACTTTTCTTAGTTAATACAACGAACATTATATAAAAATCGTATCAAGCCATTTAAGTGTCACAAATTCGAGTTGTTCTCTTTATTGTCAATATAATCATTGATTTCTCTAACTAGAAATGAAAGTTAAAATAATACTTATATATAGGAGGTCGATAAAAAAAGTTTAGGCCATTTTAACTTATTTTCATGAAGCAAACGCTGCACAAAAACATAGATTTTGGTAGTGAAAAGGAAAATCGAATAATTATATAAAATAATATTTCTCTTATGTAACATGTTGAGCTTATTCTCTTTTCCCACGTACGTTCTGAGGTCTTTTTAATTTGTTTATAGTACTAGTAATACTACCGGTATTAAATCAATATTAGTATGTGTTTGGTTTTGAAAATTTATTAAGTAGAAGCTGACAACTGGCCTTCACCAAGATTTTTATTATACAACTTATATTCTCTGAAAAAAAATATTTTCAGTCTTGTCAAAGTACATAATATTTTAAAAATTGGAGGCTGGTAATTAAATATGTGATGGCACCATATTCTCCTCTACTATTTTCAAGTCTAATCCATTAAATATAAAAGAATAAAGAATAGAAATGAAACAGAAAAATAGTTAAATTTTTTAAATACAATATAGTTTGCATCAAAATTTGACTGCTGCATGCATTGCCAGTCTATCGAAATTTGCATGTCGATTTAGGGGGTGCAATTAAACTAGATTAATATTGTTAAATTTAGAAGCGGATCAATTGGCTTAATTATAATATTTTTTAGATTGTTTACGTGTTTAGTAAATATTAAAGTAATTATAAGCACGATTTTACAAGTTAAATTTAGTCTAAAAATCATAAGTTTAGTTATTCTATTTAGGCTTATAAACTTAATGGGTTAATCAAAATTTTTTGCACTATTTCAATTTTTATTCACAATTTTTTTTGTTTTAATTTTCAAATACCTTTCACGCATAGTATTCATCATTTTTCTCTTCGAAAAAACTTACCCTCACCAAATATTCTCTCTCCACTTTGTATGTAATGTTTCTCTTTTTTTTTGCAAAGATATTTTTAAAATTATAATTTCTGTCAAGACACAAAATGGCTAATTATAAAATTAATTTCAACACTTATTACTCATCAACTATTTCAAACAGGCTTTTTAAGTCATTACTGTTGGTCCTTTTTGTGTATTGAATTACTTTAATTTTCTGCTTTAATTTAAGTTGCGCATATTTCATTGGCCAAGAAGAAAAAGTTAGTTGTTTAAAAGACTTGAATAACTATAATTTAGCATTTAAAAGAGTTTAACTATAATAAACAGAAATACTCCGGTCTCTAATTACTTTCCATTTTTCATTTTTACTTTTTGCTAATTACTTGTCCATTTTGATAAATCAAGAAAGGACATGCAATTTCTTTTTACCTATATATCCTCAATTAATTACTTTGAAAAGAGTATATTTCTTTTAAAATCTTAAGTTTTTAATTCATCAACTTCATAATTAATAGAGATTAAATGATAAACTTAGCATGTTAATAATTATTTTTCAATATTCTTGCTAATTTAAAAATGAACGAGTAATTCAGGCATGCGGAAGTATAGGTTAACATATGAAATTACAATAATTCTAAATCTTGATCATGTCATGATGATTTTAGTTTAGAAAATCATTGGCGGCTGTTTTATAATGAGTGGGTCAATTTGAATCATAAATTTTCTAACTTTATATTAGTTTGATGTTTTCTCTCAATTAACCTTGTCTTATCCTAGCTAATGATCTAATTAACGTCGATGCAGTCGGCATATATATGAACAAAATAATAATTAGTGGATGGCAAAAGTCAAGGTTTTTACATCTTCTTTGATTACATGCAACTGTCCCACCAAAAATTGACTAATACATATAATTTCACCCACCCCTTGTACCCTACACAACTCTCAAACTCCTTCTTCAATTAATGTTAGCAAATAAACTATCTTAAAAGGCTACATATATAAGTTGTTATGTCTATACTAGAGATTAAAGAAAGACTTGACCATCGAGAGCAAGTACAAGAAATATGGAAAAAGGTGGGGGTGGGGTGGGGGGTGGGGGTGATTTTTAAATAGAATAACTTAGCCGTATAGTTTGGTGAAAAATAAGATTATTTTTTTCAAGATAAACTATATTATATAGTAAAATCAAGGTTCCTTGTGCACAAGTCCATATATGATATATATATATATACATATATAACTGTCTAAATATTGTTAAGTACGAGTATTTATAAGTAATAAGATGAATTTCAAAATTAATAATTTCAGATGTGGAATTTTAGGAACTCTATGTATTCAAAATAGGGGGATGCAAACTTAAATATTGTTGAATATTGTGACAAAGAACACGACATGACACCATGTGAACATAGACGGATTATTTGGTTTGATACAGTCTATAAAAATAATATTAAATAGATCGATAATTATAAAATTTATATGTTAATAAAATTGTATTAAAATTGTTTTTACTCACAATTTGATTTGATATATTAAAAATAGACTTTAATAATGATTTACTAAATCACACATAGATTGAAGATCAATCCTACTTAACAAAGGATCAAATAATATCATAACTAATTAAATACATAAATTATTATTTCACTCCAAGAAATATCGGATTCTCTTTTGGATAGATTTGACTTTCCTTACCTAATAACATCTTAATTAATCTACCATTTACGAATAATTAGAAATATATATGAACATCTCAATAGACTATATATCCTACCAAATGATCCCAAAGAGAAAGAACTGAATACAATGCTATATTAATTTTAATTTACATGATAATATATATATATATATATATATATATATATATATATATATATATATATATATATATATATATATATATATATATATAACTTTTAAAACATTTAATTTTCGTAAATATTTATGTGATTATATATTATTTTGTCAAAATAAAAAGTTCAAAGTTCAATTATTTACAAAAAATATACAAATAGTCTGATAATTATTTTGTGAGTAGTACTCCACAAATCATTAAATTACTATAAATTTTCTAATATTTGACTACATGACATTGGATTATTTAGTGGCAAGTTTGTTTATTTTCTTAATTATTATATTTCCAATAGCAATCATGGCTAGAATTAACCACATTTTTGACCTACCTATACTTTTAGGCAGTTGCTAGATAGTTCGTGAAGAACCTGGCCACATGTTTAAGTAATTAGAGTTTGTTGGACGAGAAACAAACCAATTTATCTCTTTAAAATAAAGAATAAAAGTTTGTGTAGAGAAATGAACAACAGTTTTGATTTGAACATTTTCCTAATTAACTCATAGTGTTATATTCATCTCAGTATAATGTTATAATTGGGGTAAATAAAGGTAGACGAGTGCGCTATAAATTAAAATAAAAAACTATCTAATAAATCATGAATTCAATAAGAATAACAGGTTTGAAAAACATCCTCATGATAATACATATAAATTGTATTTTTTGCTTTCCAGTCTAAAGATATCATGTGTTTAACTTCACGTTGTCTAACATATAAAAGTATCTCATTATTAAATTACAACATATATTATAATAATAAATACCAAAATCAGACTACGCCAAATTCTCAAGAGGTTGATAATTATACACAAGGGACACCCACCGTCAAAGTAAATAAATAAATAATAATAATAGATACTCCCTTTGTCTCAATTTATAGGGACAATTCTAAACTTTCAGAGTCAAAATAGTTTAAGTTTGATCGTAATTCTGCACATGAAATCTTTAAAAAAAAATTGAAATAAAATATATATATTCGTAAATCATGTAAAAAGTAATTTAAGTCACAATAATTGACATTCAAAAGATATATAAAAAATTTATAATCAGATATAAATTTATTTGAATTTTGAAATCTAAAATATATCACTTAAATTAAAAATGAGGAAGTAATTGTTTGGACAATTGCCATATGAATACGACTTTTAGCTAAAATAGAAAAAAAAAAACATAACAAAATAATAATTATTTTACTTTACAAGTTTACATTACATTCAAATGGAAAAGTCCTCAACAAAGTTCAAACTAAAAGATATATATAATCACATGAGAAGGTACAACTGTCAAAAAAAGATTTTTACAGATTATAAAAATAACTTTTTGGAAAGTCACATGATATAATAAGTTCAACCAAAAACGAAGGACCAGTCGTCTCATCTATATCCATAATAATAATAATTATTTATTTTTATTATATATAAATGTCAGAATTATTGCACTATAATGAGCATCAAGTGGACTCATGTCTTACATCCAAGCTTCTAATTTTCTTATTAAAATTAAATGTATTCATTTTGGCATTTAATCTAAGTAAAAAAAAAAGTCATTGGCATTGAAAATTAATTCCATTGTTAATAAATGATACAAAAACCTCCCAACTCCCAAATAAAAACAATACCTTCTTCTCCCATCCATATACCCCACTACCAAAGAACTTTCTTGTCTTCTCATATGTGTATTTTTTCAGTGGGAGAATAATGATTCATATATATATATATATATGTAGTTAATCTGATCGATCGATCAACTTGTTTGGAACTGAGGCGTATCTATTATTGTTACGTTGCCAAATTAGGGTATGTTTGACTCCATCTTCAGCAAGTGATCCACGATTGTCTATAGAAGTTTAATTATTTGAAGACTAAGCACAGCAGCTGATTGATGGTTTGTGTTTAGAAGAACTTTCTTTTTTTAATTTTCTCTTGATTAATTAGGAATATAATTACTAGTTCTATTTAATTACCTAGTTTGGTATTAAAATGTTTCTTCTCCTTTATGTTCTTTAGTTCTTTTCTCTTTTCCATGTGCTTGGTGGTAATTGTTTCTTCTTAATTGAACAAATTTTCTCTATTTTGTTATCTTGCAGTACTATGTAAGAAGTTAATTAATATCGATCATATTTTTCCTTAACTTTATATTAGCTAGACTTCTTGATGCAAAGAGATCTATTCTAATATGGTTTCAGCACAACCATAAGTATTTTACGAAAATTAGGAATTATTTTCATGTGAAAAAAACTAGGGCTAATCAATTTAATTATATATCTACTCCTTTTGTTTCCTCTTATACATATGTTGTTGTAAAAGGGAATCTTGATGTTATGTGATGAAGAACTTAGAAGTTTAAGCTGTGGAAATAACCATACAGAATAAAATAGATCCTTCTGGTCTGACCCTTCTTCTAACATCTATCCGTTTTTTTGGGTGGTTCTGAAGAAGAATGAAGTGCAAAGTTAAAGTTTCCTAGTATTGAGGATATTAAACAAGAATAAATATTGTTGGATTTTAAAATCATCATGAAAAACTCCTAAGACTTTTAATTTTTGTAAACGCCCCCAGGACCCATAAAAGAAACCTGCCAGCTTCAACAGTCTTTATTTGACTGAAAATTTCTTTATGTCATGTATCTACTACTTCCATAGGGAAATAATATAAAACACTAGCAATATAATTACCATTAAATTCTAGTAGCAGATTTTTGCCGCTTTACAATCTTCAAATTTTCCAACTAGCAGTTGATATTGTCAGAATTATATATTTTGTACCACTGGCAAAGAGTACAATATTGTTATTGCACAAAAAAAACAGACTGTAACTAAGTACAAAACATTGTAAAATTAAATATGTTAGATTCTATAGTTGGTATTATTATTTAATAAGTATATATTATAGTCAGTTACCATTAGAGTAATGTTGGGACAAAATCAAAAATAACATCTACAACCCGGGGCCCCCTTTAATTTCTTCAATAAAGAAAACAACACTACAATATATATGAATACACACATACACATACACATACACATACATACCTAGCTAGAAAACAAATTGCATGTACCAAGTTTTTTTAATTTACATATATTTTACGTACAGAGATTCGATGGTTCGCGGGATTCTCTATTGTATATAGTTCAATTATCTATTTTAGTATATATTGTAATGAATGTTACACAATGCAGGGTTGTTACTGATCAATTGCATTTGCATTATTAATTGAGTAAGACAAGACGTATAATTAGTCATGGAGGAAAATAATTCAGTGGAATATATTATGGAAAAGGCATCTTCTTCATCCATTGATCTGAATGAAGACAACAAAGGGGAACTCGAAGAGGAAGAAGAAGAAGTGATTGAGGTGGAAGATAGTAATGAGAAAGAAATTGAAGGAAATTATAATACTAGTAGTGATGTTGAAAAGAAAAATGTAAGGCAATATGTTCGATCAAAATTGCCAAGGCTACGTTGGACTCCAGACCTTCATCGTTCTTTTGTTCATGCTATTGAAAGACTTGGTGGTCAAGAAAGTAAGTCTCTATATCTATACTGTCACGTCAACTAAAAGATAACTAGATATATTCGAAAAATATTTATTTAATGTTTAATGATGAAGTTTTTTTATTTTTTCAGGAGCCACACCTAAGTTGGTTCTACAAATGATGAATATGAGAGGTCTAAGTATTGCTCATGTAAAAAGTCATCTACAGGTAGTCATATATATTTTGTGATCAATTGATATTACTTGCATGTATTAATTTGATGTTTTGTTCTTAATGTAATTAATATAAGTTACTTATTTGATCTAGATGTATCGAAGCAAGAAACTTGATGAATCTGGACAAGGTATTACATTAAATTTCAAATTTTCCAATACTCTTTTTGTTTCCCACCTGGTGTCTGGAACCCTGACTAAATTAATGGTGTTTCATTTTGACAGTGTTAGGGCGTGGTAATAATAGGTCAATGCAAGGAAGAAGCTATTTCTTTAGAAGCCACTTAGGTGGTCAAAGATATAACCCTATACAAGATTTCAAGATGAAGAATGGTGCCATTGTGTTAGCAAGGAATTTTAACTATGATAACCATGCACTTAAACCCCATTCCTTTTCAAGACCCTCATATCAGGCCAAAAACATATTTTCCAGGTACAATATAACTAACTTTACTTTTATATATTGCTTTGGAACGCTAATTTGATAACTACTAATTTACGTAGCTATTTAAATATGTGTCAAGTAAAATGAAACGAACGAGTAATAATTTAATTAATGTATATAGGTACTTGCCGTGGTCTTCCGATAATCAAGGAGGTTTAGTTAATAGCAAGTTTCAAAGAGGGGAAGATTTGTTGAGAATGAAGAGCTGGCAAACACCAAGACAAGTAGTAATTGAACAAAATGGAATTATGCCAATTAGGTCAACCCAATTTCTTGAACAGAAAAAGTTCATCCCCAATCAGTGGGAGGAGAAAAAAGCTAAAAACTCCCATTTTTTTCTTCAACAAAATTTGGGACAGCCATATTCCAAGTGGAACTGCAGAAACAATGCTCTTGAGCAAAATCTTGTGACACCTTGCAGGATTGAGGTAAAAATATGACTCATCTATTTATTAGCTTAATTTATTTCAACATAAAGTATCTTATTTAACATGTATATCCATTTCTTTAAAAAAAAGAATCACTAATATTTACTACTTTGAAAAAAAACTTTAAATATGCGGTGTTTAAAAGCGACCATTGACTTTGCTATTTAGTTATTTATACTTGATGTTCAAGCAAAAATAATTGAAGTACAGTCATATGAAATTTCAAACACCGCATTTGTGAATCTGTTTTGAAGTAGTAAACTTTGTAAATTACTCATTTTGTGGGTATGACTTAATGGTGGTCCAAAATCATGTACTCCATGTATTAACTTTGGACGCATTTTAACCAGCCTAATTCAGTTCATCTAAAAGTTTGGGAGGGGTCCGGGCTTTTTTGTCCTTTCTCTAAATATGACCTTAACGACCATATATAATTCATATTGACACATGAAATATCTTGTCAAAATAAATATTCTAAATCGAGTCATTGTTGTGAGTTAATTAGGAGATTATAGTTTAATGGTAATTTTAACTTTGCAGATGAAAGAAGACAAGAATGGGTTTGAGGAAAAGAAATGGTTACCTGATTTGCAACTAAGATTGAGCAGAAGCACAGATGACAAGAATGAGAAGAGGATGGATCAGTCAGATATAAACACAATGCTTTCACTTTAATTTCCTACTTAATTAATTAGCTAGAGTTGTTAAACATACAAAAGTTTTATTATTAATTAGGTTGTTAATTATTGTTTAGTGATAGCAGCCTAGGTAGGAGGGTGAGTACTTGAGATCTGACCAAGCAATTAACATTTAATTAATTGGAGTCAGATCTCCTAAGTACTTGCTTTATAGGCCGCATCCAATTACCATACACTTTGAGTTGCTCTCTCATTCTTAATTTTTCTTTGTTATATATTTACGATGGATTAATTATCTTGCTACATGTATTTAATATGAGTGGGAATATTCTCTTTTCTTCAGAAAGTAAAACCAAAATTATATATTGTTGTTATTTTTACCAGAATGAATCATGTCAGTTTCTATAGTAACATAATTAAGACAAATTGAGGATATAAAGGGTGTGTTTGGTATGGAGGAAAATGTTTTTCTGGAAAACAAGTAGATTTTGGACTTATTTTCTCATGTTTGGTTGGTGAGTAGAAAGTATTTTCCGAAAATGATTTTTAGTGTTTGATTTATGAAAAATATTTTTGAGAGACATCTTTTATTTTTAATAAAGTAAAAAATAATTTATGAAATTGAAAATATTTTTTAAAAATAAAATTATTTTCTTTTTGAGGTGGGGGGGGGGGCGGTAGTTGGTGGGGTCAGGGGAAAGGGGTAGGAGTGAAAAATAAAATTTTGAAGTTGATAGTATTTTTAAAAAATAAAATTAATTTTTTGGGGGGTTGGAGGTGAGTGGGGGTTGGTAGGGGAGCGGGGTAGGAGTTTAAAAATAAAAATTTGAAGTTAAAAATATTTTTAAAAAATAAAATTATTTTTTGGGGGAGGGGGTGGGGTTTGGGGGGGCTGGCCGGTATGGAGGGGGAGGGTCAGGGATCGGGGGGAAAAAATTTGAAATTGAAAATATTTTTTTAAAATTGATGTTTTTTCAAAAAAAATAATATAATTTTAAATTAGAGGAGAGTTTTGGAAAATGTTTTTCTTAATTTTTGAAGGGAAGTCATTTTCCTTAATTTTGAGGAAAATGAGTTGATTTAAAAAACATTTTCTAAAACTTTTGTCTCAACCAAAAATGAGAAAATTGAAAAATATTTTCACACTCAAAGATGATTAAAAGCTTTAAAAATCGGACGTTATACACTTTGTCGACGTACAAAATAAGAGAATAATGTAAAGACCTAAGCAGTGAGTACTTTCTAGTAGTAGTAATTTTTTTTAGCATCTTTGACTTGAAAAAAATGTACAATATAAGTACCACTGGACTGGAGAGAATACAAAGAGAAGACTAGTAGTAAGAGAGAAACAACACGTGTGGACCATAATAAACAACTTTATCCCAGTAATAAATATGCACATTAATAAGCTAAAATTTTTACTGACATCAGTGAATTATCATTGAATCTAGTGTCGCTATAAGTTTTAAGAATATTTATAAAGAGTGCTAATTGCATTTAAAAAAATATATACTCATATTTAATGGCAAATTAAAATATTACCGTAAAGATCATTTTTAGTGTAGTACATGTAGTCTTCTTTCTCGTAACTTAAATGATGAAATGAGGATTCATATAGCTGATCTTGACTTATTTAAGACTGAGACATAATTTACTAGGTAATTTGCCCGCGCCTCGCGCGGTCATAAATAATAATTGTATTGAACTTGGAAATAATTTTTTTATTAAGGAATAATTGTATATAATAGAAAACTAATAACCTAAAATAAATGGAGTAGCTAGGGTTTGATTTAATTGTGCTCCATAGCAAATGTTTGCCAAAATTTGCCAGTCGTCTCTCTACCAAAAATCTCACTCGCCACTCTCCCATTCTCGCTCCAATCTCTCGCTCGCTTCCTCACTTTTTATACAAACACAAGTGTATAAAAATTGTTTCTATTTGTATAAAGCAGAGGAAATTGTATAAATACATATATTTTTGTTCCCCTCTCTCCCCTCTTCCAGATCTCGCTCGCCACTCTCCCAAATCTCGCTCGCCACCCTCGCCATTCTCACTTATACAAACAGAAGCGAAATGTATAAATTGAGTTTCTGTTTGTATAAAGCGTGAGAAAATTGTATATACACATGCAAGTACATATATTTTCGTCCTATACACTTATAATTATACAATAAAAATACTCCCCTGCCCAGTTTCTTTTGCCTTTCTCTCTTTCTCGTTTATACAAATTTCAAATTGTATCTAATTTCTCTCTTTCTCGTTTTATACAATTCGATTCAATTGTATATTCCCTGCCAAGTCTCTTTTGTCTTTCTCTCTCTCATTTTATATAAATTCAAATTGTATATAATCGTTTTATACACTTATAATCATACGATTCGTTTTATACACTTCGTTTTTATATAATTCTCTGCCCAAGTTTCTTTCTCTTTCTCGTTTTATACACTTCGTTTTATACAATTCGCTTCAACTGTATATGTATAGCGAACTATACAATTTCTATGTTTGCTATGGAGCGCAATTATGCAAACCTTGCTATAACATACAAATATGAATTTTTTATTTGCTATATGTGAAAGTTGCCCTTTTATTAATATTCATACATTAAAAATAATGAGAAAATAGGTTCTTAAAAAATATTAGCAATATTCTAAAATGAATTTGTTTAATTGTTATTATCACATAACTCAAGAACCTCTAATGAATGAATTATTTACGAAATAATAAATCATTGGTTCTTTAATCAACATTAAAAGGAAAAGAAGAAAATAAGAATATGTATACAAAGGCACTTCGTAATAAAAAAAAACATTTAAGTTGCATAGATTATACAATTGTGACTTATGTCTGAGGAGAAAATTCAGAAATTTGTTAACATATTCAAAAAGAAATCACACTTGAACATGAAAGCAATTATAACTTTTTAACTTGCACCATGAATTTATTCAATTGATAAGTGAGAAATTTTATATCTCTGTAAAAATAGATAATATGTAAGCTTATGTATAGTACTTTTAAATTATAGAACTTAATATAGAATATCAAAATAAGAATTCTTGGAAAGGAGTACAATAATTATTTTCTACACAATAAATATACATACTATATGTGTATATGTTCAATATAATCGGAGACAATAAGTTTGTAGAAACATAAACAGCAGAGTTTAAAACATGTACTAAAAAACAACAATTAATATCATCTAGATTAATTAATGAGTGTAAAAAAATTTATCAGGATATGTAAAAATAGAATGAAATAGAAAAGAAAAAATCGAGTCCATTAAATGAATAATGTCCCCTTAAGAAAACTATTCTCCTCCAATACCAGAGGTTTAAAGAATTATATTCTTTCAGTATGGAACAATTTTATTCACCAACGTATTGATACACAAAAATGGTGTCAGTAATTCACTCAACAGGAGCAAAACACATGAAAATTTAATTTTGGGGAAAGTAGCAGAAGAAGATCGGAATTTTTATTGTTTTAAAAATGAGAGGAAATTCCTCTATTTATAGACAACAAAGGGTAGTGTGAACAAATGTCATTGTGCCTTATCAGAAAGGTTACAACTATTTGGTAAAGTTGCAACCCTTCGGAAAGTTTACAATCTTTCATAAAAGGCGCAATTTTCTTAAAGTCACAATTCTTCATTAAAGTCATAACTTTTCATAAAAATCATAACTTTTAAAAGAAGTCACAACTCTTCATTAAAGTCAAAACTTTTCATAAAAGACACAATTTCTGACAAAAGTCCCAAGTTTTCATTAAAGTCGCAACTTTTCATAAAAGTCACATCTTTTCATGAAAGAGGAAGGCTAGTTTTGAAAATAAATAATTTTAAAAGAAAATTCTTGTTTGTAATGACGATACGTAGGCATGCCTAGGGTTCTCTTTTATATTAATATATGATTGTTGCAGTTTGCTTTTTCTTCTCTAGCTCTCTTTCTTTCTTTAAATCTAAGGTATTGGTAAATTGTGAAGTTGAGTAATGTAATTTTTATTATTTAAGTGTATAATTTCTGTTCAAAGTTTCTCTTATTCTGTGAGATAGTTTTAGTTTCTTGAAATACAAAGGAAAAGATGAAGATAATGGATTGGGCTTGAATAAAATCCAATTCCACCTGGGCTGGCGTAGATTGAGTGAGGATTGGGCCTAGACTCATGTTAGGCCCCAACAGTTCCTTTTCCTATGTGAAGCCACACAAAGCTTATAGGGTCGTTTGGTATGCGAATTAAATTATCATAGGACTATAGTCCTGGAATTATATCCCACCACCCATGTAGAATAAAATAATTCCAAATTGGATGGAATATCTCAAGATTAAGTTTGGATTAGATTTATGTGTTTGGTTAACAAGATAAATTTATGCCGAGATGATTTATACCATCAAACAAACAAAGTATAAGTCTAATCTCAATCATAATCATGGAATATCCCACCTTACCCGCGTACCAAGTAATACTTAACACCTCAGTATTATTGCATCAACCAATTACATATTGTAAACATATCTTTAGCATCCTGTTAGGAACTCAAGTGCACTCGTGGTTTTCAACATAAATGAATCTTTTGAGAAAATGTATGCATACTCAAACCCTAAACTCCCCGACCCTAAATCCTGAATTCGTCTTTAAAGACCCTGGCTCTGAATAAGGGATGAAGCTATTCTTCCACCAAATATGGTATAACCTTGTAAAACATCCGGACTACTACTGAGCTTTTTCTTGTCAAAATGTTATGTATTGGTGAGCTAGCTCATTCAATGGACTAAAAGATGGAGAACTGAATCAAATATTACCAGAAAAGCTAAAATATTTACTTCAAGGCCAGATTATGAAAAAACAATACTATACCAGAATCTCATATAGAATCAAATGTCATTCATTCATGTCTCAAGGCAAGGGCTGGTTTTCATCAACACAAAAAACTCAGCAATTCTCATGCCCACTACTATGTCAATATTGAAAATTACAACAATCGCCACCATCAAAACCAAGTAATCTTTTGAGGTGGAATAGGAAAAAAAAGGTTCCTTGTATACCTAGACTAAAATAGTGACAAGGAAATTCCAGGAGGAATGAAATGTAGTTTCAGGATAGCATTGAAGCTATACCGAAAGAAACAAGATGTTTCATCTCAATGAATGATCCATCTTCAAGATTTGTTCTGCTGACAAGAACCAAGAGTATATAGTTCCTGTTCAAACAAAAATGGAGCAACAACAGTAAATTTCAGTTTCACAAACATCAAAATTTGCTACAGAAAACTTTTGAAAGATAAAAAGGAGGTTACCTCAGAGTAACGGACATGATCCTTATGCAAATTAGAAGTTTTCACGATTGTCTCCCACTTGGTACCATCAGTGTTGGACTTCTGATTCTGCTTCTTAGAGTTAAAACTCAAGAATGGGGATCTCATAGGAATCGAAGGCAGTGTGCGCCAAAGCCAAGACTCAGAGGGAGATTTAGGTAATGGTGGTGGTAAAGTAGATTCCAAGGAGGTAAGGTTAGAATCTTTTGCATTTTGGTTATCTTCATTTTCTGTAACTAAATTTCCACAAGGATGAACTTTTGAAGACTCTAAGGCTCCAGATACTGTATCAACATTTTGCTTTAGTTTCAAAAACTCTTGATCAGCAGGACCTTTGTGTGGTGATATGGAAATGGAAGAAGCTTCAATCAAATCAAGGGAAGACTCCTTTTCAACAATCTGTTTGCTATTTTTCTCTAAAACATCTGAGCGCCTGGCACCTTGAATAGGAGACATGGCAGTCAAGTTTTCAAGCACTTTTCTGTTTTCCACCAGAGTTTTCATACTCTTATCCGGGGAGTTCACTATTCCCTTGGGTTTCAATGAAGCAGCGTTAGGGGCTGAAATTTGCACATTAGCTACGGAATCTATGTACAAGGTTTTCTCAACTACTTCACTAGGCGAATCAAAAAACTTTCCTGTGCCCATTCTCTGGGGTACTGCTTTGTCCTTGACAGTGTAGCAACCTTTGCGGAATGAATCAAAGCGACTAGCCCAAAGACTCTCCATTTCCTTTGGCACACCAAGAAACCTTGTACCCTCATTGAATGGAGATGGAGGTGCTACATTTCGATAAGGAGATATAGCCCCACTTCTTGAACGCGTGCCAGGAGAGATTCCAACTAGCTTACATGAGTCGTTTGGGTTAGACAGCTGCCCGGACAAACTTCTATTATCAGCTTTGTACAGCTCGCGAGACAGTACTCCAGAATGAAATCTTTGTTTATTTATGGTATCACAAGCATTCTGCAAAGAACCTGATGGTTAGAAACAAACATATATCTTCTTAACCTCAGGATAGAAAGAAACTGTGGTACTATGATTATTACCTTCTCAAGAGGACCACTATAAGCTTTTCTCGTTAATTTCTTGACTTCATGAGCATAAGATGTGGGACTCTGGGCCATCTTTGGTTTCGTTCCTGAAACTCTCTTTACTGCTTGAGGCGAGGGTGTCGGAGCACGTGTCTTCACTTTCAGTCCTGGCAGTGGATTTAATAGGCACAAAGAATTCTTCACACAAATCCGAGGGAAAAACTTCCACCCTTTACTTGGCTTTTTGTCCGAATTCTCAGGCACATCATCTTCAGTTTCACTTCCTACATCAGCTGGATGGCTGCTATAATATGAGACAGGATTAGACTCCAATGGCTTAACCAAAGGTTTTCGTTCCACGGGGACTAGCTTTTTGACTGGCATCGGTTGTTCAGCAGAGACTGGTCTTTTATGAACATATTGAGGCGTCTCCAACACAACAGCTTTTGCTGCAGGCAAGAATCGATTCATCATAAAGTCTCTAGTTTGGGAGTCAATGGAAAAGGTTCCGGATGGTTGCAAATCTGAAGTTTGATGTCCACTAAGACCACTGACACTGCAGTTCAAGGATAAGGATTCGGTAGGTGACATTGTTTCAGGACCATCAGAATAAGCACCATCCTCACTTTCTCTGTCTCCTCTTGTGTATACACTTTCCACCAGGCTATCCAGTAAAGCTGCATGATCCATCCAAGGAATTCCTTCAGCTGGAGACCTGTAAATGTTATGAGTACGAGGCCTTTCACCCGAATAGAACCGAACAGTCTCTGGCAATCTTCCTGGAGGAAGCCTAGGACTACTTGAACGCTCCACACGAAGGCTAGTTCGAGCTTCATTGTCATCTTTTGGTCTTCCAGGGATCTGTTCCCACACAAATGGAACAGCTACTGGTTTAGTCACCTCACTCAATTCCCAATCTGATTTTTTGACAGGTAGTGATTGTTGTCGATTTGGTTGTGCCTTATCTACAGTATTTTCATTTAATGCTCTCTCATTGGGAGTTAAAGATGATGCTATTTTCCTCACAGATAAAAGAGGTGCATTGAAATCCAGCTGCTTTTTCGCCATTTGTCTGTTCAACTAACAAAATTACTATTCCCTTCCCTCCCAAACAAAATTAGCAATCAACAATGACGTTATATGCTTTCCAAATCTTCAAGCAATCACTACAAAAAAAGAGAATTCAAGAAATCAAAATACTCTTTCAAGAAAGAAAACTGATGAACAGCCCATCTCCATACAGAACTAAGTACAATAGAGAAAGGAAAATACTACATTGAACACCTCAGATTCAAAATTGCACTAATCAAAATTAAATGAAACTACAAAACAGATACTATGGATTAATAATGCCCCATTGAAGCCTTTAACAAAGAGAAAAGAGAAGAACAATTCTTTATTGCCAAACCCCCTCCCCCACCCCCTGAAAAAAAGGAAAAAAACAGAATTCAGAAACAATGAAATAACATGCTATTTCTCTTGGGGAATCAAAAGCTAATTACACAAGTAAACTAAGCAGAGGGGCCTGAGAAACCATAAACCAAGAATACTTGAATCTATTATTTCCTAACATAATACTAAAAAAATAAGATCTTGTCAGCCACACAGAGCCATAACTAGAGGATAAAACTTAACATTCCAGATATGGGCACCCATAATTTTCTTTAACAAAACAAATACCATTATCATTTTCCAAGAACCAAAAGAATGCACTAAACACAAAAGATAATAATCAAGAAAATAAGTTCATACATATACAGAATGAGAAAAAGATGAAAACTTTACCAAAAATTTCAAGAAAAAGAGAATCCCAAGAAGACAATGTTGGTGGTGAAGTTGAATGGGGGAAAGTTAAAGGAGTGAGAGTTGAGTGAAATGCGTCCTTGAATGATGGCGCGAGTTGTGGAGAGAAAAAAAAGGGCACAAATTGGAGAGAGAAAAATGGAAGAATGGTCAGCCTTTGCTTGGTGCTTTTTGCTTTTTAGTGATGACTGTAGTCTGTAGTAGACTACATGGGGGTGGAGAAGCAATGTGGGTGGGTGGGGTTCACATAAAACATAGAAAGAGATGATCAAATTGACAGTTAATAGCCTAACGGCCTTAAAAATTTTCGGCTCCTCTATTAATCGAGCTACTTTTTTCTTATCCATAATGACCTTTTGTATCGTGGAATTGCGATTAAATTTAAATTGATATAGTTAATATCTATTTCTTTGAGTAAGATTTAAAATTAAAATTTTTAATTAAAAATTAAAGAATTTTAGTTATTTCGTCACAATTTAGATTTACAATGTTTTATGAAGTAATATTTTGTATATCTTATATTAATTTTTATTTTTATTTTTTATTTTTTATTTAAATTTCATATAAAAATAATCAATTATTTAAAAGCTAAAACTTTCATGACTAAATTTTTGGTGTGGAGCAGTACAATAAATTTTGTAATGTCTATTCATGCATGTGCTCTTACAATACCCAATGTAGACATTGATAGGAACTTATATTGTACTTCTCTTAAATAATTGTGTTATTCATATGGAAGATAAATAGTTATCCGTATTTGCAATTCACTAATAACTCAAATAATTTAAATTCACGGTATCAAACATTTATTACTCAAAAGTACCCTTTTAAAAAATATTCATAAAGCAAAAATTTGGAATTTCCTAGTAAAAATGGAGGATACTATTTAAGCAAAGGTGTCAATATTAACCAAATGGTCGATGCTTGTATTTTCTTTTAATTTACTTGATTTTATTTTATGTCACACCACAACAGAGAATTAATTAATAAACCACACATTTTTTGAGTGATTTTCTTAGTCTTGAAACGAAACTATTCATATTAGAAAAACTCTTGCTTAAGTTTGTTAATTTCAATTTTGTAACAATTTCTCGTGGAACAAATTGAATATTATGACACTTTTTAGTCTTGTGAGTAATGTGAATGGAAAAAGTCCGAAAATAAATTAAATTGGTAGTCCCTCCCACTTAATTTGTGCATTAAGTTATGCTTTTTAGACTTTGGTGGTGGTTGTATATAAATAATTTTTAGTCTAAATTTCCAACAACAACTTAAAAAGCTTTTAAGAAACTGCCAATGGGGCCCCTAATGAAAAGTAAATTCTTCAAACTAATTTTTCCATGAAAGACTTTTTTTTTTAATTTGATGACTTTTGTTGTCTGCTATAATTGACAGTGTCACTAATAGTATTTGTTTATTGGAGAATTAAATTTATTTTCGGTTAATTAAGAAAGGTTTGTCTGTTGGCCACGCTTAAGAAAATTAAATAAAATATAAAGTGAAAAGACAAAAAAAAAGGTCATATAAATAAAGAGATGGCATCTTTCAAGAAAAAGACATAATTATTTTAGTTACAGAGACATAAGCGCCGAATTTTCAGTATGTTTAGTGATTTGTTTGGATTTTGCTTTATTTGGATTATATTTAGACATCGCTATTAAAAAAAAAAATTAGTGATCATGGATTTTTTTTTCCGATATTATTGAAAAATATTTACTGATAATTGAGTTAATATTATTATATTTAAAAATATTAATTTTTTATATTTTTCTTTTAAATGTTAATTATAAATATTTATAGTATTATATTATTGTGACTAAACTCACTCTTGGATTATATTAGAGATCTGGTTACTTTTAATATTTTTGAGAAAATGACACATAAAAAAAAAGGGAGATATAGAAAGTTAAGCATGACATCTGGTAGCTAAACTTGTGAAATTTTGACCTAGATTGGCGCCAATGTTTTGTTGGTTACTTCACTATTCAGAAATCATTTGTTCTTTTATTTTTCTTCTTTATTGTTATGAAATTAAAATAGTATATATGGAATGATTAACAAGCATGAAAAAATAGAGTGAGCTTACCTTTAAAAAAAAAAAAAAAAACTCAGGCAAGTATATTTTACCTAGGTGGTACTTTTTGTGATTAAAGTCTATTTAGATCGACTTAAAAGTTGGTAAAATATTTTTTCTATTTATTTTTATTTGTTATATTGCATTTTTCGAAAGTCAGTTTGATTAATTTTCAAAATTAAATTAGATTATATTAATTTGATATTTTAAACAAAAAATTTAAATATTAAAAAATTATATGAAAAGTACAATACATGCAATTTCTTACATATCAATATGATGAAAAATACATATTAATATTAGTCAAAATTGTTATAGTTTGACTCTAAAAATAAAAATCATGACGAACAATAGTGAATGGAAAAAATATTTTTAAAGTTATTTTTAGCTTTGAGAGTATTTGACAAAGTTAAAAATAATTTAAAATAAATTAAAAATCAAAAGTAAAACGTTTTCTACTTTTTATTTTCTAACTAAAAAACTATTTTTTTCGATCCAAACGGGCTCTTGGATCGGAATTGCTGTATTTTCTATCAAGATCTTTTTGTAATTGGAATTTTCTAATTAAAGGTGAGAGGACCAGTAAAAACTTATTTCCATTAATTATTTACGGAAAATCAATGTATTAAATGCACATAGTTAAGTGACAAAAAGTATTCATAGGACATGTCATATTATTTTTTTTAACGTAAATATCGAATAATTTTTTAGATATATATCTTATTCATCTCATTGCAATTTCGAATAATGCTTAAATAATTAGAAGGTCAATATGCTACTCTCTCCGTCCACAATTGTTTGTCATGTTAAGGTCATGCACACCCCTTAAGAAAAATTTAATACAATGTGTAATTTGACTAATATAACTGTTATATCAAGAATATCAAAAGTCTACATAACTTTTCAATTTAACTATACTATCATTAAGGATAAATTAGGAAAAAGGTAACTAATTGTTTCTTGATTATTTAAATTGACAATTAATTTTGGACATCTATTTTAGTATATCTGCCAAATAATTGTGGACGGCGGGAGTATAATGTAAACCTAATCACTTTTTTGTTCCATTTTCTCCTATAACTTTGCGAAAGAAAATCATTTTGGAACTTCGAAAATGTCCACTTTTTAGAATTTGATAACCTTAAACCCCAATTTTCATAAAAATTGCTATGTCCTATTTGCTTAATAAATACCATGTACTTTTGAAAGCAAGGCAACGAGAATTAGGGGAAAGAAAGTACTCCAACGACTTTCCTTTTTTTTAATTATTATAAAAAAAATTATATTTAAAAAAAAACTATTTCCTCCCTATTTATATCTCAAAAAGAAGAAGTGTATCCTTATTTACATTATTTTTCTAATTTATAGGACCCCAAAATTATAAAATCCCTTCTCTCTTTATATTCCTTGTAATTAATTATGTACTAATTCCATCCCTTTCTTATTTTCCAAAAAAATGGGAAAAAGAAGAAGAGCAAGCTAGGAAAATTACATAAATTAATACATTTTAATAAATAATTATTAATTTTAGCAATATTTTTTATTTATTACCATTTATAGCAATACTATGTCAAATCTGCAATATGTATTAAAAGTGAATTATGTATGCAATATATATGAATTAATATATGAATTATAATTGTTTTTAAAAATATATTATGTTTGTTTGGTAAAAATTGACACATTGTATTATAAGTGTATTAAAATGTGTGATAAATGAATTATCTATCATTAAAATTTATATGTTCTTTATAATATGAATTAAACTTGTATTATAAATGAATTAAAGTGATCAAGTAAAAAAGAAATATTATTGCTATAAATGATAAATATTTTTTTATTTTAATATATTTATGTAAATTTTCCATTAATTAATGTTATTGCTTTATAGAGCATAATAAAAAAGGGTCTAATTTTAGATTGCAAATGAATTAAAGAAGGTCCCCATCCATAATCAATATTGTTTGGTTAATTAAAATGCATAACAATAATAATTGAATATATGCCATGTGATGTTGTCTTGTAATTTAAGGACTTCACAATCAATATTACTTTTGAAATATGATGGCCATTTATTAGCCTCTTTTTTTCTTTTTTTGTTTTACTTCTTCTTTCACCTCTAAAGCAATCTTCTCATTACTACTCTTGAATTATTCAAGCATTAAACTTGGGCCACAAAAATTTGGCACCTACCATAATTCTCATTATCTATTTTTTTTTTCAACTGCCTATTAAAATGGGAAAACACCAAAATCTCACCCATGTTATGTCACATCTTGTAATTATATTTATGTCAAATTTAGTCGTTTCTACTCATTTATAAATTTATCCTGTTGTATTACATTGTATTGTTAGTTTAAATATAATATTTATTTTAATTGCTACTTAAATTTTCTTTTCGTGTATAGTTTAAATTCATCATTAGTTAACAATGAAAAGTCTTATATTTGGTGTGCTCACATATTACCTTTAGTTTCTTCTCATTTTGTCATTACTTATTGTTTAATAGTTATATTTTATCTTTTATTCTATCTTTTAATAGTAACTCTACTTTATACCGTACAATTACATATATTTCTTATTATGACATTATGTAACCAAACGAGAACGGTAATATTATATTCATTATAATGATATTATTCAATATAATACAATACATCATAAAACAATACATAAAATCTCAATGTGTTTACATTTATATATTTCAGCTTTAAAATGCCCTTTGTCATTTATGAGATAAAACAAAATTTCATTTTGAGAAAATAAATATAGAAAAAAGTTTAGAGATGTTTGTCGTGATGTTAGGAGAATGAATGTATGGATGAAGTGTTCACTCGTGTCAAATTTTTATATGTTTGAAGAGTAGAGACAACAACATTCCATGTGCTAACATGTTATGATCATCTTCCCATAAACACATCATGGATCTATCTACCCATGCCTTTTCAATTTCAACCCTTAAATTTTATTTTTCTTTAGATCACAAATGATAACACTTGCACAAATTTAAGTATTATCCTTCCAAATTCCATTATAATCATGAGTGTATTATTCAAATCGTAGTATCACGAGTTTGGATCTCAATAACACTTTTTACTATTGTTCTTTAGTTATATGTACATTTTTCAATTTTCTTATTTATTGACTATATATGTAAAAGAAAGAAAAAAAGGCTAGTAACTACTAGTTTGATTGAGTCTTGATATATACAATTATCATATTCAACTTCCATACACTATACTATATGGAATAGTGATAAAGTCAAAACACTTCAAAACATTTTATTATTTTTGTACAATTTGTGCATATAATCATGGTTGGATTACATTTTTCTAGTAGAAAGTAACAATAGCTAGAAGACTTACAAGTGTAATTTATCATAAAGTTCGAAGTTTCCAGTAATATATTTTAGGCCCATAATATTATTGTTGCTTTGTTGTAAAGTTTATAAACCAAAATGAGTTGGGCTCAACTTAGGTAATAATAGCACACCCCATCTAACCTTTTAGTACCATTTTTTCTCTCAATCCATTTCTAAACTCATGCATATTTGGTTTTTGGGATGAGATGGGATGAAAGAACTTTTGTAATAAGAAGGGTGTTTTGATAAACTTATAACTTGATTAAACTTGTTTAAAAGCAATTTATGGTTTATTGTTTCTAGTAGACCAAAAATTAAGCTTATTATAAGAAAGAAAAAAATGTTTATCAACATTCTTTTAACATACCAACTGTTTGCCATAGATTTCAATACTCATATTCAAAAACGTAAGTACTTATTCTTTTATTGTGATTCATAAATTGTTATACATAGATAATCGAAGGATTTTTGTACATTTTTTCTTTTACATATTTTTCTACAATATTTACTTGACCAACAAGAACCAGAGTGCCAATTGGGATGATAAAAGCTATAATAACTTAGATAAGTTCTTTCAGCGCATCACAGCAAACTGATTCCTCTTCCATTGGAAAGTTTGGTCCATTTCATCTATTTCCTTAGTACCACTACTCCATGGTAGCTTGAGCTTGGCCATTGTTCTCTTCCTTGCAGCAACTCCAATTTTGTCTCCATAATCCTGCAAAGAGGGAAACAAAATTTTATCGTATTACATTGGGAGAAAGAGGAAGGAGAAGGGGTGTGACTTGTGAGAATCTGATTCACACCTATCGTGTGTATGTGTGAAAGACCTCACAAGTACGACTAGATTATATGTCTCGGTGGTATGAAGAAGCTATTGAAGATGTAAGTAATACCTTGTGGCAGAGGCCTTGTAAAACATCACAATATGGGAAGTCTTGAGGGCAGCATAATCTTGAATTCTCACAGCAAACACCATTTTCAATAGGACAGCATCCATGAACTAAGCACTTGCCAAAGAAATCTAAGCCGCAGCAGCATGTTTGACCTTCTGGACAGTAATGTAAGCCGTCTTCACATATATTTGGTTTTGAAGAAGGTGGTGGAGGAACCAGAGGGGATGGTGGAGTGGAAGACGGATCTTTCATGGGATAAGAAGCCAATGAATTAATAGCACATATCCCATATGGCAAAATAGTGTTCCTTTTTATATATGCATACCCCTCCATGCCCCAAGATTTTCCCCATGAGTTCTTGATAATCCAATAGTCAACTCCTCCTTCAGAACCGTATCCTACAATTAATACTGCATGGGATAAGTCATCTGGATTACTAGAGCATTCTCCATCATAGATTCCCTGCATTAACCCCAAAACAGAGAAAGGGCAAGAGCTTAATATCGGGATTTGTTGAAAGAAGACACAAGTAACAATAAGAATGACACAATATATATGAGTTACCCCTGCATATAGCTGAAAATCAAGGCTTTTTCCATCTATGCCTACACTGACGGGTTGTCTAGCAACAGCACAAAGTAGGGCACTTTCTTCTTGTGCAACATCTTGATATCCATCAATTGTTAACTGTTGAGCAAAAATGATCAACATTTTCTCTTAAAAATGGAAAAGCTAAAAGAAACAATGATGTTATAGGAAATTGCAGCCATCACATGCCTTGTTGTAACTGCAAGAGCCTCGAGATTCGGTGTATGGATAATCAGCTGCTGAATCAATGCCCCTATTGTTGATCACAAATTTAAAAGCAGGGTCCATAAGTCCACCTTTACACCCTTTATTAGAGGTGTCACAGTTGACAAGTTCTTGAGTTGAAAGGCTAATAAGTTCACCAGTGACTAATGCATTTATTCCTTCTATGGCTCCACATGCGGAAAATGCCCAACAACATCCTGCATTTGTAATACAGAGAATCAAAGATATTTGCAGAAGGCACATATTTTCAGGCTCACTGATATCCCTTGACATCATTGGTTCAGCTGCCTAATTTGGGATAATACCCTCGGAAGCTTTGGTACTATACCATCCTTCTACTAAATAATCACTAGATCAACAAAGTGCCTATAATGGAAGTGAAGTTGCAAAAGATTGAAGGTTGTACTCCTGCTCATTTTTTCCCATTAAATAGGCATCAATAAATTGGGAAGTAAAGATCTATGAACTAAATGATGCTACTGTTGTGCCTCTCTTTTGTTCAAAACAAGACTGCCATGTATAATATCGAGTTTAAGCTCTATGCAGTGACAACGTAAAAGATCTTTACACAATCATGTCACTTGTAATTGAAGGTAATTACAAGTAAATGTCCATGATAAGCCTTAAACCATAATCCTCTAAAAATGGAAAATTGTGAAAAGACTGAATTAATATGCAGAAGAGATTAGCACAGCTTACCACATGCTCCTTGGTTCTTAACCTCAGTGACAACCCCATGTTTCCTCCAATCCTTAGAAGGAGGAGCATCACAAGAATTTGCAGAAATAGTGGTCTTGTTCTGCTGGTTGGAAAGCATCTTAATCTTTGAAGTATGAACTTGAGTGAACTCTTCATTGCTCATATCAGCAAAATTGTTCAAACCAACTAAATGGTCTGATACTGACCTCCTCTTTGAGTTCTTGTCCACTATATACTTCACATTCCTTTTAAAATTCTCCAACCTCATTTCTTCCTCTTTCTCATTCTTGTAAATTTTCCCATACTTCTGTTTCCATTCTTGGAAAAGTTGGAAAACTCTTTCTTCAGAAAGCAACTCTTGCGGCTTGTCTAATTCTGGAAAATAAGTAGCAAAAGCAGAAACCTGAGATGATAATGCTGCTAAGATCAAGAAAAGTGGGAAACTAAGAAGAAGAAAAAGGTGGGATTTTTGTGCATTTCCCATATTTAGTAACACAATCCAATAGATGACTTTGAGATTCTTCTGTTAAATATAGCTTTTGAAAAGATGACCCTTATACTCATGAATAAGTTAGGAAGAGGAACAAGCGTGCAAACTTTTATCTGTTAATAATTTGATTGAATAATGTAACGATATTTTTTAAAAGGCTAGTGAGTGATATTTTGAGTGCACTTGTTCCTAAAACTTAATCCTGTATTAGTGATACTACTCCCTCCGTTTAAAAAAGAATGACCTCCTTTTCTTTTCAGTATGTTTCAAAAAAAATGACCTCTTTCTTTTTTTGGTAACAACTTTCCATGTGGCATGTTTAAGGCCACAAGATCAAAGGGCAATTTTGTACATTTGACCTAACTTTAATTTAGGACCACAAGATTCAAAAGTCTTCTTTATACTCTTAAACTCCGTGCTAAGTCAAACTAGGTCATTCTTTATGAAACGAAGGTAGTAATAAGTTTATTGGATATTTATTCCTAAGAGACTGTGATAGATGTTTTTTTATCTTCACTCCAAAACATTTCTCATCCACCCTTTATTATCCAATTATCAGAAACTCGATAGGATATTAAGCCAAGCTGATAAAATCATCAATCTTCTGTCTAAATTCCAATATTGATATATGAATTTACTAAAATATAATTCACTGGACCCCAATTTGGAATTTTGTAGTTTTGCAAGTTTAGTGGTGCCAGTTTTTTGGGGCCCATTACCACTAAAAATGAATAGCATACTATACTTTCTAGATTTTATGCAATTTGAGAAATATTTGGTGCAAGAATTATGTAGTAGCCTATTTAAAACGTAATGAAGCAATTTTACTTATAGCAGCAAAAACAGTTTATCTCTCTCTCAACTAATGCAGTATTAAGAATGAAACCATAAGAAGGAAAAATAATTTAGTTACTGCAACAAAGTTAAATTACAAAATAGTAATAAATTTGTGACCGT
This sequence comes from Solanum sitiens, assembly GCA_016801875.1. Lineage (NCBI taxonomy): Eukaryota > Viridiplantae > Streptophyta > Magnoliopsida > Solanales > Solanaceae > Solanum > Solanum sitiens. The sequence continues at coordinate 2,495,501 of JABWTJ010000001.1, forward strand.
TCAAGTTATGGCATATAAAGTGAAAGAGAGTAGTAATTTTAACTAATTTATGGCCTGTCCTCCATAAGAGTAAGCATGTTTTTTGTGCTGCATCATCACACAAAAGATTAAAGTGATAATAGGCAACACAAAGTACAAGTGACAAGTCTGAGGGGTATTTATGTCTTTTTTCCTTGTTTTTGTGGTTAAGAAATGATTCTCTTTCAATGCATTGCATCAATAAAAGGAAATTGCCCTTCTTTAGCATCTAGTGACCAAAAGGTAATTCATGTAAAACGAATGTTACTCATTTTCTCTTTCTGAACGTAAGTGATTTTAATTTTCTAGATTGTATGGTAAATTGATAAGCTAATACATTTATGTCCACAATATTACATACAAGTATTTCTTCTTTTCATGATTTTTTTGACAAAATGATATTTTGATGGTAATAACATTTTAAGTTTTTATTGCATAACAATAGACAAGTTCAAACCTAGAGATATAGAATAAAACAAGTGTATAAATTAAACATATTTTTAATTGTCCTACTAGTTATTAATAAAAATGGAGAACATTATCCATAATATACAGTAAGCGAAAGACTAAATCAATTATAAAGCTTGTAGGCTTGTTGTATTTTGTTTGAAGAGTAATCAATCCCTTTTTTTGTTTTATGATATGAAGTCCGTGATTTATTTTATGGACTTAGTATGTGAAAACGAAAAGAGGGATGGATTTATCTTCAAACAAAAAAAAAACAAACCATAAATCTACGAGCTTTATGATCCATTTCAATCATTGGCTTATTGATAAGTTGTGGATAGTGCTCTCCGTTTATATTAATAATAGTAGAACAACAAAAGATGCTCTAATTATATACTTGCATTATTATCTTGATTATCTTTAGGTTTGAACTTGTCTACTATATGAAACAAAGTTTGAAATGTCACAAAGTGAGTTATTACTATGAAAATATCATTTTGTCACAAAAAATTATAAAAGAAGAAATATTAAAGTACGGTAATATTGTGGGCATAACATATGTACTTTTATATATCTATTTATTTTATTTTCATTTGTAGCTTACATTTGCTATATCTACAAAATCAAAATTGTTACTAAACCATCTTTTAGTTCAGAAAAAGAAAACTGAAAAAGCTTTAAATTAGATCATGAATTACCTTCATTGTCAGATGCTAAAGAAGTAGGTTCCTCTTCTGCAACATCTACATAGTTGAAAATCAAGGATGGTCCTGTTACTGTCCACACTACCAGGTTTTTGAGCAACAACACAAATAAGGGCACTTTCCTCTTCTGCAACATCTTGGTATCAATCAATTGTTACAACCTTGTGGTGGTTCACCTGTTGAGGAAAATATTTGAACAATGATCACGTTGTTAAAGGCAAATATTTGAAAAATGGATAGAAGACATGATCATCACATGCCTTGTTGTAATTGCAAGTGCCTTGAGAGGTAGTGTTTGGATAATCAGAAGCTGAATCAAAGGTGCCAGTGTTGATCACCCCTTCAAAAGCAGGGTTCATAAGTCCATCACGGTCATTATTGTATTGAATTATCACAATCAATAAGTTCTTGAGCAGAAAGGCTAATAAGTTATCTTTCCAGTCATATCAGAATTCCTTAAACAGAACAAAGTCCATTATGTTGACTAATCCTACAGTGCATGAACTGTTATGGAAGTGCAAAAAGAGAGACGGTAAGAAATATTTATGTTCAATTTTAATGTTCTCTAAGATGAGGAAAAAAACAGATGATAAAAAGATACTAGGATACTACAAGGATTGAAGAAAAGGATTGATCACCTACCTGGCAATACCAATGTACCATGCACGATCATCAGCTGCTTTAACACATAATCACTGCCAAGATCTACACTAATATCCAGACAACAGCAGTTACCTCATAAGCAAGTTTTTGCTTCACTCTTCTGGTTACATCTTGCAGAATTCCATTCAGCTCTGTATGCGTTCTGTTGCAGATGCAAAGGATTTTCCAGCTTGGAGTGATATTTTCATCTTCCATACAGTCCTGCAAAGCCACCTTGCAGCCCTAAACCAGAAGTGATTTTGTGAATGCATATTTGGCACTTTAAAATACATGCTTATGGCCGCTCAATTATCTGAGTCAAGACAAAATGATGTCATCGCAGGCATATGGCCCATATCCATCATCTGAGCAGTTAGAGTGAACAACATGTTGAAGTTCTCCACTGGCTGCACTGAAGTATCATCACCACAAAGAAAAACAAGCAACTGATTCCTATCCTCAACCCAGCTGCATCCTGGTAGTCTGCTTGCTCCACTCCTTTTTATTGTTTCCCTAACTCTCTCCACATCACCCCATCTTCCTAGCTCCGCATACATGTTTGATAAGACAACCAGATTTGTCGATGTATGAGGTTCAAGTTCAAGAAGCTTCTCAATAGCACAGCTAGCGATCTTTATATTGTTATGCATGCGACAAGCCCCAAATAGGGCACCCCACATTTCTACAGTGACATTTTTTTTCATTTCCTTTATTAGAAGGAAAGCTTCTTCTAACCTCCCTGCTCGCCCAAGTAAGTCAACCATGCAAGCATAACGTTCAGATGAAGGAGTAATAGAATACTTTCTGGTCATGTGCTTAAACAAATTTGCACCAGCATCACTCAAACCAGCATGCTTACATGCAGATAAAACACTAACAAATGTGACTTCATCAGGAACGACTTCTTTATCTTCCATTTCTTGAAAAAGTTTGACAGCCTCCTGCCCGTATCCATTTAAAGCATATCCAGCAAGCAAGGAATTCCAGGATATAACATCAGCATTATCAACATCTTCAAACATCTTTTCTGCATCAAAGATCTTTCCACACTTTGCATACATAATGATTAAAGCATTACAAACTGATAAATTTTTCACATAACCGGGTTTTATAGCCGCTTGATGAAGTTGTTTGCCAATATGCTCAGCTGCAAGATTGGAACAGGAACTTAATGTTGAAGCAAACGTAGAATGATCTGGTTTCTTGCCATCACGTGTCATCGTGATGAAATATTTAAGTGCTTCTACATAAAAACCATTTTGGGTATAACCTGAAATTAGAGAATTCCAAGAAATTACATTTCTTTCCCCCATATTCTCAAAGATCTCAAGTGCTTTTTCCATTTGTCCCACTTGAGCAGAACCTGCTATCATTGTATTCCAAACAACTATGCTCTTTGGTTCCATCTTTTCAAACAGACCAAAAGCTTCATCAATCCGTCCACATTGAGCATAGCCTGCAATCATTGTATTCCAACAAACAACATCACGAGTAGCAGTTCGATCAAATACCCAACGAGCTTCATCCACCCTTTTGTTTTGGATATACCCTGAAATCATCGCTGTTCGTGCACCAACATTTTTGTATGGCATTTGATCCAACAAATCCCTTGCTTCTTTTAGCTTTCCAGCACGACAATAACCATCAATCATGGTTGTATAAGCCACGGCACTTCTCTGAGACATTCTATTAAATAATGAAGCAGCCATGTCAATTTTTCCATTCTGGACATATGCAGCTAACATGGCATTCCAAGCAACCTCATTTTTCTCCGGTATTTGGTCAAAAAACATTTCAGCCTCCAATATCATCCCATATCTTGCAAATCCACTCAGCATTGTCACCCATGAAACAACATTTGGACTAGGAATCTTAGCAAAAACCTCTTTAGCAGAATCCAAATCCCCAACCTCAATAAACCCACCCAATAATAAATTCCAAGAAACGACGTCCTTCTCTTCCATATCCTCAAAAAATTTCAATCCAAATTGCATTTCCCCGTTCTGGGTATATCCCGAAAGCATCGAATTCCATGAAACTAAATTCTTAGCCGGCATACCATCAAACATTTTCCTAGCATCATCTAACCTTCCAGCTTTTGCATACCCTGTAATCATTGCATTCCAGCAAGCTATATTACTTTTATCAGGAAGTGACTCAAACACATCTCTAGCCTTTTCAAGCTCCCCACTGCGCGCGTAACAAGTTATCATCAATGCATAAGTAAAATGGTCTCTCTGAGGCATTTTATCGAACAGTTCACATGCTTTATCAACTTGACCATTAAACAAATACCCATTGATCATTGTATTCCAAGAGATTAAATTTTTAAACTGCATTTTGTCGAACAGCTTGCGTGCATTGATGATTCTACCATTCTTGGCATAGGCAGAAATCATAGAATTGTAGGTGACAGTATTTGGGTGTGTGATTCCGTTGAACACTCTGATGGCTTCATCTATTTGTCCCCTTTTCCCTAACTGTGTTATCTTCAGATTTTGCTGGATGATTGTTCTTCCTCTACTTAAACTTGCCATTCAAATATATTATTATCTTCCGAATTGTACTGCGCCTTATAACGAATATGCCCAGCACTTCCTGGCCTAAAAAACAGAGCCAACTATAACTTGGGGGCGAGTTATTTGATTATGAGCTTGACATGTGTTTGAGTATAACAGATGAAAATTTTTTGTAACTTGGAGATGGAGCAAAAGTATATTTTTGTTTATACATACCTTAAAACACGATATGTTTAAAATTACAAAGATTCGAAAGATAACCTTTGCATATTGTACCCACGGGATTATTTATAAAAGAAAATGTGGGGAGGGGAAATAAGCTAGGGGATTATAAGGAGAAATTTCAAGCAGTCAACCAATTCAATTACTAAGATTCTCGCAAAGTCTAGTGTTTTCTGATTAAGAAATGTTGGTTTCAACGCATTGCAGCAACATGATTTCTCTTCCATTTCAGAGTTCGGCTCATCTCATCTGTTGCTTCAGTGATTCTCCAAGGTAAGTTGTTCTTGGCCATTCTTCTCTTCCTTGCTTCCACTCCATTTTTGTCTCCATGATCCTGCAAAAAGGGAAAGAAATTATGAAACAAATCATAATTTATTTAAATTTCTAAAATTTGTTATTTGGGATCCTTTTTCTGAATATTTAATCTTTGGTAAGAAGCGCTTTGCTGTAGGAAGCAATAAGCGATTAGTTGGACCTGTTGATTTCAGGATGTTTAAAGCAAAGCGAAAATTATTCTCTTTGATTTATCCAAAGTGAGTTATTTTAGACATTGTATTATTTTCTGTTGGTATCTAATAATTGAGCAAAATTTTGCAACCTTTAATATCATTCAAATCCTTTTGCCTTGCTTTTTGTCTGTAAAGATTACTCCTGGTACCTTGTTGATCTAATCTATTTGTTTGGCATGGTACCTCCAACTGTCGCAAATCGCAATATTTGATGTAAACTTTATTATGTGACTCAACATGGATTTAATGAGAATCTTATGAGTTGTAACATCAAATTCCTTGCATCATACATCTCTCATTTATGTAGCTTCAAATTACTCAGAAACCATTTAAAAACCAAATGTTGGATTTTTTTACAGGAGAAGTCATACCTTTAGGCAGAGGCCATCATAAACATCACAAATGGGATAGTCCCCTGGGCAGCAATAGTTTGATCCATCACAACAAACACCGTTCTCATAGGGGCAGCAGCCCTGCTCTAAGCACATGCCAGAGAACTCTAACACACAACAGCATGTTTGGTCTCCTGGACAGTAACTGAAGTCTCCACATTCACTTGGTTTTGGAGTAGGCGGTGGAGGGGATGGCAGGGAAGGTGGTGGAATGGCTGGAGACGGATAAGGAGATGGTGATGATTCTTTCGTTGGGTATGAAGCCAATGAATTAATGGCACAAACCCCATATGGCAAATTAGTGTTCCTTCTTATATATCCATACCCTTCCATTCCCCACTCTGTACCCCATGAGTTCTTGATAATCCAATAGTCATCATATCCAACTATTACTACTCCGTGGGATACCTTATTTGGATCATCAGAGCATTCTCCATCATAGATTCCCTGAATTGACACCAAAACACAATAGAAACAAAAAATCACATCGTTTTTGGGATTACTGACATGTGAAAATGGAGTAATAGAAAATAGTTACCCCTAGGTATAGTTGAAAATCAGGGCTGCTTCCGTCGATGGCCACACTAACAGGTTGTTGAGCAGCAGCACAAAGAAGTGCACTTTCCTCCTTTGGAACATCTCGGTATCCATCAATTGTTACAACCTTATGGTTCACCTATTCAGGAAAATATTTGAAGAATGATCAAGTTTTGAACAACGAAAGTATTTGGAAACTGGATAGAAGACTTGATGTGAAATTGATCATCACATGCCTTGTTGTAATTGCAATGGCCTTGAGAATGGGAAGTGTATGGATAATCAGCTGCTGAATCAATGCCGCCGTTGTTTATCACCCATTCAAAAGCAGGGTCCATAAGTCCACCTTTACAGCCACTATTGTTTGAAGTATCACAATCAATAAGTTCTTGTTCAGAAAGGCTAATAAGTTCACCAGCAACTATTGCATTTATTCCCTCCATGGCTCCAGACGCCGAGAATGCCCAACAAGCTCCTGCAGAAGTTTTGCATAGAATCAAATACTATATTACTCCAAAGATGTACATAAGTGCATATGACATCTTATTGAAAATATTCATAGAGATTTGGACCTTTTAGTACTATTGAATTGAGTTTGAGCCAACAAAAAGTTATAGTAAGACTGTAAGTTAGACCAATTTGCAGATTCAACTCATTTAATGTCTTTTATTTGGATTTCTTAGTACTTGATGCAAGGACAACAAGCTACCTAGAAGTAAAACATGTATTTAGTGTAAACCAATACTATAAATATATAAAACACAATGAAATATGCCTAAATACAACATCAAGCAATCATCTACAGAGCAGAGTCATGCTTAATGATTAAATATAAGTACTCCACCGTTTCAATTTATCTTACTTTCCTTTTTAGTCAGTTCCATTAAAAAAATCCACTAAAAACAAGCTATAACAACATGACTGACAATGGTAAAAGAAGACTGAGTACAGTTACCACATTGTCCTTGGTCCTTCACCTTAGTGACAGCCCCATGTTTCCTCCAGTCCATTGAAGGAGGAGCATCACAAGAAAATGAAGTTGTTTCTTTTTCCGCTACCTTCATCTGAATAGTCTTTCTCTTGTTAAAGGGTATCGTAATCTTGGAAGTATGAACTTGTCTAAACTCTTCATTGCTCATATCAGCAAATTTTGTCAAACCAACCAAATAGTCTGAATCTGATTTCCTCTTGGAGTTCTTTTCCACTATGTACTTCACATTCCTTTTAAAATTCTCCAACTTCATTTCTTCCTCTTTCTCATTCATGTAAACTTTCCCATGCTTCTGTTTCCATTCTTGGAAGAGTTGGAACACTGTTTCTTCTGAAAGAGGCTCAGCTGGTCTTTCTAGTATTGGAAAATCAGTAGTAAAAGAAGAAACTTGAGATGATAATGCAGCAAAGATCAAGAAAAGTGGGAAAAGGAAAAGGAAGAGAGGAGGACTCTGTTTGCTTCCCATTTTTCAGTTACATTAAACAGTTATTGACTTTGTCATCATTCTAGTCCTAATCTCATTGTTTTATAGATTTTGCAAAAGAGTAAGTTACGTATACGGATAGTGTAAATAATTTTTTCACTATCAGATCATATTATTTTTTGTTGTAACACAAAAATACATTATATTGTCAAGATTTTACATTCCACATTTTTAGGAGACCTACCTATATAGATATCTTTAGATAACCTGATGGTATACATTATTATAAATTACTTCAATAATGTATGGATGGGAAAACAAAGATTGTTTTTTTCTTTAGCTCAATTAGACCAATTAAGGTGGGAATACCGTGGCAAAAATATATCACTAGTAAAGAAATAATTTCTCAAATAAAGTCTTTTGATATATTGGAACAAGTAATGTTTGCAGCTATAGATTAAGACAGGAAAATTGACTTATATGTGCAGTAGTATTTGCAAGGGAACAACTGGTTAAGGCAGGAAATTGACTTATTACACTGTAATACGATTGTCCCGAAAAGTTGTGAGGGTAGTTGTATCGTTGACTCGAAAAAAAAAATACGTTGAGCTATATATTGGTAAGTTCTAAATTCATTCAATCAATCGACAATTTGTGAAGGACAAGAGCACTTAATCTTAGACCAAAGGATAAAAATTAAGTTATTAAAATTGAGTGAGTCTCTGCATATTAAAAAGATGGGCAGATTTTGATGGGTGAACCATAATAGTGTCAATGGTGCCATGTTATATTGATGCTATATAGATTTCCCAAACAAGTCAAAAAGACAGCAGAATTGTCTAAGGAACTGTGCTTGTAGTTTCAGTTACGCATTTGATTCATCAAAATACTTGGCATTAGAACCAGAACCAAATATATTCTTGAGAATGCTGAAGGTACGATAAGAATGACGAAAAACTCATTAGTTTGTCCCGTCGTATCTGCAACCAAATTGCAAAAATCTCAATCTCTGCACCTTCAGTGCTTCAATGTTGTTTGTCAAAACACAAATATCACGCCTTTGGAATTTTTGAAAGATCTGCACATTTGGTAAGAGCATGAATTTGTGTTCCAACGTACATAGATAGAATGAGAGAAAGGGTTTGATTATAATCAAGTAAATTAAAGAGTTATACCTTATGAGCACCATTCTCTGGCATTTTGAAACATTCGCAACCAGGGACTTGGGCCTTTCTTTTCTACATCCCAATTTTTAGGATACCATGGGTACTGCCACATCAAGAAACAGCGTTCTGGATGAGGCATCATCGCGAGATGTCTACCATCTGGAGAACAAATTGCAGCTACACCCAGAGGAGAACCATTAGGATTGAAAGGATATACTTCTGTTGGTGTGCCATCATCATCGCAATACTTCACTGGCGCCAAGTTGGAGCCAAGAATATGATTGAAAATACTACCATCAGGGAAATAAGCTCTTCCTTCACCATGAGCAGCCCAAACACCTAATGTACTACCTTCCATACCTTTGAACATTATGGCTGGTGTTTCTTCTATTGTCACATTCGTGAAACGACATTCAAACCTTCCAGACTCATTATGTATAAACCTCGGCTGTGATGGATCCCCTCCGGCACCAAAAACACCTCCTACTTGGGGCCCTGGCACCCAACCCAATAGAGCCATAAGTTGGCACCCATTGCAAACTCCGAGGCTGAAAGTGTCTGGACGGTTATAAAATGCCTGAAATTGGTTTAGAAGAGGCTGATTGAAGCGAATGGACGCTCCCCAGCCTTTGGCAGAATCAAGTACATCAGCATAACTAAAACCTCCAACAAACACAATTCCTCTAAATTCATCCAGTGTGATGACTCCATTGAGAAGGTCCGACATTGCAACATCCCATGGTTCAAATCCAGCAGCAGAAAAGGCTGCAGACATTTCTCTATCACCATTGCTGCCTTCCTCCCGGATAACTGCAACCTTTGGCTTTGAAATGGCAGTCATATACTTATCATCAGTAAATGTTGGCGTGAAAGATAGTTTCCAGGATGGTTCATGCCGATTTTTTAACCCTTCTTTTTCTAATTCTACACATGAATCCAGTCTTTGGAACTTTTCCAGTTGAAAGCTAGTCGCTTCCCACATATCCCTGAGCACAGAAGTTTCCTCATTCAAATGTGTAACCCCATCAACCTTCAATTCAACTATCGGAGATGAAGTAACTTGACCAATGATATCAGCAGAAACATCACCATGGTGGAGCTTTTCCAGAACTAAATCCACGTTTTTCTTGCTAACTTCAATGAGAAGGCCAAGCTCCTCTGCAAAAAGTGTTTCGGGTATAGTGCTCCCAGAAGAGGTTAAATCCAAACGAATGCCACAGTTCCCTGCAAATGCCATTTCAAGAGCATTCACTATGAGTCCCCCATCACTGATATCATGACCCGCAGAGATCAACTCATCAGAGATTAGGTTCTGAACCTCATTAAAAACAGTTTTAAGATAAGAGACATCATCCAAATCAGGACTTTCATCTCCAATTTGATCAAACACCTGGGCAAGAGCAGATCCACCGAGTCGTCGTTTTCCTCTGGCCAAGTCAATATGAAGCAGCACACCATCATCTCCAAGCTTCAAGTCTGGAGTAACGGTCTTTGTTATATCAGGACATGTCACATAGGTACTGATGACTAGATTCCCTGGAGCTTTAACAACTTCTTCCGATGAGTGGGCTGCCATGGAAAGACTATCTTTCCCGCCATCAATTGCAATCCCAAGTTCAATCATAGCTTCAGAAAGAGCAACAGCAGCATCATACATTGCAGCTCCCTCACCATCTAATTTTGCAGCATACATCCAATTCCCACTTGCTTTAACATCAGAAAGAGATGTAACTTTCGCCCAAACAAGATTTGTGAGTGCTTCTCCAACAGCCAGCCTTGCCATTGCTTTTGGATCCAAGAGACCTTTTATTGGCTGCTCTCCAATTGAGCATGCACCTCCAGACAAGTCTGTATAAGTTTGAGCTATAACAGCCACATCAGCAAGAGTAATCTGCAAGGGACCCACAGTTTGCTGCTGTGCCACAAGACCAGTGACACACCTGTCAACTTTAGTGGTCAAGAATCTTTTCGAACAAACAGAAGGAAGCCTCAGGACCCTCTTCAATGAATCTAAAACTGTTGTTGCAGGAGCAATATCAAGTGGTTCACGCAGATTATTCATGCGATTGAATTCAAATGTCTTTTTAGGCATATCACCAAGCACCTTCTCAAGCTCAAGATCCACTGCAGGTGGAGGAGGAGGCAGTCCACTAGACTTGCATTTTTCAGTTGCCACACTATCAACCAGAACAATACGGCCCTCACCATTAATTGTTCCAATAACAGCCATTGAAAGTCTTTCCCTTGAACAGATAGCTTGCAAAAGCTCGCGGCTTTCAGGCTTCACCAGTATGGCATCTTGCTCCTGATATTCTGCACCCCAGATTTCCAGAACAGACATTGTGTGATCGCCGACTACAATTGCCCTTATATCAATTTTGGCACCCTGTGGGTGTATTATCTCCTTCACGACATTACAGTTTCCACCGGCACCCTGATCGTGAATGCTTATGATCGGATTGCTGTCACCCATTTCAATGCAAGCACGGACAACACGATATAACTTTTGTGCCATCTCAGCATCTCCACGCTGCACGGCATTGAAGTCAAGCTCAGCATCATTCTGTCCACTGACCATGCTGGATGCAGCACCACCTCCCATTCCAATACGATATGCTGGTCCCCCAATCTTAACTACCAACATACCAATCTCAGGTTCTCCCTTTGTTATGTGACGGTGATCTATTTGCCCAATACCAGCACTAAACATGATTGGCTTCAACCATTCCCTCCTCTCACCACTTGGTAGTCTCATTCCAAAAGTTCGAGTATAACCCTGGATCAAGGGCTCCCCAAACTTATTCCCATAGTCTGATGCTCCGTTACTAGCATCAATAAGAATCTGTAATGGTGATGCCAAGTTTGCTGGGTATGTGAAAGAAGGATCTTCCCAGGGAGCATATGACCCTTCAATGTTAAGATTTCCAACACAATATCCAGCTGTAGATGCAACAACAAAAGAACCCCTTCCAGTAGCATGGGTATCCCGGATCCGGCCTCCTGCACCTGTCTCAGCACCAGGATAAGGTGCCACAGCACAAGGGAAATTATGGGTTTCTGCTGTAAACAAGACATCAAGGTCAGTGATAACCGTGTCCAAAGGGCATGTCGAACCAGGTTGAATAGGTCGCAATTGCTTCACTGGAAACCCCTTGATAGCACTGGAATTATCTTTGAATCCAATAACTGAATTGTTTGGATTTGCAAGTAAAGTGCTTTTGACAATCTGCATAAGAGTCTTATCCACAGGTTGACCATCTATAACAAGCTTTCCTGTAAAGAACCAGTGCCTACTGTGTTCACTATTAGATTGAGCAATATCAAATAGTTCTACATTCGTCGGGTTTCGCTTTATGTCATCCCTGAAAAGTTTGGTGTAGTACTGTAAGTCTTGCTCATCAAAGGCCAAGCCCATTTCCTCATTAATTTCCTCCAATGCCTTGCGACCCTTTTCCATGACTGGTATATATCGAACCTCCTCAGGGACTATGCTTGTCTTGAAAGAAGTAAGCTTCTCAACATAAATGCACTCTGTCATTCGATCATGAACCATTGAAGCAAACTCATTAATTTGACTATCTAGAAGTGACCCCTTGACATATAATAAGTACCTCCTAGAGCGCTCCAGTCTGTTTATCTCTGTTAGCCCGCATGCTTGGCAAATCGACACTGCATTAGCAGACCACGCTGTAGTGAAAGATAACCGAGGACCAACTTCAATGATATATGCATCTGGAAGTTTCCTCTGCTCCCTCTCAAGGAAACTCTCACTTCCCAAGCTCTCAGGTTCATAAGTTTCTCCTAAAAGCCATTTAAGCACAGAAATTTTATCACTTGAAAGATCTGATTTGAGTCCAATGTTGAAGCATTGTTCAGTTTTCAAGCCAATTATTTGATTAGAGATCTTTGTCTGAATCAACTTGAGAAGCTCTGCTGTGGCACTGTCTTGTAGAAACGGAACACGGTATAAATGAATCAGGTTTTCAGCAACCTCCTGAACTTTGCCTGAATCTTCATCCACCAAGCTACTGACATTCCCCGAAACCACAGCGCTAATCTTCTCCGGAATATGGGACCTAAGTCTCAATTTTTTATGTGAATACCCAAAAGAGCTCTGTCTTGGAAGTGTACCCCAAAGCAAAAGATTTGTCTGCTTACTAGAATGTCTAGGCAATGCTAACTTTTGTCTATGAAAACCCTGCAATACAAAATAACTCAGATTAACAATTTTCTCAACGTCATTGACACAACATATTCTTTAAAAAAAATCAGAGTAATGAACATACTTGTAAGAATTCTGTTGCAGCAATGTCCCAAGCAGATGTAGCCATTGCCAAAACCTGCTGCTTCAATAAATAAGAGGAGAGTAAAATATCTTTCAGATAAACAAAATACCAGAGCCTACAATAGCAATCAAAAAGAAACTAGAAACAATTAGCAAGATAGATTTTTGGGGTCAGAAAAAATCTCAACTTCTCACAAACTAACAGACTATATATATATATTAGCTAAAGAAAAAACATAAAAACCCAAGAAAACTTCAAACTAAATACCCCACTAAAGAACACTTCTGGCTACAAAGGAGTTACCTCTAACCCAGTTTTGACTCTTTTTCAAAAAAAAAAAAAAAATACACCCACATGCTTTTTTAGCATAAAAATTAAGCTACAATGGTGTGGACACCAGTTTTGTATGATAAAAATCAAAACTTGAAATAAAAATTTAATCTTTCTATACAACTTTTCAGCATAAATAAAAAGATACAGTTTTTATAGCAAGAGAATACCTCTCAGTACTGGCTCAACCAATCTCAGCTAAATTTCTTGGAAAATTGATAGTCAAAAAAGGAAGAGAGACATAAATTTCAATGGTGGGAGGAGCAAGACCAGTGATAGTGCTTGGGCTTTTGGACAAAAACCCTAGTAATGAGATATTTCTTTTTTTTTTTTTTACTTTAATTATTATTCTAAGAATACATGACTAATTGAAAATTTTAATATTATTATCATTAGCTTTAGGGCTGATTTGACTGAGTTTATAATTGAGTCGACTTAGGTAACATACGTACTAACACTAGATGATTGTTAAATGGCTACGATTTTATTTTTTCAGATTCTGTAGTTTTGTTTATTAAATACTTTTTCTCTTTAAATTTGCAAACATATATATATATATATATGATAATTGATAGGTATAATTTCATGATATTTTCACATAAATAGAAAATAACAATTAGGTGTAGCTATATGTTGTAATAGTTGATGACCTTTTATTAAAAAAATTAACTATACATAATAAATTATACAAAGTATAGAAATCAAAAATTATTTTTTATTTGTAAATATAAAAATTTGAATATTTCTGACAAAATTATTGACTTTTGTTGATTGGATAACGTCTTTTTTTTTTTAATGATGAGAATACTTACTTCAATTTTCCTTGCACACAAATCACAAATCTTGACAAATTAAAATTTCTATTTGGTAGTTGATATAATTTTATTTATCCATCCTATAAAAATATGAAAACAAATATTCTATAACCATCCTATAAAAATATGAAAGCAAATATTCTATAACGTATGAGTTTGGTATAAATGTACATGTTTATATGATTTACCAAAGTTATTTTTTATTTAATTATTATGAATATTCATTTTTGCCTAATTAGTGACTTTGGATGTCTAGAAGATAATTTGTGTGAAAATTTTGACATGAATTATGCAATTAAGGTAAAGAAAGGAGAGAAGCCAACAAGAGGAAAAAAATTAATTTTTTTGTATTTTTATTGGATGTATAAAAGTAAAGTATTATTTAACCTTTTTTTTTTATCCAAAAGTGATCTCTTATTAGGTCTATGGTATCTAATTATTGACCAAAACTAGACAACCTTAAATTAGAATATTGAATCTGAACTCTAATTGAATTTTAGGTGTATTATACTATTATAACTAAAAAGTATAAATTCAATCTTGCCATTTTACTCGCGATGAATGATTGAATAACGAGATTAAATTTATATTTTTTTTATCAAAGATATAATTAACCTCAATAAATATATATATATATATATATATATATATATATATATATATATATATATATATTTTATTTTATTTTTCCAAACTTTAGTTGGAATAAATGATTCTAAACATTATCATTCCAAATTTATAATATCAAAATAACTTTATCTATGAGTCAAACTACCCCTAAACGCACTTCAGTAATGACTACTTTAGATGTAGCAAATGCATTGCCTTTTTTGTGTGTGTGTATTAGAAAAAATAATATTTTCTTTTGTCCAACAGTCCATTGCACATCACACACACCAAAAATTGAATTAATAAACATAATGAACAGAAAAGGTCAGAATTCCAATGTAGCATCCAGAGGTTTCTTATTTCAAGTCCATAATCAGACCATCCATTTTGTGAAAAAATAGTAAATATATTGTTTGCTGACATATTAATAATATAATTTTACAAGCAAATAACATCTGCATATTTTATGCTGCTCTCTGCAAGGCAATTGGGGTAAGCTGGCAAAATTTAATTTTTTGTGTAACAATAGTATACATTTGATCAGTTTGGTAATATTATATCACACACTAGACCTAATTTTACTATACAATCAAATTTGTCTGTAAAAGTAATTTTTTCTATGGAACCATGATTCGTTTTACGTTTCTATAACAATATTTTATTATAACAATCAAACAATATTAAAACAAAATAACGTTATCATAGAGCGATCTCATTATATCTCCCATTTGTAATAGATTATGCAAAGCAAATTACCTGAGATGCCATATTTTCTAATATATAAGTCCTTTTAAAAATAAAACTAGACACACCAAAAATTGAAAAAAAGTTGTACTCTCAGAGTATGTCACAGCATAAGAAACTGCATATACTCATTTAGTTAAAAATATATTAGATATGTGAATGAAACAGTCGTAGTTATAGAATTCTTTTCCCCCTTCCCATATGATTATAATGTCATATCAATAAGTAACAACAAGCCTTTTTCTGTTCCTTCCATCTGAATTTGGAGGAACTCCAGAGTTAGGCAATTATCATGCAAGTTTATTATTCCACAAATATTTTCAAGAATGTACACAACATAAAACTCAATAGACATAGTCTTCTTCTTAAACTCATGCCAAATGTTGATAGATTTGAAGATCATGCTACTAGGTAGCCATCATATATACTGAAAATAATATGTATACACAATTACACATCATGCAATCTAATCACTCAGATGTTTCCTTTACCCGAAGCCAGAAACAATTACGATTCACCTCTTTAAATTTTTGTATCCTCCTCCACAGACACCATTTTCTTTGAAGTATTAAAATGAAAATGGTTGGAAGACAGCCAAAATCACCTTCACCAGAAGGTATAGTGCAGCTGCTGGCAAAACGTTTGTGGCAGGTCGAATTTTCGGGCTATATAACCTCTTTCTAGTTCTATATTTCAAGAAATTCATATTTTTGCACAAGCAAGATTCATTAAGGAATTGTACTTGTGGTTTCAGCTAAGAAGTTTTATTCATCAAAATTATTGGTGTTAGAACCAGAATTACATTTTATTCTTCAAGATTTCGAATGTCCTGATCACAATTATTTAGCTCAGAACATGGGGGCAACATGCTTCCTCTTCCATTTCAGAGTTTGGCCCATCTCCTCTGTTTCTTTAGTGCTTGTACTCCATGGTAACTTGTATTGGGCCATTCTTCTCCTCTTTGCTGCCACTCCCACAATATCATCAAACCTCTGCAATAAGGAAAAGGAAGTATGAAAGAAAATAATATAAACATATTCAACAGAATTTATTTTATTATTAACCTTGTGTGTTGATTAAACTCTCAAACTTTTTGATACAAGCAAAATATCAAGAGTGATCTACCCTATGAGTTCTTTGGCACTTAACTCCCTTGGCATTGTAGCTTTCTCTCTAGTAAGTGCTCCCTTTGGAAACTCAGAAATAGGAAAACCAGTGAAGACTACGAGATCAAAGAAGATATTTACATCCTCTTGGTGTATGGAAGATTGAAGGGCTCTTGTTAGGAGATTTTGGTCATGAACAGATACAAACAGGCAGAGAGGGGAACAGCAGATGCTCTAGAAAGATTTTGGGATACAGATGATGTGTAGGACTTACAATTTCCAGGTATTTAGGCTTTAGCTTCCCAAATAGGGGAAAAACAGGTCCTAATTCTAATATCATATTCCTCCCAACTATTTTCTCACTCCAAAGTACCACTATTACTCTCAGATGGTGCAAATTCGAGTCCTAGATGTTGATAAGGATTTGCATAAAGTCGCTTCACAATATTGGGGTATTAGAGATGACTAACTTTTACCAAGGTTTGAAAGAGAAGAAAAATAAGAAGAAAGAGGTGGAATGATCAAAAGCCAATAGAATTATTAGAATTTTCTTTCTAATGATTTTGACGACTCCAACAAAAGGAATAAATTTGCTTATTATAGTTTGGATGTTACAAAGCATCAGATAAGTAGTATTACCTTGAAGCAGAGGCCTTCGTAAACATCACAAATGGGATATTCAGATGGGCAGCAATAGTCTGATCCATGACAGCAAACACCATCCTCATAAGGACAACACTGATGACGGAAGCATATGCCAAAGAAATACAACTCACAACAACATGTTTGATATTCAGGACAATAAGACCAGTATCCACATTCACTTGGTTTAGGATAAGGTGGTGGAGGGGGCGGAGGGGATGGCGGAGGAGGTGGTGGAGGGGATGGAGGAGGAGGTGGTGGGGAGGGTGGAGGGGGCGAAGGGGGTGGTGGAGATGGTGGAGGGGGCGGAGGGGATGGGGAGGTGGGAGGGGTGGTGGGAGGGTGGAGGGGGCGAAGGAGGTGGTGGTGTTGGAGTGGAGGGGGCGAAGGGGGGGTGGAGATGGTGGAGGGGATGGGAGGGCAAAGGGGGTGGTGGGGATGGCGGAGGTGGTGGAGGGGACGGTGTAGGAGGTGGTGGAGAGGGGTAGTGGAGAGGTGGTGGTGGGCGATGGGGCGCGGGGGGTGGGGAGGAGGTGATGGAGGAGGCGGAGGAGGGGGAGGGGGAGGGGGAGAAGGGGATGGTGGAGGAGGTGATGGAGGAGGCGGAGGAGGGGGAGGGGGCGAATGGGATGGCAGAAAAGGTGATGGAGGGGGTGAAGAGGATGGTGGAGGAGGTGATGGAGGAGGCGGAGGGGGTGAAGGGGATGGCGGAGGAGGTGATGGAGGGGGCGGAGGGGAAGGTGAAGGAGGTGGTGGAGGGAATGGTGAAGGAGGTGGTGGGACAGCTGGAAACGGGTAAGCTGAAGGTGGAGGATGCGACGGAGGGGATGGTGGATGAGGTGGTGGAACATTTGGAGATGGATAAGGATATGGTGCAAAAGGTGGCTGAGGGGATGGGGGTGGAGGTGGTGGAGGGAATAGTGGAACGTCTGGAGATGACGGAGGGGATGGTGGAGGAGGTGGTGGAACAATCGGAGACGGATAAGGAAATGGTGCAGAAGGAGGTGGAGTAGGTGGTGGAATGGCTGGAGATGGATAAGGAGATGGCTCGGAAGGTGGTGG
Source organism: Solanum sitiens (assembly GCA_016801875.1). Lineage (NCBI taxonomy): Eukaryota > Viridiplantae > Streptophyta > Magnoliopsida > Solanales > Solanaceae > Solanum > Solanum sitiens. The sequence goes on from JABWTJ010000001.1 coordinate 2,513,666, forward strand.
AGGGGGCGGAGACGGAGATGATGCAGAAGGTGGTGGAGGTGAAGAAGGGGATGGAGAAGGTGGTGGAACGGCTGAAGATGGGGGAGAGGGCAGAGGCAATGGTGGAGGAGGTGGTTGAACTGCCGGAGATGGATAAGGAGATAATTCAAAAGATAATTCCTTCGTAGGATAAGAAGCCAATGAATTAATGGCACAAACACCATATGGTAAAGCACTGTTTCTTCTTATATATCCATATCCCTCCACTCCCCATGATGTACCCCATGAGTTCTTGATTATCCAGTAGTCATCGTCTCCTTCGGAACCATATCCTACTATTAGTACTCCATGGTTCAAGTCATCTGGACTACTAGAGCAACTTCCATCATAGATTCCCTGCATGTTTCATAATACAAAAGAACAAAGTCACGTCATTTTGGGATTCTTGAGAGAAGAAAGGGCAAAAAAAATGTGTGAAATAGGAGTAACAGATAAGAGTACCCCTCTATACAGCTGAAAATCAGCACTCGTTCCATCGATGCCAACGCTGACAGGTTGTTGAGCAACAGCACAAAGAAGGGCTGTTTCCTCCTGTGGAACATTTCGGTATCCATCAATTGTTACAACCTTGTGGTTCACCTGTTGAGGAACACTGATCAAAGATTTTCTTTTAAAGAAGGATATTATTTTGAAAATGAACATAAGATTTGATATGAAATTGATCTGTCATATGCCTTGGTGATCTTGCATGCGCCTTGAGAGGCTGTGTATGGGTAATCAAGTTCTGAAGCAATGCCGCCATTATTGATCACCCACTCAAAAGCAGGGTCCATATATCCACCATAACAGCCAGTATTGGTTGAATTGTCACAGTTGACAAGTTCTTGGACAGAAAGGCTAATAAGTTCACCAGTAATTATTGCATTTATTCCCTCCACGGCTCCACAAGCTGAAAATGCCCAGCAAGCTCCTGCAGATGTTTAGTAGAAATCAAGGTAATTACTCCACTAACATAGATTTAAAGACCAAGGATCATCTGGATTGCTCCTTATTTTGTCACGAAGTTGAAAAGCAGGAAACACCCATAGTAACATATTGCAATTAGACTGTAAATTAGCTCAATTAGCAGATTGCCTATTCTGCCTTTGACACTACTTGTGTTAAGCAACATAATGCATAGAAGCTGCCCAGATATGAAACATGTACCTAGTGTAAGTCAGTCTGACTTAAATGTGGCCTCCAGCGCTATTTATAAACCACCACAAAGTATAAGTATACGAACCGCTCCAAAAACCAGGATATATACATGAAGAAATATTTCTCTAAAACAAAGCAGAAAAAAAATATTTTGGTTGAATCCTGAGCAAGATTATCAAGCTTGACGCTTAAAGAAGGTATTCATATTTTCATTTTCCCATTCTGTGTTACATAAGTGGAGAGAAGGAAGATCCAATAGCACATCTTCCGGGTGGAACCTAGTTATCAGTGTTAGTTTTTAAATTCCATCATTAGCAAATCAACTTAAAGAAACAACTGCACCCTTATGCGCTATATTATGAGAGAAACAGAATTATCCCCTGAATTACTCTTTTTATTCCTGTCAATTGAATTTTCAAACCGTTCAACTTTCTTTTTTACTATCTAGCAATCTACTGAATAGAAGCACCATTTATTTCTCAGTACTATGCTGTAAACTTCACAGCCACCTCAATTCAATAAGCAACAAGGTAATACTAAAACTATAAGAGACTTAAAGAGAAAAGTGAAGCAGAAACTCTATTCCCAACCCTTACTATTCAAGTGTTCAGGCCAACTGACTGGCAGAAAAGAAAAGACAGCATCTTGCTATTGGTAACATGATCAATTGAAAAAGGATAAAAGAGCATAAGTGAGCTTACCACATCGTTCTTGGTTCTTGACCTCAGTGACAGCGCCGTGTTTCCTCCAATCCCTCGAACGAGGAGCATCGCAAGAAATTGAAGTTGTTTTTTCTTCCACATTCTTCATCTGAATAATCTTTCTCTTGTTAAAGGGTATCTTTATCTTTGAACCATGAACTTCCCTGAACTCTTCATTACTCATATCAGCAAAATTGGTCAGACCAACGAAATGTTCTGAAGCTGACTTCCTTTCTGAGTTCTTTTCCACTATATACTTCACATTCCATCTAAACTTCTCCAACCTCATTTCTTCCTCTTTCTCATCCTTGTAAACTTTCCCATGCTTCTGTTTCCATTCTTGGAAAAGTTGGAAAACACTTTCATCTGATATGAACTCATTTGATCTGTCTAATATTGAAAAATCACTAGAAATACTATAAACTTGAGATGATAAACCAGCTAAGATCAGAAAAAGAAAAAAGAGAAGATAGGTTCCTTTTACTCTCATTTTTCAGTAACATCAACCATGAAATGATTTTGAAGCACTTCAATAAATCTATATATATATACTAGTATACTGTTTTAGACAAGGCACCTTTTGATGAGATTTCCAATCAGTCAATGCCATGATGTGATATGAAAAATTGTGGGAACAGTTAGCTATTGTTCAGATTTCAGAAATGAGAATAATATAATTGTTCAAGTAAGAAGAGGACGGTAGCCGGTAGGTGAGGATATTTTTTTTTAATTTAAAAGCATTTTCTGGTTATTATATTTCAATGAACTGAGCTACTCACAGTAAATTCAAATATTTATTGCTTGTCCCCAATATACAGCTGGTGACTAAAATAATTTGAACCTTTGGAAGCTTGGCTGATAACTATTTCCATGTAATGACTTAATCTCATTGATGTGATGCTCAATGATTCAGTCAACTGTTTGAAATAACCATAATTTATTTGAAGCTTAAGAAGTTCTATGCACCAACTACTCAATACGATATTTACATAATCAAATCACTTTAATTACAGTTATAGTATGGAAATTATTTACATTGATATTGTATATAACTTAAAACTACTTGTAAATTGTACTGGTGTATGTGTTGGTAGGTAAGGGATCAATGAGTAGATTAAGTTAAGAGATTTGTCCATGTAAACTGTAAAGCATGTGTTCCTAAGAAAATTGAAAAAAGAAAAGAAAAAGAAAAGCATGTACATTTGCTGCTAGCAATAGGAATATAAAACTAGCTTAAAGACAACAGCACAGTGAGAAAGAGTAAAATCTCATCACACACCAAACTAAGTGGAGATATATTTTTGTCTTCTTCAATTGAATCAATTATTAGTTGATTACACATTTTTATGTATCTTTTCCTTTTTGAGAGGGCCATGGAAGGTGGAACCTAGTGAATTTTTTTTTAAAGATACAAGGCCTACTGACTCCAACCAAATTGAGCTGGTGTATGAAGGTAAAACTTAAATAAAATAAGCTTATTTTGACGAGTGTTTTTCACCTTTTATAACCGTTTGTTAGGGTTAGGTAAATATTTTTAATGGAAAAGGCTACTTTTTCAAACAGACAGAGCAAAAAGTAAGTCAAACGACTTCTTTTTTAAAAAGAGAAAAATAAACTTGGGCAAACCGGGACAGGCGATCCCCAAATCGGCTCAGTTCGTCGGACTTGTATTTAATCGAAGAAAAATGGCAAAATTGCACCAGTAGACATAAAAAGCAGTAAAACTATACTCACAATTTTTTTTTTATATTTCGTCCAACTTTGCTGTCGATACTGATTTATTGGTAACAATCGGTGTAGTACTTGTCAAATTGGAACCAGAGAAGCTGGTTGTGATGAGTTACTGTTGGTGGCAGTGCTACTGCTCGGAGTATCATTGGTAAATCACAGGCGCAAAGCTGAATTTCGTAACAATACTGAACTTTGGAAAGATTTTTTATCCAGCAATAGTGTATTATAAAGTGATATATGTAGCTCACATGAACACATTATTATTTATAATGTTGTAATATTACTTTTAAATAGTACATGGTAAAAAGTTTTCTATAAAGTTGAGAGTATACTTACACCAATTTCGATCAGAAGTATTTTTTAGACTTTTCCCTTTTCTTTTTAATTTTCTTTTGCCTGTTTAAATTCATTGAATTGTGTGGATTGTCCTTTAGATATATTCAAGACTTAATTATATTCATGTATACATGTTTTCAAGGTGATAAGAACCATTTGGATAACTATGTATTTACTAATTAGGCATTTATCATGATGGCCTTTGGGGTGATATCTCAACTCTATAAATAGAGATATCATTCACCTTTTGCTGAATACACTTGAATAGAAGAAAAATTTTCTTCTTTATCTCTATGTGTGTGTTTGGTATGAAGGAAAATGTTTTCTGAAAAACAAGTAGAATTTGAACTTATTTTCTCATGTTTGGTTGGTGAGTAGAAGATATTTTTCGAAAATAATTTTGTATTTGATTTATGAATGAAAAATATTTTTGAGAGACATCTTTTATTTTTACTAGAGTAGAAAATAATTTATGAAATTGAATTATTTTTTTTAAAACAAATTTTTTTTTGGGGTGGTGGGAGGGAGGTAGTGGGTGGGTAGCAATGAAAAAATAAAAATTTGAAGTTGATATTATTTTTGAAAAGCAAAATTAATTTTTTTACGGGTTGGGGGTGGAGGTGGGGGCTGGTAGGGGGGTAGGAGTTTGAAAATAAATATTTGATGTTGAAAATATTTTTAAGAAACAAAATTAATGTTTTGGGGAGAGGGGGGGTTGAGGGGGGGGGGTCAGGGATAGGGTGAAAAAATAAAATTTTGAAATTGAAAATATTTTTTTAAAATTGATGTTTTTCCCAAAAAAAAATATAATTTGAAATTGGAGGAGAGTTTTGGAAAATGTTTTCCTTAATTTTTGAAGGAAGTCATTTTCCTTAATTTTGAGAAAAATAAGTTGATTTGGAAAACATTTTTCAAAACTTTGTCCAACCAAACATGAGAAAATTGGAAAACATTTTCCTTCATACCAAACACACTCTATATCTTCTCTTCTTCTCTTTATATTTATATTGCTATGAGCTTGATTTTATAATATTGCCAAACTTTTAGGTCCTATTTTTTTAATAAGATTAAAATATCTTTTAGTTTATAATTACAATTTTTTTTTCTTAATTAAATTCTCTATTAAATTAAAATTAAAACGTTTTATAAAAGTTGAAGTTTTATTTTTGAAAGAAAGGTCAAATATATATTTTTTCAAATGATCCCAAATAGGTTAATTCAATCCTTTATTACTTTTTGGGATAAACACTATCTTCGTTATTGATCAATTAATTCAAGTATACCCTACAACCCCAAAAGTATTGTTTTCTTAAAAAGGGTCAACTTTACCTTTAAATTATTTGAATGCTCTTTTCTCCAACTTTTAATCAAAATCAAGGAAAAAATGGGTCATACATAATTATATGTATTTTATTGTTAAAAAAAAAATCTTGCATACTTTAATATCAAATACAATAATTTATAGTATGCACTTGACTAAATTGAATTTTTTTTCAAAAAAAAATTAAAAGTTGGAAAGGTTTAATACACCATTAAACCATTTTAAAACTTCATATATACTCTTAAATAATTCAAAAAAAAGTCTAATATATAGTTGTGTGGCTTCCATCATTACTGTAAGGGCAATAGTTTAAAGCTTTGAATTATTCATGAGTAGATTTGAGATAAAAGATAATATTAGAAATATGGTAATAACAGAAAAAAGACACTTAACAAATGCATCACTTAAAAATATAATTATAAATAACTCTGTATAATAAGAATGGACTGAACTCTAAAAGAAATGATGAGTAATTTGTTACAATAAGTTAAATTACTATAGTGATATACAAATTCTTTACTATTTCATTATACATAATATAAAAATACTTCTAAATTGTAATGATGCATATGTTGGTTGGTAAGATGTTCGATCTAAGATCTATATAAATAAGTTGATTAAATTGATTTAAAAGATTTGTGCATAATTATATAAGTTTTATTTTTTATTTTCTCATATGATATTGATATTCTTTTTGAAATCTAATTAATTCGAATTCATATTGAGAAATCTTGTTTTAAGGTAAAATATTATTTAACAAAAATAATCTTATTTATAGAGTTGAAATTTCAAATTTCTATTTTATTTTTTTTTAAAAAAAGAAGATACATTTACTATTCTATTATAACTTTTGGTAATAGGTGGATTATAAGGTATTTTGCTTGCTTTGGATTACAAGGGTGAAGCTAGAGTTTAAAGATTTATGAGTGATTTTTTTTTTAACTTTTAACAATCTAAACATATTAAATAAAATTTTTAAATAAATATAACATTCATATTTAAACTTAAAGTTCCTGAATGTCTGAAATGTCAATCTATTATCATATGTTATTGTCAATTTCAATTGTCATAATCTCACAGAGCCAAAGCCCACCCTTTTTTTTTTCTCTTTATTTTGAGTCGTTTTCAGTTTACTTTCTTATTTATTATAATGAATTATTGCTCTGTCATAATCGGTCCAAATAAATAATAGTTCCCTTCAATTTTAAATTATATGTGTAAAAAAGAAGAAAGACTTTAAAACTTTTGATGTAAAATAAGTGATAAAAGTTTGTATAGTTCTTGATTATAAATCATTTTATTAAAGATAAAATAGATATTTTAAAATTAAATTGTTATTAAAAATATAAATATGTCTTTTTTTGGACGGACAAAAAAATAACGTGGATCCAATAAATTAGAACAAAAGATGGGACAAATTAGAGATAAGTGTAATTTTCAACACAAAGAAATGCAAGACTAGAATAGTTGAGCACTACTTCTTGGTAAGTATATCATGTGCCCTCCCAATTGATATTTTATTCTCAACTACCAAATCAATCACTTAACAAATATTAATAAAATTCTGATGATTAACGATTCTACAAAAATCGTTAACATGAACACGTGGAAGTGATAACACGCATTCAAGTATCAAATGAGACGAAGGTTTTCATATCATTAAAAGATATAACGAGATGAATAAAATCATCGCGCTTAAAAAATAAGTTAAAGGATATTATTATTTTATTTGTATTTAATTTTTTAAAATTATTTTTTAAAAGTTTTATGAACTTTCATTACCCTCGATATAACGAGATGAATAAAATCATCGCGCTTAAAAAATAAGTTAAAGGATATTATTATTTTATTTGTATTTAATTTTTTAAAATTATTTTTTAAAAGTTTTATGAACTTTCATTATCCCCGAACTTGAAGCTTTTTATTCAGTGTACATCTAAACTTTATTTCGTTTTAATTACCCCTCTGAACTTGCTTATTCATCCAACACGTACACCTTTTCTGACCGATCACTACGATCGTGTCTACACGCGCACGACACCTAGATAAATATTTTGTCACCTAGATAAATATTTTGTCACCTAGATAATTAAAACTTCGGGACCAAATTTAAAACCTTCACAATTTACATCGATTAAACTTCTCAAAGAAGCTTCTCCGCTTTTCTCTAAACCTCTTTGCTTTTCTCTAAACCTCTCACGAGTAGATTTGACAAGTGTAATCGACGAAGTAACGAGTAGATTTGGGCCAGTTGCAGTTCTGGAGTAAAGACTTGCTAGATTTCGTGAAGTGTTTGGTCGATTGGTCGATTTTCTTTGGATCTTGTTTGAAATTGTTAACAAGTAAGTGATTATCCACTCGATTTCGTGAAGGCTTGATGTATTGTTGTTTGTTTACTTTACTTTTTCATTCATATTTTGCCCTATTTTTCGTTTAAGGTTTCGCCATAGTTTTCGATTGAGTTTTCGATTAGGGGTCTGATAGTTTTCAACTAGAATTTTCACTTAATGAATGTATTATTATGAAGTTTTTTACCTTATTCATGCATGAGCATTAAGGTTTCTGATAATCAGTTTAAAAAATTAAGGCTTTTTAGTAAAATTAAGGTTCTAAGTATTAGGGTTTCTGGTATTGTTAAATGGTGGGTATTTTCTAATTTGTTTAAGTATATTGTGTGGGATGCCTAATGTATGTTGATGAGTAATACGTCTACTATACTAAGTACCAATTGTTGCTTCTGTTTTGGTGTTATTGTCTATGCTTCGATTTTGTTGCTTGCATTGTACAATATACTGATTGTTATTGTGGTTATAGGTTGACACTATGGCTAATAAGTACCTCAATTTAAGGTTCAAATTTGGGGGTATCTTGGTGAGTGAGGTAGGTCCAGTATATGTTCAGGGTAGGACTGAATATGTAGAGAATGTGGATGAAGATCATTTATCAATTCCTGAACTTGCAGATTATGCTAAGTCTTTTGGGATTAGGAAGTTAGGAAAAACATATGCAGCTCCATCTCTAGGGGATGATTTGGTGGAATTGAAAACTGACATGGACATTTGTAGCATGGCATTATTTATGCATGATGGGGACACAATAGATATTTATGTGTGTGTTGAAATTATTCTGGATGATGTGGGTCCCAGTGAAGGTCAAATTAGTCAATCTTTAAGTCAAGTGGTTGAGTCTTTAAATGCACATGGGAAATCTTTAACTGCACAACCAAAAAAAATCAGATCTAGGATTAGGTTCTTCTTCTTCCTTTCCAGCTACTGAAAGACTTGAAAATGATGGGGTTGTAAGGGTCAAACAAGAAAGTGATGATAATTATTCTTCAATAGATTGGACTGATACTAAAGAAGAAGTTGAACCAACTGTCCAACAAGGAACTGAACCTTCTATTCAAGAAGAAGTTGAGCCAAGTGCCCAAGAAAATGCAGAGGAAGACATAGACAGTGATTCTGTCTGTTCTGACCAGTCTATTGACTATGGAAGTGATGTGCATGAGGAGTTGAGAATTGTTAAGGAAGATGTGAGAAAACTTAGAGAAAGTAAGAGGAGAAGGAAGAAGGAAAAACCAAAAGGTTTTTTAGGTGAAGTTGGACTTGATGAAGGGTATGAGGATATTGAAAAATGGAAAAAGAATTTCAAGGGTAAGCTAACAGAGGATGAGTCATACTATGACAGTTCTGACTGTGATAGTTTTCAAAGTGATGAAGAAGAACCTGTTTCTGATGATGAACTTGAAGGAGGGAGTTTAAGTGGGAGAAAGAAGAGTAATAGGGTGGTATATGATTCTTCTTGTGATATTGTAATAAGACAGTATGGTTTGGTATTTGAAAGTGTAAAGCAATTTAGAGAGGCAGTTACAAAATATGCTATAAAAAAATGAGTTGAGTTAGATAAGTATGTGAATGAGAGTACTAGAGTGAGAGTGAAGTGTAAAAATGGTTGTCCGTGGCTGTTGTATGCAAGCAAGAAAGGAAGGAGTGAGAACTTTACTATCAAGACATACAACCCAAGGCACAAACGTACCAGGACCACCAATAATATTTTATGTAATTCAAAGTTCTTATGCAAGTATCTAAAAGATAGAATTATTTCTCAACCTAGTATAAAAGGGTGGGAGATACAAGAATTGGTGAGGAAAGAGTTGAATGTTCATGTAGGCAAGGCAGTTTGTTTAAAAACAAAAAAAAATTATTTTAAAGGAAATTATGGGGGATCATGTGGCAGAATTTAACAGAATCCTAGACTACAAGGATATGTTACTCCAAACAAATCCTGGTAGCACTTGTGTTGTGAAGCTTAAAGATTCAGAATCAGGAAACGGGATGAAACAGTTTCACTCTTTTTATATTTGTTTTGATGATATGAAAAAGGGTTTCCAACAAGGATGCAGAAGATGTATAGGGTTGGATGGGTGTTTTCTAAAGGAAATTTGTAGGGGTCAACTTTTGATAGCTGTTGCTAAAGATGCAAACAACCAAATGTATCCAATAGCATGGGCGGTAATTGGTACTGAAAGCAAGTTTACATGGAAATGGTTCATGACCATTCTGAAAGATGATCTTAATCTAGGAAATGGTTCCCAAGCTAACTATCATTAGTGATATGCAAAAGGTAATTGAATATCTTTCTTTTGTTTATGTTTAATTTAGTTGCCAATTTAATTTGACCAAAATTTAATTATCTTATTTTGCTTTGCAACTACAGGGACTAATAGCTGCTGTAAATGAACTATTTCCAGAATGTGTGCTAGACACATATTAGCAAATTGGTCACAAAACTTCAGAGGCTTAGAGAGAAGGAAGAAATTTTGGCCTTGTGCTAGATCAACATTTGAGGCACAATTTAAGTACAATATAAATGCCCTATCCAAGCTGGGAATAGGTATTGTGGAATCCCTTATCAAATACAACAAGGAGACATGGTGCAAAGCTTTTATCCAAATATTTTCAAAATGTGATAGTATAGATAACAACATGATAGAGAGTTTCAATTCTTGGATCTTGGGACCTAGGAACAAGACCATTGTAACTATGTTGGAAGAAATTAGAGTGAAAGTGATGAGTAGGGTGAGTAAGTCAAGAGCATTTGCTGAAAAGTGGACAGATGGAATATCTCCAATGGAAATGATGGTATTCAATACAAATGTAACAAGATCAATGCAGTGCAACATTGAATGTAATGGTGATGTTGGATTTGAAGTGTTAGAAGGGGTATACAAGCATACTGTGAACTTGGGTCAACAAAAATGTAGTTGCAGATCATGGGAATGTAAAGGTATCCCATGTGCACATGGTATAGCAGCAATGAACCACTTAAACATGGATGCATCACAAGCAATATCTAGCTGGTATAGAAAAGACACATATATGAAGACATATTCTCATTTCATTCAACCAGTCCCAAACATGGAAATGTGGCCTGAAAGCAGAAATCCAATGGTTGAACCACCTGAGGCAAGACAAATGCCTGGTAGGCCACCAAAGAACAGAAGAAGAGAAATTGGTGAAGTGAGAAAAGCTGGAAAGTTGCCAAATATGGGGACAGTAATGACATGTTCAATTTGCAAAGGACCAAATCATAACAAGAGAAATTGTCCAAAAAATCCTAAACCTAAATCTACACCAACACCCACTCAAGAGGTACATTCATATTGATTTTATAAATTATGTTAGATTACTTATTAATTTAATCTATTATTGTATTCTTTTTCCACTCATATTAGTCCACCACTGGAAAAAAGATGGGTAGAGATCACTATGAAAGAGCAAGCACCAGTAAGACTGGTACAAGAAGAGGTGTAGGAAGTGGTTACAATAAGAGGCCTAAAGTTGTTGGACAGGGTGTATTTGTTGCTGATACTGGATATACGTGTATTAATGTAAGTGTCTTATAAAACTGTCAAAATTATATTTGTCTTCTAAATGTGAGTCCCAAAATAACTATGTAGTTGATATTGCATTAAGGATTGTCTAGCAGGAGGAGGGTTAATACTAGTGTGGTGAGTTCTGCGCATGTGATAGGTGATATTGGTTTTAAACCTACCAAGGGACTGAAGTGGAAAAGCAAACAGGCCATGACTCAAAGAGAACTTCAAGTCTAAAGTGTTACGCGTCGTATTCAAACCAGATCAAAAGTTGCTGGCATTCAAACAAGGTCACAAGCCAAATGATAATCACCCTCAAAGAAAACTTCTTAGTTGTGTGGTTGTGTGGGTGTAATAACCAAACTTAAGTTACTGACTGTTTTTATTTTGGTGTTTGTGTGGTTGTCCAACCAAACTTGAAATATTGTGTTTTATGTTTTTGTGCTTCTGTGGTTGTTCAACCAAACTTAAAGTAGTTACTGTTTAGTGTTTTGGTGCTTGTGTAGTTGTTCAACCAACCTTAAAGTAGTGATTGTTTTATGTTTTGCTGGTTAACTTAAGTTATTGTGGTTGTTGGTTGAAACAATGAAACACTATGATGTTTCTTTTTTATGATCAAGAAAGCACTAGTTATGTTATGTTATGTTTGTTGCCTTTATGTTATTATTTTGTGGTATCATATTACCTATTACATGTAATTGTAGTTTGATGAAAAAGGATAAGTCAATTGCCTTCTATATATATATAGCTTTAATCAGCAAAAACATACATTACTAGAACACCAAACCAAACTAATCCACAAAATGAGTACCCTAGAACCAAATGATTTTGCCTTAATAACAATTGCATTAAAAAGAAATATTCAACGACACACTAAATAAAAGAACAAATAACCAAAATCAGTTTCAATATCCATTTACACTTGAGCTGTTCTTCTTGCTTGTTGGTTTTCTTCAACAAACCCAAAATTACAATATTCGCCCGTGTCGGAAATTCAGGATCATACCAATCGAAAAACTTACAAGAATTTCGAAATGAGGACTGCATTTCATAAAATCAAAGTTAAAAAAATGAAAATTGCATAATACGAACTTGTCAAATAAAAAGCAAAAATGGAGTAACAATACATACCCCATAGTGTCTACAACCGAGAAATCTACGTCCGGAATTGTCATTTGTCCATGAAACTTTCCGAATTGGAGGAGCCCCACATAAACAAACAAGTCTCCTATTATAGTTCATGAATTTAGCAATAACAATTAAAACAAAAAAAAGTGAGAAAAATCTAAAATTTGAAAAGGGAGAAGGGATAAAGAAAAATAAATAGCTAGAGAATAAAGAGAGAAAAATCCTTAAAATAAGTCAAATATTAAAGAAAAAACAGATTTTTACGTATATTATCGTTGTAACTTTATGAAGTGGCAAAAAATGGCTCTCTCACTCGCTTTTAGAGTTTGATTTCAATTTCTATGCCAGGTGGACAGAAAAGCTGTACGTGTTGAATGAATAAGCAAGTTCAGGGGGGTAATTAAAACGAAATAAAGTTTAGGTGTACACTGAATAAAAAGCTTCAAGTTCAGGGGGGTAATGAATACTTTTGCCTTTATAGTATGCATTTGACTAAATTGAATTTTTTTTCAAAAAAAAAATTAAAAACTGAAAAGGTTTAATACACCATTAAACCATTTTAAAACTTCATATATACTCTTAAATAATTCAAAAAGAAGTCTAATATATAGTTGTGTGGCTTCCACCATTACTGTAAGGAAAATAGTTTAAAGCTTTGAATTATTCATGAGTAGATTTGAGATAAAAGATAATATTAGAAATATGGTAACAACACAAAAAAGACACTTAACAAATGCATCACTTAAAAATATAATTATAAATAACTCTGTATAATAAGAATGGACTGAACTGTAAAAGAAATGATGAGTAATTTGTTACAATAAGTTAAATTACTATAGTGATATACAAATTCTTTACTATTTCATTATACATAATATAAAAATACTTCTAAATTGTAATGATGCATATGTTGGTTGGTAAGATGTTCGATCTAAGATCTATATAAATAAGTTGATTAAATTGATTTAAAAGATTTGTGCATAATTATATAAGTTTTATTTTTTATTTTCTCATATGATATTGATATTCTTTTTGAAATTTAATTAATTCGAATTCATATTGAGAAATCTTGTTTTAAGGTAAAATATTATTTAACAAAAATAATTTTATTTATAGAGTTGAAATTTCAAATTTCTATTTATTTAAAAAAAAAAAAAAAGATACATTACTATTCTATTATAACTTTTGGTAATAGGTGGATTATAAGGTATTTTGCTTGCTTTGGATTACAAGGGTGAAGCTAGAGTTTAAAGATTTATGAGTGATTTTTTTTTAATTTTTAACAATCTAAACATATTAAATAAAATTTTAAATAAATATAACATTCATATTTAAACTTAAAGTTCCTGAATGTCTGAAATGTCAATCTATTATCATATGTTATTGTCAATTTCAATTGTCATAATCTCACAGAGCCAAAGTCCACCCTTTTTTTTTCTCTTTATTTTGGGTCGTTTTCAGTTTACTTTCTTATATAATGAATTATTGCTCTGTCATAATCGGTCCTAATAAATAATAGTTTCCTTCAATTTTAAATTATATGAATTAGTTTGATTTGAAGTGTAAAAAAGAAGAAAGACTCTAAAATTTTTGATGTAAAATAAGTGATAAAAGTTTGTATAGTTCTTGATTATAAATTATTTTATTAAAGATAAAATAGATATTTTAAAATTAAATTGTTACTAAAAATATAAATATGTCTTTTTTTGGACGGACAAAAAAATAACGTGGGTCCAATAAATTAGAACAAAAGATGGAACAAATTAGAGATAAGTGTAATTTTCAACACAAAGAAATGCAAGGCTAGAATAGTTGAGCACTACTTCTTGGTAAGTATATCATGTGCCCTCCCAATTGATATTTTATTCTCAACTACCAAATCAATCACTTAACAAATATTAATAAAATTCTGATGATTAACGATTCTACAAAAATCGTTAACATGAACACGTGGAAGTGATAACACGCATTCATGTATCAAATGAGACGAAGGTTTTCATATCATTAAAAGATATAATGAGATGAATAAAATTATCGCGCTTAAAAAAAAAAGTTAAAGGATATTATTATTTTATTTGTATTTAATTTTTTAAAATTATTTAACTTTCTAAGTTTGATGAACATGAAAGATTGTGATTGTCAAGTTAGACCTCAGACGTTTCATGCAGCTCATTTTGGTCATTCAAAATTAAAAGGAAAGAAGCTTAATCGAAATAAATAATACGCTTCTTTCTTTATGATCCATCAATATATATTTCAATCGCTTCAAATTAAATCACTTTCTACTCGACGAATAAGTGTTTGGGCCATAACGCACCGGGAAGGAATGCATAGGGGTGCTTCAACAATCAACTACCTACTAATCATCTATCATAATCCTCGACCTCCATACTCTCCTATCTAGGATCATTCCCACAATTAGCTAAAATCTATTATGTTATGTCTAATCACCTCTCTCCAATTCTTCCTCAATCTACCTCTCCTCAAACTTATTACGTCTATCTCTCGTAACTCCTCATTGGAGCATCCATGCTCCTCCAAAAATTTACGTGCCCAAAATCAAGACGTTACTGTCACTTCACTAGTTCAGATGGCAGGACAAAATGCTTTGATTCCATTACAAAAGGAAAGTATGTAACGTTTACTTGATTTTCAAATACAAACTTGATGCATCTCTCATGAGATACAAGTCCTGGCCTGCACTAATCAGCTGAGCAATTACAAGAGGATCAGCACTAACATTGCTGTTGATTTAACAATCTGCATGCACTAGGGAGTTTGCCATTATTCAGTATATAACTAAAGGCGTAAAGATTTCACTTCATTCATGAATGATAGTATCCGGGACTCATCCTTTTCGATGCCATCCTGTCCACATATGCCACTACTGACATCCACTCCATTGGGTTTAAGAGCAGAAAGAGCTTCACAAACATTCTCCGGGTTAATTCCTCCAGCCAAGAGCCATCCATGTTTGCTTCTAATTGATGGTAGCTTAAAGCGAGCCCAATTGAACCCTTTGCCACTGCAGAAGTATGTCAGTACAGTTAGTGGTTTGATTCCCATCTCATTAGATTCAGTTGCTCAGTCGTGCTAAAGTTGCAAAAAAGAGAGGTTGTTTTGGTACGAATTAATCCATAAAAGGGGTTTAATCATTCTAACCAAATGGAATTACATCTTTGTTAATTAGCTCCATATGGGATGGGATTAAGCGTAGTCTAAAAGAGAGTGCATGACTACATACACACTCATGGAAACGGCAGGTTTATACATAAGGAAGAACTGTACCTTCCACCTTTGGCACTGTCCACTAGAATCCAATCAACCACAGAAGACTCCTCATCTGAAACAGAGTTCAAAAGGCCTCCTTCTTCATTTGCATGAAGAACATATACTAAACGTTTCTCTCCGACTAAAACTGGAAAAGCATCTCGAGAACCATTTCCATGAAGCTGCTCAATTTGAATGTGATGTGGATTTGAGTATTGAAAACAAGAAATTCAAAATGGTAATAGATAGACAGTTTCTCACCTGCACCAATTCAAGGTCTGCTGCATCAGAGGCCCTTAGTATTGTGTCAGCATTATCATCTACAAACACACCAACTGGCTGAGCTCCATATTCCCGCGCAACCTTCGATATTTCCTTTGCAGTGGAAAGTGAAACTGAACGTTTTGAGTTAGGCCATATGATCATACCAATAAAATTGGCTCCAGCTTCTGCTGCAAGAGCAGCATCTCTAGCTGATGTAATTCCACACATTTTGACCAAAGTCCTACTTTCTCTTTCCTCTGCTTGAGCCGAGACCCCTGCTGACTGATTTAAGGTGCACATAAATCTGTTCCTGGAGGAAGTCCTCAGTCGTGCTCTATTTGTAGTGTATACTTTTACATCGAACAGACCTGTAAAAAGAAGCTTTGGCAAAACAATAATGTATCATTTCTATCATATTGCACTTCAACCAGAACTCTGTACCAGTTCTAAAAGAATCTTAAGGAAAAATCATAATTAGTTACTTTCAAACACCTATCAACAGCAAATTTGCATCTTTCCACATACTGGTAATAAGAAATAGAATAAGAGAAGGTCAAAAAGGAAAACTTTTCTCTGTAAGATTAAAAAAGCTCAAGAAAAAATGAAATAGTGGAAAAAGCAAGCAAGCAATCAAAAACCAAAGCTTAACTCAAGAATAAATGGTGTAAGCTTCCTATCCCAGTCCTGGTTCGCTTCTCTCTTTGTGTGAAAAAAGGTTAAAAAGGACAAACAGAATAAGTAATAGTTGTGGTGATTTCTCCTTGGTCTTCACATCACATGCTTTCTTAAGTGAATTCAAGGTCCTACAATTTCCTACTTATTATGTTCTGAAACTACAGATTATTTCTAAAACAGGTTTACTCTTTTTTTTCTTGTTTTCTTTTTCTATTTCCGTTTAAGGTGGGGGTACTATAAGTGCAAAGAATGCCCATTTCATCCAAACTCACTTACCTTGATTTCTGGGAATGCCTATTACTCTTGGTTGAAGCTGAGTTCCCATGTTGAACACTGAAAAACACAGAACTATGGCTAAGACAAAATAAACAGTAACATTAACTGACACAATGTTATGTGCTCTATGCCACTCAGACAAATTATTAAATAAGAAGGGCCATAGAAATTGACAGAAGTAGATTTTTTTGAGAACATTAAACAAATTTTAGCTGCTAAATAATAGCTCTTAGGAAAAGTAAATATCATAATGGCACGTCCACGGGCCTTACGCTTGTTCCTTTGTTTCTATAGAAATAGGAAGAGCTCTCAGGGTGATGGATGATATGCTCTTTGGTAGAGATCCAACGCTCTTTTGCACACTACAGTGAGGAACACCCCACATCTCTTAAAATCTAAAATCTACCATTAGTATCGGGATAAGATGACACTTGTATAACATGATAGTTAGAAGTTGTCTATTGCTTCTCAACGACTGACACACTCCTGGAGGTCAGCCCTATTAGAAAGTGTATTTTTAAAGAAGCATGAAGAGAAATATAAGGTAATGCAGAACCTGAGAGCATCATTTCTTCCTAATTCTGTTTCTACCACTGTAGTGCTATGCAAGAGAGGAGAGAGCCGTGAAATAGTCCTGGTACTCATCAGATGAAGAACTGGTCAAACAGAGGAATTGCTAACACATACTAATAACTTAGTCATATTATACTAGTTATTCAACAAAGAAACCCTTTAAAGCTAACTCTAGCAATAAACATATTAGCAACTAAAATAAAAAACAATGCAAAGCAACATAGATCATAAAAACATGGAGAAATCCAGAGCATTTCACTACATGATTAAATTCTAGAATAAGTACAAAATAAATAGAAACAAAGGATAGCTTATGTTTGTTCAGAATCTAACTATCTAAGGGGTCGTTTGGTTTGGGCTTTGGAAGAGCTAATACCCACAGATAAAATGGATCAGCATAAGCTTATAAAACGTTTGGTTGGGATTTGAGGATAATTAAATTCCATTTACAGAACAACATTAATTGATAGACCATTAGCTGCTCGTTTTTTGTTTTCCTCACAAATAATACCTGCATAAGTTATGCGGGAAATTTTACATATTATTTCATGCTGCGTAGCATGTGAAATAAGAATGTGGATATCAGAATTACAACGCTTCAGTCCCAAACAAGTTGGGCACGGATATTAGTAATGGATTAGAAATGATAAACTGGCAAAATTAACCCTCACAATACTAAATATTTAAGTAATTTATATAAAAAATAAAATATTTTAAATTATACATTTTATACTAATATGTAAATTATCAAACTAAACATTATAATCCCTGCATTATGCTATCATTGCATTACTAATCCCTAAATTACTACTCCCTAGATTGCTAATCTAGGCATAACTTGTTTGTAAATCAAAGAACAGTTTAAAGGAATTGGATGGAGGACTAAAGGTACAAGGCCAATTATAAGCCTAGATGGGTTTCTTCTCTTTGAGTAATTTATAATGCATATCAAGTGGGCAAGTTTGATCATATTTGGGTGTTTGTAGAGTTCAATCCCTCTAGAAGTAAGCTTATAAAACTCGAACAATAGTGGCAGGTCATAGTACTTATGGAAGAAACGGATTCCAATTGTGGCATGATTGGTTGACGGAGTTGTACTAATACTTGTTTTAGGAGGGATTGGATACTATGTAATCCAAAAGAGAAAATAATAGTGCGCAGATACTTAGCTGAGAAATTTTTTCAAGATAACATTTTCTTCATGGAGATACTAATTGACTCTTTGTAAAAGACTGATTTTCAGGAAAAAGCGAGGATAAAGCGCCAGCTACAGATACTACTAACAAAGAGTTAATTTTGAACACTTCAAATCCAAAGGAAAGGACTTTGCAAACTTACAAGTAGATCGAAATGAATTGATGAAATGCTAGAGATTGAGCTGAAGTTCCAAGAAATAGAAGAGTCAGGTATGCAATCCTTTCAGGGTTATCAATTCAGAAGATATTGTTGCATTCCTAGAATTGATTTGTCGAATTTGTTTATGTCTAAGGTTGGAAGGAAATGTCTACAAGAACTTCTGATATTCTTATTCGAAAAAGTGTGCAAGCTCGACTTACAAAATGCACATAATATCATTAGCCAAATGTACCTAGTACAAGATAGACAAGTTGTTTTGCTCAATTTGTAAATTAGATACTTGCATTTCCCTTTTGATTTCTTCCTCAAGTTTTCGGCATAGACATAAACTTGAGATAACTAGATAAGCCAACATTAATTGTGAACTCAAGAGGAAACAACAACTATCCTTTGTAAAGACTCATGGGCATTTTATTTAGATTTCAATTCATTTTCTAAAACTACATGGAATCTCATCTACGTTATGAACTAAACCTCGATAGTCCAACTTCTCTTCAACAACACAGGATAGTTCTTTGTAAATTTATTTCCAGTTTGAGAATGAACTAAAAATACAGCATGCTTGTTGTCACCAGTGATACATCAATGTATACCCAAAATAATAAATTAAGCATAGAACAGTAGCAATAATCATTCCAAAGTTTGAAAGAATGGACCTTTGATAGCCAATTCCATATATTCAACTCTGCGTCGAGTCAAAGCAGGACAACCTAAAAAAAGTTCAAATATCAAGTCGGAGTTACAAACGGAAACCCGATAAAACGCGAATCACAAGGAGATGGGACCGATCGTAGTTCTACTGATTTTCACCGGTAATGGAGATGGAGATGAGACGGAGTACGGTGTTGCTGACTGACGGTGAGAGCCACCGTATTCAGTCCCTTCGATAGCTAATTTGTGATTGGAATAATTTAAATCAAATGTTAAAATTATTTTTATAATATAAAGTTTCTACAATTAATTTTGTGATTCTCTTGGTTCACATTTCACTAGAGTAGCACTCATCGTGATTTTATTTTTGAGTTAATAACTTTGATAGTCACTTAACTATAAATTATTTTGACATAAAATTACTTAACTTTCATTTTCAAATCAATAGTCACTCAACTATCAATTATTTCTATAAAAAGTCATCCAACTTTCATTTTTAACTTAAAAAGTCACTCAACTATCACTTCTTTGCACAAAAAGTCACTCAATCTATTTAGTTATTTTTTTCATTGAAATTTAGTGACATGAAATTTTAATTATTAATCAAAATTTTAAGAATCAAATATATATCCCTTTAAACCATTTAATAATCGGTCCCATTTAATCCGACCCACTAAAAATATAATATTAAATATTTTACAATTAAAAATATAATATATACATTTTGGTGCCAATAGTTTAGTAGAAACGATTTAAACCATTTAATAACCCGTCCCATTGAATTCGACCCACTAAAAATATAATATTAAATATTTTACAATTAAAAATATAATATTTACATTTTGGTGCCAATAATTTAGTAGAAACAATGAAATTGACAAAATAAAATAAAAATTCTAGCACATTTTTAGTGCATGAGACATATAACAAGTTGAACAACCGGATTTGTAATAGAAGTTGCAATAGAGGGAAAGAATGGGGAAACGAGAGAGAATGATTTAGGAAATTAATGGTAAAATAAAATGTTTAATATTATATTTTTAGCGGATCGGCTTAAATGGGATCTGTCATTAAATGATTTAAATAGATGTATATTTGGTTCTTAAAATTTTGATTAATAATCAAAATTCTATCACTAAATTTTAATTAAAAAATAATTAAATAGGTTGAGTGATTTTCTGTGTAAAGAAGTCATAGTTGAGTGACTTTATGTGAAAATAATTAATACCTGAGTGACTGTTGAGTTGAAAATGAAAGTTAAATTTCTGTGAAAACAATTGATAGTTGACTGACTTCAAAGTTATTAACTCTTTTATTTTTCTTAATCATAAATAGAAAAACTCATTTGTCTGTAGACTTTGAGCACGCAAAACCAGTTTCTTTTCTGGAACAAATTATACAAATTTTGTTTCACTTATTTTCATTATTAATTTTTATTTTAAAAATATATTTGAGTTGCATATTAATGTATCTGAGTCAATATTTAATGTATTCAAGTTAATATTACGTATTAAAGCTAGTTTTTAATGTATTCGAACTACATATTAATGTTATGAGCTACATATTATGTATCCAAGCTAGTTTTAATTTATCCGAGCTACATATTAATATATTTAAGCTTTTCTTTTAACTTTTAAGAAGTAAATTATAATTTACATTAAAATTATGAAATTTATGTAAGTTACGCTAAAATAAAACAATATTTACTAATAATATTTATCTATTCAAGTATTCAGACAAAAGTTCAAAATTATTAATATAATATTATTGCAAAAAAAATCACAAAATCAGACTTTGATCCATTGAAAAATATTGATCTATGCTTCCAAAAATATTGATTTGACTCACATTGTAGCAAGATATTTACATCTTCTAACATTTTTCTTATGTATACATTTTTATAATTTATTAGCAACATACTTTTGAAAGATATTACTTTTTTAAAATTAATTCTATATATTATAATTTTTAATTAAATAGGTGAAATAAGTTACAAGGATGATTTTTTTTTAACAAAAAATATGTGAAATTGATTCAATTAATAATTGATCCCAAAATGCCCTTGTAATTAATAATTTGGTCCAAAAATTTGTTACTTAAAAGAGGTCAAAAATATCTTTTTTCCTAATAAATAATTAGTATTTTTCTCCTTTTTAAATATATCTTATTCATAATAAATTAAACATATCACTATTACAGAATCAAATTCTAATTTCTTTTTTATTTTAATGTTTCCATAACTAAATAAGTATAATTTTTTCCCCTTCAATCTTATTTCAACATTATAATTAATTAAATACTTCATTTACTTTTTTAATTCATAATATAGATAATATATACAAATTAAAGTAGAATAAGTATTTTCTATAGTTAAACAAATAATTATTAGGTTTTTTTTTAATTTAGAAAAGGAACATTATTTTAGACTCATTAAATAGCAATAGAAAGTACTATTAGATCAATTTTTAATTGTATCACATAATTTTGAGATATTTTTAAATTTTTCACGTAAAAAGGATAGAAAAGCATAGATGTCCACTATTTACTATTGACCTTCGTATAATTTTCTAACACGATAAATCATTTAAAAATCTATTTTAAATTATCAAGTTGCAAAATATTTAATTACTAAGATCTGATTATGAATTATTAGATAGATATCAATTTTAAAGAGTCATGAATATTGAAGTCAAATTGTGTCACGTAGCCACCAGATCTATCATCTTTTTGCCACGATTTTTCTAGCTTTGATGAACACACTACTATATATATATATATATATATATATATATGTTGTCACTTGTTGACTTCTTGGAAGTGAAAGGTCATAAAATTTGTCTCCTACGTGAGAAACATTGTAAATTTATGTAAAATACATTATCCCATTATTGCTTCTAATTATGACAATTTTATTTCTTTAATACAAGAAAATTAGACTAACTTTATGATCATGAATTCAAAGGAGGAAGAAGAACACAATAACCCTTTATTTTAGATCAAATCGTAATAACTTATACATATTTCAATTAATTCAATATTTATTATTTTACAATTTTCATTAATATATACTGTATTATACAATTTTATTTGCCAAAACTAACACGAATTCTTCTAGCAACAATAAGTAACTCTATTCGTCAAGATGAAGAGAGATTGAAAATCCAATACTGATATTCATTACGTGTGGATAATGACTAAAACATCAATATTCGATTTCAATACTCGTAAATAAAAGCTAGGAATACCAAATGATTAATACTAAAAAAGAAGAAAAACTAACAAGCAATTTCTTTTTGGTTGAAGTCCAAGTAAGAAACTTGATCATTAGTATCCATATTTTCAGCAACCCAAGCCAAAGATCTAAGGTTCCATCTCAAAATATTATCAGTCACCTCACATGTATCATCTCTACAACTAATTTCAGGTATATCCACAACATATGAGTGAATAGCCACTGTCTTATTACCAATTATATGATCTTCTTTTTCTTCATGATCTTCTTGTACTTTATCCTCATGCAAAGTGATAACAGATTTGAAGTTCAAGAAACTATGATCACCATCAACAACACTAAACACAATTATATGCATATCATCATCAAGAATATCCAATCTTTCTATGCTTTTTTTACCAGGAAATCCAGAAACTAAGTTCACTTCTCTTATACTACCAACACCACCTTCACCAGAGATTAGTGTGCAGCTACTAATGAAATTTTTGTAACATTGTGGTTTGTCAAATTTTCTCACTAAAGACCATACTAAAGGAAGTGGTGCATCAATAACTTGGACTAAAAATGAAGAACATTGCTTTGGTGAGAGTTCATGAGTGTGGTGAAGTTTGATCATTTCTTCTAAAGCTTTTGAGTTTTTTGGTTGATTTGTGAATAACATGATTGGATGTATGCATGTGGGGCTTGAGTAAATGTTTCTTTGATCCATAATATGGTTCAAGTGGTGTTATATTGTTTTACTTTTATAGAGAGTTAACGCTGGGTACTTTCGAAATTTTATTCTGTATGCATTCGAAGAATAGCATTTTTCGTGGGTTCTAAAATAGTAGTAGAAGTTCGAGAAGGAGGCGTTTTAGTTCTGTGATGAGGATTTAGTCCAACAAGAAAAAATAAACGTAATATATTTCATGTCTTAGGTCACATATAGGGTCGACTTGCTAGTTTTCAAGTTGCCTATTTTGTTGCAGAAGTTCTGCACTAAAGTTACAACCATCCTTGGATGCCTCTTAGAGATTTCGTATTGCACTTTTTTCCCTTTTAATAATATTTTTTTTTTTTATCGTTATCTCACTTTTTTATTTTATTTAATATTTTCTTTTATATAAAAAACAGTTATCTAAAAAGATGGTATAATACATAAATAATAAGTGCACATTTAAATTTATATAAGTTGAACAATTAGACAAAGATTTACATGATATAAAATGTACACATGTACGATAAATTATCATTTGAATGTTTATGTGTCTATTTATTTAACTTTAAACACATTAAATGTCTATTCTCACCAAATCTAGAGAGCATAATTGTGAATTAAAATTAATGTTAAAGGGTATATAATATTACGCCTGAAAATAATATCATCTTATTATAACTTGAGACAATTTCAATTTTTGTAAGACTTCCAATAAAATGATTCATAATAATATTACGCTAGCGTTTGATCATAAATTTCCAAATATTCTTGGCAAATATTATTTGAGTGAAAATTTGGATGAAATTTCACCATGTGTTTGTCCATAGTATTTGAGAAATATATTTTACTTTTTTAGAAAAATATGATTTATACCCAGAAGTTTAAAAATATCAAAACTAATCATAAGTTTGTATTACAAGTCAATCGGATCTTCGTTACAACAATAACAAATAGTGTCCATGACACTACAACAATGTGGTAAGCAACAAGCATCATTCCATACATCGCGAAGTAGACAAAGCAGATGATTTTGTTATCTTGAGCCGTTTGTTCATCATTTTCATCGATAACCATATCATATTTTAACATTCATCGAATATTTCATCACTACTTTGATGTTAACGTAAAAAATTATGCAATACAACACAAACAACAATTATAAAGGCTGTTTTTATAAAAAATAAAAATTTGAAGTAGAATTTCAATATTTTGAAAGATTCCAAATAATGGAATTGACCCAAATACTAAAAAAACTAATATTTAAGAATTTAAAATATTTATCAAAAATATTAATTAAATAATAACAAATTGTTTGAACAAACACTATTTGTCAAAATTTTCTATATTGCCAAACGGCCCTACATATCATGTGAAGTCAATTAATTTCTCATAAAATGTGATGAAAGAAGGAGTAATATATTTTATAAGTATTATTTTTTATGTGATTTATACGTGTACTGTCCAGGACCTGCCACGTACTCAACTAAAGTTGTGGACTTTTCAAAATCTTACTCCAGAAAAAGCACTGTCATTTTTCTCATTTTTTACCGGCTAATAATTGAGCTATATTTCTAAAAAACTAAGGTCTAACTGCCTCTGAATTGGAATCCAGATTAAGAAATTATATTGTGATATCAATTTCTGTTATTCACATATTTTGAAACTGTAATCACCGAGAAAGTTCTTTTTTAAGTTAAGTAATAGTCCAGGTTTTGGTTCATGTATCATTAACTGAATTACTATTAATATTTAATCTTAATTAAATTAAACATATAAATTTGGTAAAGCACTAATAGAGAAACGTTTTCTCATCCAGACATGTATTAAAGTCGTACTATTATGATTTTGCGTTGAGTAAAATCTCATTCGACATAAAATATTCTCTATTAAGAATTTTTCATATCAATGCTTAAACTGAAACCTCCGATTAAATTAACTACAACCTTATCGATTACCCCACATTTTTATATTCCGTGGAGCCGAAATTTTCCAAAAGGTAAATCTGAAAACTCAAAAATTAATGGTATTACGAAACACACGCAGCCGTTTGTTTCTCATAATAAAAAAATATACTATAATATAATAATAATTTCAAGAAAGAATTCGCTGTCCTTTAAGTAGATGACGTAGGAACAAAATTCTGTATACTACGGTTTTTTTTCTAAAGAAAATAAATAAATAAAAATATATAGTAAATCGAACTTCCGTGAAGAAGTGAAAATTGCAATCACCTTTTTACTAAATTCATCACAAATTTGTGTTGGTTCTAAATTTTAAAGTATAAATGGAAATTATGCCACAATTACTATATAAAAAATGATTGTTATACACTTGACTAATATTGACAAAAATTTTAACACTCTTGATAAATATAAATATTTATTATCGCTAAAAATTATTTTTGTTATAGTGAATCTAACTCCTCTCTTTCTATTAAAAAATAAAAATAAAAAGGGAAGAACAAAAGATGTGCGGCACGATCACGTTGTACCTTCTACGCATTACACTGACTAATAAATATAGCAAGCTACTTGACAACTAAGAAAGGAAAAACATATAAAAATAAGGATGTTAAATAAGGGTGGATTGAATTAAATTTAGACAGATTAAAAAATCTAAGCTAAATAAATTCATTTAAAATCATTATTGAATTGAATAAATTGAGTTAAGCAGTTGCTTAATTATGAGAAAAAAATAGTAATACTGATCATTTAGACATGCCACATTAGCAAGCTGAGATTCAGCTTTATATTAATATATCAATTTGTGTAATTATTCTAATATTTTAAAAAATATTATAATATACATTACGTGTCAAATGATTATTTTAAAAAAAAAGATAGTTTGGCAAAATAACTCATAAAAATCAATTTGAGCTGCGTAGATACTAGCTCAGTTTTCAATGAATTAGACTAATAAAAACCAGTCAAAACTTAAGCTAAATTAAGATAGAATTTTTATAATTTGATGTTTGACAATTGACACCCCAGCATATACATATGAACAAGATTGGGTACGTTATATTCTGAATGACTATGCCTTTGATTTTTAGTTAGATATATATAAAATAATAGTTAATCATAAAATTTTAATTATATTTTATATATTATGTGGATAGTAAAATTAATAGAATTCAATAATATACATCATTTATTAAGTAAATATTAACTTGCTAAGTGTTGGTAATTTGAACCAAAGCAAGACAGTAATTTTGTAAAATTATTAGCATCTCGATGTTTTCCATTGTAACTTTTTATATTCTGCTATATTATTAGATCGAAAAATATTTGATTTGTAAATTTTTATATGCCGTTAGCATTTTTATGCTAATAATTTTTTTTTGCCAACTATTAAAGTTTTATATATTTATTGTCGAACTTTGAAATAATGAGTACATTAAAATAACATATATATGGATATAGATATAAATCAGTTTTAGGGATAATATCCGATCAAATAATATTAGGTCAAGTAATATTCAATGACCTTATAGATTCATGACATGTGTCTATAGAATAATATATGGTTGAGATTCATTTAAATTATATACTCAGTATATTAATAAAAAAAATAAAGTCGTTAACTTTATTGTTTTTTAAAACTATCAAATAAAACAATTAAGTGTACTCAAACTAATATTTTCAAGAAATTTTTTTTAGCTTGACGGAAATAAGCGAACTTCCTGACATTTTACCCGCTAAACTTTTTTGGAAGTAATTTCACACCTGATTTCTCAAAATTCTGAAGCAATCTTCAAAAATAGATCAAACTTAAAAACACAATTGAGTTATAAATAAAAATTCAATTAAAGAACATGATAACATTTAAAAAAAAAACAACTTATTTGGAGGTGTTTCAAATAATTATAAAAATATATTTAATCAGATTCTTCAAAAGTGTCGAATTCTTCAAAATTAGTATTAATTTGAAAAAATCCAATACAAGTACAAGGTTTCACATGTAAAAAAATCGAGAAGTCCGTGTATTGCCGCTAGTCTTATTTTTTTCTTGAAAATATTAGGTAGGATACACTTAATTATTTTATTTGATAGTTTTAAAAAATAAAAATAATTGATGATTTTATTTTATTTGATTGTTTTAAAAATAAAAATAATTGATGATTTTATTATTTTTATTATTATAATAAGAAAATAATTTAAATGAATATCAAACATAAATTATTCTATCGCACACATGTCATGAATATATACTTAATCTAATATTATTTGAGCGGATCTTTATGAATCCACTATATTTATTTTATAAAAAAGGTCATAACTAGAAATGCTTTGCTCATTAAATATAAGACATATATAAAGATGATGAAATTTACTGTAAAATTTTCTTCATAAAATATAATTAAAGTATATTAAACTTTTAATTAATGTGTTTGAAATTGTAGAAAATAGGAACAAATGCATTAATTAGAAATAATGAGATTGAATGAGTGACAGTTATAACGAGATCCGAAAAGTAGTAGAAGTGAAGCAGAAGAAGAGGAATGGCCGGAAGTGTAGTGAAAATTGCCATAGCCATTGCCAAACTAACACTTTCCTCAATCCCGACAAACCCCTTCTCTCAAATCACAAATACTATTTTATAATCATACAGATTCAGATTCAGAAATAAATAAACGAATCACAAAAGCAAAGTCAGCTCCATTCAGATTCAGATGGTATGATTTCAACAACCATTCAACACTTTACGTTCTTCAATACTAGGTAATACAGTATTTTCATGTGGGTACCCTTTTTTATTATTGTTTAGCTTTTATAGCTTTCGGATTTGGTGATATTGAGTATAATGCTATATGGTTTTTTTGGTTTATGACAAGTAATAATATGATTGTTTTTCTTACTTGGGGCATTACCAAAGTTGCAGCATTGGAGTTTTATGTGATCAAGTTTCAATTTTTTGCTGCAATATAATTACTAACCCTTTTGTTGGGGTTATAGTCATCCAAATCTTTACAAGCTGAGGTTCTTTTCTATTGGATTAGCTGTGTTAGAGGAGTATTTTTTTTTGATTGCCAATCTTTGGATGGAGTAACTCTGAGTGTCCCTCGTGTGACGGCCTAGCTTAGGATAAGAGTCCCACGTTGGAGAAGCGCGGAAGAGATGATGGGTGTATAAGTAAGAAGGCCGTACACCCTAGTGACGCGTTTTAAATCCGTGGGGTCTAGGGTCAGAGTGGACAATATACTAGTGGGCTGGGCGGTTACACCTTGATGGACATTCTGTATGAGGGATGGGTTGGGGTTATTTTTCTATTTAGGGAATGCAGTATTAAAGTCAAAGATTTTACTATATTGCTCGAGTTATCCTTGCAGATAATTAATCTATGGATGTTTTTGCTTAAGTTAGTCTTGGAATGAGATGAAAGACATGGTGTCTTAGCTCAAGACAGTTGCACCTGTAAAGTTCAGAGTTTTACTGCATTAGGACGATGGAATCACTCATTAAAGGCAGTGGAATTGATCAGGCTGTTTTAGGGCTGAAAATATTGATTTGTTGGATGGAAAGGCATGGCAGATGT
Organism: Solanum sitiens; assembly: GCA_016801875.1. Lineage (NCBI taxonomy): Eukaryota > Viridiplantae > Streptophyta > Magnoliopsida > Solanales > Solanaceae > Solanum > Solanum sitiens. The sequence goes on from JABWTJ010000001.1 coordinate 2,542,463, forward strand.
TTTCTGGGGTTCTGCTGTGTTGTTACTATAAAAGGTGAAACTTAATGGTCAAATAAAATTAGAGGTGTGGTTAACATGGTGATGTCAAAGTGAATTTTGATATTTCATACTGGGATGCTGAAAGCCTGAATTTTGAGTAGTCAGCTGATGGAAAGAATGTACGGTGACATAATTAATCTTTTTTCTCTCCTAAGTCCTATCCTTCAGAAAAAAAAGAAGAAGAAGAAATGATTAAAGTAGCAGGACATTCTTTCTTTAGGATTGATAGAAACATGTGCCACTCAAGATTAGCATGAGTAGAAAGATAAAGACAGTGGACTCTCAAGGAAGTTGATAGTGGCCTTGGTCATATAAATCAAAGCGTAGAGTGTTTGTGCCAGAATAAAGAAAATTAAACTAGCAGACCGTTTCAAAATAAGTCCCTGTGCAACTTCTGCTCCAGGCTGCAGCGGTTCAGCTCTTAAAAATAACAATGTCGATTGTATGACTGGTGAATTTCCTAGTTGAACTCAAAGCACTAACCCGGAAAATTCACATATCTGGGGATGAGGATAGTTGGGCTTAAATCAAAGGGAAGCTTGATAATCATTTTCATTTCTTGTATTTATCTAATTCCTCGCCGCAGAAATGAGCCCAAATACTTTTCCCAAATCCATGGGCAGTCCTGAGAGATGTTTACTGACCAGAGATTTTTGTTAACAAGTAAAAGTAGCTTTTGCTCAAAATATTCAGATATCTTCATAATAATTTTAAAGAAGTTAACTTACCTCTCCCTTGTCATGGACGCACATACTCACAGTCCATTTTTGTTTCCATGTGCTTTGTATCAGGACCTTCCCCTAGGAATGATCGCATCGACTGCTTCATTTCATTAGAATTCTAGGCAACATGAAGTTGTGGGGGCAGAAAGCCACATTTTAAATAATCAGATCAGTTCCTGGAATCTACCAGCACATTTCAATGACCTTTCAGTCCAATATCTGGTTTTGGATGTTGATCTCATTCAAAAGAGGCTTTCAAGTTGCAAGAGCTATGCACAATTAGCCCGGAATGGAGGTTATCCGAATATGTAAATACAAAATTCTGTAAAAAGAACTCCAATATATTTTCTCTCCCTTTATGTGTTTTTGACACAAAGTTCAGAGGAATATCTTCTTAGCGAGGGAGGCCTGATCTCACATATTTTTTTGAGGAAGGGAACAAAAAATTAATGCACTTTTTTGCTGGAAAAAAGAGGGAAATATTTGTTGTACATTTAGACTTGCAATATTTTGTCCATGGAGAAAACTGTTATCTAATTTATGCACAATGCTTCAGTTTTACCTAGTTAGTTACTGTCTTGTTTGAAATGTCTCCTTTTCTTAAAGCTAGAAAAGTACAATTGACCCTACTGTTACCATTGTCAAAAAGAGAAGTACAAATGACCCAGGCTCAGTTGTACGCTCATTTCGTTGTTTTTGCCCAATATGGGTCAGTTTCTCACTATTTTGATTTCTACTGGTGTCTCATGTAGTCTGGAAAGTCAGAGTTAACTTGAAAGAGGAATAAAAAACTAGCCTAACACAATCAGTTTGCAACTGCTTTTATTTGTGACTCTGGGCTATGTTTTTTATTATTTTATCTCTAGTATCTGGCTATGCTTTTGGATGTTTCTATTTTATGTTTTCCTCAGATTTGGTTTGCTTGCATATTTTGTCAGTCGAATAGGTATGAATGTTATTGGATATGAAAACTTGACACTGAACTTCATCAAAAGTGAAAACTAGACTCTGGACCAAGTTCCATCTCTTTGATACTGATAAAAAAATGGTCTTAGCCTGCCCGCATGGGCAGGATTGGATATTTGAAGCCTAGACGATATAATATGGAGACACAAATGGTAAACCAAGAAATTGGGATAAACCTGGAGCAAATTTAATTTGTCAGAAACTCAGGCAGGTCAAGGGGGAGAATTGTTGGGTGTTTGCCCTGATTTTCTTATGATAATTGAGTTTTCGTTTTCTAACAAGAAAAACACAATTTTCCATATTTGGCTAGTCATTTCTCTTCTAGGAAATGATTTATGACTATAAATAGAAGCTCATTCGTTCTAATTTGGTAGCATCCACAATGTAGTTCTAAGAGCTTTTTGAGTTTTGTTTGGGGGGAGAATTTGTGAGAAATCGATCCGATGAAATTTGTGTGTGATAATCAAGCGGCCCTTCATAATTCATCAAAATCCAATATTTCATCACATTGTGACTGACTTTCACTGTCAGTGAAAAGATACTCTTAGGAGTTATTGTTACAAAATATGTGAAGTCCAGTGATCAACCGACATATATCATCACCAAGTTCCTCACTAGCCCTTGTATCAATTACATTTGTTACAAGTTGGGTACATATGACTTTTATGCACCCGCTTGAGGGTAGTGCTAGAATAGGAATCAAAACAAGAATAGTATATAAAATCCTACTTGGAATGGTTGTCATATAGTGTCTATAAATAGGGTTTTCAGTGTAATAATGTAGATACACAATTCAATAATATCTTCTCTTAAATTTCTCACAACCATAGAAGAAGACCCATTTTTAAATCCCCAATTGATGCGGGATCTAACAGATTCAGCCTCTTCTCAGTGACTAGTAAATTTTCTTAAAATGCAAGCAATACACCAAATCAAGTTCCAGTTATTTACTTCAGCATCTTTCTGGAAAACAAGGCGTGCACTTCATTAACGGTAAAATTAATTACATTTTGTTGTCATGCTTTTACCAGGACATCTCATAGAGCTTGTCTGAATTTTTTCTTGGAGATATATTGGATTCGTGTACAGTTATCAGTTACGGGTCACAATCTGCTGACATGATATAGAATTTTGAATCTTTGAGGAGATGGAAAAGACAGGAAATGATACCGGGCCAGCAGAGGCTCTGCCTCCCGATTCTCCTTGGTGGCCAGCAGATATTTCCGACAAACTGCAGTTGATCACTCTGGTTTCTTCCGAAGATAAAGCAAACTCTACTGTATTGAGCAGCAAACAGGAGCGAGAGGGCTTAGCATCAAAGAGAGCGTCTCAGATTCTGTGGGACACAGGGGAACTTGCAGAGCCTATTCCTGATGGTTTCTACTTTGTTATTCCAGTGAGTAGAACATAGTTTTGTGTGGTCTTGGATTCTTCTCCTTCTTCACTTGGATGAATTCTTTTAATATGGAAAGATGAGAAATTGAATCATATGTTTTTAGTGTAACACACTGTTTTTTTTTGTTGGGTCAATTATGTTGCTAACATGACATTCTGAATATGTACCTTTTGTTTGCTTTGGTTCTTTTCTGGATGGGATCTTGTCAACTCAATATTGTTCTAATTTTGAATTTCTGCAGGAAAGAAGATTCAAGGAGCTATTCGATACTATTCCATCTTTGGATGACCTTTATGCTTTGGAGACAGAGGGTCTTCGACCTAATGTTATTCTTGTCAATATGCATAAAGATAAGAAGCTTTCCATGTTAAAACAGCTCACTCTCACTTTAGTGAAAGGATTGAGTTCGACTCCAGCTGTAGTTGTGAAGAAGATTGCAGGGTTGGTGCGTCATCTATTATTCTACTGTCTATACTGGGGTTTAGTTCTTGTTAGTTTCCTTTTTCTATTAGAAGGCATGATAACTTTTCTTTTACATTTTCCAGTAGTGTTGGCAACCATAATGCATATCTAAGATTAAGCTGTTATCAGAGTATTGCATAAATAAGATTAAGCTGTCGTTAGAATATATGTATAATATATAGTATATTTTGCAGAGTTGAAAAGGAAACTGAAACTACATTACCATCTTCTGTCAAATACAAATTAAGGTTTCTCAAATGTAAGAGTTCAACAAACTTAAAAGTTCTCAACAAATGATTTCTAAGGAAGTATGTAGTTTCAATGTATTCTTGAATTTTTTTCAAAAGTTTTCCTAGTTTCTTGAACCAATTATTCCTCCGGAAACAAAAATATCCATATGGAGGGTTTTTCAATTTTAATTTCCATATAATTTTGTGGAACTATGTGATACCAGAAAAGAAAAAGATGAGCCCAAGATTCGTTATCAAAATGATTTTTTTCTGATTAATTATTTTTCATCAGTTTTTGTTATCTGTTTCACTTTTCTAAATGCATCATATGAATTTGGCTGTCCTTTAATGCATGAAGCCATCTAGGACTATCATGCAGGAAAAAAAGTAGTCTTGATATAACCCATAATTCTGTATGACATAAGCTTATTGTGTAACTTCGAATAAATTTTTCTAAATTAAAAGATGACTTAACTGCTGGCGTATTTACCCGAAAACTCTGTTTCCTGAGATTGTGGTTTTAGTCTGACAGCATACACTGTGGTTAGGTTTGTGATTTCTATAAGCATCCTAAGTACAAGTCCACTCATGTGAGTGGTACACTTGAGGAGGTCTCACATGCTTTGGGTAGTCAAGGAATCCACATGCTGTGCCAAATAAAGGATGGTTCCTGCCATTCTCGAGCAATCTTATTCAAAGTTCTTGCTGATACTGTGGGCCTTGAGTGCAAGCTGATTGTGGTGAGCTTTTTATTTCTCTTGCAAAATGTCAGTCTGCTTTCAGTAATTGTAAAAATAATAAAAAATCTTTTCCATCTTTTCTGTTTAAGTAAATCGCATTCAGTTGAATTTTCAAGCTTCCGTTCGATGCACAATCATTTTGGAGTTTCTTCTCTTTTTCTTCCCAACCCCTATTTCTTCTTTCAATTCCCTCCATTTTATCTTCTAACTAATATTAGGGTTTCCCAAGAGGAGGAGCACTGGAGTGTGCAGATTCATCTAAGCACATCTGTGTCACAGTCATTCTGGATTCTATAGAACTACTGGTTGACCTTATGCATTGTCCTGGCAAGCTGTTTCCTTGTTCAACGAAGCAGCTACATCGCTCACATTTCTTTGGTGAGAGTGATTCTGTAGAAACTGATTCATGTAACTCACCGATGGGTCCCATTAGTCCTACCTGTTTCAGTTCCGACTACAGTGGCACTGGAAGGTAAGGGTATAAAGCTTGGGAAGGCTAGTTTGCATGATATTTGTTTAGGATGCAAACTTTTTATCCCTTTCTTTCAAACTAATTGTTCTGGTTGACCTGACATGATTTATATATATATATATATATATGTGTGTGTGTGTCTGTGTGTGTGTGTGTATGTGTGTGTTACTTTTTTTGATGAGTACACACTAACCATTTTAAATAAAATGACATTTATATTATCTAATGTTAGTTGGAAAGAATGTGGGCCAAAGTTAATGTTCTTATGCTGGTGATTGGTGAAAATTAAACTCTTGTAACGTGGGAACCATTTAGAATTTTTAGTTATTCGTCAGTCCAGAAAGATAGTTCTAGGCCTATCTCAGTTGTCCTTGTCCACTTCCGGTAAACGTAGAATTTACTACTTTTCTCTATTATATTCTCCTGAACTGTTACGAATTCATAAATATGGCAAGGATATCTATATTGCAAGTAGGGAAATGCTCCTGAAATAATTATGTAATTAGGGGCATTAGAGGATTGTAAACTAAATTATATGCATGAAGATAGACTTCTCAATTCGTCACTGCTGGCTAGTCCCGAAATCTCAGATTTCAAGGCACCTTGTCACTAGAAAATTACTGGCAGAGGCTCATCCTGGGAAAAGTGGGTGTATGTACTTCCTAAATGCCACCTTGGTCTTTTTGTTACTGGTACACGCATGTGAGCATTACAAATTTCTAGAAGAACAGCCATAATTCTGGCAGAATAGGCATGATCCGGCCAGAGCGTCATCAGAAAGATGGGCGGAGACGTCGAGTCTGTCACCAAGAGAGGATCTGTATTGATATTAACAATCATTGAAAGAGGTCCAGTGCTGTCGAAATTATCATCTATAAGAGGCAGGAATAGTAAACAATGGGAATGCATAATTTTTTGTCTCGGTAGATGTTGTTAGACAACCTACTGGTAAGCAAAAGCTACTTAATCCCTACCAAGAATGTAGAGGCACTGAAATTTGTACATGAGAAGAGAAAAGAAGAGAAGAGAAACTCTTGTTAAAATTAGTGGTTAACATATAAGTAATATTTTGTATAGAAGTTTGAGCTACTGACAGAAGGAAAACAGCAACATCATATCCAGTGTAATCCCACAAACATACCTAGTGTAAAATATGGAGAGTTTCCTAATTCTAGTGATTTCAAATTGCTATGCCATAGTCATCAAGAATTTTGTAGACAATTCCTTTTATGATTCTCTTCTCTTGACTTCCGATAAGGAACACTCAACATCTTGTGGTACTGTTTATAACCCATTCAGAATCAACTAACTGTTCTAGTCTGGCTTTCATGTTTTAAGTTGTTGACCAATAGACTTCTATTCAATTTCAGTCTTTGGCATCTAAAACTTATGTGATGTAACACATGCATAGCATTAGTTTTCATCCATTGAAGTTTGGCACCTATGGATCAAGTATCAGTCTAAAGTTTATCAATATTTTCCATCAAAGTCATCTCACACATGAATTAACATATGAAGTTAGGAAGTTGGGCGTAACTACTAACAATAAAGATAAAACTTTCCCATTAAAAGAATAAATTAGAATTTTGATTTCGTTTCACTTATGCATGTGAAAAGGCAGTCCTTGTATCGGCATAAGCTGGATGAATCCCAATGACTTTATTTAGCCCATCTGTGACAAGCATATAGCTGCAGTTCGATGATGAGGAAAGTTTGAGTAATAATGCAGTTGCTTTCAAAACTCTGTATGGATAAACATCTTTATATTCTGTCCAGTCTTCTTCATCTTCCTTAATTTTCCTAGATTTTACAAGGAACAAATTACTCTCTTTGTTCCTTTTGAGTACTGCCTTGTGTTTTCTGATGTGTTATTCACTTTCTTCAGCGTGTCACACAGTCAGCCCGATGTCAAAAGTTCACTTTGGCATGGAAGGAACAAAGTTGTATCTGAACAGAGGGCCTAAAGTTCAAGGTTCAGTTTGTCTTATAGCCTTCAAGGACTTAAGATACAGAGAGTCCTAAGTCTAACTTATCCAGATTAAGTAGCTGAAGTTAGAGATTCAACTCCCAATTTATTTCTGATGTAATTGTTCTTGCATGCCAATGATCATTATCCTCTTCTTTAGAAGATGATCTATTTCATGTCTCCTGAGAGATACACTAAGGAATATGAGTTCTGTTTCAAATGCAAGCGATGAGTGTCTTACAACCTGAAACTTAATTTGTTCATGGAATTAACTAAAGGGACTGTTTTCAATGAGATGAGGTCTCTGCAGCTAATCCTCTGATTAATTTGATCCAATCTGTGAATATAAACAAGCCCAAAAGATCCTATCCTGTGAAACTTTGTAATTAGTTTAAAATGGAAGAGAGTTAAAGTATTCTTATGATAGATATCAGTTGAATTGATTGATATTTATTTTATTTAGTTATTATTAATGTTTTTACTTGTAAAGGTTAGGAACTATAAGTTTTTTGGGTTTCTCCAGAAAGAGAAGTTAAAGAGAGGTGGAACTCCATGCAGCTTTTGAGCTCCAGTTGGGATTTGGCCTTTTTCTTTTCTGTTCCCATTTCTAATGACTTCTTCCTTTTGTGCTTGTTGGTCAGTTTACCAAATAAATTAATAAATAATTAGAAGAAGATATTTCTTCATTCAGGCTTGGAATATAAAATTTATAGGGCTGGACCAGGATGCATAGACCTCTAAAAGTTGCATATTCAGTTGCAACCTACTGATACACTGCTAGATGATTACCTCCTTATATACCTAGAGATAGGTCTATGTAGTTTGGGCTGATTAATTTTTGTGTGTTCTTTTTCTTTAGAGAAACATAGAGTCATCACTACCTTCAATTGTTTTTAAAATATTAACTATATCATAAATATAAAATATTTACATTTGGAGTCACTTTGTCTTGGTTGATCCTATATTTTAGTCTGAAAGCTGTGTGTATATCTCTATGTTCGTACAGCAGGTTCAATTATCTGTGGGTAAAAGTGGATCTCCCCATTTACTGTAACCATGTATAGCTATCATATAAAAGTAGTTCTATTTCATACTTCTGATTTGTCAGAATTGCTGTTAGTTATTTCATTATTTGCAAGTTTCAACATGCTCTCAAATTTTATCGTAAGACTGTTGCGAGTTCGTAAAAACAAAGATGTTTATTTTATATCTCAGGATGTTTAAACTTTTCCAAATTTTGTTATAAAGCAATCTTTTTTACTTCGCAGTTACATGAGTTTATGTTGGCTGTTAGAGTTTTAGGTTTTCTGTTGATACTTAAACTTGAAATCCTTTTTTCAGTCCAGAGCATCCTTTCTTGAGGGGACCTGGGAGGTCTATTCTTGGTGGTCGTGCACAGTCTTTCAAGGACTGCAACTATGACGTTACTTCTTCAAGGTTCAAACTCTACCATTTCTTATATATTTAGATTAATAGTTATCTGAAATTGTCAGTTTGAAGGAACATACATTTCCTTTATCTTTTAACGGCTTCAGTCTTCTAGTTGGTCTTAAAGATATTGACCTGATGAACGTATCCTGTTCCAGTTTTGTTTTAATCTAAATGATTGGAATAATAAGTGGAGTAGCTCAAGAAACAATTACAGAAAAAATAGCCTCTAGTATTATTTATCTTTATGTTTTACTTAGATCTTATCTTTTAGTTACAGACACAGTATTATGTTATCTTATCTTCTTAGCTAATTGAGTTCTAGTTTCAAAAGTTCTGATTTGTTTAGAATTCTCAACCTAAAACTAGAACTCTAACTAACTTGTTTGGACGCTTCAATTATGTTTTGCAAAATTGATTTGGCATTACAATTTCTCTTTCTATTATCCTCTTTTTCAAACTCGCTTCTCGGATCTCCTTCTTTCCTTTCTCTCCATCTTTCTATTTTCCTCTCAACCAATCTTTCTCCCTTTCTTCATGTCCCTCTTATTCTCCTCGCTTTCACCCCTTTCTCGTTTCCTCCTCTTGCTTTGATCTCATCCCCGTTGCTGGTACTTTGATGTTGTGTCAAATCTGAGGTTTGAAGTTTGATTCTCCTCTTAGCATCTATCATTGGTAAAGTTTGATTCATCACACTACTGTACTTTTTAGCATCAATCATTGTTATTCCTTCCATCATTAGTTGATGGATCTGTTCGTCTTCTTCAGTTAGTATTTCAAGAAGGTTCTTTGGGAGTTGCACCAACAGTTCCACTCATCGGGATCAAGCTTAATTAATTGGTGGAGAATTATGTAGCTTAACAAATGGTTGATTATACTAACTTGTTACCTTTGTCAAAAAAAATGATTGATTATACTATCTGTATCTTTGATTTTTATTTATCTTATCAAACTAATTTCTTTTTAAGTATTAGAGAAGTATTTATCTTCTAGTTGAATAAAAGGTCTCCTTTTTCTAGTTAAAGAGTGATGTCTAGTAATTCCAAGAGTTCTACTTAAACTCCTTATCCTACACCCTTATGCTTTTGTTTTGCTAAATTTGGTTAAAATTTCTCTATCTTCTACTTTCTTCTCCCTTATTTTCTCTCACTCAGACTCTCTTCTTTCTTTATCTCTCTCTTTTTCCCTTTCTCAATTCTCCTCCCTGCCTTTCTCTGCTTCATTATAGGTGCTACATCAATTTAGTATCAGAGCCTTCCTTTCCTTTTTGTCGCCACATCTATTTGTCAGTAATGTTAATAAATCTTGTGTCTGTCTATATGTTGTTTTTCCCTTTCATTGTACTTTTTCTTGTGTAAAGATCAAACATCTAATAATTATAAATTATCAAATTGCATCAAATATAGCATTTTGCGTTCTAAGTGTTACAATCTGGCTGTATAATTGTTTTCCTATTCTCTGATTCTCTATTAAGTCAAATATGTCATTATACTGCCTTGGTAGCATAATATTCTCAACCATACAAATCATGGTTGAACGAAGAAGTGATATGTATGCATTATCTGTGAATTGTTGTACATTGAGGGGCGTAGCTGTTTTACATTTCCCCCAGTGAAGTTGGAGGGTTCATATGTATAATATATTTGAGGTGTGTTATGGTTAATTGCTGTGTTATGTATCTAAAAGTTTCCTTGAGCACTTTAGGATCATAATAGAGGTTTGTATTTTAGTCATCAAAGAAAAAGATAGAATTTTATTTTTAGGCAGTAGCCTGGTCGTGTAATATATTCAACCCGACAGATCATGCTTGAAACGAGAACTGAAAGTGGCATGATCCATTGACAGGTGGAGCTGTTTTAATTTTCCTTAGTGAACTAGGAGTTCATATGTATTTGAGGTGTGTTGTTGTGGTTGTTTGGCTGTATTGTATACGAAAGGTGTACCTTATACACTTCGGCTTCTTACTCTTTGAACTGTGTCAAGAGCATGAAGATTTTGCTTCTTATCGATTATCCCCGATCTCTGTTATTTTATGGGGAAGTGCAAACAATCCAATGTTTTTATTCAAAAAAATGATTCAACGTTCTTATTCTGCTGAGGATGATTTGTTAACTTTATGCTTCTTTGCCATTATGCTTACTCCTGTCTCTTTCCGGAGTGGCAGAAGTTCTCTGGAAGTGTTGTCTGCATCTCAAGGCTTAGCATCATAACATGACACATGAATTGAACTGACTGCAGGTCTGCTGGTGCATCACCTATACACACTCGTAGAAGAAGACGGAGGTCTATTAGCATGATTCCGGAGATTGGTGATGACATTGTAAGGTTGACCATGTCCCTTTGTCTCTAACTAAACCTACTCCCTTTGTCCCAATTTATGTGACACGCTTTCCTTTTTGGTCAGTCCAAAAAAATGACATTTCTATATTTGGTAACAATTTAACTTTAAAATGTTCATTTTCCCCTTAATGAGATGATTTACACAAACATCTATGGCTTGTTTTAGGCCACAAACTTCAAAGGTCTTTCTTTCGTTAACTCCATGCCAAGTCAAAAAACATCACATAAATTGAGACAGAGAGAACATTACCTTTAGCTCAGCCATCTCGTTTCTTCTTCTTCTTTTATCCTCCATTTCCTTTTCTCCCTAGCAAAATAGTTTCACATTCTCTTAAAAAGACAATTTTCAATACTTAGCTCCAAATGACTATATACTTACTCCCTTAGTCCATTTTACCGGTGTCCAGTATTGACTTGAAACACCCCTTAAGGAGCAATAAATAGAATGAAAATTTTACTATATTACCCTTTGAATACAATTAATTCAATGTGTTCAAAAAATGCATAGGGAAACAATTTAGTTTATAATAAGGATAATTAGGAACTGAATGATAAATTATTACTTGATTTTCTAAACTGGGCAAGTAAAAATTGATATCTATTTTTTTTTATGACAAGGGAAACCCGCAGCCGCTACCCTTTGGGTGCGCACAGGGTTTACGCAATAGCTCGCAAATCACATAGGAGAGGTAACCTGCACTAGGCAAGCCTGGTGCGACGAGCTCGACCCATAAGGCAAACTCCTTGCTTTCGCTGACTAGGGATTTCAAACTTGAGACCTCCAACATGGAAATCCCAAGCTCAAACCACTGTGCCACCCCGACCCCGAAGGGTGATATCTATTTTTAGTATAGTGAACAAGTAAAAATTGAGAGACCGGTTATTATATGTCGCTTATGCAAGTTATGCGGAATAATAGTTATAGCAGAGGTTTAACATCATTTTTATACATACAATGCTAAGATTTTTCCAAATGAGGATGTAACTAGATCGAATTGTTTTGACATCTTGTATTTCCACTGTGAGCTGTACAACCAGTTTTGACAACTCATGGTATGACATGACAAAAAAGACGTCTCAATTTTGACAAGAATAGCTTGAGAGATAAAATGACTATAAAGCGACAACTACCTTTAAAGAAAACTGACAACCACCTCAATCGCTTTAATAGTGTCCGTTTTGGCACCACAATAAATGCACCACAGGGTTGCAGAATCTTCTAGCAAAATTTATAAGCGGCACAGAGATGCCCTCATTTTACTCCATTTAGCTGAATGAGCCATCCAGATCTATTCTTATGCAAGAGATATACATAAATAACACCTATTTCCTTCTAGGTTACACCAACTTTCTGCATTTCTCGTAAGCATTTGTCTGACCTTTAATGTAGGGTTGTTCGGGAAATGAATGTGGTACAGAGACGCCCCCATTTTACTCCATTTAGCTGAATAGCCATCCAGATCCATTCTTATGCAAGAGATATACATAAACAACACCTATTTCCTTCTAGGTTACACCAACTTTCTGCATTTCTTGTAAGCATTTTTCTGACCTTGAATGTAGGGTTGTTCGGGAAATGAATGCAACTATGAAGAAAAATCATCTCTCAGCAGAACAAGCAACATTTGATTTGTCTACAAGTAAAGGGGGAGATAATTCCGGTCATCAAGTGAGTGTTTGTTCTCTTGAACTCCTTGTTTACAAAATGATACACAGGTATCTAGCTGTTTTTCTTAGACTTATCTGGATAAACTTGCTTCCAAGACCTTTTGATAGGTAACTCTAAAATTTGGAAGTTATTCCAGACATATTTTAAATTTAAATTAGGTAAAATGTGTTTTTAATTGACTACTTTTTTTGTAATTAAGGAAAGGAGAGTAAATTCCTATTGGACTAATTCTTATTTGGATGGATCTGAGGCAGATGCTCATAACAGTAAATGGGATTAGCCTCAAGCTCCATTTTGTTGAAAAGATGAAATAAATAATATGACAACTAGTACAATCAACCTACCCCTAGATGGAACCCAATCCACATTAAGCTTAAATTGGGTCTAATCTGGTGCAGTGACTCCAGTTTACAAATCTACCCAAATATTATCTCAGAATAAACAAAACTTCCTCCAACTAAATCCAAATTTGTTGCAGACGAAGTTACCTTTGGTAGGTATTAGTATGTCATGAAGGACACAACGGGCTATGCTTATTATATGAGCTTAAACATGGTTGCCAAGGGTTGACTAAGAGGTTGAGGCGTAGGAGTAACAATTGGACATCCCAAATTCGGATCGTGACAACAACATTCAGTGTGTGCTCATCTGCTCCAACCTTGATGGATTACCCAGCACTTGTGCTTGTTGGGTGTAGCAGGTTGCTTGGTAGATTAGTGGAGGTGCACAAAAGTTTCTCCAGACACCATTGTCATAAAAGGAAATAGAAAATCTTAAACATGCTGAGGACATGTGCTTATAGTTTTCTTTAAGAAAAAATTCTTACGTTCTTCAAGAAATCCACTTCAATTTCCGAAAAGCAAAGCCGTGAATGTTAAATATTTCTCCTAGTGTGTTTAATTTGTGATATTGCTTTCAATAATTTGTGCTTAATACTTTTCACGATATGTTTCTTATAGCCACTTCCAACCGGTTCTCTAACTCGGTAAGACCTTGTTTTCTATGCTTGTTAACTTGTTTGCGAGTCGGTTGGATCAACCGATAGAATCAGAGCCATAAATTTGCTCAACTCAATAATGACATTAATCATATCAACCACCTTCCAGGTGCAAAATAGTGAAAAAGGTCAGGCACCGCATTTTCAAAGGAAGTGCTTGCCATCTGACAAAGCAATTTCCCTGCCTTCATCACCACGCTGGAGCTATGGCAGAGGCAAGGCAGAAGGAATTTTTGGCTGTCCTGATATGATGTCAAGATTGGACAAAGTGATAGAATCATCAAGGATCCTCAACAAACCATTGTTACCATTTGATGAATGGAACATTGATTTCTCTGAAATAACCATTGGAGCACGTGTTGGAATTGGTATACATTCTTCTTATATACTACAATATGACACCTAATTAACCCGTATAGTTTGAAGCTCCATGTGCTTATTGAGTCGTGCATTCAGTAGCAGTTAACTAAATGCTTTCCTATGGGTGGGAACACAGGTGGTTGGTCAGTGGACATTGCTCATTTCACATGTTAGGGTCCATCTGCATTTATTTGTTTTGCTATTTTCGTTTTTTTGAACACAAATGGCTATACAACAACAACATGCCCAGTGTAATCCCATAGTTGGGGTCTGGGGAGGGTAGAGTATATGCAAACCTTACCCCTACCTCATGGAGGCAGAGAGGCTCTTCCTGAAAGACCCTCACTCAAGTGCAGCAAATCAAAGTAGCTGTGAAAAAATAAAATACAAAAGTGAAGAAAACATGACAACTAATAAGGAAAGCATCAGAAAACATTAAGAAAATTAACACAAAGAATTATGATTCGCCAAGAGGTTGTGTACCTGTCACCTCCAAAGATCTGTAATGTATTCATTCTTCATGGAATGACATAATTACAATTTTTAACCAGTGTGGATTGTACCACACTGTTGATTTTTCATCTGATAGCAGGTTCTGAAAGTTAGTTTAAGTTGCCAGTAACGTCTCTGAGGAATAGAAAAATGAAATGAAAGTTGATTCTTAAATTCCGTAGGGAAATGAACCACATCCAATAGATGACAACATCTGTATTCCTTGCTTCAATCTACTCGATATGCTATAACTGCATGACTTACTGTTTGGTTAGGGTTGAAAACACATGCTAGTCGCTGACAATGATTGTCGTTTAAAGCCAAAAGAAAAGAAAGAATGATTTCATACAGTTACTGGGACATTTCTCTTATGTACAGTTTGATGTATGTTTCCTTATCAAGTAACCATTATTATGTATGCTTATTTGTCTTAGTGTGGTATCTTAATTGTTAATTCATTGTCATGAATCTGCTCCTTACTATTTTCTTTTGGCAGCATATTTTTCACCTATGTGCAACTTGCCCTTATTTTCCCACACTGTGAAAGTTTTCACATCATTATCCTGAAAGTCAAGGATAATCTGTACAGAGTAACATCTGTCGCGTGTTCTTTTTCCTTTTCTCATATCCTTCTGATAGCATAAAACCGTAGCCCAGTAAGGTATAGAACAATAACGCCTCAGGCCCAAGCAAGTTGGGGTGAGGATTCATCATAAATTAACTAGATTTATGTTGATTGTCACCAACCATAATCCTCCACCATTACGCGGGCTTGAGACCAGTAATGTGAGAAAGCTCACTGTGGCAATTTTTTTTAATAACCTTACCCAGATGGACTTCGGGCAGTGTTTTATTAAGCATTGAGGTCAACCAAAAAAAAAGGGGGGGGGGGGGGGGGGGGGGCAGGTGTAACCTCAGAGCTACAACTCTATTACAAAAAAGTAGAAGAAAGTTACTACGTCTTCTTTCTTCCATGATCAGCTATACATTCTAGCCAATAAAAGAAAATCACTTTGTCATATCCAATTTTTATGCTAGGGAGTTGCCATTTTCTAGTTGAAAAGGTCCCTTATCATGTGTTGGCAGCCACTGGAAGGAATGAAATATTATGCCTTCATTGATGGATGTAGCAAAGTTGGCCAGGCAGTCGGCCACCTGGTTCACCTCTCTGTAACAATGGTTAACATATGCTTCATCTTGGTTTAGGATTTGCAATGATATCTTCAATCCTCCTCCTCAACTTCTGCTTGTTAGTAGCCTTGTTCAAAATATCATCAATAATCAGTCAAGCTCCAATATGAATCTGGTAAATCCCTGTGTAACACCATTCAATTCCAAATCTGGAAGCTTTAGCTCCTGCCATGTTCCAATTACACACAACTGCAGAGGAGAAGGCCGTGATTAAATCACCACGTTCATCCCTTCTCTAATGACCATGCCATTTGTGTTGATTCCATATAGTAACTGGTTTCAGACTCTCAACCATCTCACAGATTGTTGGCCAATTCATGTCTCAAATATTTTCCTAGTGCAGCTTTAATGTTCCACATAATATGATACTGCATGCTTGGAGAAGAAGATACTGCAGCTTTAATCTTTTCGTAATGCAGCTTTTGTCCCCATACTTGCAAGCACATCTACTTCTCCATATCTCCCTACAAATAGCAGTTGGCACAACCTGTAATATGTATGTGTCTACTACATTCTGAGTCTTAAGCTGCCGCCAACTACTCAAGGCATTTCTGATAGGCCTAATATGCTGCTTGTATGCCCCTGGCATTTGCAAAAAATAAAAATAAAAAATCCTCAAGGGAACTGCAGCATCACTTTCAACGAGTACATGGTGTAAAGTTCACATTGTGGTTCATTGCAACACGAGCATTTAAACACAGTCTGATTTCCAAACTTAGTAATAATATCATCAAAACGTAATTTTCTTTTAATATGTCTCCATGTCAATGAGATTTTACAAAGGAATGAACCTCTGTCATATCTGACCAGGTGCTCCGTTACCATTCCTTCCAGCTTATTCACATTCCAATTTCCAGCTACCATGCTCCATGAAATCTTTGACTAGTTTAGCAGATCTTCGGGAACCTGGCCATTGGATAGTTAATGTTCCTTTAAGTGTTCAATTGTCCCACCAAGAACTCCATTCCCCTGAATTAATTCTCCAAAATATGTGCTTCTCAGTCTTGAGTTTAATCTGCATCAAACCTTTCCATGTCCGAGAGTTTTCTGAAGACCATTTTTACTGGTCTCTGGTACAGTATTTAGCTCTGAGAAAAGCTTCCAACAGTGATGGTTGAGTCCTGAATCTCCACCTTCTGTTCATAATAATGCATGTGTCGTTGATATTTTCCATTCTCTTAATTCCAATCCCTCTTTCATCTTTAGGATGACATAATTCATCCAAGAACTCCACTGATAGTTCTTTCTCTTTCCAACTGAACCCCATAGGCGGCGTTAGTAAGGGATATTAGAGCAAAATTATGGATAATGACTAGCGGCCATGTTTTATCTGTACTGGGATACATTCCTTCACAGATTCTTAGAATTGAATAAAGAAAGAGAGAGAGAGAGAGAGAGAGAGAGAGAGAGAGATACACACAGTATAATTTGGCAGAGGGCAGAGACAGAAATCAATGATTGACTGGGTGCCTTGTATTTCCTTCTTGTTAAGATTACTTAAAGCTTCTTTCCTAGAAATTATGAGCTCCATAGATCTATGTTGATAATTGTGATAAGGTTTTTTTTTGCCTTCCTGGGAGCTGATAATCTCTTTGTAATGATTGATTTTCTTGATGCTTTTTCTTAATGATATCCTTCTTATTTGATAAAAAAAAAAAATTACTTAAAAACTTTTACAAAAATCACAACTTTCTTGGGTATAAAATTCTCATAGAGCTAGTTGAATAAGCAACATAGTGTCTTTCCAATCGGATCTGTTGATCATGTTTTGGCTCTTAAGTTTGCAAGTGACAAAAGTCCATGTCAAGATGATTTTCATATCCTCCAAGTCCTTGACAGTTGACTGGTTCAAAGAACAAGATTGGTCACAAAGTTCCGTACATAGGAATTCATTAGATAACTTCACAGTTTCTTTGCTTTGCTGCTTTTCTTCTTTGTCATACTTGTTCAGAACATTTAGTTTTGTCAAGAGGTAAACTCATCTGGGTGTATATTCAAATGGTGTGACGCATGAGGCAGGCGTGAAATTGATACTTGATTCACAAATTGTCTCCAAGAGAGAAAGATTAAGTATTTGGGGTCCCTGATCCAAGGAAATGGGGAGATCGATGATGATGTTACACATCGTATAGGTGCGGCATGGATGAAGTGAAGGCTTGCATCCAGTGTCTTGTGCGACAAGAGAGTACCACCAAAACTACAAGGTAAGTTCTATAGAGTGGTGATTAGACTGGCTTTGTTGTATGGGGCAGAGTGTTGGCCAGTCAAGAACTCTCAAATTCAAAAGAATGAAAGATGCAAGTGGCGGAAATGAGGATGTTGAAATGGATGTGTGGGTACTAGGAGCGATAGGATTAAAAATGAGGATATCCAGGTTGAAGTGAGAGTGGCCTCCGTGGTGAATAAGTTGAGGTTAGTGAGTGAAAAGGAGACGTGCAGATATCTCGGTGAGGAGGTGTGAGAGGTTGGATATAGTAGGGTCGAGGAGAGGCAGAGGTAGACCGAAGAATTATTGGGAGGAGGTGATTAGACATGATATGACACATCTTCGTCTTATTAAGAACATGACATTAGATAGGGGGTAGGTAAGTGGCGGATAAGGGTAGAAGGTAGTAGGTAAGAGTTGCCCTATTACTAGCCTTTTCATGTTTTTAGTTTGGTGGTAGTATAGTGCACCGTGTCGGTTGTAGTATTAATGTAGTCTTTAGCTTTTTGTATTTGATATCATTTGTGGTTTCCTGTGTCTAAGTGATCACACTTGGTTGTTGTTACGGTTCCTTGCATATATGTGCCGTGCTGCTTTGCTATTAGTTTTCATGTTTCTCCCCACTATCTTTTTTCGTTTTATTGCTGCTGTGATTTGCTTGAGCCGATGGTCATTAAGAAATAGTCTCTCTACCTCGAAGAGATAGTGGTAAGGACTGTGTACACCCTCCTCAGACTCCACTTTGTGGGATTTTACTGGGTATGATGTTGTTGTTGTTGAGGAGGTAAACTCATCATGCATTCTCAATTCTTTATTTATGAATATTATTTGGTAGAAGCGACATATAAGTTCATTAACTAAGTATGAGTTTCTAGTTATTCTATCTTTCATTAGTTCTGTTCTATAACAGTGGAGATGGAAACGTCATCAGTTTTTAATCATTCCTGGAGATTATGTAACTGGTGTTCATATAATTGTTAATCATTCTATAATTCTCCAATTATATAACTAACCGATCATCATGCAATCCCAATGTTGATAGCTAGAGGTAACTCAGCAATTGATGGGCACCTAATCCGTAATCCACCTAGATTATTTTGTTCGTTGTGTACTCATAGAAAGATGGTCAAGTAAAAGATCTCAAAAGTTGAAAAATTCATCAAGGTATACCATTGGTCATTTAGGGTCACAAACAGACATGGGTATCATCTGACTAATCATGCCTATTTCCAAACTGAGGTTGATTCCCAGTTGAACACTCACAAATATTTGGTAATTTTACTTTGAACTATGTGACGGATTATGTTTGTTAATTTTCTGTTGAGCTCATAACAAATAAATCTTACTGACTGATCACTATGATTTCAAGGTTTTTTTGGAGAAGTCTTTCGCGGTATTTGGAATGGAACAGAGGTTGCAGTTAAAGTTTTCCTAGAACAAGAATTGACTGAAGAGAACATTGAAGATTTTGCCAATGAAATATCCATCCTGAGGTAAGTTAGTACTAAACAAATCATTTCGTCTATTTTACCTCAGGAACATCCTATAAGTGAACCAAATCAGATATACTTATTTAGCTAGCTTAACTTTGTATCTCTTTTCCCTTTATGCAGCCGCATTCGCCACCCAAATGGTAATTTTTCTGCTCTTCCCTGAATCCATGATTGTGATGGCATACTGCTTGTACCCACTTCATTGAATATGCAATTAAAAGTTGTAGAAGGCACTTGATCCTTGAGATTCTATGGGAAATATGAAATACATTTCATTTATATGTTACCAAATTCAAATAATATACTTTTGGTGGAGGAACAGTTCCGTAGTTGTTTGCCATACATATTTTTCCTTTCAGTTATCCTATTCCTCGGTGCTTGCACAACTCCACCTCGTTTGTCCGTGGTTACTGAATTCATGGAGATGGGATCCCTATATCATTTGATTCATGTAAGTGGACAGAAGAATAACCTCAGCTGGCAAAGGAGATTGAAAATGATTTGTGATATATGCAGGTATTTCCAACATAAACTCTGTACTCAGATTCTAATTCATAGTTCTTCATTTCCAACTAATTTTTTTTATTTCAACTACCTTTTCAATGATTTTGTTTTGGGGTGCTCGCAAAATCTTGGCATAAAGCCTAGAAATATTATACATTGCGTCTGATAAAGGCTACTGTCCATACGACTGGATACATGCCATTGCCCTTCAAAATTCCATTAACTTTCTTCAGTCGGACACACTTTGGAAATTTATGTGACTCTTCGAAAAAGTTGTAAATGAGTCCTGTTAAGATCCTTAGACAAAATAAAATAAAAATTAGAAGTCACTTTGGAGCTAAATATTGTTCTTAGAATTAGATAAATCACAATTGTGTTAGGTTGGGTACTTATGCACCTAATTTTGTTGCTCATGGGGGAGTTTAGTAGCCTTGTATGACGATTACGTAAGTCACCCTTGGTCTGAAACAGTCTCTGCACGCTTGGTTTGAGAAGTTCAAAGGGTCTGCGATATCCAGTTCCATGTCCTTCAGCATTGGGCAACGAGATTTTAAATTCTAAGAGATTTATCATAAATAGCAACGTTAAGCAATTACAAGCGAAGAAGCATACTAAATGCTTGAAAGGTAGGTGGAGGATTGACAACACAATACTGAAGAGTTAAATGCCTCATGTTCAAACATGTGAAAACTGCAGAAGGCAATATGAACTTTTCGCCCTTTGGAAGTTCGAGCACGAGTTGGTTGAGCCCATTCCGTCACAAGAAAATTATCAAGTTGTCAATCTAAGTGAAATATTTTGGATTCCGAATATTGGAAATTCTACGCTCATTAATTTGTCCTTGACGAAGTGAAAACACATGAAGGAGAATCACACCAAGCTTAGCTCTAACTTTACGGGTTGATATATCTTCCCATGGTGTCTGCTCAAATGTTAGTTTTGGAACTTTTGCCCACTTATACCACCATTTCCTTGACAAAATACTCGTCCTACCAGCATCTCGTAGAGGCAAACACATTAAAATGACATGGCAAACACATTAGAATGACATCAATTACATCGTCAGGAAGGTTGCTGATTATATCACAAGTTCTTGTGTATGGCGCTTTCATCATATTGTGAGTTAAAGAATTTTAGAGAAAAATTTGACAGTATAAATTGATCTAGGTTCTTCTATCGTTTCCAAATATGACGGAAGCACAATGCAAAAGAACTTGTGATATACTTAGCAACCTTCCTGACTATGTCATTGATGTCATTCTAATGTGTTTTCCTCTACGAGATGTTGTTAGCACGGGTATTTTATCAAGGAATGGCCGTATAAGTGGGCAGAAGTTCCAAAACTACCGCTTGATCAGACACTATGGGAAGATATACCAACCTGTAAAGTTAGAGCTAAGCTTGGTGTGATTCTCTTTCATCTGTTTTTACTTCTTCAAGGACCAATTAGTGAGTGTAGAATTTCTAATATTCCGGATCTAAAACATTTTTCTTAGATTGACAACTTGATATGTTTCCTGTCATGGAATGGGCTCTTGCTTACTTCCAAAGGGTGAAAAGTACAAATTGCCCTCTTTAGTTCTGATGAGGCATTTAACTCTTCACTATTGTGTTGTTAATCCTCCACCTAACTTTCAAGCATTTAGTAAGCTTCTTCGCTTGCAATTGCTTAACGTTGCAATTTCTGAAAAATATCTTGAGAATTTAATCTCTCGTTGCCCAATGCTTGAGAACATGGACCTGGATATCGCAGACACTTTGAACTTCCTAAACCAAGTGTGCAAAGACTGTTTCAGACCATAGATTGAATTACGTAATCGACATACAAGTCTACTAAATACTCCCAAGCAACAAAATTAGGTGGTTGTTTGGGGGGAGTTTAGTATCGTTGTATGTCGATTACATAAGTCACTGCATGCTTGGTTTGGGAAGTTCAACACTGTAATTTTATTATTGTGTTTTATTGAGTATTTCATGAGAAGCACATTGAGATTGATTGACATTATACATCAAATTCAGTATTTCATGAGAAAACTAAGCACATTGAGATTGACTGTCAATTTTGTGAAGTCGAGTGATCAACTTGCAAATATCTCACCAAGCTCTTAATTTGTCCTCGTATTAATTATATGGAGCAACCACCTAATTTTGTTGCTCAAGGGGAGTTCAGTAGCCTTGTATGTCGATTATGTAAGTCACTCTATGGTCTGAAGCAGTCTTTTCACGCTTGGTTTGGGAAGTTCAAAGGGTCTCAAATATCCAGGTCCATGTCCTCGAGCATTTGGCAACGAGAGATTAAATTCTCAAGGGATTTTTTTATAAATAGCAACATTAAACAATTGTAACCGAAGAAACTTACTAAATGCTTGAAAGGTAGGTGGAGGATTGACACCACAATAGCGAAGAGTTAAATACCACATCTTCGAACATGCTAAAACTGAAGAAGGCAATATGAACTTTTCGCCCTTTGGAAGTTGAAGCATGAGTTGCTTAAGCCCATTCTGTGACAGGAAAAATATCAAGTCGTCAATCTATGAGAAATATTTTGGATTCAGAATATTGGAAATTCTACGCTCATTAATTGGTCCTTGACGAAGTGAAAACAGATGAAGGAAAATCATACCAAGCTTAGCTCTAACTTTATGGGTTGATATATCTTCTCATAGTGTCTAATTTTGCCCACTTATACCATCGTTTACTTGACAAAATACTCGTCCTACCAGTATCTCCTAGAGGCAAACACATTAGAATGGCATCAAGTACATCGTTAGGAGATTGCTAATTATATCATAAGTTCTTCTGCATGGCGCTTACATCATATTGTGAGTTGAGATTTTTAGAGAAAAATTTGATCTAGATTCTTCTATCGGTTCCAAATATGACTGAAGCGCCATGGAGAAGACAAAAGTTGCAAAACTAACGCTTGATCAGACATTATGGCAAGATATATCGACTAGTAAAGTTAGAGCTAAGCTTGGTGTGATTTTCTTTCATATGTTTTCACTTCTTCAAGGACCAAGTAATGAGTGTTGAATTTTTGATATTTTGGATTCAAAACACCTCTCAGACAACTTGATATGTTTCCTATCATGGAATGGGCTCAAGCAACTCGTGCTTGAACTTCCAAAGGGCGAAAAATACAAATTTTCTTCTTCAGTTTTCACATGTTCGTAGATAAGGCATTTAACTCTTTATTGTTGTGTTGTGAATCCTCCACCTACCTTTCAAGCATTTAGTAAAGCTTATTCGCTTGTAATTGCTTAATGTCGCTATTTCTGACAGATCTTTTGAGAATATGATAATCTCGGTTCCAATGCTTGAGGACATAGAGCTGGATATCACATACCCTTTGAACTTCCCAAACCAAGTGTGCAAAGATTGTTTCAGACCATAGAGTGACACATACAAGGCTACTAAACAATCCCAAGAAACAAAATTAGGTGATTGCTCAGGGGTAGTCTTGTATGTGGTTTACGTATGTCAATCTATGGTATGGAACAGTCTTTGCACGCTTGGGTTGGGAAGTTCAACACTGTAATTTTATTAGTGTTTTTTTTTGGCATTATGCATCAAATTGAGTATTTCATGAGAAGCACATTGAGATTGATTGACATTATGCATCAAATCCAGTATTTCATGAAAAGACTAAGCACATTAAGATTGGCTGTCAATTTTGTGAAGTCGAGTGATCAACTTGCAAATATCTCACCAAGCTCTTCATCTGTTCTCGTATTACTTATATGGTCTTTTCACGCGTGGTTTGGGAAGTTCAAAGGGTCTGTGATATCTAAGTCCATGTCCTCGAGCATTTAGCAACGATAGATTAAATTCTCAGGAGATTTTTCAGAAATAGCAACATTAAACAATTGTAAGCGAAAAGTTTACTAAATGCTTGAAAGGTAGGTGGAAGATTGACAACACAATACTGAAGAATTAAATGCCTCATCTTTGAACATGTGAAAACTGAGAAGGCAATATGAACTTTCGCCCTTTGGAAGTTCAAGCATGAGTTGCTCGAGCCCATTCCGTGATTGGAAAAATATCTAGTTTTCAATCTAAGAGAAATATTTTGGATTCAGAATATTGAAAATTCTACGCTCAATAATTGGTCCTTGACGAAGTGAAAATAGATGAAAGAGAATCACACCAAGCTTAGCTTTAACTTTACGGGTTGATATATCTTCCCATAGTGTATAATTTTTCCCACTTATACCGCAATTTCCTTGACAAAATAATCGTCCTACCAGCATCTCGTAAAGGCATCAATTACATCGTCAGGAAGATTGCTAATTATACCACAAGTTCTTCTGCATGGCGCTTTCATTATACTGAGTTGAGATTTTTAGAGAAAAGTTTGATTGTATAATTTCATAGATTCTTCTATCAGTTCCAAGTATAACGGAAGCGACATGCAGAAGAACTTGTGATATAATTAGCAACCTTCCTGGCGATGTAATTGATGTCATTTTAATGTGTTTGCCTCTACAAGATGATGTTAGGATGATTATTTTGTCAAGGAAATGGAGTGGGCAAAAGTTCCAAAATACGCTAGATCATACACTATGGGAAGATATATTAACCCGTAAAGTTAGAGTTAAGCTTGGTGTGATTCTCCTTCATCTGTTTTCACTTCATCAAGGACCAATTAGTGAGTGTAGAATTTCTAATATTCCGGATCTAAAACATTTTTCTTAGATTGACAACTTGATATGTTTCCTGTCATGGAATGGGCTCTTGCTTAAACTTCCACAACTTCCACAGGATGAAAAGTACAAATTGCCCTCTTTAGTTTTGATGAGGCATTTAACTCTTCACTATTGTGTTGTCAATCCTCCACCTACCTTTCAAGCATTTAGTAAGCTTCTTCGCTTGTAATTGCTTAACGTTGCTATTTCTGACAAATATCTTGAGAATTTAATCTCTCGTTGCCCAATGCTTGAGAACATGGACCTGGATATCGTAGACCCTTTGAATTTCCTAAACCAAGTGTGCAAAGACTGTTTCAGACCATTGATTGAATTACGTAATCGACATACAAGTCTACTAAATACTCCCGAGCAACAAAATTAGGTGGTTGCTCGGGGGGAGTTTAGTATCGTTGTATGTCGATTTCATAAGTCACTGCACGCTTGGTTTGGGAAGTTCAACACAGTAATTTTATTATTGTGTTTTATTGGCATTATGCATCAAATTGAGTATTTCATGAGAAGCACATTGAGATTGATTGACATTATGCATCAAATCCAGAATTTCATGAGAAGACTAAGCACATTGAGATTGATTGTCAATTTTGTGAATCGAGTGATCAACTTGCAGATATCTCATCAAGCTCCTCATCTCTCCTTGTAGTAGTTATATTTATAACAAGCTAGATACTTGTGTCTGCACTAGCTTGAGGGGAGTGTTAGAATAGTAATGGATATATGCAATCCTACTTAGAATAGGAATAGTATATAGTGTCCTACTTAGAAAAGGATTGTATTGTACAGTCCTAGTTGGAACAGGGGTCTATAAATAAGGTCAACAATTCAATAAAATTCTTTTTCAATATTTTGTGCTATAGTTCTGCTAAATCTGCTCTCTGCTTTGTATGTATCTTTAACATCTGCTTCTCTGTGATTTTTTAGGGGGCTGATGTGTATACATAGGATGAAAATTGTGCATCGTGATCTGAAGAGTGGAAACTGCCTCGTAAATAAACACTCCAAAGTCAAGATCTGTGATTTTGGGCTGTCCCGATCATTGACTCCATCGCCCGTGCAAGATTCTTCCTCAGCAGGTACACCAGAATGGATGGCCCCAGAGCTTATCCGTAACGAACCTTTCACTGAAAAGAGTGATATTTTTAGTCTTGGGGTCATTATATGGGAACTGTACACACTCAAAAGACCATGGGAAGGTGTTCCACCCATCCAGGTAATTTCTACATAACCTTTCTTGTCAGCTCCACTGAAAAAACAGAAGAGAAGTACACTTCTTTTCATCCTCAAGTGCAATCTTCATATAATGGAAATTCACAAATTCAGGTTGTATATGCTGTTGCTAATGATGGAAAACGGCTAGAAATTCCTGAAGGTCCTCTAGGAAAGCTAATTGCAGGTAATTTTCATTAGAATATCTTACTCTACATTGTGGATGCGTTGTTATATTTCATGGAATTTTTTTATATAGGGTGATAGTGTAAAGTAGTTTTTGTTCCCATAATTTAACAGGTTACCTGATTCTTTTGCATTATTAGTTTATAATATGTATAAACTCTATCAAAGTGTGATCTACTCATTATATATATATATATATGTTTTTCCGTTTTGTGTTGTAGATTGTTGGGCAGAACCAGATGAACGGCCTAGTTGTGAGGAAATCTTGTCACGGCTAGGAGAATGTAGTAGGTCTTCTGCTAATTGATTAGAGCGAGGATTAATTCTTCAATAAAAATTGTATATATTCCAATCTTTAAACATCAATTTCCCTAAATTTTGAAGTCTATAAAAAATAATGTTACTTCTATACTCCTTAGTTCTGGTTCTTATTCCCTTTTTCATTTGTCACAATCTTTAATGTGGATTTGCTGTGTTACTTCGTTGTAAAGGTTTGTTTAGAGGATCTATTATTACAATAGAAAAACTCACATGTCAATTAGCTACCTTTTGTTCATAGATTTCTAAATATTTTTGACAAATATTACTTGGGTGAAATTTTCACCATGTGTTTGGTCATACTATTGGGAAATATATTTCACCTTTTTTAAGAAATATGATTTATACTCGTAAGTAGAGCTGCCAAAATGGGTTGAGACAGGTTGGCCCTTCAAACAAAAAATGAACAACATTACTCTCTTAGAAAGAGTATCTAAGTGTATCAAACGTTAATGTCTATGAACACGACATCAATATATATAAATTTTCATTTATGAATCACATACTTCGATGAATACTAACAAAAATACATAATAGTCAATCTAAGATTTAGTGAAAAAATGTTGATCATACCACCAATCCCCCACAAAAAAAATTAGCTAGTTTAAAGACTTGATTTTTTATTTTTAAAAATATTTATTGATCAAAACGTTATAAAAAGTATTTTTAAATATTCATAGACCACGGGCTGGCATCTGAGGCTTGCGGTTGGGCATACAATGCTAGCTGGCCAAATGAGATTGGGCTAAAAAGTCTCGTTCCTATATGAGATTGCGTTGGGTCGGCCTAGAGGGCTAAGCCCATTTTGATAGCTCTATCCATAAGTTTTAAAAATTAATCATATGTTTGTATTACATGGCACATAAGTTTGTTATTCTAAGCGGATTGTTATAATTTTCATCAACAACCATATCATCACTTTCATATTTACGAAATATTCCATCACTACTTTGACTACTTTGATGTTCACGTAAAAAATTATGTAAAACAACTACTATAGAGGGTGTTCTTGTAAAAGATAAAAGTTTGTTGTAGAATTTGAATAATTAAAAGTTTCCAAATAATGAGATTTGACAAAAATACTAGTTTCTTTCTAGTATTTAAAAATTGAGTTATTTACCAAAAATATTTGTCAAATAATGACATTGTATGGACCAGTGTTTTCAAAAACGTTTTTGGGGCGAGTTTCGCGGCGGGGCGTACCAAAAACGCTCTGGGGCGTAAATTAAAAATGTAGATCCATAAGGCGTAAGTCCTAAAATTTGAAGCGTAAGCCCTGAACATAAAAACGTAAGTCTTGGGCGTAAAAACATACGCCCCGGCGTTTTTAATGTATTTTTTTTTTTTTGCTCTAAATCATATTTTTATTATTGGTGTATTGATATTTCTCAAATAATAATGATAATCCTTTTTTCTTCATTATTGAATATTAACACTTTATCTCACATAAAAATCATAATTTATTGAAAATTTTACTTTTACTTATTTTATTAGTAATAAAACTATAAAATTGAATATACATGCGACTACGCCTCGTAGATCCATGGACTTACGCCTCCCGTGTCTCGAGGCTTACACCTCGCCGCATATTGTATAAAACGCCTCGCCTCATGCTCCCACCTTTTAAAACACTGGTATGAACAATTACTATTTGCCAAATTTTATTTGGAAAATCTATGCCAGGGTCCTTAATTGAAAGTTGAAGTAGTAGGTCATGTTTTAAGGGTATAATCATTTTCACCTCTCCTCAACACGAGCCAAATATTGGTACGTCTAGTTTAGTGCAGATTAGATGCGACTTTTATCTAAAGCCTCAAAAAAACAACCCCTCAGTCGGAAAATCTAGAGGATTGACCTTCTCCAAACCATCAAAGAGTTCAATTGCCATCAAAGTCTTTAAGAAAGAATTAATAGGATACGATCATAATTGCCTCAGAATATTTAGCAATTTCAAAATTAACGAAATCAGATTATGTTTGAATAAGAGCTTCTTTACATATAGGATGTATGAAGAAACAAAGCCAACAAGTGTCCTTTTCCTTTCATTCATAATTCTGGCTCCCAAAACATAATTAGGGAAGCCCCCCTGACAATACAAATTGTAGGACATTGAATAATGGAAACTTCGCATTAGGTATCCGGATTATTTTTCCATTCTGATGCCCCTAGAAGAACTTACAGCATTATAGCTAAACTCACTCGCTAGCAATGTTTAAGATCCCATTAAACAAACAAGGGAGCTTTCACTAAACACAATCATGGCTTTCTAGTGGGGACCTTGTAACAGCCATGCACAGATTCTCTCAAAGTTCTAGTCAGCAATCTAATAAAACATCTACCTAAAGACGTTATGGCCAACTTCTAAGAAAGTGACAGGAATCTCAGACCAGATAATAGTAGTCTCAAGATCTTATATCATATGATAAATCTTGAAATCTACTCAGCAAATTTGACTTGTAGTTCCCAACTTCAGCATCCTCACCAGACTCTTGGGTGGACTTGATGATTGACATGGCTCCAGCTTGATGCAAGACCACAGCAGCCGCATCTGAATAATAAGAATGAGCATTAAAAACTACATCCATAAAAGCATATATGCAAGCGCAGATAACAAGTGCCTCAGCAAAGTACTCTAGTAACATCTGACACAAATAGAATATGTCAAGCTAACCTGCAGGCTAGAAAACATTAGCCCTAGGCCCTAGCAAAATTTAGGGGGCCCTTTTGGACATGATTTCAAATACTATCGCCAAATGCCTACTATCATCAGCCAATTTGTCTAATTGGTCTTAATATTCCGATTAGTTTCATCAACCAAGATAGGATAAGGTAGCAAGAGCTATACAAAATAAAATAAGAGCTTCATACATCTAAAGTTAAACATCAAGAAAAACTGGCTCAAGTGGTACAGCATTCTTTTGCTTCAAGTAACAAGCCACAAGCACCAGAGAATTTCTTCTTTAAGCTGAGAACACTGGCGCCAAGCTTGACTGGGCTTCTTCTAGCAAACCATGCAATTAAAGTGACTTTTTTTTTTGGCTCAGGAAAAAAAAGACTAGAAATATTAATCACTATATATCACAGCAATATTTTTTTTGAGGAGAGATGCATCACAACAAAATACAGGATAGTCACAGATGTAACTAATCCTAGTAGTATCCGAGGTTTGTCTGACAAAAGTAGTTCCTAATTTGTCTATCCTAAAAGTTTCACTGATAAAGGAGGACCTGTCAGGTAAACAGAATTACAGAAGACTTCTTGTCCAATTGCTTTTTGTCTATTTACATTGTGCTTCAACAGTTTGGCGGTATAATTAAAGGCATTTCAGAAGAAACTTTTCCAAGGAAACATCAAGCATAAAATTAATTTATAGCACAGAAGTATGTGTCGTTGTGGAAATGCCCAGAGATTGTTCAATTACGGAACTCTTAGGTCTAGCCTATAGTAGAAGAATTACCAAGAGGGTCAACCAGTAAACAGACTCTTCTCTGTAACATATCTTAAGAATGTGAAGTAGGGTAACATTCTCTGTCAGCTAAACGGTTTTTATCTATAAAAATTGTGGCTAGATTCAGGAAGGTTGATATAAAACTCGTCCACGCATATTCATCACTCATCATGTAGTAAAATGCATCCAGAGAGTAGTGATTCAGGGGCAAAAAATGACCTGCAGGCTCAGACGGAGGGAGGCGATTGGATTTGCAGAATCAAGGGGAAATCCTCATGGATTTAATTTGCAGATAAATTTGAGTCCTGACCTGATTTGGATATTGCAAAAAGAGCCTTCAAGGCTTCCTTCCTCGTGCGATCATCTCTGGCAGACTCTAACATGTTCAAAAGATGTTGAGCCCCACCAATCTCAACTATTTTCATCCTTCTTTCGTCTAGGAAGCAAAAAGGCATAGGGTAAAAGATTCACAGATAAGAATCTAAAAATCTCATGATTACTTCAAACAGCTGTCATGTTTTGACTACAAACTTCAAAATATTGCACTTTGAGCAAAAACTGTAAACTGTGTTGCTAATAGGTTACAAGATATCATATGGAAATTAAGCAGTGTGCATCCCTCTTAACTTGTATGATGTTTTAGATATTTAAAGACCAGAAAAATGCTATTTAAGAAATACAGCTACCTTGTTATAGTACTGAGAAAAGGAACAGCAATTAAATAGAGGTTGACTATGATACTATATTATAAGGTACTTGAGTAGTCTCATCTTATATTGGGATAATGAAACAAATTTCCTATTTTGTACAACTAATCAGTAGGGAGTTTCATTAGCTTTAAGTTTCAAACGAAGGTTATACAGTGAATAAATCATGAAGAATGGGGAAAGCGTCCAGATGCAAGAGACTCGGCTCCGTATAGTTATCCAGTGTGTAAATTATTATAATATAAAAGACGATGCAGAGGAGGTTAATGCTATCAGTTAAATTCGGATGAGCTCCTAACAACACAAAAAGTTGATCAACCTAGGTTTACTGAAATCATAAGTCACAGAATTGTAACTACACTGAAAACAAAAGGTGATATCTCCTTACTGCTCTTAGATCAAAGATCTGCACACATTACTAATAACATCAAAGTCATTCTATTGTGCACCAAATTGCCAACAAATACTAGAACCCACTAAGTATACATAACTTCTCAATTTTCAAGTACTGTGACCCAAACTTACCATCTATAGCAAAACGAGCTAATCTGGACGCACCCATTCTTTTAAATAATGGATCCTTGACTTGTAGAAGTGAGACAGACTGCTGCATCAGATTGTCTCCTATTTAAATTAAGCCGACGACAAATCAGGAATCGAATATGATGTTATCAATTCAAGTATAACCATAGAAATGAGACCTTACCCATGTATGGGAAAATTTGATACCCAATAACTGTAGCAGTCCCAGCAAAAATTAATTTTAAAAGCCACCCTACTTTTCTTTCAGCTTCTTGTTCTATTGACTGTTCATCTAGAAACTCACAAAGAAGATCACTGTACAAATTGCAACAAATAACAGCTACAAAAACACTAATTAAGTAACAATATTCCGAGTTTAGATTAGGTATAATCGTTACCTCTCCCAAAGCTGGAAGTAGAAAAACGTCGGGGTTGTGAATTTATAGGCGTTCTCCTCCATAAATACTGCATAAACATTATTACACAAAATCCATCAGCAAATGAAAACAGATGAAAAATGAGAATTGATGATGATGATGATCATTACAGGGCTGAATCGCGCTGCTAATGTACGCATTCTGCAGCAGTAGAGTTGTGGAACCTTAACGAAATTGGGAACTCAGAACAGCACGTTCGGAGGCCAACGACGGACTAATTATGGGCCTTTTGTAATATGGACTAATTGGGCTCTTTGTAGTCGGATTTGCACAAAAATAGCCACTTTTGACTCTTTTTAAGTTCGATAAAAATACCTTTAAGTTGTACAAAGAGTCATATTGCTAATGTCAAAATTGATTGTTGAGTATAATGTATCTGTTATTCATTAACATAATGTTTTTTTTAAATTGGATCCCTATTAGATTTCCAAAGATAAGCATTTCGAGTAGGAATATCAAGTGTTAAGAGACATGCCTCTTATGCGGAACAAGGATTTTCAAGTTTGCTTGTGGATATAGTCTGAAAAAGGCTCACATTTTGTATGTCAAAACAAACAATGTTGTTGAGTACAATGTCTTTGTTCGCTATTAATGAAATGTACAATTTTAAAAATTTTTAATAAAATTTCTAACTTTTTAGTACAAGTACTGTTAGAATGAGTGACCCTCAAAATTTCTGACGTTGCATCCTAAAAAAATAAAAATAAAATTGTAGCCCACCTCTTTGTTAAAGGTTACCAAAAAAGAGACATTCAATAGATAAACCAAAAGAGCATGGATGGAGGGAAAACTCGACCTCCCCGTTACAATTTACAATACTAGGAGTGAGGGGCACATACTTAAACTTAATTATCAAAATAAAAGGAAAGGAAAACAAAGAGGGTTTCACCTAATGATAAACTTATATATAAAAAAAATAGAATTCTCAGAACTAGAAGCAATCAAACAAATATCAGAGTCAAGTATAAAAGCCCTTTACTCGAATTCTAATGTTGAGCTTGTCAACTACATTATTTGGTGGTTGATCAAACCTATCAACAAAGTTCACCAACTCCTTCACCAGAGTCTCCCATCTAATAATTTTAGCCAAACTCTTTCGTTTTGGCTTTTCGTGACAATGTTGTCTATGATTCAAAATTGAGGATGGGTAGGGTTTGAATTTTAAAAGCAAAGTTGCAATATTATGATTTTTACCCGTATTTTAAACGTATATTTCACATATCTATGTGGAGGATATATACAGTTTTAAACAATTTTTTGCTACTCTCTTTATTTCAATAAATACTATTGTGTATACACCTACTTTGCAGGATTACTGGAAGGAATTAATTAAATCAATTGATTCCCAAGTCAAATTACTTACTCCTATAAGAAACTACTTATGAACATTATAATATTCAGCTTACAAATAGAATAATCATCAGTTGTCATTTTAATAAGTTGTTATGGATAACCTCAATTTGATAAACACATTTACGTGCATCTTATTGTGTTATTGTTTCAATGTGGTAGTAATACACATAGTTCAATGTGCAATTAAAGTCGGGGAGCACGAGAAAGATATATTGTTTTGTTGTAAAAATAGGGTTCTAATTAATTCTCATGAAAAATATATCAATAAATTATATATACCCATGTCTATTTTTGGGGAGGGATTACCGCTCAATATTCGGTGTCTATCACTATTTTCTTATTTTTTTTGCCTCTAGCCTAAGATATCTGGTTAAGAATAAATAAAACTCTTTTTGTCCCACTTGAAACCCTACCCTCCGTGGTGATACCCATATCATTAACAACTTTTAGTGTGTTTATTTCTTCGTATTTTGAATTTTTTAAATAAAATTTTGGTCCCACCACTAATATTGCAAGATTTGATCGTCGATCATTCTATCAATGAGCTACTGGGGAACAACAGGAGATTTAATCTCTATTCCATCCCTTTCCTTCTTCTTGTTTTTGCTGGATATCTCGTTCTTACACATCTTTTTTTTATTTCCACGGGCCTTTAGTGAGTTAGATACAGAGTCGAAAAGGTAAAATATTTTGATGATTTCATCATCTATGATTGAAATGCGAAAACTTCTAGATAGATTTTTGAATCGATTTTTTTTAACTTTTAAGTTATAATTTCTTTTGTAATGGATAATTATATGTGGTTATCATTTTAATGATACGACAATGTTAAAAATATTTACTTTTTGTTAAGGGGTTGTCTGGTTGTTAGATAGGATATGTTGAGATATTTCATAGAATTATTTTATCCCACTTTCTAATAGAAACAACTTAGATTATTCTATCTTTATAGTAAAATGGTAGAGTAAAACTAGAAGCTTCGCCAGAAGCAAGCAATATGAGGTCGTTCTGCTTCGTAGACAAGGCTCGTCATTTTAGGGGTCTAGCTCGCTGATATAAAAATCTTTAAATTAACTAATACCCATTATATATCAAATATAGAATAAAATAATCCCTTCAAATATTTCGAGATTAGCAAGTGTATATAAAAGGTAAATTCAAACAAAGCTTTTGGGTGATCCCCACTAATGCATTAGTTGAATTAAAAAGGTAGTTTGAGTGTAAAATTCTCAAATATATTCTCCTTAATCTATCACCCATTTAAATAAAGAGATGTTGATAGGTACAATACAATACAGATATATGGATCAGTCATCTTCATCAACAGCATCTAGAGTTGTTGAAGTACCAATTTATTCTGATTATCAAATAGTATATAGTATGTTTTTCACATGGTATATCTACTTTTTCTCTTGTTTTTATTAAATACATTATTTCATCAAATGACTTTTAGATTAATAGGCCTTGAGAAAAAATGTTCTAAAAATAAATAAAAAAAGTTGTGTTATCAAAGCTTGTTTACTAGTGTCACGTCTTCTATGCATAAAAGTGGTACTACGTTAAGAGCTGTTCAAGTACTATACCCACAAGAATCATTTTTATTACACCTTATTTAACTAATTATATTACAGGTTGTTATTCTATTTTCTAAATTATTATAATATTAGAGTTGAAATAGAAATGTTCCTATCACTGTCTGTGTAGACTTAATTTTATAGTACAACATTATCTACATTATCGGTGCACAGAAAAAATCTTTCATTTAATTAATATATCTAGTAGTTCTGGGATATTCATGTAATTTATAAGTGGTCAACGGAATGAGTTAAAAATTATGAGATATAATATTTAAATTTCATCAAAACAAAAATTCGTATTAGATAATTTAACTTTCTTATTTGTTCAAATCTTATTGATAGGACGTAGCAGGTATATATAATCCCGATTCAAAATGCTAGGTAGGTATATATAGTCATGGGCTGGAATAATAGGAAATTGCATTATGGCCAATATACAAAACAATCTTTTAATAAGATGAGTCCAAACCTATGATATTCTTGATTGTGTATATTATATGATATATAATAATTAAAAAAAAAGGATGAAGAAATTAAAAGAGAGAGAAAATCCAACAGAAACAAAGGGAATTTTGTGTATATGGAAAGTGAGAAGTTGATAAATATGCATGTCAGAAAGGGTAATAAAATTCCCTTTTTGTAACTTGTTCAAAGAAGATGATTGGCAAATTAAAACTATGGTAGAACCGTAGAAAAGAGTTCCTATCAACACTAGTGTCCAATTATTGAAAGCTATCAGACAACCCATGATCCATCTCAAACTCAAATTCCCTTTTTTTATTACTCCAAAATCACCTTTAATAATAGAGTACTATAAGTAAAATACTATCAGGTTATATAAAAGTTAATTGATCGATAATAGGTAAACTATACTGATAATGTAAAATTTCTTTAGAAGTAATAATAGGTTAGCATTAGTCACTAAATCAACTAGAAATCACAAATCTAAGGACTAAGTCCTAGATTTTATCAAGAGGATTGATATATTTCTTAAAAGTAAGATGATACACCCTTCTCTTACCCCCCCACCCCATAGACCCACATATGGACCCTTTTCTCCATCCTCTCACATGTTGCCCACTAACATCCATATCTGAACCATTTAATGACTGGGCCACAACTTTGATGGGACAACAAAATTAACCAAGCAAAAACTCAAATTGATTTATAAGGAATATATAAGCTATCTATAGTTTTAAAGTATCTTTTCATATGTTTTTTTTTTACCTTGTTGCTCTAAGCAAAGCTTCATTTTTTGGCCCCCCAAGTAAATCAATGTTATGGTCATTATTATATGACAATATTTTGCACATCAAATCAATCATGTTACAACTTTTTTTCACTTTGGATATGTAGATCAGATTGAACCACTTTCTTTTGTGTCATGATGTTGGATTTGAATATACTATATCTACTATTGAAAAACATAGAGTACAATTGGACTTGGAATAATAAATTCTTCAAATTTTAAAAAGGGATGAAAGTCCAACTAGATTTGAGAATAAATAGTGTGTATTTATTTTCTCTTAATTGACTATTGATATTGAGTAATGATGGGAAAAAATGCACATTGGTTTTGTGGCTAGAAGTTCATGTTTCTAGGGTAAATAGGCACATTAGTCAAAGCACTATATATTTATCCTAAAAACATAAATCAACTATATACTTGAGATGAGTAAAAAGAGTCTATAAACACTTCACTTACCCATGAAAACCACAAACCCACATGATTTGCTTGGGAATATTGAAAAATCACAAAAAAAAAATTCCTATCAAAAGAAGATCTCTTTATATGTCCCATATCTCCTAATTGATTGTTCTTTCCACCCACTCCAACAAAATGCAAAAAAAAAAAAAAAAAAGAGTTCCTTTTCAATCTTAATTAAAACTAATGAGCTAGGGACCAAATAAAACCTTCTCCATATTCTAAAAACACTATTCTTCTATCACAAGTATTTCTCTTTGGCCCTTTCTTGAATAAAGACCCTACACTAATAAGCCTCTTCACCTACTCTAAACCAGGAGAATTCAACCAAATGTCGATAGACAGGTGTCACATTCTGATTCAGACACGTGGTCGTAGAGCAAATGTACTTGGCTCCACCAGTGCTGACATGTCAATTCCAATCATGTACAAACATGGGGTCATCCAAGTTTCATGCATAGTTAAGGCAGCCAACTCCCATTATTAATTGAACTCAGCAAATTAAGGGCTATATTGGAGAATGGAATGGAATGGCAAAGGGCCCTGAATGATGGATACAAAAGGCAAAGTACAAAATGAGGTGCAATTATTCATGCCATTCATTTCCAACCCCCCCAAACAAGTGAATTTCATTATAAAAAAAAAAATTATGCAAAAGACCAAAGGAAAAACAGAGTTGAGTCAGAAATTGAAGTCTATGGGTTCGAGACCCTAGTCCTAATTAAGTAATTGAATTTTCAATTGAAATTAGTATATATTCAATAAATTTCTTAAGACAAATACAAAATTTAGATTCAGAGGCATATATATATATAGTATAGTATTGATATAAAATTTATCTGAACTCAATACTTTCAACGCGAGATATATAAATTTATGTGTAAACATCCACTTAAAATATTAAAAAATAATACAATATGTATGAACCCATAACTTTAGAAATACAATAGGTTCCGTTCTAATTAAGAACCATAAAAATTGAAACTATAAAATTTAAATTCTAAATCTATCTCTATTTAAATAATTAAAGTTATTATTAATTGAATTTGTAACTCATATTTTTAGCTCCGCCCCGAAAGAAAAAGTATCCACAAAAAGAGAAGGAAAAAAAAAAGGTGGTAAGCCCCCCAAAGCATATAATAAAATCATCATTTGTAGTAACAAAAAACTATACCAAGTTGATTGATATTGGTACCAATACAATATCCCTCCCCTCTCTTCACTTCTTCTTTTGCTTCTCATTATAAACACAAGAAAAGAGACTTTTCTTTTTCTCTTTCTCTTTCTCCTCCTTCTTTTGGACAATAAAGATAAAAATAAGTAGCCATCATGAAGAACACAATAAGATGTTGCATATCTTGCATACTACCATGTGGGGCACTTGATGTGATTCGAATAGTTCATGCTAATGGCAAAGTTGAAGAGATTAGTGGAAGTGTTAAAGCAGCTGAAATCATGAAGATTTACCCTAAACATGTTCTTAAAAAGCCATCATCATCTTATTATTCCTCAGAAGGAGGAGGAGTTTGTCCGAAAATCGTCGTAGTTCCTCCTGATGCTGAACTTAAACGTGGAAAAATTTACTTCCTAATGCCACTTCCAACTCCTTCAAGTGAAAAAAATCGTTCAAAATCATCAACAACAACAACAACAAGAAGAAAGAAGAAAACAAGATCTTCGTCTTCATCATCATCATCACAAGGTCTTCTTCGTCATGATAATGGGAATAGTAATTATAATAATAACAATAATATAAATGGTAGTAATAGTAATAATATGATGGTGTCTAATGATCAATATTTAAGTGAAATATTGTCTGAAAAAGTCTCAACACAAAGAGATAGAAGAAGAGGAAGAGTTGGAGTATGGAGGCCTCATTTAGAGAGCATTTCTGAGGCTGCAAATCATGAAGCATAATTAAATCTCAATTTGAGTTTGTTATTAATTTTATTTTTTTTTTCTTCACTAAGGTAAATGTTCTCAAAGGAAAGTTTGAATTGTTTTTTCTTTTTCGGTTTGTAAATACGCATAGATTGAAGAAAACAATAATATGCCCAAAAAAACAAAGTTGTATTATTGTTTGAATTTTGCTACTTTTATGAGATTAGAGCCTATGGAATACTAGAAGAAGTTTGGAATTAATTCTTTTAAAGTAAAATCAACAGATATATCTTCAAGAAAGTCATTGTCATTGATGATCAAAATTTCCAGTAATTAATTTCTAAAACCTATATAAAAAGGAAAAGACTAAGATAAATTGACTACCTAGCAATTAAATTAATTAATTTATGATGAATTCTTACTTAATTTGTTTGGTTGGTTGGTTTCAATTCAGGGGCAAGATATACCTTTTGATCAAAATAGTAGTAAATAGTAACTCTAGTTCAAACTTAGTTATTATCTGACGTAACTTTTTTAAAATTCAAATTACTAGTAATCTCGATTTTATATTATGAAAAAAATTTACCTAACACATTCGATATGGTGCTTGTATCCTGGTTCTGGTTCCCCTAATGTGTCGGCAAAACAAAAACGTAGAGGTTCTATTAGTATATGTTTTTTTTCTTGTTTTATTTTGCAAAGCAACTAATATTACTCCATTGAAAAAGGAAAATTTATTTTATTCCATATAAAAATATTACCCAACTTAACTAAACAAAATGCACAAGCCGCTTCATGATTAAATTATTGATCATGAAATAAAAAATTACGCTTTTTAAATTAAAGTAGGCCAGGTTATACAATCTGAAGGCTAAGTGCATCATTAGATCTAATTAAAGTAGTAACAAGAAAAGAAAATCATGACTCATGTGGTATTTAAAAATATACTAATTGTGATTTAATTAACTCCAGGAGAAAATGATTCTTCGTTGGATCAAATGCTTGGTTGAAAAGGCTATTAACAACTAGATTATAGGCTAGACTATCATGAACTTTTTTCATTCTAAAAAATACACTTTTTTTTTTATATAAATAAAATTAAAATATCATATATGTTAATATAATCAAAGGGTACTTTAAGTTATAATATGTTGATGGAACAATTGTCCCCACTATACTTTTTCCCAAGCATAGAATAATAATGTAGTTCTAGCTTGCATTATGATTTATGCCTAAGTGGAATGATAGAGTTTTCCTTCAAAAGTAGTTCTTTTGTTCTTTGAAGACTAGAGAGGGGTACGCGATTTTTCACCTAAATATTTTTTGAATGATCTGATAAAAAAAAAATTATAGGACGTATCTATTAATTTTATTCCGTTTTTAAGGTCATGAATAGTTGACATCCTTAAAAGATTTCATTAATCACCACTGCTAAATTCGTTACAGGTCATATTCATCTGATAGTGAAAATGGTTGGTGATCCTATATATATTAAATTCCATATTCTGATTCATTTTTGAGTTTCTGAAACTCTCTCCACTAAATTGGGGGCCAGCAAAAAAAGTTGGCATAATAATTATTTGAAATTTTATCCATTTTGATCGATCATTGATTAGATTTCTTGTGAGTGAAGGAAGAATATTAGAATATCGAATTTTTGTCACCTCTCTCCCACCCATTTGTAGATTTTTTTTTTCTTCTTCTATATGTATGTTTGGAGCACGCACAGTGAAAAAATCAAGAATTTTGATCTCAGATACGGTAAAAGAAAAAGTGAAATTATTTAAGGACCGAAAATAAATTTGAGCAAGTTACTCATTTGATTGGTAGACAAAAATAATTATGTTTGCTAATTAAATATATCAAAAGTCTATATATTTGTTCGCTATTATTTAAAATAATTATGTTTGCTAGTTAAATATATCAAAAGTCTATATATTTGTTGGCTATTGTTTTTTGGCAAAATGCACAACCATTTTCAAAATTGTGATCGAAATTACAAGACACACCTTAACTAAATTACGGTCCTATTACTTCCTGAACTTAATCTTTTTTATAATTTTGTACACCTTTTACCTTATGTGGCACACTCGTGACTACACGCAACTGAGGCGCGTGAGAGATATTTGAATGTCACATAAGCCAAAAAGGAGTAATAAGATTTTAATTTAGTTAAGATATCTCTGAAATTTCGATCATAGTCTAATAAAACACTTGCATATTTTCCCTTATTTCTTTATCGACTATTCCTATAAAAATTTAATTGGGATCCTGAGACATGATTCATTTGTATGGGTGTTTAAGTCAATGAATCGTGAAAAATAGTTATGACTAATTATGATGAGTGATGTTGGTTGAACTAATTAGATCTAATATAGTAAAATATAAATAATAAATTTTTTATTTAGCAATAATTTGTTTTTAAGATACATGATTTAATAAGATGACTTATAGTCATATAAATCTGTATCCTGTTAAATATTATTACATAAATTGAAACGAAAAAATAAGTAATAATTGATTGTGTAGTACTCTAGCTACATAAATTTTCATATGTTCACAAATCACGTACGCCGTACTGTTTATGATAACTCTTGTGTTAAAAAAAAAAGGTATATAATGTAATTAATCTTATATTGTCGAATTCGTTAAAGTAGAATAGGACCAAAATATGAAAACGAAATTTCTTGAAGAAACTCTTTTTCTTCTTCTTTTGGAAATAGTAGTATAACAACAATGAAAATCACAACATATAAATCATGTATATTTTCCACTATATGCGACATGTATCATGGGTCAAAAGTCTACGAAAAAATCCATCAACTTGGTCATTTTTATTTTTTAATAAGTCTAGTCTATTATATCTTTTTCTATATGTTATCTAATATGTTTATATATAGATTGAATATAGAAGAAGAGAAATACAAAATGAATAAGACAAGAAAGATAAATTTAATAATATGAAATTAAATTAGAGCCTCTACCTGCTGGCTGCTGCATTGGTTGTGAGCAAGTCCATGTCTTTACCTTTTGCTATGGCCGTTTCTTAATGTCTTTAATTTATTTTTCAAATATATATATGTGGTCTTTTCTGATCCATTTAATATGTATCTAAAACAGTACACCAAATGTAGTTTTAGGTTAGTCAGTTGAACATTATTTAATGAAAAATTATTATTATTATATATATAAAAAAAATTATAGGGAAAAAGATCAAAAATGTACCTTAACTTTGATTTATTGTTTAAATTTACCCTCGCCGTTAAAATAAAGTTAATTTTACCCCTCGCCGTTGAAATAAAGTTAATTTTACCCTCCTGTTACTAATTTCACCAAATTTACTCCTCATTAGACGTATTTTTGACCCTTTTCCCAAAATTATATGAAGTACATAGGTTAAAAATTATTTTTCATACATATATTTGAATATTCTTAACGAAATTTCTAATTTCATCACTAGGCTTTTATTCATTTTTTTCAGATTTAAAATAAATTTCGATATTATCGAAGTGTGTATATTTTAAGTTTATTTTCACGTATTATATGATATATTATGATTTTACATATATTCAAATTTGGAGTTTATTGGAGAAAAATATTGATCTAATCTTTTTCCTTTATTTTCTTTTACATTTTTCCCTTTCTTCCGTATTCAATTTTATGACTTGTGTTTGTCATGCTGACTAATATCTAACCACTTAATCAAATACATGAACAAAGCCGATGTTTTGGGGTTATAGGACTAAGTTTCCGAATAATTACAACAAGAAAAGATCAAAAGATATATAGAGTACAAATTAGGGACGGTTCTAGGTAATTATTAGGGGTGACTTTTCAAAAATTCAATAACTTTTTTATCGCTGACTCTATATTTATATTCTGTTAAAATACACACAAAAAAAGTGTCAAATATGCATATCTAGAAAACATGTTTATATACAGTATTTTGGTGCAACGGAAGGGGTTTATTTTGATTCTTGAATTTCGAAAGTTTCACCTACTCCACCACATATATTATTATTATTATTATTATATAAACTCCTAATGAGTAACTAACATACCATTGAGAACTTGAAATATTCCTTCCCCAAGACAAAAAAAAAAGTTTTGAGTTAGTTACAATATATTGCAGCCACAGGCAATGAACTTGGAGGAAAAAACGAAACATGATAATTGATTTTCCATTGAATTTTTCTAATTAGTTAGTACTAAAATGACATTACTTTTCTCTTTTTATTTATTTAGTTAGTTATATATGTTTTCTTTGTGGGATAGAAAGAGGACTCCACGTTCTCCCATCAAACTGACCAAATACTTCCCCTCATTTTCTTTGTTAATATTCCTTTCACATATTTTTTTTTTCCCCTCTAAAACTAAAAGGGATCTATTTTTGACTTTACTTTTTGTTTGAGGTTGTACTTAAAGATGGGGCAATTAAAGGAGAATTGATTATGGAGTTGCCTTAGTGACAAAAAATAGCTAACAATTAAAAGGGGAGAGTACCAGTCACTATAAAAATATGTTAGTTGACAAGAAAGTCACACTTGCTCTTCTCTATATATATATATTTAATGATAAGGGTAAAACCCCTGCTCCTCTGCAATAGCTTGCAAATCACATAGGATAGGTAACTCACACTAGGCAAGTCTAATGCGACTAGCTCGATCCAGAAGGCAAACCTTTTGCTTTTACTGGCAAAGAGTTTCGAATTTGAGACCTTCAATATGAAAATCCCAAGCTCAAACCACTGAGTCACCCCAAAAGGTTCTTCTATATATTATTATAATTATATTATTATTATTATTATTATTATAATAATATATTGATGGATGTAGTATATGATTGAACGTATTTACCGTTCCATCGGAACTAAATTGTATCGGAAACTTACGAACTTTTTAGGCTAATAATAATGAGAAAACGTCGCACATTTTAAATTTTTGTAAGATGTAAGTTTTGTTTGTGACATTGAGAAATATATAAGTATTAGAGCCAAGTCTAATATCTCTTAGTTGTATTTGCATAACATTTTTTTAAAATAGAGACAAAATCTTATTGGTGGCTTAAATATTTCTTGGGCAAAGGTAGAAATTACATACTTTTAAGGTAAAATTACTATTTTTTCCTTATAAGTTTATAATTACAGAAATCCCTCAAATTAATACAATAATATAACTGCTGATACATTAGTTTGACGTGCGAGATATATTAATCTTTAAATAAGATACATTATATCTTATACATGATACACTAATCTGATGTACATTTTATACGACGATACACTAAATTAATATGCGATATACATTAATTCGATGCGCGTGATACATTACAAGATACATTAATCTAATGCGCTGATACATTAATCTGGTGCGCGAAAATGAGTGATTTTGGAAATTTGTAAAACTAATAGAGAATAACAGTAATAAAAAAACTTAAAGGTGAGATTCCTGTCATTTTTCCATATTTTTCTCCCATTAAAGAAATAAGGGAAAATTGTATATAATGGCAAACTAATAGATCAAATTAAATATTATAACCACACTTTGATTTAATTGTGCACTGCACCAAACTGTTTGCCAGTCACCTCTCTCCCTCAAACTCTCGCTCGCCACTCTCCCTCTCTCGCTCGCTTCCTCTCACTTTTATACAAACACAAGTATATAAAATGTGTTTCTTTTTGTATAAAGCGAGAAAAAATTAAATATATACATATATTTTTACACCCCTCTCCCAGATCTCGCTCGTCATCCTCGCCTCTATCGCTTATACAAACAGTAACGAAATGTATAAATTGTGTTTCTGTTTGTATAAAGCGAGAGAAAATTGTATATACACTTGCAAATACATATATCTTTGTCCTATACACTTATAATTATACAATAAAAATATTTTCATGCCCAATTTTCTTTTGCCTTTCTCTCTTTCTCATTTTATACATACACCGATTATACAATTAATTTGTATACAACTGCTTTCTTTTGTATATATATAGCGAATTATACAATTGGTTTCTTTGTCTATGTATAGCAAATTATACATATTTATGTTTGTTGTGAAGTGAAATTATACAAACTTTGCTATAGCATACAAATATAAATTTTGTATTTGTTATATGTGAAAATTGCTCAAAAAAAAAGGGTCGTTAAATAAGTCAAGTTGTGTTCGGCAGGAATCTCTCAAGTAGCCCAATGGAAGTGGGCCTTA
Source organism: Solanum sitiens (assembly GCA_016801875.1). NCBI lineage: Eukaryota > Viridiplantae > Streptophyta > Magnoliopsida > Solanales > Solanaceae > Solanum > Solanum sitiens. Next base: position 2,586,386 of record JABWTJ010000001.1, read on the forward strand.
GCCCACAAAGTTTTGAGCCGTCTGTTTGGGTTCAAGGAAATGAAATAGCTGCTCTTATAGCTTTACTAGTTCCAAACTTTCAAAGCTGACGAAAAGGTTAGCTAATTAAAATGGAGGCTCAATATTGCACGCGATAAAGTGTTGGTCAGATAAGAACTACATATTCGAAAGATGAAAATAATAAAAATAATAATGCTTATCTGAATATGTAAACATATATAGGAAAGATGTAATTATGAACAAGATTATACACGACATCATGGAAGAGGCTAATGTGATAAACAAAATGAAAATATAATTAAAACTACGTGGACATGTAAAGACGAGGTGCAGTTAAATGCATGGTAAGTGATTGACTATAGAAGATTCTTAAAAATAACTATAGAAATATTATAAATAAATAATTAAAATAACATGATATATTTTTAACTTATTGAAAACATAATTTTAATTGAAAAATATATATATAAAGATCGAGAATTAAAGTGAAAGATAGTAGGCAACCGGTATCACATACTTATCAGTATTGCATTCGAATAGCCTCGCCAGTCTACTAGCTTTAATTGCCAAGAAAATTAATTTTCTTTTAGAACATAATATTTCAGTACAGTTGAATCTTTCATCTTCATTGTCATTCAGTCAATCCCAATTGAACTACCTGCCTATGCAATTTACTCAAAGATATATATATATATATATATATATATATAAAATCTTATTTTATTTATAGGTAAAAAATATTATTTATAATCTAATTTGTTAATATATTTTTAATTTGCTTATAATTTTCAATGTTTATATTTTTTATTTTAAATTTGGACTTGTAAAAATTATAAATATTTTATTTTGTATTAAGATCCAAGTTACAGTTATATTGTTATAGTTTTTCAAATTCAAAATTTATTTACTTTGTTAATACTTTTTGTATTCAATTTACCTCTAACCTTTAATCTTATTAATTTAATATAATGAACATTGATTTCAAAAAAATAGTTTCTACTAATGTAAATTTTATAGTTTTTTCGAAAAATTCTATTCACTTTAACATTTTTTAAGTTTAGTTTATCACACCAGAAAGTAAAAAAAATATTTGATTGCTTTTTCAAATATAACATCGTCGTAAAAAATCAAAAAAATTGACTAAAGTAAAAACCGAAAAAATCAATTATATATGACTTGATTTGATTTTTAAATTTTAAAAACTAATATAATTAATTTAAACTTTTTTAAATAAAAAATCAAATCAAAACGATGTATGTACACCCCTATGTACAAGTGCTCAACCATAACTGTGCATTTTCTTATATTTTACCTTCGTACTTAAAAGGAATTTTTGTTTTCAGAATAGGGATAAAATAGTAAAATAGTAGCAAGATTAGCAAAAAAGATTACCTGCAAAATCAGACCCAATTCAGATAACTTTGGTTTTATCCTAAGTTGGCATCGGCCCACCCCGTTTCTCCGTTCCGTCCACATCACAAATACATACACTTAACCTGAAAATTGAGTAAAAATAGAAAATTAACCCTATAATCAAATCGACAATTCCAAATTCCAATTCCGACAACGACGTTACATAATTGCGTAACGCAAAGCCACTCCTCAATCCCGTCCTGTTGCCGTCTGACGTAACTTCACGCGCCATTCCCGGCGACTTCACCTTTTTTTATGTCATCATCTCCGTACACTCTCTCCTACTCATGCGGCTCACGCGCTTTTCCAATCGCCAACCGGCGATTATCCTTTATACCCTTCCCTCTTTCTTCCATCATTCGCCGATCAATTCTCCTCTTCATTCTTTCCATCAATGGGTGAGATTACCGAATCCTCCACACAGGTAACCATGTCATCAAGGCCATTACCCTTCCGTGAGGATTGTTGGAGCGAACAAGCTACATGGACCCTTGTTGATGCTTGGGGACGTCGTTATATGGAATTGAACCGTGGAAATCTCCGTCAGAAGGATTGGCAACAGGTGTCTGATTCCGTTAATGCCCTTCATGGACATTCGAGGAAGAGTCACCGAACCGATGTTCAATGTAAGAATCGGATTGATACCTTGAAGAAAAAGTACAAAGTTGAGAAGGCGAAAATTATGGAGTCTAACGGAACCCTAACGTCATCCTGGCCCTTCTTCGAACGGCTTGATGTGTTGATCGAAAACTCCGATAAAAAAGTTACGCCGGTGATGGTGTCTCTGTTACCTTTACCGATGTCATCTCCGCCTATGGGAGTGCCGTTGCCTTACCGGAGATCGGCGGTGGTGACACCGGTTAGTTTACCTCAGAAGCGGCAGTTGCCGGCTTTTGATGAATCCTGTTTCAGGAGAAATTATTCGGCGGTAGCTGCTGCTGCGGCAGCAGGAGGAGGGGAAGAGGATTATGATGAAGAGGAGGAGGATGTGGAGATGACTGAAGAGAGTTGGGAAGAGGATGGGATGAGGAGGCTGGCGAAGGCTATAGAGAGGTTTGGAGAGATATATGAGAGAGTTGAAGGGATGAAACAGAGACAAATGGTGGAGCTGGAGAAGCAGAGGATGCAGTTTGCTAAAGATTTGGAGGTTCAAAGGATGCAGTTGTTTATGGATACACAAGTTCAGCTTGAAAAGATTAAGCATACTAAGCGGTCTGGCTCTAATGGTATAAAGTTTACACCTTTTGATTTCTCATGAACCTTTTTGTTGTCTGGTTCTGATGGTATAAAGTTCACCTTTTGATTTCTCATGAATCTGTTTGTTCCTTTTTACATTCATTGGTTTGAAAGTTCCAAATTTGTTGGCTTAGCATGCGTAGATGTAATAGTGATAAAGAGTGTTCGGTGTTTGTTTTCTAAATTCCTCATCTCATAGTTATACTGTTGCTAATATTGAGTTCCTTTTGATGATTTATGTGTTGTTAATTATACAGTAGTGAATATTGTGCCTCTCAAGACCTACATATGTGTGTTGATTTTGAGGCTAAGATGGATGTATGATTATGCATGATTGAACAAAATTAGAAGTGTAAAAATGATGTTGAACCTCTATATGAAGTTTAAAATGTGCATCTAGTTGTTGTAAAGATTTTTCAAGGCATTTGATGATTTGCATGTTTATTTTGGATGTAGCACTCTGGTTCTTTTGTAGTTATTGTTTTTCAGTTGAGATGGGTACTCTTTTTTACTCCCTCCGTCCTAGTGAAGTGTCTTACTTTCCTTTCTGATCTATCCCAATTAAGATCACAAGATTTAAAGGATTACACATATCTTTAATTTAAGACCACAACGTTCAAAAGTCTTCCTTTTTTTTCTTCTTAAACTCCATGCCTAGTCAAACTAAGACACTTAAATTGGGATGGATGGAGAGTACCTTTTAGCGCAATTAGTTTTGGTCTCCAGTGTTGGGGTCTGAACCACTCGGATTGCATCTTCAAGTATTTAAGTAACAATGTTCTGAACTTACACCTTAGGAACGGTGTTGTGGATAGCTTTTGTGGTGTTGGAAAGCTTAAAGGCATTTTCTGCCAGTATTTTATGGACCAGCTTGTAATTGGAATGTCAGGACTATTGTTCCAAAATGATAAAATGCCATCATTTTTCCAGATTATAATATAGTTATAATTTTACGAGAACATGGCAACCTCTTACTTTTTGATTCAATACCTTCAACAGTAGTCCTTTGGTTATATGATGACCAGTAGTAGCAGATCTTTTTATAGTCTTCAAATAAAGAGGAGACCTGTCTTTCCTTTTGCAAGTTATTGTAAAGAATCTTTAACCCATTTAAAGTGTTTCAAGAAGGATCCATTTATCCCAGTTCAAAGTGTTTGATGTTCCTTTGTGTTCTGTCTCAACTTTCATCTATATTTCTGCCTAAGGACCTATCTTAATGTCTTAGAAAGAGTTCTTTGCCTTCTTTAGCAAAAGGACCCAAATTAGGTTGCTGGGAGCTGATCTTATGCTCTTTGCATTGATATCCATGCGAAGGAAAATTAAGAATCTTAGAACTTATCACTTCATTTAGAAAACCTCATTAACTTATTAGGAGATTAAGATTATAATTGCCTTTCTGAAGAGAGAAAAAAAGATTAAGATGCTTAATATGCGTTAGATAGTATTACATCATTACTAATGGTCAGATGATTGCTGACCCGATTCTCATTGATGATTCTCAAATCATCATAGTTTCAATTGAATGACATACGCAATTGCGTTGGTTTGACATGACTTTTTACCCTCAGCTGAACTAAAGGGCCTAACTCATGGAATGGTGTGAGAACCGTAGGCATGAGTTAGTTGTCTGAATCTCTATAACTTTATGAAGAGTGTCAAGGAAGTTGCTTCACTCTTTCTGAAGGGTAAGATTTTCTTACCCAACCACTAATTGTCTTTGCATTCAATGGTTTGGAGATGATAAACATTGGAATAAATTCAATCTCCAGCTCTAGAACTACATTATAGATTTTGTGGAAAAGATTTTCTTCTATAGCCTCTAACCTTGATCTTTTGATGCAAAAAGTTTAACCAGAGGCAGTTCGGTCCCTTTGGACCTTCACCAACACAAACTCATCAGTCCCGCTTTGGAACATAGATGCCCAGAACCAGGTGTTTCATGCATATGGAGATAAGAAATTTTTGTTCTTACATCTAGACTCAAGTGCATCCTATGTCTCTGACAGAATTCATGTGAGTTGTAGAATTAAATTAGGATTTGAGTAATGTGAAAGGGCTGCAAGCAGAGCATCACTTAAGGCCTCGATGCAGATTTTTTTTTTTTATGATACCGGTGTGTCAAGGCCAGCTTGACACACGCCTCGTCTATTTAGTAGTGGTTGACCAATGAGTGATTGGCTGTACTATGACTATATTTCACTGTCTAATTGCTTCTTTTTTTCAATGTTACAGATCTGTATAGCTAGCTCTGTGGTGAAAGAGCAATTAAAAAGAACCAGGATTGCGAGATTATGGAGGAGTATCATGGAGCAATCCAGTCAGTGTCTCCTTAGTTTATCTCCAAATTCATATCTAATGATGACCCTTTAACTTATTATTACTTTTTTTTGAGCAGGAATCGTTGGTATTTGTAGTTAAACTTTCCTTTTATTTTAGCGGATCTAAAATACAGCATTAGCCCGTGTTGAAAATTTTCTGTATTGAAATCAAGGGTTACCTTTTTAACATTTTGTTTGCTATTCCATGAATCAGATAATGGTGCATAAACAAGGTTATTGTGACATGCATTCCCTATGAACACCCTATGTCACATTTTTGATATGTCAAACAATTCAAATAGGATTTCGAAGTGGGCATTGAAGGCTTTCGCCTATTTTTTTCTGGAAACTTTGTGCCTATTCAAATAGAAAATCACATTGCAAAAGTTTGGTAGATAGAACAATCCCAGTGCAAGGTGCAGATTACAATAATTATTTTGGTGATTATTTCCCAGTGTGTGTTTGGTTTCTAGTCTTCTGTTTTCTCTATTAATCTATGTGGTTTTGATGAGAACGGTCGCAATTTCAACAAAAAATTTGGCATACCCTCTTCATTTCTTGGGGGCATGCTAATCATCAAGATCTTAAAGAGATTGAAACCATACATATTTTCTTTTTTAGAATTAACATGACAACTTTCACCAGTTTGATTCTTCAGAAATAGTTGTAGTCTTATAGACAACTTTCTTCCTCCTTCTTTTCTCCCCAAAATAAATATCTAATTATTTTCTTGTGACATTGAGCATGAAAGTAAAATAGTTTCTTTTTAAAAAAAATAAAAATAAATTCAAGTACATAAGCATAGTTTAAGCCAAAAATATTTCTTCCGGACAATTGAAGAGATGTGCACTACATACTTTGCTCAGTGTAGAGGAGGATCCAATTTTGATTATAATATATAGTAAATTGTGTTATATTTTATAGCAAGTAGGTGATAAATTTAAAAAGGAAAATTTCAATTGATTAAATTGTCATCACACTTACTGACGTGGGGCTACCATCACTCCATGGCGCAACATCGAGTGAGAAAACAATTGAATGGCTTGATTATGATATTATTATTAAAAAAATAATGGATATTCTGTCTAGGTAAATCTCAAAAGCTAGGTGTTGATGGTCTCATATAAGTTATGATCTCTCCCACCTACATGGGAATGCTAACAAAATTTATACTCAAATACATACTCCCTTGAATTTTAATTTCTATGACTTTTGGTATCATTCTTAGTTGATTTAATTAATTTTAAAGTTAAATTAAATTAAATCAACTCAATATTTTAAAAACTAAAATTTAGATATTCATAAATTACAACGAAAAGTTTTATAAATTACAGGTCTCCACTGTCAATATCATAAAAACATATTTAAATACTAATCAAAATTTATGTAATTTAAATTTCAAAAACTAAAAAATAAAAAATAAATTAATAACACAATAATATAATATTTATTGATTGGACATGCATTACAAGTACTGGGCCTATAAAACTAGCTGCGTGTAAAGATGAGAAATTTACAAGCATTTGGGCTTTTTCCCATAATAACTTTGGTCAAGCTCACTCCCATTTTGGCTACATCAAGATATCAAAAGGTTGATACATTCTTTCTAATTTTGGCAGCTTTATTATGTATCAGTCATTCTGAATATCTACTTTTAGTCAAGCTTTCTCTTTTTTCTAAAGTTTATTTGTCATTTCTACACATAAAAACTGGACTATATATATTAGAGAAAAAGAATTATACCTCAGCTGCATATATTTGAATTCAAAAGTTCCAAATTGAAATAAGAAATAAATAAAAAATTTAAGGAGAATCTAAGTATCAATTATTGACATCAAGCATATATAGTGAATTCACATTGAATATTAGTGGGCCTTCACCACAATTTGCACTGAGAGACAATTGGAGAAGAGGGTAGGGCCTATTCACGTGAATTAGTAGGTTATATTAAAGGTATGTGTCACGAACATACACTGTAATATAGTGGCGAAAGTGCTTAATCCTTAATCAAAGAACTCGAATTCGAGCCTTGTGTATTTGAGAAAGTCATATGAGGAGTGTCATCCTTAAATTAACCCTGAAGTTCGCAATCCAAATTAAGTCGGGGCTCTACTATAGACTCAAAACACCGAATAACAAGCCAAAGAAAATTATTAAAGGTGTGTGTCATTTCATATCTACTGAATATCCACTTGTATTATTTTCTCTTTTAAATCCACTAATATTCCTCTATTAAGTGATTTGGCACTTGATTTGATGGTCCTAATAGGATAACAACTTTTAAGGGTTGGTAATAAAAGCTTGTAATTAATTGAGAGGAACAAATTAGAATAGGATACTATACACTATACTAATAATATTCTGTTATTGATTGATAATACGTTTAAATCTTGTTTAACCAAATGTATTAGATCATCGAAAATTGTAATTTTAACTAATAATTGGATAAGATAACTTTGATCGTGTTTCATGAAGTAGTTTATTTTGCCACAATATCTCTTAAAGTCGTTAGTGGAAGGTCCGACTCATGTCGGAGGAGAATAAGTAAAAATACTATTGATCTTTCTGATTAGATGAGGTGAGGTACATAAAAGAAAAAAATCGTAATTGGGAAATTAATAGAGTTGAACAGCATGCTTTTTTTTTTTTTTTTTTTTGTTGTTAAATTCGATTGACACAAGTGCATAATTGTATAAGTACTCATTCGATTGACACAAATGATAGGGAATTATAAGATGGAAAATCAAACCCTCGCTAATAAGGTAAAACATCATATACCAACTAACTGAGCTACTTAGATTTTCGACTTGATCTTCATAATCGTGTTAGAAGTAAAAGTAAAAGATAACATGCACGATTATAGGTCCATTCGTACAAGTAAAACAAGTGTAAGGTATATAGTTTAACGGTAACTATCTTTTATTTCTTCTCTAGAGGTACATGACTAATTAGTTCTTTGTAGTCTCTGCATTCGTTAATTTGTTGATATATATGTATATATATATGTATATAAAAAAAAACTAGATACCACCCACTTAAATTAATTTGATATATTATAGCCGTGAAACGAAAAAAAAAGGTGATATTTAGTGTAATTTTTGCTTGATGGGGAAGGTTTTGGTGATATACTCACAATCTTACCCACATTATAAAGATAGATAGTGAATATTACGCGTAAAGTTTCAGCTAATAGACAATATAACAAGTAAAGCATGAATAATTCGTAACAGTAATTTTTGTCTGATAAAAAAATTCTTAACGCGTTCTAGTGAAAGTCCGTAGTTGATCCTTCAATTAAAAGTTATTCCACTTATATCATTTCAAAATTAAATAAGAGAGAATTCAAATTTCTTAGTGTTCCTTGTGTGGCCTTTAATATAGACATAATCAACAAAAAAAAAACACAAAATATTGTACGGTTTTGTTTTCTATTTAAAAACACAGAATAATTTTGGTGGGCCTATCTGAAAACCACTTAAAAGTCTTGATGCCAATTGTCAAGTGAAAAAATTATCCTAAGTGGACCTAATTAGCCAACTTTAGGGGGAAAAGCTAGCTGTACCAATGTACTAGAGGGGAAGATTATAATCAAAAAATCGAAAATGGAAAAAGACCATGCAACTAAACGTCTAATTTTCAATTTCTTAATTACGTTGAATAATTTCATTTGGAACCCTAGTTAATTACCATTATAACTTGTTAATTTTTTGGGCTAAGTTTGATTTCCTTTTAGCGAAATAGATGATAATGCTAGAGCCTAGAAGATGATCAAATCTTTGAAGAATTAACCTAAATTTCGTCCATGTAACCGTTTCAAAAAATAACATATGTAGTAAACAGTAAGTCTGATCGATTCTGAGTGATTAGTTATGTAAAGATAACAATTGGCAGACAAGAAATTGAGGCATTGATTATTTGATAGAACGTATATTTTCTTGTTACCTATTGTGGTGAGTAGTTATAAAATATATGGTGAAGAGAAGAAGAATTAATTGTATGTAGGATCTTAGTTATAATATTCACTCGTGATCTTGAAGCATGATAATTTTTCGGTTACCTTAAATAAAAGCAAGAAAAGAAAAAAGAGGTTGGGCAAGACATTTTTACTTTTTCTTTAGTCTTTAATTTGGTGTTCGGTATCTGTATTGAAGTCTGATTAATTAAATTCACATTATTTAGGACTCCAATAAAGAGACATTCTCCAATCATTCCTAAAACTCAAATTCAAAATATCTGATTAAAAAAAGAATCATACACTCTATCACATTCTTCGATGATAAATCAGACAAGATAAGGAAGGAAAGGAAATAGTAGAAAAAGGAAAACCAAATGAGAAAAAATAGGGAATGATTCTCTTCTTTTTATTGTAAAAACATTAGGTCCTACAACCCACGTGTGGTGATTGAAAAATACCTTCAAAGCTTCAAGGACAATACTGAATACCCCACACAGTACTCTTTAGATCTCCCAATATTTTTGACAAACTTTGAATTTATTTTATAGTATTATGTTAAAATTCATAGTACTATTATCATTATTCTCTTTTTCAAATTTAACCTTACATCCCATTTAATATAGTGTTAATTAAGCCCTACATTCTGAACAAAAATAATTTAAATAAATTAAAATTATTAGTTGTAGGAACTGAGAAAACCATAAAAATACGAAGAATATTTGCGGGAGAGAGTATTAATATCGAAAATAAAATAAAATCTACTTACAAACTATCTTTTCTCGATTCGAGTTGTTGTTGTCGTCGTCGGATAAATACAAAAATAGCAAATTTGGACGTACGAAGCCAAATGCACTGTGGTTCAGGGTGTCTAATACGGAGTAGTCCTTATTGAATGCATTGGTGGTGGGTAGGGACAATTCAACCTGACTATCGAAATGACTAATTTTATTTTGTAAATTTTATTTTATTACATATCACGATTTTTTATAGATTTAATTTATCAACAATAATTTTCAAGACATATTACTTGTATTTTTTTTTTTGTTTGTGTCTGTATGAAAAAAGCTACGATGTTGGTCTATTCGTGTTATATCTCTAATTTTGGGAAGCTGAAGTTTAAAAGGACTTGAATTATAAGGGTACAAACATATAGTACTAAACAAATTATTTTTTTGGATAATATTAGATTCGATTTTAAATTTTATTCATATACTTTTTAATCTTACTGATAAAATATTATATTATCATCTAATATTTATAATAACCTATAAAATTTTAAATTATAATCTAATATTATCTCACGCGATTTCCAGTTCGATAAAAAAAAACTTTATATTGTGACGAGAAATAAACAGTGCATTTGATAAAGTTAGTCTGTAAATATTCTTTTAAAAAAAAATTTAAAAAAAGTTGATACGTCAGGGTACTTATTCAGTAATTTACTCAGGGAGCCTTAATTAATGAAAACAAAAACTGCTGTAAGTTACACAAATTGACCAATTACCACCATCACTTCGAATCTCTCAATTAAATAAAACTCTTAGATTTTAAGTATTGCATATGATTTATTTATTTTTTTAGAAAAATTATTTCTCTTGAATAGATTCTATCGCAATATGAATATTAAATTAATCAGACTCCAAAATATATATAAAATGAAAAAAAAGTAATCGACCAATTAGCAAATATCTGTGAGGAAGCAGGTAGGATATATTGGAGTATATATTATATATTATTAATAAAACAAGCTAGTGGAAACACAAAGTCAGGAGACAATATCTCATGACTGGATTTTTTTGCCACCAATAAACTAGCTTTTTTCCATCAAACATTATTTAAGTAATTAATGAATCTACTTCCACAAATACATTTATTTTGGCCAAGATTTTTTTTTAGCTTAGGTGAGAAGCCTAACAAGTGTCATCTAGAGACATTTTGGTGCAAAAAAAGTAAACTATGAAAATGATAATTTATTTATTTATTTATTGTGTCTTCCAAATTCAGTACCATACTAATTCATTCAAATTCAATAACCTAAGTGTGACTTTCAAAAATTTATATATTTCCTTGGGTGGGAGGACGTATCATATTTAAATCAAGTAGCTAGCTAGACTTACAAATGAATTTTTTTGTTTAACCATCTATTTTAATTTCAATGATCTAACTAATTCAGATTTATATGACAGAGAATTCGAAAAACTCCCATAACATGTTCAAAAATTCTCAATTTGTAAAAGTTTAGATACGAGATATTTAATCTTGGCTCATTGATCCATCCCATTATATCCTTCACTAATTACCGAATTCCAAATGACTCATTGTTCTTGAAAATTAGAAAGCAAATGTTAAGAGTTATAAATAGAAATTAGATAGTTTTTGAAGAACTTCCCCTTTTAGGATGACAGTGAATCTGTGTTACCTATAAAGATGCTGGGCAGTACACACACATATAATAATGGTGAACCAGAAAACACTACCTGATCTGATGGTTGGACCCATCTCTCATGAGAAAAATAGATTCAAATCAATTTAACATTATTTGACTTGAAAAGTAAATTAAAAGGAATTTTAGGTTCAAAGGAAAGTTCCTTAATTTGGCTACTACTTATTATTTGTCTAACCATATACAAAAGATGCACACCCAAGCACGCAAATGGCTAATGAATGAAATTTCGTTATTATTCCATCAAAAAATATCTACAACCATAAAATAAAATAAAATCGGTAAAGGATGAAAATCCTGGGCTCGTTATATGACATGGCAAATTCTCCCTCCTTTTAAGCTACCTTTTTGGTGTGTGGTTTATATTATAGACCTAATTAATTTGACAGGGTAGCAAAGTTAAGTTTGATCCGATGAGGACCCGAGGTCTCGGACAATTGAAGGATAGAATATACATGCTCCATTACATTGGATCAGGTAATGGAACCCCAAATAAAGAATGTCTGGGTCTAGGCATGACTCATAAAGGGATGGGGTGATGAAAGGAATCCTCGACTCATGATACGACTTGGATAATTTTTTTCTCTTTGAGCTAGACTTTGGATTATAAATTAGATCGAAGACCTAATTTGACATTAATTGAGGTGGATTATATAAATTCATGATTTCACTTTTTCTCTATTTGAAAATAATGAATCAAATTTAGGGATTCTTTACAACCCTAGAGATTCTCTATAAATTGTGTTATCATACAAATTTGAAGAAAAAGCAAAAAAAAAAAAAAATGTTCCAATATTTAATTATCTTTAAATTCGATTAATTAAGTCATATCATCATTTATATATCCTTGATGATAGGCAGCTACAAACATGACTTTTAGTTATACTTTCATTTTCTTATTTACTACATTTTAATCAATGATTGAGCTATATATATTAGCACTTTGTACTTATTACATGAATCTATTGTGTAGGGCTTGATTCCGAGCTAAATAGCACCTTTGAAGCTAAAACAAATACTTTGCTACTTCGAATTCGAGTAGAAGTCAAAAGAATTCAATATAGATCGAGAGTTTGAAGTTCAAAGAGCGAGTGTACATAAATATATGTATGCAAAAATTTTGGCTTTGAATGTCGTCCGAATTCTGTATTTCGTCAAATTAGGGATGTTTTTGGGTTGAAATTATTGGTACATGATATAATTACATTTTAAAACATGATTTTGAAGGGTACTTTTGACAGACGAAAGATTAAGAGAGCATCTAGGGGTTGAAGACACAAGGGTTCACTACTTTCAAGTTTCAATTATCAATAATTTATTCAACACGAAAATTCGAATTAGTTTATATGTCCTCTATTTCATATTAATTGATCATTTTAGTACAAGTAATTGTCTATCTTAATAATAAAATAAAAAATATTAATTTATTTTTTTCTATATCAACCCTTGCTAATTAATTATTTTTTTATAGTGGTAACTGGTAACATTTGGTTGTATAATACCAAAAAAGTTTTTTTAAGAGGTGAATTAGGAAAAGGAAAAATTCTTCTGGCCAGAAAATTTAGTCAAAATGGTAAAATAACATATTTTATACTATGTTATTTTATCATTTTGAAAAGATATTATAGACTTTTTTAATTTTTAGCCAAATTTTATGGCCATTTAGCATTAACTTAGGAAAATTATCTTTTTATTAATGATTGAGAAAGAGATTTCTTAATATCTTGTAAAAAATAACTAAGGGGAGTAGTTGGTTGTAACGGTTTAGTTTTCATTCTTCTTCAATAATGTGTGTTTTCTATAATTATGGAGTAATTTTTTCACAGAATTTAACAAAAATGATGTTTCAAGATTTAATTGTGGTTTCGACTTGGATGAAAAACAATACACCCTTCGCTCACTATTGTTTGTTATGATTATATATTTAGAGTCAAATTACAAGAACTTTGATTAACATTTTAAGATGTATTTTTTCATCATATTGATATGCAAAAATTGCAATGTATAGTACTTTTCATATCGTTTTTGAATATCTAAAATTTTTGTTTAAAATATTCAATTAATGTAATATAATTTAACTTTGAAAATTAATTAAATTGACTTTTAAAAAGCACAACATGACAAATAAAAGTGGACGGAGGGAGTAAAATTCAAAGTGTCATGTGTTTTGAGGGATTATATATATTTTGAGACTACTTGGTTGTACTGTCATATGATTAAACAATGTCATTTTGAATCACCTTCTGTCGATATGGTGTTACATCCAAAGAAAAGTACAGTAAAGGTTTACATACCTAGGATACTACTAAACCACATCTTAAACGATTTTAATTAGAGTAATTTTATTCTGTGTGTCATATGATATAATTTGAGACTCAATACCTAAGGAATCATGCCCTTAATTAGGAGTGGTCTAGGTCTCGGGGAGAGTGTATAATTTGTAAAAATAATGCATATATATTAATTCTGTATATTAATAATATCTTGTTTGATACACTTTTTTATGTCACACATGCATTAGTTATACGCTCTATCGTGCATTTAAGGTGTAAATTACTAATGTCATGGATTACTAGGTATTAGTAATGCAAGGAGCTTTAATGCATTTATTAGCACGGTTAAAGACTCAATTATCTATCACAACTCCTTTTACATCTTTTCACCATAATTATGAAAAATATACTTGTAAATAATATTTTTTATGCAATGCATGTTATTTCTAATATATCAAATCAAACAACGCATAAAAATTAATTCATGTATAATTAAAGCAAGCATAAATAAGTAGAAACATTACTAATGCAATAATCACTAATACACTTTATTTAGCGTTATTTTTATATACTCTACCAAACGAGTTAGATTTCATATTAGGTATTGACGAGAAGGGTCGTCAATTTTATAACAACTAATTGACATCAGTGGCGGATTCAGGATTTTCATTAAGGGGGTTCGAAAAAAAAGAAGAAGTGGTGGTTTGAACCCCTAAACCACTAAGTCAACCTCTAATTTTATATTCAGGAGGTTCAAAATCAATATATAAACATAAAAATTCTTTAAAATATCTCAAATGTACAACGTAATTTTTTACCAAAGAGATTCGGGTGAACCACCTCAACATACTCTACATCTGCCCCTGATTGACATACACCTTCTGTTTTAATCTATTCGTCTTGATTCATAGTAGGATGATTAAATCAACTAATATTTGATATGAATTTGAAAATTTACATATTTTGAAACTATACAAACCATAAATCACAATATAGTTAAGAATTCAAAATATTTTGAGAACATTTCAAAAATTATGGTAAAATATATTTCTTTTTCTTAACTATATGGAGTATTCAGAAAATAAGTAAGACAAACATTTCTTACCCCAGAAAAAAGTAGAAATAAGACAAACATTAAAACAATGGAAATATTTCAGAAACCAAAAAAATAAAAAGTTGTGTACACTAAAATATTATATAAGTATTACACAATATTTGGCCCTTCCATTCTCTACATAACCCTACGTTTTGTTACTCTTTAATCATGATGCCTCAGCGCACTTGTTTCTTACTCTGCCTCCATCTCAAATTATTTAGGGATAATTATATATAATAGCAAACTAATAATCTAAAATAAATGGAGTAGCTACAGTTTGATTTAATTGTGTTCCATAGCAAACGTTTGCCAAAGTTTGCCAGTTGCCTCTATCCCAAAAATCTCGCTCGCCACTCTTCCATTCTCGCTCGCCACTCTCCCTCTGCTCGCCTCTCTCGCTTTATACACAGAAGTGTATAAATTGTGTTTCTGTTTTGTATAAAGCGAGAGAAAATTGTAGACAAATGCAAATTTTATACAAATATTGCAGCGAAAAAGGCCAAAGAATTATACAATTGCGAATTATACAATTGCAGTGAAATATAATTTTCTCTCGCTTTATACAACAGAAGTGTATAAATTGTGTTTCTGTTTTTGTATAAAGCGAGAGAAAAACATATATCTTCTTCCTATACACTTATAATTATACAATATACAAACATTTTACTTCGATTCAATTGTATGCAAAGCAAATTTTATACAGATATTGCATCGAAATAGGCAGCGAATTATACAATTGCGCATTATACAATTGCAGTGAAATAGGCCATCGAATTATACAATTTAGGCCAGCGAATCATACAATTGTATATGTATAGCGAGACCAACGAATTATACAATTTAGGCCAGCAAATTATATAATTGTACATGTATAGCGAATTATATAGTTATATGTTTGCTATGGAGCGCAATTATGCAAATTTTGCTATAGCATATAAATATGAATTTTTTGTTTGCTATATGTGAAAGTTGTTATTATATTTTTTAAATATTTTTAAAAGACATGGATTAAGAGATAATTTAATTATTTTATTACTATTCATATCTTAAGATATTATATTCTTTTTTAATTTAATCATTCTTTATTTTATATTTATTTAACTATGTATTTTTCTTCTCATACTTGAGGCGTATATAATTTTTGATAACAAATACTACTCAAATAAATGAGATAAAAGTAATGTTTAACCCAAAAAAAAAGAAGATAAAAGTAATGAATTTTATTTAAAATAATAAATAATTTGAGATAACAATTTTTAAAATCATAAAAATAATTTAGAAAGGTAAGAGTAATAAATGAAATCTAATTTTGGGATAACAAAAAGCAGCAACAAGGTTACTATGACAAAACGCGTTAAATTGTACCTGATCAACAATCAAATAATCATTGGGACCCTTCATTTCACTAACAACTCATAAATAGGGATAATTGCGTCATTATTTGACCAACAACATATTCGCTTAGTTTTTAAAGTCATCTAAATAAGTAAAGGATAACTAAATTTTATTATTATCTTGAAGTTTGAGAAGTTATCTTTCATTTAAGTAAAAATAATTATAGTCTAAAACAATTAAAAGATAACAAAAGTAAAAACATAATAAAAATATCAAATGTTATCAAGACAATGACTATTACAAAATAAAATTGTTAAAGAATGACAAAAGTCTCACAAAGTTAATGAGATAGGTGAACTCGCTTGGACAATTCTCCTTACTTTGAGCTAACTTTTGGGGTGAGAGTTACGCTAATACCTAATTTAACATGGTATTAGAGCAAGACCCGTCTCACCTGATGTTGGAGCCTCAAAATCAAAATTGTCCACGCACCAAATGCTAAGCACTGGGTGTGAGGTGGGGTGTTAAAGAATGACAAAAGTCTCACATCGGTGGTTATTAATAAGATGAGCGGACTCCTAATAAAGCTTGGACAATCTTCCTCCCTTTAAGCTAGCTTTTAGAGTGTGAGTTACGGCTAAGACCTAATTTAACAAATATAATATTAGAAGTGTAAAAAAATAATAGATAGTGAAAGAAATCAAAAGATAAATAACTACCTAAGCGATACTATAACTATTAGTAAGGATGGACAATAAGATTATAAGGCACTGATGTATTTCTATACTACTTAATATTGAATAACTATATTATTTTGTACATATTAACTTTTATTGCCTATTTGAATTGCATTACATAACTTTAAAAGAGAAGTTATTTTTTTATAAAAATACTTTTCGAT
This sequence comes from Solanum sitiens, assembly GCA_016801875.1. NCBI lineage: Eukaryota > Viridiplantae > Streptophyta > Magnoliopsida > Solanales > Solanaceae > Solanum > Solanum sitiens. Next base: position 2,603,356 of record JABWTJ010000001.1, read on the forward strand.
CACCTTATCTAGGAGAAAAAGTATTTGAGGGATATTGGGGTAGTTTTGTTATATTATGATATAATTTATTCATGGGTAATTAATTTTGATATTATTTCACTCACTAACAAAGATAATATTTTATGTTGATACTAGTTATAATCTTAATATAACTTATCCAAAAATTATTAACTAAACAGGGGATAAAATAATTTTTCTAAATTTTTATGTCAGCACTATAAATATTTATCGAGCATATTTTACAACATATCAATCTCAAAAGAACTTTTGACTATTGTCTTGAAAGTTTTTTTTTTTCAAAGCGACAAAAGCAGAAATCGCGTTTAAAGGGGTGGTACTGATCAACAAAATGAATTGAAAATTATACAACTTTGATTTTAAATTTTAGTGTAGCTAAATTGATTGCTTGATCATGTCCAATTAAGTTTTTAAATAAATTGATTGATTGTGTTTAATAGGTACAATTAGTTATACCTTATGAAATTGATCAAGATATGTACAAATAGATTCAGATATCATTGTTATTTTAAAAAAAGAAAACACAAGTGGGAATAACATCAATTATTTCATCATTTTATAGTGAACAATACATATATTTGGAAACAATAGCGCACCTACAGTTCTAGCATTATTTCATGATACTTTTGGCTATAGGCATATGCATGCATGTCATATCTGCAATTATAATCATGCATGACATTTCATGAATAAAATTACATCAACACAAATAAGGACTTTGTCTCCTTGGGCTTAAATTACCTAAAACAAGTCAAATAAATATTCTTATGATCCATTATACTTTTTAGCCTATGTAGGTAAAAATTTTGGGCAAAAAAATGTAACGGATACAACGAATTAATTACTAACTAGGGTCATCATTGAACATAATGACCATACCATTACAAATAGCTATGATGGTGTGTAAAATATTAGTTCGAATGTATGTGTAGACATTTAAAATTAATATGATTTATAATTTTGATATCTTATATATTGACATGATCAAGCAATTAATTTATTCAAAAACTTACTTGTACCTATTAATCACAAGAGGACAAAAAAAAAATACTTATTTTCTTTGAACGCTTTAAATCTATTATATAAAAATAATTCGTCTAACTAAATATTTCTTTTCAAAAGATGGAGACTCATCACTGTCACTACTCTCTCTCTCACTCACTCCCTATCTTCTCTCAAAACAAAATTTTCATCACAATCAAAAAGATTTGATATTAAATGAAAATTCTAAAAAAAATTTAAAAAGTTGGTTCTAGTTGGACGGTGGCAGCTGGAAAAAAAGGACGGTGGCAAACGGTGGCGCTGAAGAAACTTGATTTTTTAATTTACCCCTTGAAAAGTACTCCATCCGTTTTACAAAGAATGACCTGATTTGACTTGACACGAAATTTAAGTGTATAAAGATGACTTTTGAATCTTGTGATCCTAAATTAAAGTTAGGTCAAATGTACAAAATTATTCTTTGATCTTGTGGCTTTAAATATGCCACGTAAAAAGTTATAAAAAAAAAAAAGATCATTCTTTTTGAAATAAACTAAAAAGAAAAGAAGATCATTCTTTTTTAAACGGAGGGAAGAAGATCATTTTTTTTAAACGGAGAGAATAATAATTTTTTCCTCATAATTATTAGTCCTAATTTTGAACCCAAAATGTCATATGAAATCCGTCAATTCATTGTTTTGTTGCATTATTGGTGAGTGTGTTAAAAAAAACTTCTAAGAAATATTTCCTCCGTTTCTTTTTAGTTTCTCACGTTGCATTTTTTATAATTAATTTTTAAAATTAAATTAAAATATATTAACTCGACGTGTTAAAGTAAAAATTAAATATTTAACAAACTATATTAAAAACCAAAGGGAGTATAAATTGAGTATTCACTCTCATATAAAGTATCTAATATATAAATAAAAATCCGTGTTATTGTCTTTAGATGTCTTCACATATATTGAGCAAAATAAATTAAAAGATTTATTAGTATTCTAAAATATTTTTCATTCGACAGAGCGCTTCTTAATTGACTAAATCTTCTAACCTAATTATTTTTCTAAGAGTCGTATTATTTTAAGCAGCCTGAAATCCAAATTCACAGCTATTTTTGTCTCTATTTACACGTGAAAAGAAGCGGAAATTTTTGAAAGAAAAAGAGATTATTATATATGATGATGACTTGTGACAACCTCACTTTTAACATCTATATATATATATATATAATAGGAGAGGTGATAGCACCTACGTGTCAGCGCTATAATTAATCTCTAATTTTTAACTTTTAAATATATTATTAATTTATTTTTTAATAAACAAAAGAAGTTACTATTTAGAAGATAAGTTAGAGTTTTAAATTAATAGAAATTGGTTTTTTTTTAAAACACGTTTACAAAATGATTTTACATCCTCAAATTTTGAGTCTTTTAAAATATAATTAAAAATTATTTGAAAAATATTATTTATTTAATAATGATAATAATAACATGTTTCCACAACCTCCTTATTTATAGCAAAATAAATGTATAATAATAATAATAATAATAATAATAATAATAATAACAATAATCATCTTAAACTTAATTATGAAATTAATTTAAATTTCAAAAATCTATCTACATATAACAGGAGAGGAAAAAATAAAATCAATCAAAGAATTAAATTAAAATTTAGCATTTTTTTAAAAAATATAATATAACTGCCAAAAATAAAATTATTTTTTTCTAAAATAAAAAATAACTACCAAAAAAAATGTTTTTTAATAATAAAAAAGATAGACTTAATTAATAACTATTTTTAGGACTCTAAATTAATAATTATTTTTTAAATGAGTTTAAAATAAAAGAGTTCTAAAAAATAGGACTTTTAATGATATTAAATAATAAATAACTATTCTTTAAATCATTTTAAAACCAAATCGTTCTAAAAGAATAGGACATTTAATGGTATTAAATAATAAATAAATATTGTTAAAATGAGTTTAAAACCAAACAGTTCAACAAAATTAGCGAAAAAATAAATTTAAAAGGAATTCAAAAAAAAACAACGTGGGTCTACGGTAAAAAAAAAACTAACTTGAGTACATTTTAGAAAAATTGAATTTATCTTAAACAGTTGAGATTTTTAAATTCAAAACTAATTATAACTTTTATTTACAGTTTTAGAGTTTTAATTTTTTTGTACTTTGTTTTTTCTATAAATACAAAACACTGTACTTATGTTCTTTATTTTTGTTATGTAATTTTATTGTGTTTGAAAGAGAAATCTTGATTATGCTTCATGACTTTCAGGTAATAAATTAAATTATTCTCATTTTCTGATCAGCTTATTTCTTTGCACTGTTTCTATAATAAAAAATAGAATCAAGAAAAAACTGATCATAAACAATAGGATGTTCATTTGAAGGATCCAATTCAGCATAAGATTGAAGTGAAGGTATTGCGATTTTTCAGCATAAGATTGAAGTGAAGGTATTGCGACTTTTTGAATGAACTAACAACATTATACATGATTTTTTTTTAATGTAATATTTTAGTATATTCACTGCATATATTGAAGCCACAATTCCTGGCTGAAAAAATCATTCGTCTCTTAGTATTAGAGTTTTACAAAATCACTTTAAATATAGTTATAGTGTACATAAATAATTGCATTGAAAAATATTCTTAACGTAAATTATCATTTAATTCATTAAAGATAAATTAATTATTATAGATTTGAATAACTATTTATGTAAATGTTTAAATCATCAATTTAATATTTATGTAATATTTTTACTTTTTAAATTTTAATATACATGAATAGTAAAAGTGATGCCCAAAATATAGGTAACGACCACGTTCATACCCCATTTCCTCTTTTTTTTTTTCATTGGAGCACACTAAAAGCTTTTCTTATAAAAATCATTGTGAAATTAAAACGAAAATGTAAATTTCATAAAACAAACAATTTAAGAAATAAACTAAAAAATAAATTAAAGAATTAAATTAAAATTTAGCATTACTTTTTTTCTAAAATAAAATATAACTACCAAAAATAAATTATTTTTTTCTAAAATAAAAAATAATTACCAAAAACAAATGTTTTTAATAATTATAAAAAAGCTAAACTTAATTAATAACTATTTTAGGACTCTAAACTAATAATTATTTTTTAAATGAGTTTAAAACAAAAGAGTTCTAAAAATAGGACTTTTAATGATATTAAATAATAAATAACTATTCTAAATTGTTCTAAAAAATAGGACTTTTGATGGTATTAAATAAGTTCTAAAAAATTAGGAGAAAATTCAATTTAAAAGGAATTTTTTTATATTTGATAATTAAATATTTTATTTAAAATTATTAAAAATAATTATCTTTCAAATAATTTATCTTCTTATCTAACTACTTCAAATTTAAAATTTGATTTCAAATATTAAAATGTATTAATCATGTTATTATGTTAGCAGGAGACGTGGTGTGGATGGAATAAGAAAAAAACAAATTACATAAATTGTATTATTTGTAAGATATTTGATTTCAATATATTAAGAGATAAAAGTAAAATTTAATATCTATACATATTCTGAATGTTGATTTAAACATTTTGTTAAAAAAAAGCCATAAAAAAGAAGAGAAAAGCATTTATAATATACAAATTACTAAAATTTCAAAATTGATTGCCAAAAAAATAAATAATAACTATGAAGTATTAGAAAAAAATCTAATGTTAAACTTTTAGAAATAAACATTTATTATTATTATTAATTATTATTTAACAATTTACACTTACATTTTTAGATTGTATTTTAAAATAGGAAAATTTTAAATTCCAAATTAAAAAATAATCTTGGAAACAACTAATATGCCATTCAGTTTCACATTAGCTATATTTGGATAACAACGAATTTGAATTGAATAATTAAATATATGATTAGTTCAAAGAAATATACGATGATTAAAAAGTTTAAATATAAAACAATACTTACAGTTTCAGATTGTCAATTCAAAATTCAAATAATTATATAAAATAATTAAAAATTAAAATATGATAACTTCCCACAAAAAAGGAATTAGCACACTCTATTTTTTAGAATGGTTTTAAAATTATTTGGTTTAGTTTTTAAAACTTCTTTAGCAAGATGTAATAGTTGATATAATTTGCTTTTCATTTTTTCTAAAACATTATATTTTTAATTTCTAATATAATATTCTAAAACATATTATTTTTAATTTCTAATAATAATAATAGTAACAATAATACATTTTAAATAATTATATATTAATTCCTATTAATTTAATCTAATTTTTAAAATTTTAGAAAATGCTCCAAAAATGGAATTTAGAATTGTTAAAAATAATGGAAAAAAAACTAAACTACACCACATGCACGGTAAATCTTCTTTTTAAATTTGAATTGAGATTAGTTATTCTGTTGCGACTCTTTGTAAATATTTGCTCCATTATTTTATATAAATAAATTAATATGTTAAAAGAAAAGAAAAAACACTTTTATAACATTTCAAATACTTTTCCTTTACTACACAAACCTATAATCAATAAAAATCCATGTTGATAACTTTTTATTTTATTCGTATTTATCTTAAATCAAAATAAATAAAAACATCAATTATGAAAAAGAACTTGAAATAACAAAATTTTAAAATATGAAATTAAAAAAATTAGGAAATAAAAAAATCAAAATGATGGTAGATCAGCAGCAAAACAAAAACTTATTCAAATTTCTCTTACATTAAGCAAACCAATTAGGAACCGAATAAATATAATATTAAACTATAAAATTGTATTTATTCCAAAAATAATAAAGAGGTGTAATGACTTTTAAATATTTTACAATTAGTGGGATTGCTTTAAAAATTATGTAAATATTTTTGTATTTTAATTTTGTGTTATTAATGGAGTAATTGTTCCCTAATTTGCTTTATATACAAATACAATAATTAGATTTTGAAGTAATTGTCTTTATGTAGATATTTTTTAATGTATTAATTTAGATATATATATATATATAATGAAGTAATTTATTTTTGGGCAGAATGACTGGTGTATTAATGTGTCAGATTTGAATATTTATTTTTATTTTTGATACTAATATATTGTTATGGTAATTATTACACGTATTTAGTGTAGCATTACTTTGATAATATTATTTAATAATAAGTTAAATTTTGAAATTATCAATAAATTAATATTATAATTATATTTATTAACTAACCGTGCAATGCACGGGCACGTATACTAGTACAGATAATACCCAAAGAACAAAACACTTCCAAATCCCTATTCTTTTATAAGAAGTTGAATTTCATCAAAATTTAAATAACTTTCAATTTCCAATAACTACATAAGACGATCACATGCTTCTATATAGAGTAATTAAGCATTTAACCCAATAAAAAAAAGCATTCAAGCAAGTACTATGTTTTACTATCACGATTTACTGACCTGTATATAAAAAAAAGTTAAATCTATATAATAAACTTGTGGATGATAAATAAAAATGTGATTATATTGTTAGATGAAATAATTACACAAATCTAATAAATATATAAAAAATTCAACCGAGAAAAAAACTAGCGTAATTTTTATTTCACAAAAACTAAAAATTTTTTTGGAAAAAGTGTTTTTTTTTCTTCATGATAGTACAAGGTGAATAACACCGACTAACAAATCACGGGCTAATGGTGTATGGTGTTGATTAAAAACTAGAAAAAATTGAAATGATGATGCTAATTACCCTTAATAAATGATTAAAATTTCAATAGTACAAGTTTAGTGGTGATAAAATTGTGATTAAAAAAGAAAGAATGAAAATGAAAGAAAGCGAGAGATATAAATAAAAAATATTTTTTTAAAAAAATAAAAGAAAGAACAAAAGCACCTCTAGTAAGGGTCCCATGCATTGTCTCCTTAGTGGACTGAAAGATGTGATTTTCATCTCTTTTTTTTCTTTCTACAAACTGCACCAATTCCATTTTCTTTCCCTTCTTCGGTATCCTTATTTTTTTCTTTCAAAAAAAAAAAAATAAAAAAAAAATGAATCCTTCTACCATAGTCCTGACAAAAGAAGTCCCCGCTGGATCATCACGATCCGGCGGTGAACAGTTACAAAATAATAATCCCGCACCGTTGAGTCGGTACGAGTCACAAAAAAGGCGAGACTGGAATACTTTTGGTCAGTACTTGAAAAATCAAAGACCACCTGTTTCGTTATCACAGTGTAATTGCAATCATGTTCTAGAATTCCTTCGGTACCTTGACCAGTTTGGGAAGACTAAGGTTCACTTACACGGATGCGTGTTTTTCGGACAACCTGATCCACCAGCACCTTGTACTTGTCCGTTAAGGCAAGCCTGGGGTAGCCTTGATGCTTTAATAGGGAGGCTTAGAGCTGCTTACGAAGAGAACGGAGGGTCCCCGGAGAATAATCCATTTGGAAATGGCGCGATTCGCCTTTATTTAAGAGAGGTAAAAGAGTGTCAAGCTAAGGCAAGAGGGATTCCATACAAGAAGAAAAAGAAAAGGAAGCTTAATAATAATTCAATTAAGCCCATTGGCGCTGGCGCTGGTGCTGGTGCTGGTGTTGGTGCTGATCAACACAAGAATTTGATGCAAGCAAGCTAAATTATAAGGGTAAGTAATTTTATTTGTTTTATATCAGTATTGGTAAGATATACGTATCATATGGACTTACTTCAATTTTGACTTTATTTCCTTATGGTGTTGGTATAAAACTTATAGGTATAAGTGACAAAGAATTGAATGATTTACTTATTTCTATGAAGTTTGTTGTTGTAATATCAACATCTTTTCTTGAAAAGTAAAATTATTATAAGTACCAGTGATATTTATTATTGCCAAAGAGTAACTAAATTTCGATTAGACATTGATGTAAAAGGTTATTTACTAAATGAAAATCCCTAAAACCCTGATCTTTATAGTCATAGTGAAGCAATTGAATTTGAGGAATAATAGATATAGGAAAATTTCATCTCTTTTATTTTAATATTTGGGACTATATATAGTAGGGTATGAATAGTGCATATTCTAGTAATCTTATTATAACACAAATCTCTCTCATATTTCTTCCTTTCTCTCTCATATCATGCAAAAACAATTTATTAATTTCATAATTGAAACTTTTATTCTTCTAAAATATGTGATCTTTTCAATATTTCTTGGCCTTTTAAGAGATTTGGCAAGATTTTGTGTCTTAATGAGAAAACCATGTGATGGTTACTATATATATATAGTTAGAGCAATTTCTGAAGTGGAAACAAAACTTATATTGTCTTGGACCATTTTAAATAATATAAGTAATAGAATCTTCTGTACATCACCAACAATCATATATGTATAATCATTGCTACAAAAAGTTCCAAACGAATATACAGATAATATATATAAGCAGACATATTATGCTTGCCTTTTGTACGTAGGTTCTAGCATTCAAGCCTTTTTCGTATTATTTGTCTGTAAATAGTCATATTTGTTGCTGTTAATTAAGAATATATTTTCAAGGTATACCTAGCTAGTTAGTCCTTTTGTAGCTTGTTATGTTCAACTCCCTACTTAGGAAGTGTCTCTCTTCTTCTAAGGGAACTTTTATGACCTACACCAAGAACATCTGGTGTATGGACAATTCAATGTGGGGCCCAATATTAGGAAACAAGAATAGTAGCTTAACTCTGAACATCTGATGCATGAACAATTTAAATGGGCCTCAACATCACGAAACAAGAATTGGAATAGACTTGCTCTCATACAATATAAATATAAAATAGATCTTGATCGCATAACTCAAGTTCAAAAACTAGTTCATGAGAGAATCATTGTCCAAGTCATATAAAAAAGATCCATTTATTCGTAGATTATGAGTTTACTACTGCACCTCAAGTTAAATATACAATAATACCTAGATTCCAAAGTCAATTTTTTAGTGAATTTTTTAATATATATATATACAAAGAGAGAGAATGTGTCTAGGCAAAAGCTACTGGGTTCTGGTGAATCCATATCTCGTTCAGCCTCTGGTGTCCCGTCTTCATTTGTTGTTTTTCATATTTGAAGTATGGATATGGGTTTATTATGCATAACTCCCCTCACATGGCGGTTTTTTTTGGGGGAAAAATGTACCCGAGACAAGGTGTTTATTAAATTTTTTGTGTAATTTGAAAGTAATTGTGAGTAAATTAAGTGACATTCTATATGAGGTAAACATATATTTTCTCTGTTACATTGATTTATTTTGGTGGTTTCTTATATTTTTAGTGGTTTTCTTGATGGAATGTAATTTTTGCACCATTATCATTTTTGTTTTAGGAATTAAAGCATTCAGACTTCTATATATAATCTCTTCTTTCTTTATTTTCTCTGTTACTTTGATTTATTTCGATGGTTTCTTATATTTTAGTGGTTTTCTTGATGGAATGTAATTTTTGCACCATTAATATTTTAGTTTTAGGAATTAAAGCATTGAGACTTCTATAATCTATTCTTTCTTCTTTTCTTTTTTTTTGGAGTTCTACGTTCTCATGAGAATATGAACTCCTTACATGGTTTCGAATAATCCTTTCCTATAAGCTAATTAGGTTGATTTAGGCTTAAAGTTCATCCTTGACATTTTAATATATGATGGTAATCTTAAGTTATCTTGATGGAATTTCTTCAACTTTGTCATTTTATAATTAGCTTTAGAAATTTAAGCATAGGAACTTATTTCTACATACGATCAGTTTCCTAGCTCATTAAACGTACAAATACATAAATGTTTTCAATTTATGTGAACATTATTCTAAGCACATATTTTTTTATAAATAAAAATAAAATTGTTTGGTATTTGTGGTCTAAACTCTTCAATATGTCATGATATTTATGTAGTTATATAAGAGCTTCTCATCAATGGGTACTTAAGTGGAAAGTTTTATTTAAATAGTTTCCAAATACTCCATTTTGAAAGAAAATTGTCATAGTGAATTTTTACACAACATGTTATGATGATCATTAGGGTTTGTGCCAAATTTTGAACGATCACCAAGATTTGGGCACAAATCCTGACGAATCGCCAGAATATTAGTCATGAATGCTTAAAAACTGATATGATCCATCAGGAATTGACAGAGAAATCCTAACAAATCACCATAACTTGTTGCTTAGTCTTGATGAATAATAACAAATAAGAAATCCTAACGAATCACCATAAAAGACAAAGTAAATTTGCATTGAGCGTGTCTCTGTGCTTTCGTTAAAATACTCCATTTAATTTTGGGGTATGAGGACAACATATTTATCACTAAATTCCATATTAAGTTGAGTGACATTTAAAATTAGTTAAACAATTTATGAAAGTTAAAAAATTTACTGAAATGATTTGTGAAGTTGCAACTGCTAAACTCACCTTCTCTATCACATTCAAAAAAAATTATTCATCTCAAATGTATTTTTTTTACAAGATTTCGGAAAATTCTAATTCTAATATAAGAAAATCTGATTTTCGTTTTAAAGGGAAAAAAGAAAATGAACCTCATACAGGCTACAGCCCACAAAAATAACATAGTAGTATGTACTTTATGTTCTTAAGTAGATACTAAAATAAATATTATCCAACTACTGATTTTGATAAATTTATTTGAATGCAAAAAGGTAGGGGATCTTGAGCATGGATATATAATGTCCTAAACTTTGATGCCAAATTGAATATGTTTGCTTTTCAATTTGTACAATGTTAGAGAATTCATTGTTATTTGAGCCTTTCGTTATTAATAAAACATGTGAATTAACAAAAGTTAAAGAAAGAGAGGAATTTAGAAGTGGTTGGTCTAAAACTTTTGATCCCTCTGGCTCCATGTACTAAACTTTAAGTTCCACAAACTTGACTTCGATCTTGAAGGTTTGGGGCATGAGTTAGGGTCAAAATTTCAAGAACACCAATTCCGAAGTTATTTGAATATAATTCCTGAAGATATAATAATCTTAGGTCTTAGCCGGTATGATTCTTTTGCTAAGGGTCTCACACTATTGAGAGTTTTCTTAAAAACAATAAAGAATTCATCCATCTAGGCTTTCATCTTTCGTTGTGGTTGAAGTTTGATCCATACCCTTACCTTGTATGTTATTTAATTAAAAGAATATAAAAGATATAGTTAAGATAAACAAAAGAAACTACCATTTATATGAGATGATCTGGTGTTTTAAAGTTCGATTGCACAATGTACATTCAATTTCCAAAAGACTAAGTAAAATCTCCATGAACTATAACAAAGTGAATGATCAGGGAGGATAATTAAAAGGTTGTTCAACCCTTGTAAGTTGCTTCCTTTTTCCTTGTTTTTTTCTTTTTACGTGAGACTTTGTTCACACACACATACGATAATATCTCCTTTGAACTAAGTTCCAATTATCCACCTATAAGTAACTTTTTTTTCTTTCTTTTCTACACTTGATCTAGAATTTTGTCTACACATATCCAATATTACATTTGTCATTGACGTTCTACATGTCACCTTTGTCATCTTCTATCGTGGACACAAGTGGATCATTTGTCACAATATGAGTGACCTTGATCAAGGCTTGCATATAGGTTGATAATTTGTAGATTCGATACTACAAGAAAGTTGGAAGGTTTAATTTGATTGAACAAATTGCAATCAATTGATGCAAAAACGAGTGACTTAGAGCTAGACTAGTTGCATTTAATTTGCGGATCACATATAAATATATGAACAAAATAAGTATATTTCTTTTCACTGCTTCAGCCGTTCACAACATTATTTTAAAAAAAAAAAAAAAACTCTCACATCTAAAATATGAAAGAGGAGAATATAAAGATTAGGAATGAAGATATTCGGAACAAGGTGGGAGTGTCCTCTATGGTGAATAAAATGAAGGAGGCAAGATTGAAAGAGCTTGGGCAGATGAAGAGGAGATGTAAGGATGCACCAGTGAGGAGGTGAGACTCTGGCTATGGTGGATATGGGAAGAGGTTAAGGTAGGCCAAAGAAGTATTAGTATGGAGAGAGGCGAATAGATTAGAAATGGCACACATGTAGCTTATCAAAGGCATGATCCGAGAGAGGATGACTTGAAAGTTGAGGATTAGGGTAGAATATACATAGTCGAGTATTGTCTAGTTTTTGTATTATTACTATTATTCTCATATTGTCTTATTCTTTGATTTTAGTACTTCTATTTGTTTCATTTGTCTCGATTATCATTTTTTTTTTAATTGTTGATGTCAGCATAGCTTGCTTCACTATTATATTTTCTTTAGATTCTTGATTTTGATCTGTCTATCGAAAACAATCTTTCTATAGAGATAAGACTTCTCAGACTCCACTTGTGGGATACGCGTAGTATGTTGTTGTTGTAAGTACTCTTCAAACTCTCTAGTTTATTTAAATCTTGTCACTACTATAATCGGTGATATTGTATTGATAGTATAAATTTTTATTATCATTTGGGATGGATGGAGTAATGAACATTGCTATATCACTACTATTTCATGAATACTAATACCTACAATCAATCATTCAATGTTTTTTCTTTAATTTCATCTTCTTGTTTTTCTGGATATTTCTTACTTTATGCTTACTAAATTTATTGCAGATATATAGGGTGGTCACATGAATTGGATGTATCTTGAGTAAGATATATAGAAAATGATGATGCCTGCCACAAGACAAATATATATGTACCTCAATATACTAGCTATCTAGCTAGTTAAGTTTTCTTATTAAGTTATTATTATTATATATTTTATATATATATATATATACATACTGAAGTCTTAGTCTATAATAATTTAGTTAGATAATCAGTTTCTTTCAATCAAATAACTGTCTTTTGTAAATTTGTTAAGGGATTTCTTCGCTGCTGTAAATTAAATTACTTCTCAGCTATTTTTATGAATATACTTTGCATCATTTTCAGCAGGAGTCATGTATAATATATATAGTTGTAGTATTCCAGTTTTTTCTATGCACTTGGTTCTTTCTTTGTTTGTTTTCTTATATTTATAAATTCTTTTGTGTAGCTGTTGTAGTATGTATTGAGCCAGGGCGGAGCCACCTTTCGAGTTACTGGTTTACTAGAACTCAATAATAACTTTAGCTCAAACACTTATGTGTAAATAATCTATACATAATCAAACAAGTAAAAAGCAAATTGTGATTCAAAATTCATTAAACTAAGAGTTCTGACTGGGCATGTGTATTTTGTGGAGCATGACTTGTAACAAATGGCCAAGAAAGATATGCATTTCTTTTTTGGGGACTTTTCTTTTCTAAATTAATAGACTCTGGTACATTAAGTGCATTCATTATATTTTGACAAAAGTTACTGAAATTTAAAAATATAAAATGCTTGCTTCATATAAATACAAATCAGTAATAACTTCATCTACTTTGAGATCTTGTTGTAGCCAACATGGGAGGAATTGTTTACTTTAACCAAAGCTCCAAGCTCAGGTACAACCAAGCATTTTGATGACTCTTGTTTGTAGAAAAAGCCCACACATTTGCAATCTTTGTTACACCTATTTTTGCATTCACTTATTTTTATAGGCCCAACTCCTTCATTATAATCACTAGTAAAATGTTCAACTCCTTCCACCTTATAATAGTCCACATTTGATCCTACTTTACATACTGGCAACTTTGGTGGTGCACATCCCTTACTCCACCCAATCAAGCCTCGAGGGCTCGGACACGCCACACACTGGCTGTCCTCGCAAACGCCTAATGATCCACACCTCATCGGCAGCTTGCATTCACTTTTTCCATCGTTGTCCCTATCGAGAAGTCGATATTACTTCCCATGCTCCCCAATCAACATTTGGTTCATAAGTGTACATTCTTAAATTACCATCCATATCAACTCTAAACATAGTGTATGTACTATTGTATTTAGGCCTAGTAAATATAGATGTACCAGAGCTAGGAGAATTGGTCATGTTGATCATAAATCCTAGCTCAAAAGCATAATTTTCACCATACTCTGGCTCAGAATAGAAATCAAAATTGGCTAAAGAGCCTTTCCCATTACCAAAATCATCTGATTTGAAATATGGTAAAGCTTTTGTGAATTTACACTTGTATAATACATAGCCCAATGTCTCCCTTCTAGGACAAAACTATAAGGCCCATCAACAGGTTCTTTACTGGACTTTCTACTAACAAGTTTAGATGGGCCTTTACCCCTTAAACTTTGGCCCATCAAAAGTGTATCCGTTGGGTGATCAAAACTTTGCCAAACAAATCTATCATTTTTGTCATGTAAAACCAAGTTCCCATTAGGCAAAAGTTTTAGCCCAGTTACACCTTTGTTTGCAGTATTTGTATGCCAAGCTACCGTGCCATCGACATCAGTTAGTACCAAATTCCCATCAATACCAAACGTTAGAGTGGCGTTTTCGCGGACAGGCTTGCCACGATTAGCCTCCCAGACCCATCGCATTATGGACTCAGATCTACGATGACCCATTCGTAGCCCCAGTATGAAGGTGTTTGGAGTAGAATTAAAGAAACAAAGGGTGAAAGGGAAGTTGACAATGTCCAATACACGATAATCTACTAAGTATTCAACGGAGTATTCGCCGAATGAGCCTTCATTTATGTACTTGAAGGTTTTGGAAGGAGGAACATTAGCTAATGTTACTATGAATAATGAACAAACTGTTATTACAAGCAAAGAAGAATATGAAGACATTGTTTTTGGTTTTGTGAATGAACAATTTTTGAGTTACTATATTTATACGAATAAAAAATTGTTTAATGCTATATCTTATATATCCATGTATTTGACAAAGCATTTGTTGACTTTGAATAATTCTATCATTGATCAAACTTACACAATATACTTTTGAATCCACTAATTAATTAATTTCTTTACACGAATAATTAATGGTTTTAGACCTTTTAATTCTGGTCAATGAAACCATGAACAAGTTATATGTAATTTTTTATTTTAAAAATAAATCCTTATTGTAAGAACATGTACGGCTAAAGTTGGATCTATCTAGAAGCATCCACGCATGGTTGACATTTAAATTATACTATATACTATGTGCTTACGTCTTTACTGTGTAACTTATATAGTCCTGGTACTTATTAATTAGTTGGATGACATTAATATTCAATTTAATGGAGTTCATCGTACGTTTTCATAAGAAAGTATGTGTAATCCTGTTGAGCTTTTAATTGCTCTACAATATAAACATTCAGCTTTTCTCAATCCTTTAATAGTGATATATGTAGCGGCAAAGTTCATACAGTTTGATTTATTTTCAAAGCAAAATCTATATTTAAAAAATTTATGTGAAATTTATATGAAAAAAATACTATGAATTGCGGTAATATAATGAAAGGACACATTTAAAAATGTTAATCAAAAGAAATGTACGGAGGGACTATTTTTTGTACAGATGAAATAATCAAAACATAACGAACCCTACAATTATTTGTAAGTACATATAAAGTTTGGCCTGTAATTCTGTGTGGTACACTTTCAGTGCCATCAAATATTAGCTGTGAAAGTTTTTCAGTGAAATTTTGTGTGTGTCATTTGGTTGGTCAAAGGATGCTGTTGCATGTACGTAGATCAGACAACTTTGATGAGATCGAGTGGTCCTTTAGGGCGATACACATCTTGTTCGAACATGTAATTTGAATTTATTAAATTATATTTATGTTTTCATAAATATAAAAAGTTCATACTATATTACTATGTGAAAACTATCAATTGTTTATAAGCTGCTAAACTGTCTGCACATATTTATACAAACATGGAGACATTGAACATGTAGGTATAAATTATTAGTACATATTAGTAAGGACCACACGAGAAATGGGAGTCATAATGTATGAGTTTTGACACCTTTTTTTTTTGGATAAATTAATTATATCTACCACGTACGTATTGTTAAAGGTTCATGACAATCATATTGTTTAAAGCAATGTTCTTCTATCGCACTTTGGAAGAAAATATAGTTTTTAATGGCTGGAGTCTAGAGTGACCTTAATCGGTTTGCACTATCATATACAAAAACTATACGCAGCGTGATCTGTCGAAGCCAAATTTATTTTGAGTCACGTAACGTGATGTCCAATAAAACACAAGTTTAAAAAAAAAAAAAAAAAATTCAAACTCTGTCTAAACATGTTTGACCGTGAAGTACAAAATTCAACTTATTTCTAAAAATTTGAAAAATGATTAAAAAAAGTGTTTGATAAAAAAAAATTCAATTGAAAAATAACTTCCTGTTTTCTCAAATTTCACAAGAAAACATGGTCAAACGTTCACTTAAGAACAGGGAAATTTAAATAACATTAAGTTATCAAGATCTCTTCTTCTGTTTTTTTTAATTTTTTTAAATATGTAAAATTTCAGTAAAATAAATCGAGGTGTGCCTATTGGGGTCTTTTCAGGGGAATGGTGTGGGGAGAAGACAATTTCAATAAGATAAATCAACAGGGCCTATTTGTGCCCTTTAACACTCTGTTGGGGTTACTAATTTTTTTTTGAAAACCCTACAAATAAATTCTCAAAAATAGTGTGTTTCCTATGACGAAATAAAATAAGTATAAAGAACGGAAATTCAATAATTTGGACAGTAATTACATTCTATTTTGAAAGTTTTTTTTTTTTATAATAATGTCAAAATTTTCAAAATTCATGGACACATTACTCCTTCACCCGATGCATACCAAACGATATATAAGTAACGTATTGGATTTATACTGATTTAGGTTTTAAATAATTTGAATTTTTGTATCAACAATAACATTACAAAGTTGCAATGTATCTGAAGGAGATGGAGTGATGTTAAGAGAGAGAAGGAAAAGGAGGATTTTTGTAATTAGTTATGGTAGAATTTTTAGAAATTATGTTATTTTAAATCGTTTAATCACTTAATTTTTCAAAAAAATAATTATAAAATCTTTTTTGAAAATCTTTCTTTTTAACATTTTTTTCCTTCTGAATTGTATTCCATGATACTTGAGTTTGTAATAATTTAGAAACACAATCAGTACTTGCATGGTTGTAAATGAAAGCGACGAGTCATAGAGGAGCTAAAGACAATACCAGAAACTCTTGCACAAATAAAGAATATGAGCAAATACAAAGCTATTTTTTTTTTTGGTAATAAATACAAAGTTATTTATTACTACGATCAAAGAAAAACGACCAAACATCCAAATAAAATTATGGATACTTGGTTGGAAAGAATAAGGAATAAATAATTTTAATATTAAATTTTAGAATACATTTATTTATATTTGATTGAAATAAGATCATAAAATAACTTATTCTAAAATTAGTTGTTTTAAAATTGCACTATTATTTTTTTTTACATTAAAAATAAAATAGTAACTCTTGAAATAACTTAATCACCAACCAAACGAGCCTCACAATTACATACTAGTACTACCTAATTCATGGCTAGTTGGGGCTTAGGCAGCTAAATTCATTTGTGAGGTTGTTGTTTGCATCCTAAACTCTAAAACTAATATTATAGACTTTTCTTTACTTTTTAATATATATAGAAAAATAATGATACTTTTTAATCTAACTTCAAATTATTTTAATTTTTAATAAAACAGTTTATAGTCACACAAATATAAATATATTTCTTTTATTCTTAAGTTAATTTCATAATATTCCGTTAAACATTTCTACCGCATAAAAGTAGTAATATTTTCTTATATACATAGCTGTATCAAAACTACTATATTAAGTAAGTACATCTCATATCCTCGAGCTCCTTTGAATTTTTCCCCTTCTTTCGAAAAAAAATAAATCATTTTAAATAAAGTTTTGTCATATAGGTGTTTGGTTTTTGGAAATTTTCTTGAATGTGAATTTAAGTTTTAAAAAGTGTTCTTGACATTTGTCAGGCAGTTTTTTTTTTCCACTCGATTATTTTTAAAATTTTGTTTCAATTGTTAAATGCATATTTAAATATAACTTCAACTTTGAAGTTTTTTTGTTTCAACTTTTTGTTAAATACTATTTTTGTTCAAATATCATACTTTTATTGTTCAAACATAGATAAAACTTCAATATGCTATCATATCTTCAACCAAATATAACATAAGTTTTATTTTAGATTTAATTCTAAATTTTCTATTAAATTTCACGAAGATAAAGAAGTCACAAAATTATTATAGTAGATTATAATAAACTTAGCTTCATATGTTCTATTAATAATAGGTAGAGCTGTCAATATGGATTAGCCCACCCCATCCGGGCTAACCCATACAAACTTTGACATTTTACGGGTCAGGCCGGGCTAGCCTATTTTTGGTGGGCCGGAAAATGGTCGGCCCAACCCACAAGTACATGGGCTATAGGCTTGTCGGGCCAGCCCACTTTTAAAAAAATTATATATACTTTAATTATTAATTTAAATTATTACTTATAATTTAAAAATATTATCATAAATATCGACAAAACAATATTACATTATGCTAATGTTACTACTTGTTAATCAAATTCACAAATAAAATTGTCTTTATAAAATATTTATTAAGTTAAGTTACCATTTTCAAAAAACAAAAATAAATTATTAAGATTTTTTCAAGTAAAAGTATAAATATCTAAATAGAAATATTAACCTAATTGTTTTGAGTTTGGACTCTCTTTAATTTTAAATTTTGATATTATATTATATTTTTAATTAAATTCTATTGGCCCATGGGTCGGCCCTACCGATATTTCTCAAGCCCCTCAAATCAACAGGCTTATTCAGGCCGGGCTAAAAAGTCTTTTTTCTTAAATGGGCTCAAAAAAACTTAGCCTAACCTTACTAAATCCCGGGTTAGACCAGGCCGGCCCAACGGGCCTAGCCAATATTGACGGCACTAATAATAGGCCGGTCTCTAGGCTCTAGATTTAACCAATTCCTATTGATGTTATATAGAGAAAAGTGAGGTACTATGAAATTCATATTACTCCCTCAGTTTCTATTTAAGGAAGTTTACTATTTTATTTTTATTTAATTTTTTAAGTCAATTATTTAATTAATAAATATGAATTAATTTACTTTAATTAATTAATTTGATCTATGAATATGATTTATTAATTTAATTTTTTTAAATATATATTTTTAAAGCTACTGATAAATATTATGAATCAATTATTTATAATAAAAATGACATTTTGTATCGGAAATGAAAGTAATGATAATAAATGCATGGTTCCTTTCATTATATTTTTCTCGGATCTCAGACAGCTATTATATTTCTGAAATTATGCATATAATAGAGTATTATTATTATTATTGGTAGAGTTACTTTAAATGTTTAGTTAATTAATAAAATAAGTGTCTGAAACCTTATCTTTTAACCTATAAAATAATTAACTTTAAAGAAATTGAATAGCATGTGCTACTACTCTTTAATTTATATTTAGTTTGGATTATTATATCCCATATTTTTCTTCCTTTTCTTTTTTGATAATAGTAGGGCCGTAGGGGCAAATTTTGACCTCAGTATTAATTACCATGAAATAGCAGTAATAAATAAATATAGAACCTTCGAAAATTTTCGATAAAAAAAATTGTTTCTAACGTTTTGAGTCCAATTTCAGAAATATAGTATAGTAATTAATGAAGTGAGTTAACATAAATATTAACTAATTTATTTTGGCTGTATCTAGATCTTTCTTAACTAAATTGTTTAATATATATATTGATGAAATGATAATATTTCATAAAATTAATTTATTTTTTTTAAACGCCAAGTTAATATATGCTAATAATGAAGAAGAAAAACTAGAAAATGTTGGGTCATCAATCTTTTCGTAGGCTTTTGGAATATTTTGGGGCCCTTTGCCTTTATGTAAATGGCCTGACAATAAAAGCTCAATAATTTACTGTACTGCTATTACTACAATTTATTTAATTTTTTGGGACAGATAAGATATTTATTTATATGCAGGAATTAGTTGAAGTTTGCACCAACTAAGATTCCAAACGGCTAAATAAAGTTAAAACGACATCCAATGAATCATATATTAGTTGAATGAATATATAGATTTATTCATTATTATTTTAAGTCAACTACGTCTATACTGACATGAAGATGCTCTCTGTTTCTAATTTTAACTTTTTTTTAGTCAAGGAAATTGTTTAGAATGGGGGAGATTAAAGGCATAATATATAATTGTGTCTTTTAACTTAATTTCGAATCACATTTATGTTCTTTAATTTTGGATGTGCACAAGTAGACACTTAAAATTTATATAAAGTTGAACGAATAAACACACGTATCCTACATGTCATTTTTTGTCCTACGTGATGTCCTACGTGTATTGTGCCATGTAGAGCTCATGTGTTTATTTTTTTTAAAGTTGGATAGTTAAAATGTCTGTTTGTGCATTATAAAAGTTGGAGATCAAAGTTAAAATTTGAAGCCAAGTTTAAGGTCTAATATATGTATTATGCCGAGATTAAATAGTCTTTCGTATCTTATATTGCTTTTATTTTTAGTTTATTAAAAAAATATTATTTATTTTTTTTATAATTTTTTATTTTTAACTTTCCACCAGATATATTAGCTTAAGACCAGTTAGACCATAAGATCAAAAAAATATGTTGATACATTCATGATTCAACATATCTTTAATATAAAATCATAGAATTTATTTATTTATTTATTTATTTTGTGTAAAATTAAAATTAAACAACTAAATTATAAGTAATGATATTTTATTCCTTTGGAGTTTTGAGACAAAATAAAGAGCACAAGATCTAACAAGAATCCACATGATTGACTGTAATTCTTGTTTCTTTCTTTGATGAGAAAGTTGAAGACTCTGATTTAATTGTCTGCTTGGATAACTTTTTCGAAAAGTTTTTGACATAATGATTTTTGAATAAGTATTTATATGATTGTTGTTTTAAGTAATTTTGTTATCAGCAGTACTTTTAGCATTATTGGAGTGAAATTGCTTTTAAAGTACTACTAGTTTTCGAATTATAAATATTTTTTTAGTCCACTTATAAATTTCAATTACCCTTTTAACGATTAATATTTATTTTTGTTACATTTATTATAACAGACTCTAAAAGAGAAATAAAAATCAGATATTGTCTAAAAGTGTTTTTGAATAAACAGAATATTATTGTCTATCAAAAATATGCTTCGCCTGAATTTATCTTATTTTTGAGGAAACATAGGAAAAGCCGATCATATATAACACTTTTGTCGTTAAATGTCTTAATCTTAAGGAAGAAGTTCCTAATGTTATGCTGTAATGTTATACCTTTTCTTGAGCTACTACGTATAAGAGAATAATATATTTTCTATCATGTTTTTTTTTTCGTTCTTATCACAGGATTTAATTATTATATAATAATTGAATTGAATATTTGAGAAAAATTGAAATATAGTTAAATCTTTAATTTTCAAAGTTATGTCGTCGTCCTATAATAGTTTCACTTGGTAAAAAATTATTCACGTGAAATTGTTATATCAAATTAATTGATGCATCATATATGTATGTATTTACATAATATAATATTATATTTAGAAGATTTTCGACTTGAGTTAATTAATTTTTTATCAACAAATGAAAAATCTAGATAATTAACAACTGCGCTTTTCATATGTGTTTGAATATAATATAACATCGTTAGACTTTATCACAAAGATTTTAAATAAGTATTTATCTTTCCACTTTTAAGTTAGCATTTTCGTTAAAACAATTACGATTAGTTTGAATAAATGTAATAAATGACGGTTATTTAAATTTGTAATTACTAATTAGGGAATTAATGTAATACCATTATCACTTGTTATCGAAGAAAAAAGAGTTATAGGGTACATATAATTCTATATTTTTTTATGAGTGTGGTATATTAAAAGTACATATTTCTTATTCTTCTTAACAATTTATTCTTATCATAATAATTATTTTTACAATTAATTGAAGTACTAATACAGGCCAATTTATATTTTGCGAAGCCTAATTAGTCAATAGATTGAACAATTTAGTTATACTTTAGCTAAAATAACATACTCTAGATGACAACTTAAAATTAAAGAAAAACAAACAATATTTGAGAATATGATTATCAATGCAAAATAATCACGAATGAAAAAATTGTGATATATATATTAAAGAGATTACTTCACACAATAGGTGTGTGTTTGACGTTTATTGTCCTTCAAGAAAATAGAGAATCAGAAGAAAAAATAACTTTTTCTTTTTAATTAGTAGCACTTAAAAAAAGAACAATAGAGTATATTTCTTATATTTAATATAATGGCGCGGTGCCGTGACCTACCATACACGGCGGAATAAATAAACGCTCATGGGAACCCCCAAATGTTTTCCCACTATTTAAATAAACAATACATAAATTTATATAATTACGCTTTATAACTATTAATCTATATATTTCAATATATATATGTATCAAAATTTATATTTGTATATTTCGATTTACAAACTAAAATATTAGTAATTATATATAAATAAAAATAATTCATATATACAACACATATGAATACTAAATTGGTCTATTTGAATATTTCTCTGCAATTAATTTTTTAACAACACATATGTATATTGAATGTGTTTATTTTTATATTCAATATAAATATACTGAATGAGTCTATATATATATTTTGATATATAAATAGATGACAAAAAGCATGAAATCTTTGCTGCCAATAACAAATAAAAGAAGGGAAAATTGTATATAATGACAAACTAATAAATCGACCAATCCATTCTAACTAGAAAAATAGACAATTTGGCATTCCCGTTTTCTTTTTTTGAATATCCTCCTTCCTTGGATTAGTACTGGGACGCATATATCAAAAATTCAGTGTGAAATTTGAATGAGATATATCTTTCTTTTTTCAAATTCAAAATGTTCATAATTGAGGTTACACAAAATCGGAGCCAGAAAAGGAAAAAGTGGAAATAAATGTTATATCCACACTTTGATTTAATTGTGCCCCGTAGCAAATTATTTGCCAGTCACCTCTCTCCCTCAAACTCTCGCTTGCCACTCTCCTCTCTCGCTCGCTTTCTCTCACTTTTATACAAACGCAAGTGTATAAAATCTGTTTCTATTTGTATAAAGCGAGAAAAAATTGTATCTATACATAGATCTTCGTTTTCGTCTCTGTCCTCTCCCAAATCTTGCTCGCCTCTATCGCTTATACAAACAGAAACAAATTGTATAAATTGTGTTTCTGTTTGTATAAAATAAGAGAAAATTGTATATACACTTGCAAATACATATATCTTCGTCCGATACACTTGTAATTATACAATAAAAATACTGCACTGCCCAGTTTCTTTTGCCTTCTCTCTTTCTCGTTTTATACAAATTCAAATTGTATATAATTTCTCTTTTTTTCGTTTTATACAATTCGATTTAATTGCATATTCCCTGCCCAAGTCTTTTTTGCCTTTCTCTCTTTGTCATTTTATACAAATTCAGATTGTATATAATCGTCATATACACTTATAATTATACAATACAAATATTTACCTGCTCAAGTCTCTTTTGCCTTTCTCTCTTTCTCGTTTTATACAAATTTAAATTGTATATAATTTCTTTCTTTCTCGTTTTATACAATGCGCTTCAATTGTATATGTATAGAGAATTATATATATATATATATATATATATTTGCTATAAAGCGCAATTATATAAATTTTATTATAACATATAAATATAATTTTCATATTTGCCGACCATAAAAGAAACTATAACTACTATATAGTTTAGTTTGAATAGGATTTTCACTAAAACAAATACAAAGTGAAGTATCACCTTCACTTAAGGAGGGTAAAATGCAATTTGATTAGTTATAAAGGGCAAGACAGTCTTTGTACTGTTGTTCAACCTGTAATGATACCACCCACCCAGGAAGCATGGCTTGCAGAGTTGGCAATGTCGTTTCTCTTTGGACGAATTCACCATTTTCACTCTGAAAACTATAGACCCATCGTTTTCTCTCTCTACATATACAAATTTTCTCTCTCTACATATACAAATTTTCTCTCTCTATACATCACTCTCTCTGTCTAACCCAGTAGTTAAGCTGCTCCACTCCTTCAACTACCCCTCTTTACTTTCTCTCTCATCATTTCATCATTTATTTCTCATATATTTATTAATTCTCTCACATTCAATTATAGAATACTTGTAGGCAAAGTAGAAAGAGAGAGAGAGGTGAAACGGAACGATGCCGTTGGTGAGAACTGCGGTGAGGAATGTGTACGGATTGGGAACGCCGGAATTGTACCGAGACGCCGAGAAGGAGGATCCAAAGGCGGTGCTTGACGGAGTTGCAGTCGCTGGACTCGTCGGGATCTTGCGTCAGCTCGGCGATCTCGCTGAGTACGTTTTTCAATCTTTCACATTTTTTTTAAACACATTTTTTTCATTTTCTGCTCTTTGCCAGCTTTAAAGTTCAATCTTAGTGAAACGTTTTCCGAAAAAAGTTTTATCTTTGATTTTTTTTTGTTGAGTTCTATTTTGTTATATTGTGGTGAAGTTGAAGTAATTTTTCTGAAAAAAATCGAACTTTTTTTGAACTAACTAAACGGATGTATTGCTGAAAATTCAAATTAGTCAAAGCTGAAATTGGCTAAATTTCGAATTAAGTTTATAGCTTAGTAAAGTTGTACTTTTTTTTTCGATGAGAAGGAATTATCTGATTTTACTCCTTGTTATCAGCATCTTTCTTTCTTGTTGTTTTCATTCTTTCATAATTATTTTCCTAGTTTGGTGCATGCAATATAAGTTGTTCCTCAGCTCCACTTTTCATGACACAAGTATGTTAGTTTGACTGGTAGATTATATATAAGTAGTGAAATAAAATGTTAATGTGGTTTAAATTTTCCTTGGCATCAATGCAAACTTGACTAATGATAGGGCACAATGAAAGAAAAAGATTCATATATGTCATGCTACTAGTTGAGAATAGGTTTTAGACTTGTTAGAGAACTTATAGTATTATAGTTTTATTATTTATTATATGTATTTGAAATCATTTTTCATTTTATTATTTAGTATGATGATGATATGAACTGAGCTTAAATGAAGAAGTCGGGATTCATATAGTTCACCTCTTAACTTGTTTGAGAATGAGGTGTAGTACTTGTTGTTTGATTTGGATTTTTGAAACTATACTAGTGATGTTAAACACTTCTGGTTATTTCAATTGGAAAAATGTCATTTGAATTAGGAGAAAAAAGATGTCTTATAAATAAGAAAAAAAGAAGAAGAAGGTAACTCCTATTTGTGTTCAATTTGGTTACTTCGGATCTACCTAAGTCAAGTTGACTGAATTTTGTGGGAAATGAGAAAAGGATAAACTTTTCATTTGAAGATAGCAAATAGATTTACCAAAGAAATTTGTGGTAAAGGGTTTTGTCATATTGACTCTAGAGAATTGTGAAGTGAAAAAGTATTTAGACGAATGGGGTATCCGTATAGTGCGTTCAACTTACTCTATGGCCATTAAACTGAGAGTAAACTTACACATATCTCGTTCCACCAAATGAAGACCAAAATTACTATAGAGCAATAGATAATAGTATGTACCCCCAATCTTTTTAGGACCTTGTGTTGATCTTAAAGGATAAGGCAAAATGTTAAACACTTTTGAGACTTCGCCTGTTTAGCCAAGCTTCCAAAACCTGCTTATTGTGATTAGTGTTTTTATGTTGTCAAAAGTAGCTTTTGAAAAAGTGATTTTGAAGATTAGCAGTTTGTGTTAGGCTAATCAATTTGGTAAGCACTTTTGCCAATATTAGAGCAGTAATTTGTGCTTGGCCAAGGCTGCAGGTGTGTTTCTGGGAAAAAGCTACTTCTTTCCAGCTTCTGCTACTATTCGAAGCTTTTATTTTTACCATACAAACACCCCTATTCTATAATATAAACACTTTCGGCTTCTCAGAAGCTTGGTCAAACATATTATTATTGGCTGTTTGAAATACCCCCTGCAACTTATATATCAATATCAACCTCAGCTCCAAATAACAGATGTCTAATTCAGAGCACTTAAGTTATCTGCAGTAAAAGATATATTAGAACTAAAACTCAGAAAACTACCCAAAAGCAACAAAAGAATTCTGCCCTACAAAAATCAAATGCATAGTTAAGCACAGCCCATTACTTCTTCCTCCAAAAGGCAAGGAGCCATTAACCTCTGATAAGAAGGTAAGTTCACCACATTGAACTCCTCTTCTTTTTCTTATACATGGTATAGAAACTCTGTTTCTATACCAGCTTGCATGCACCTCAACGATTTCACAGATACTTGCATCTTTACACCAATACAGGATCATGTATCAGGTAACTTTACCTGTCAAGGCTTAGGCAGATGGGAAGAAATCACCTTAATCTTTTGCCTCTGCTAGAATTCAAACCTTGGTATCTCATGGTCTTCATTAAAACTTCATTGACCGGTAAGCTATATCCTTGGGGGGCGGGGGGGCTCACATTAAACTACATTTTAACAATGTTGGCCCAGCATTTACCATTTGTTAGATGCATTATAACTACAATGTATAATCTGTATGAGCTATATCAATTCAGGACTTCCTGCTGAGTTTTTGAATGCTTAGAACATAGTAACTAAGAGAAGTTTTGTACTTGTAGATTTGCAGCGGAAGTGTTTCATGGCTTACAAGAGCAAGTCATGGTTACATCCTCGAGAAGCAATAAGTTGGTTGCTCGGGTGCAAAAAGTTGAAGCTGCACTTCCTCCACTTGAGAAATCAGTATTGGCGCAACAGAGTCATTTACACTTTGCTTATACAGCTGGTATGACTTTTTAATCTCAATTACTGGATTCCTTGTACCGATGATAGAAGATAGTGGGAACGGGGGGGATTTGGTTTTATTTATCTCGCTCAGATATATCTGTCTATGATACAAATGATGTTCCAAATAGTTCCACAAATGAAGTTTTGGTTGTAGGAAATACTTCACTTTCGGTGTATTTGGAATATCTATTTCCACAGATTAAATGGCTTCTTTTCCTGTTAGAGTTTATTTTTTATGGAAGCAGTTGGTATGCAGGATCCAATTGGCATGCCCGTATCCGTAGTGAACAAAATCATTTTATATACAATGACTTGCCAAGATTTATCATGGATTCGTACGAAGAGTGTCATGCTCCGCCACGCTTGCATTTGCTTGACAAGTATGTGAACTCACCTTTATAGCTATATTTGTATATCCTGATTGCGCTGTTACACTCATAAAATTTTTACTTGTCTCTTCAGATTTGACCCTGGAGGTCCTGGATCTTGCTTGAAACGGTATTCAGATCCGACTTTCTTTAAGAGAGCATCTGTTGGGTCAGACGAAGAATATATTGCCAAAGTCCTAAAAGAAAAGAAGGGTCGGAAGATTAAGGTATCTCACAAATTATTCTGAAATTACCTGCCACAGCTTAACTAGTGTAGATTGACTTGGGATTTTTATGAGCAGTATCCTCGTATCTATTCACAAGACAAAGGATATTATAAAGTTGAAGAACTACATCTTAAATAGTAAAATACAAGTATCACACACATCAACGAAAACATCTCCAAAATGTGTCCTGCATATAGGTAGAGCCAGAAGTATGCTGTATGTGATAGGTTAGAACCATATAATTAGCAAGGATAGCTAGAAATTGGATTCATTGGGAGAAGATCATTTATGTCAAATATATAGATTTAGGAGTATAAATTTGTATTAGTTTATACACATAGACAAAGAAACCAAAAATGAGATACAATTATTGAAAACTGAATGAAATGAAAATGAAATTAGCTTTGGTTGTAAACTATCACACAATTTAGCAGATAAAAATAAAGACCAGCATGTTAATTAATAACATAATGGAACTGTCTTTTCAACAAAGAAAAATTGCGACCAGATCTTTTATTGTTAAAGTTCTTTTCAAGCAAACAACTCAATAAAACTAAACACCGATTCCTCACTGGTTGATACATTTAATAGAGCAAAGAAGCATATCAACAATATATTTTTGCACAAATTTATGAAATATATTCAAGTGGTAGTTCATATTATATTCTCTTTTGGACATAGCATTTTCATCTAAATAAACTAAATTTAACTAATATATAACTTACACTGTCAATTGGAACAAAGAAATAGGGCAGTTCGGTGGACTAAGCTCCCTCTATGCGTAGGGCCTAGGTAAGGGAAGGACCGCGACATTGTCCTTTGTTTCATCTTTTCGCATTGTCTGTTTAGCTTTTGGGTTTGGAGAACTTTCTTTGTGTGGAAAGCTATATCTCATGTATTAATTACTGTCCTCAAACGGGAGGGAGGGCATAAATAGAAACCAAGCAGAGTCCAAAACTAAATAGTTGTATTAGTTTATACCAAATATTAGGAATCCACTGCCAATATATCAATACAGGGTTGTCCTTTTTTCCTTTATTTTTCTTGTTTTGGGGTTGCTCATTGGGGAATTGTTAAAGGTGTTTGGCTTTAAAAAGAATGTTGAGGGGAAGGCGGGGAAGGAGACACAACCCCATGAGCATACCAGTGCTTGACATTGATGACATCTAACTTTGCACAGTGAATATCAAGGATTTACTAGAAGCACAAGTTAGTACTGTCTGTTTATAATTGCATTAATCTTATAGTCTTTTTCCATAACCATTCTCCTAACAGAGAACGGGAATGAAAGGTGATAACTACATGTGCATATTGAGCAAAAGATGGATGGGCTTCTTATGAGTCATCTTTCCATTAGTAAAAATTGAAAAGGATCAGAGCTTATTTGCACTGAGATTTTGTTCTATTCCCTGGTATAGACAATGGTCTTTTGTTTAACGGAGTGTTACTTCGGCCCTGAAATATTAGAATTTACTTTCTGTAGTGCTGCTTATAATAAGCTCAAAAAAGGAGTTAGCTCCATTGGTGTTTCCCAACAAGTGCATATGAATGTTAACCAAAAATTCGAGCTATTGCAAGCTTGTTTCTATTTGGTGGTAATTTCAAGAAATTTTCTAACGCAAATGTGTCAACATTGAACAGAAGAAAGGATCATGGAGGAGGAATGGAGAAGTCTCTCGTAGTGCGTCTATGCCCAATTATGGTAGTAGGTATGTATTTCTTGTCTTCTCTTGTGGACAGAAAAGATGGAGAAAAAGTGGTGACTTTAGAGAATTGATGTATGATAGGGAGGGAAGGAGGGGGAAGTATATTTGTAGCTTTTACTGATCGGAATTTTCTGAAATATAACTTTGTGATTTTTGCAGAATGCAATTTGCTTATAGAAATCTCGATAGGCGTCCTTCCTGGGTTCGGAGTTTCTCCACATATGATACAACCCTCAAATCTGACATAGATTCGAGACATGGGTCGGGTCTGACGGACTATGTTTCACAGCCAAGTTTCTCTATTCGACCTGAAGATGGAAAATCTGAGACTGTCTCATCTACAATAAAAATGCAGCACAATCAGTCCTTTGATTATTCTTTTCTCGAAGAAAAGAGTGATCACACTTTCAATGATATTGACAATGATTTTTCACAAGAGCTAACTGACCTTGTTTCAACGTCTGTTTCTTGGAACTTGAAGCTACCTGACACGCAAGAGTCTAAAGGATCCTTTGATTCAACTTCACAGCTTCATCTTAACAATACGTTTAATCATGCTTTTCCTGAGGAAAGATGTGAAGTTGTTTATGACGACATTGGTAATATTGTATCCGAAGAGCAAGCTGATCATTGCACATCTTCTGTTACTTGGAATGATAAAACAGGACATCAGAAACAAGAGTCTAGAGAATCCTTCTCTTCTCCCTCCCAGATTCATGATGATTTGCCTGATTGTGCTTACCCTGTTCAAAAAGGCGATGATGAGTACAGTGATATGGGAAATAGCTTAACAGAGGACCAAATTGGCCGCAAGTTATTGCCTGTTGCTTTGAGTGATAAGATGAGAACTGCTGAAGTAGAGTCTAAGGAAATCTTTTACTCTCCGTTACAGATGAATCCAAGTGCTTCCATAGAGGATGATTCTCCCAATGAAAAGCTTTGGGTCATATCTGATGAAGAGAGTAACAATTTTCCACAAGGGCAAGTGGTTCTTAGTTCACCTTTCTCAAGTAGCAGTGTTAAGAATGAACAGTTGGACCTGAGTATTCAGAAGTATGATTTTGATGAGAGTCTGGAGACACTTCAAGAAAATCTAGTCCTAGATACACAGGTATTAGATTTAGCAACTTCTGAAAATATTCAACAGCAAAGTTCTGAGCCTGAGGCTGAAATTATACAAAGGTCAATTTCTTATGAAAGCCAGTTTGATGACATTGAAAGTGAAACTGACAGTTTTATGGATGCACTTAACACCATTGAGTCAGAGTCTGAAACTGATTTGGATTGCCAAAGAAAACGAGCAATGGAGCTGGAGTCTAGTTTGAAGACTGAATCATCCTTGAATGGAACCCATGTAAATAGTGCAGAACTTTCTGATCGGAATTTGTCTACTCTTATACCCGAGGCTGCAGCCAGAAATTCCTCTGAGAACCGTGGTTTTGGTGGTAAGACCAACTTGGTATCTGCTGATTCTGATCCTGGAGATTTCTCCTTCTCTAACAAAGTAAAATGTAAGGAAATTCCAGAGAATATCTCTTCAGGGTTTGATGAGATTTTATCGTCTCCGCAGATTGCTGGAATTACTTCAAAACCAGACAGTTCTATAGATGTCCCTTCAAGTAAAAGATCCAATATTCTGGAAGCATCACAAGAGGAACCACTTGTTAGCAATCATATCACCTCTGGCCCTAGGAATCCTTCTTCAGCATTGCCAGTGGTCAACAAGATCCATTGTGGTCCTTCCGACTCTGAAAAACCTCCACCCCAACTTCTTAGCACTCCTAAAGTCAAATTCTGGACAAATGGTGGCTTGCTCGGGCTTGAGCCCTCGAAGCCACCAGATGGTGTAATAAATAGTGTTGGTCAAGTTTATGAATCTAATCAAAATGAGGAAGTCATTGCTTCAAGGCAAGATCCTGTTCCCAGCAGTGAAAAGTATGCAGGGAAACAAGATGATGTACAGAATACGTCAAGAGAGAAAGCTGATTGCCAAAATTCTGATCAAGGAGTTGCCTTTTCTATTAAGAACATATCATCAAGATTTTCAGCCAAAGATTTAGAAGTCAAACTTGACAAGTCAAGTAATTTATACCAGCAAAACTGCACTGGTAAGCCCCTTCACAGTTCTTCAAATGGATATGGTATGACATCTAGGACAATGGGTACAGTGAGTCCAGAATCCCCTATTTTAGCTGGTCAAGAGAACGGAAAGAATTCATCACGTATTCTTGAACTAGGTAATAGATTGCTTACAAATGGGTTCCATGGGAAACTCTCACTTGGTTGGAATGATAAGGCGGATTCAGCTAGTTCTTTCAACACTGGAAGCAATGAGCCTATAAATGACTACCAACAATGTGTGGGTAGAACAATCAAAGACTTCCAAGGAAGTGTGTCCCCCTTCACATCACCTCCTTCATCACCCCCACTTGGACATATGAAAATCTCATTCCAGCCAATAGACAGCATTGAGACTACGAAACTGAAGCTCAGATTTCCTGAAAGCAGTAATGGTATGTTTCCTTCATTTCAGCTAGTACCAGAGCCTTCTATTCCTCTGCAAGAAGTTGGTTCAGACTCCGATGATGACACATTTTCCAGATCATCTCCTGATTTATCAGATGATTATCTTAGCCATCAGTCTGAGTCAAACTCAGAACAGTGGGAATCTGGTAACTCCCCTAATTTAAAGGACCAAGAAGTATACAATGCTTTGCATAGAATATCATTAACTGAGTCAACTTCAACATCTTTCGAGAATGGCCGAACAGCTCATCAGGATTTGCACACCTGCAGTAGACACCATATTCCTTTTGCAGAATCCTCTCTGGAGGATTCTCAGTCTGATAACTTATTTGATCTTCCGGTTCTGGATACCCAGCATTCCTCATTCAAGCATGGAGTAGGTAATACTACGTCTGCAAGAGATTTTCTAGAGCCATTGAAGGAATCTACACCACCTCCTCCACCTCTTCCTTCAATGCAGTGGCAGAATATGCAGTCACATTTAGATGACGAACAAGATGATCTACATCTTTTCTCTGAAAACCATCATGTGTTTGATCACAAGGAGCCTGGATCTACCATTTCCCATCAACCTAAGCCTCCTCCATTCAAGCAAAACCAAGTTATTAAAGCTGCATTTACATTGAAAAGCAAGGTATTCTTCCTAACCCACTACAAAATATCAAAAGGAACAGAAATTTTGTTTTGAAGGTTCTCTTTCTGCTTTCATATCCCACTTGGTTAAGTAGGAAGTGACAATAAGACATTTACACATGCAGCAGCCACAGTCAATAGACACAACTGGGCAGCAATTTGCTGATCATGCTGGAAATGGCAGAGGAATCAATGAAAAGGAAGACTTCCTACACCAGATTAGAGCAAAAGTGAGTGGTCATTATTGTCCTATTGGTGATTGAATATTTGTCTGCAGTCTGGTTTTGATATTGATTAGTGCAGATTTGTTTACCATCTTTATCTGTTAATTTTCTTCAAGACTGAGTGAATTTTCTGAACACTTCATGAATTTTTAGATTTGGAAAATCAGCTAGCCGTTCTTTTTGAATTAGATATTGGATAGCTAAGCTAGTTTTAGCCTGTTACCTCAATGGGTTCACTAGCATCTTTAAGCCCCATGTTTCCTTGAACAACTACCCTCTAATTTTCTTTCTCATGAATGTGACCCACCTTCTGTAGGTAATAGTCTTTCACCCTTCTTTGAAATGTGAGTAGGGGTTGAAGTACTATGAGATTATGTTCTTCATACTTGAGGATGATGAAGCATCTGATGATAATAATTTACCAATTTCATGTCATTTGACGAATTCTCATTATCTACTTTCCTTTTTTGTTGTATGATTCAGTCGTTCAATCTTAGACGAACTGCTCCAGCAAAACCAACTGGAACTACAGTGCCTCCAGCAAGCGTCAAGGTCAATGCAATTTTGGAGAAAGCCAATGCAATCCGTCAGGTATCAACATTATATAACCTGCATTCTTCTCTCCCTTGTACAACCCCTACTCCTCGAATCCTCACCCTCTGGTCACTCCAAGAATAATGGAACACAAACTACCAACACGGCTAAACTATCCAACTTATTCCTTTTTCATTGACTTATTATTTTAACCTTGTTGTATTCAGGCAGTCGGAAGTGATGATGGAGAAGATAACTGGAGTGACACTTGAAATATTTTTCAAGAATGATGACATCAATCTATCAAACCCATTCCTGTATAATTTTGCCTCTGGAGTTAGGTGAGTGTGTGTGTAAATAATTAGTTGCATCTGTAAGTATTTTTAGGTCCCTTTTTTTTTGTCTCGATTAGCTTTTCACCTTAGGTAGCTTTGAACCTGTTCCTGTAAACATTGTGCTCTAAACTCTAGTATGACCCAGCAACATTTTCAAGGCATAAATTTATGCATAAGCCACCTCTCTTTTAATGTTTTCAACATGCTTCGACTGCACGTTCTTAGAGTCCTAACAATTGTTATACTATATATTATGTGAGATTCTCGTAATGGGTTGGCATGATAGATTTATTACGTGTTCCTTGAAATAATGAATGGTTCAGATTTTCTGCTGAAGTTGCTTCAATGGCTGACCCATAGGTATGGAAGCTGAAAACATTAATTGTTGCACAAAGTGAAGCTTAAAAGTATTAAAATTGATATGTTTCTCTAAATATATAAACAAGTGTACAAGCTAAAAATAATACTGTAGTAATTCATGTTGGGAAAGACAAGACACTAACAAAGAATGCCTGACAGGATAACAGCGGAAGAATACCCAAGTCTATACTTTCCCTTTCCGATTTGAACCAAGAGAAGACAAACAACCACAAGCAATATGATAGTAAGGCAGCAAGTAATTCAACCAAACAAATATAACAAGGCAATAATAAATCAATCACACAAGACACCAAGATTTACGTGGAAAACCCTTCGATGTGAAGAGTAAAAAACCACAGGACCAAAAGCTCCACTATAATCACCAAGAGTTACAATATTGTTCTCCAAAATTGGCCACAAAACAAATGCCAAACAACGAGCAACAACAAAATAAGATTGCACCAAATCTAGAGAATTAAAGGAGCAAAATCACCAATTTCGCAGCTACTGTTCACGACAGCAAAACTGAAGCTGCAGGCCACCAAATCCAACTCTGTCAGTTCCTAATCAAAGATTGAGATGAAGATAATATGCTGTCCAAAAATCAGCTCAATCGGACAAGAAACGAAGCGGAAATCGCAATTTGAAGTTGGCTGTTAGGGCTGAATTTTGACTGCGAAAACTGCTCTCTTTCTCTCTTTTTGGCTGCTGAAAAAAAACTCTCTTTTTTTTCTGAAAATAAGACCTGAATAGGCTTATATTTGCCTCATAAGAATGGGCCTATGGGCAAAAATGGGTTGGTCCAAATTGGGCTTTTATTTATCCACATAGGAAGGGAAAAAGGCCCATAACCCAACAATTCTCCCCCTCACGACTATGTGGAGGAGACCGCCATCCCGGCGACCATGCAACAATCTTCAAACTTCCCTCTTGGCAAAGCTTTAGTCATCATATCGGAACCATTGTCATTTGTATGAATCTTTTCAAGCTCAAGCAACTTAGAATCCAACACATCTCGAATCCAATGGTATCTCACATCAATGTGTTTAGACCGACCATGGAACGTAGAATTCTTGCCAAGATGTATAGCACTTTGACTGTCACAATAAAGCACATACCTCTCTTGAGCACAACCAAGTTCCCCCAAGAATCTCTT
Source organism: Solanum sitiens (assembly GCA_016801875.1). NCBI lineage: Eukaryota > Viridiplantae > Streptophyta > Magnoliopsida > Solanales > Solanaceae > Solanum > Solanum sitiens. The sequence goes on from JABWTJ010000001.1 coordinate 2,638,225, forward strand.
CATCCAAAGCAATTCTTTACAAGCTTCAACGACAGCAATAAGCTCAGCTTCTGTAGTAGATAGAGCAACACATTTTTGCAACCTAGATTGCCAAGACACAGCTCCCCCTGCAAAAGTAACCAAGTACCCTGAAGTAGACTTGCGAGTATCAACATCACCAGCCATGTCTGAATCAGTATAACCACAAAGAATAGGCTTCCCTGTACCAAAACACAAACTCAGACTAGAAGTGCCACAGAGATATCTCATAACCCACTTCACAGCATTCCAATGTTCTCTTCCCGGATTAGAAAGAAAACGACTAACAACTCCAACAGCGTGAGCAATATCCGGTCTTGTACAAACCATCGCATACATCAAACTACCAACAGCTGAAGCATAAGGAACTTTCTTCATATCTTCCTTCTCATCATCATTAGAAGGACACTGTTTCGTGTTCAATTTGAAGTGCATAGCTAAAGGTGTACTGACAACCTTAGCTTTGTCCATGCTGAATCTGCGAAGTACTTTCTGAATGTACTTCTCTTGTGATAATACCAATTTCTTGGCCTTTCTATCACGGACAATCTGCATGCCAAGAATCTGCCTTGCTGGTCCTAAGTCTTTCATAGCAAAAGACTTACTCAACTCTTGCTTCAACTTCTGAATCCTGCAAGTATTATGACCAACAACAAGCATGTCATCAACATAAAGCAACACAATAATAAAGTCACCATCAGAGAACTTTTGCACAAAAACACAATGGTCTGAAGAAGTCTTCTTGAAGCCCTGCTGACTCATAAAAGAACCAAACTTCCTGTACCACTGCCTGGGAGCTTGTTTCAAACCATACAAGCTCTTCTTCAATTTGCAAACATAATTCTCTTTACCCTTGACTTCAAAACCTTCAGGTTGCTCCATATAAATTTCTTCATCTAAGTCACCATGGAGGAAAGCAGTTTTAACATCCATTTGCTCAACCTCTAAATCTAGACTTGCAGCCAAGCCTAGAACCACACGAATGGATGACATCTTCACAACTGGAGAGAATATCTCATCAAAATCAACTCCCCTTTTCTGATTAAATCCCTTGACTACTAATCTAGCTTTGTACCGTGGAACTGGATTACCATCTTCATGTTTCACCCGAAAAACCCACCTGTTTTTCAAAGCTTTTCTGTCTTTAGGTAACTTAACCAAATCAAAGGTATGATTATCATGCAAGGATTTAATCTCATCTTCCATAGCATCAAACCACCTTTCTTTTTCTTCACTTTCCATGGCCTCATCAAGACTCTCAGGTTCTCCCCCGTCAGTCAAGAGTACATACTCATTGGGAGAATAACGAGATGAAGGAATTCTCTCTCTACTAGATCGTCTGAGAGAACTCTCTGGAGCATCTATAATTGGTTGTTGGACAACCACATCATCTTGCACTGGAGCATCAACAACATCATGCCGGTCATTCTGAACATGATCACCATCTTCATTATCAACTTGATTTTCATCATTATGAAGATTTTCTTCCGGTGCAATAGTCAAAGGAACTGGATCAACATCAACTAAGCTCTCACTACTCTGAAAATCAGCCTTGTCAGCTTTGTTAAAATCTGCAATTGTTTGGTCTTCAAAGAACACAACATCACGGCTTCTAACAAGTTTCTTCTCAACAGGATCATAGAAACGATAGCCAAATTCATCTTGACCATAACCAATGAAGATACACTGCCTAGTTTTAACATCCAACTTTGACCTTTCATCCTTAGGAATATGTACAAAGGTTTTACACCCAAAGACTCTAAGATGATCATAAGAAACATTCTTACCAGTCCAAACTCTGTCAGGGACATCACCATCTAAAGCAACAGCAGGAGATAAATTGATAACATAAGCAGCAGTATTAAGAGCTTCTGCCCAAAAGGAATCTGACAGCTTAGCATCTGAAAGCATACATCTAACCCTCTCAACTAGAGTTCTGTTCATCCTCTCTGCTAAACCATTTAACTGAGGAGTCTTTGGAGGAGTTTTCTGATGCCTAATACCCTGCTCTCTGCAATATCTATCAAAAGGACCAATATACTCACCACCATTATCTGAGCGGATGCATTTCAATGTCTTCCCTGTTTGTCTTTCAACCAAGGCCTGAAAACTCTTGAACACATCAAGTACTTGATCCTTGGACTTCAAAGGAAATACCCAGAGTTTGCGAGAATGATCATCAATAAAAGTCACAAAGTAAAGTGCACCACCATGAGATCTTACCTTAAAAGGACCACACAAATCAGAATGTACCAACTCCAGCAAATCAAGCTTTCTTGAAGGCGGATGACTCTGAAAAGAAACTCTTTTCTGTTTACCGGCTAAGCAATGAACACATTTCTTCAACTTTGCTTGTTTCACTCCAAAAAGCAAATTTTTCTTAGCCAAACTATCAATCCCCTTCTCGCTCATATGACTCAGCCTTCTATGCCATAACTCTGATGAAGTATCATTCTCCACCAAATTTACTGAGTCTCTGGACATGGAGCCCTGAAATACATACAAGTTAGACAACTTGTCACCACGGGCCACAACCATCAAACCTCTAGTAAGCTTCCACTGGCCAACACCAAGTGTATTAACATAACCCTCATCATCAAGATATCCCACAGAAATCAAATTCAAGCGAACATCTGGAGCATGCTTGACATTATTGAGAACTAGTTTGGAACCATTGTTACTTTCCAAACAAACTGTCCCAATGCCAATAACTTCAACTTCATGATTATTGCCCATTTTCAACGTTCCAAAATTACCTGGAGTATAAGAAGAAAATAATTCCTTCTTTGGCGTGACATGAGAAGTAGCACCAGAATCCACAAACCAGCTAGACTCATCACGAACAAGATTAATGGCATTTGCATCACAAGAAACAAGAAGATCATCATTAGCAACAACAGCAACACGATTTTCATTATCGCCTTCTCTCTTTTGTTGTCTCATATCTCTCTTGTGCTTGTAACAATATTTCATGATATGCCCATTCTTGTGGCAATAGTCACATGTAATATTCTTGTATTTAGACTTTGACTTGCTTCTACTTTTACCTCTATCATTCTGACCTCTGGACTTGTTTCTCCCCCTATTTTCAGTAACCAAAACATCGGAGTGTGAAGCTGAAGAAGATGAGGCTTGAGATCTTCTTCTCATTTCTTCATTCAAGACACCACTCTTAGTATATTCCATGGTTACAACACCACTGGGAGCAGAATTAGTCAAAGAAACTCGAAGAGTTTCCCAAGAGTCTGGCAGAGTATTAAGAAGCCAAAGTCCATGTATCTCATCATCAAACTTTACACCCATTCCGGACAGCTGGTCAAGAACACCCTGAAAATCATTAATATGATCAGAAATAGGAGTGCCCTCTTTATACCTGATATTCATTAATTGTTTCAATAGGAACAACTTGTTGTTGCCAGTCTTCGAAGCATAAAGTGTCTCGAGCTTGTCCCACAAACTTTTGGCATGTGTCTCATTCACAATATGATTTCTAACATTATCTTCAACCCATTGTCTAATATAGCCACAAACCTGCAGATGCTCAAATTCCCATTCTTCATCATTCAAAGACTGAGGCTTATTAGAAGCAAACACAGGTAAATGCATCTTCTTGACAAATAGAAGATCTTTCATCTTGCCTTTCCAAATATGATAGTTACTACCATTTAAACACACCATTTTGCTCATATTTGCCTCCATCATTCAAAAAAACGACAATCAACAATAACCAATGCTCTGATACCACTTTGTTGGGAAAGACAAGACACTAACAAAGAATGCCTGACAGGATAACAGCGGAAGAATACCCAAGTCTATACTTTTCCTTTCCGATTTGAACCAAGAGAAGACAAACAACCACAAGCAATATGATAGTAAGGCAGCAAGTAATTCAACCAAACAAATATAACAAGGCAATAATAAACCAATCACACAAGACACCAAGATTTACGTGGAAAACCCTTCGATGTGAAGAGTAAAAACCACAGGACCAAAAGCTCCACTATAATCACCAAGAGTTACAATATTGTTCTCCAAAATTGGCCACAAAACAAATGCCAAACAACGAGCAACAACAAAATAAGATTGCACCAAATCTAGAGAATTAAAGGAGCAAAATCACCAATTTCGCAGCTACTGTTCACGACAGCAAAACTGAAGCTGCAGGCCACCAAATCCAACTCTGTCAGTTCCTAATCAAAGATTGAGATGAAGATAATATGCTGTCCAAAAATCAGCTCAATCGGACAAGAAACGAAGCGGAAATCGCAATTTGAAGTTGGCTGTTAGGGCTGAATTTTGACTGCGAAAACTGCTCTCTTTCTCTCTTTTTGGCTGCTGAAAAAAAACTCTCTTTTTTTTCTGAAAATAAGACCTGAATAGGCTTATATTTGCCTCATAAGAATGGGCCTATGGACAAAAATGGGTTGGTCCAAATTGGGCTTTTATTTATCCACATAGGAAGGGAAAAAGGCCCATAACCCAACAATTCATTGAGACATCCAAAATAATAGATGAATGAAGTTGAGGTTATAGTTGAAACATAAATAGTAGAACAAATATCTCTAAACAATGGGAAGTGACGAGTATAAAATTACATTGCTTCCTATGGTATCGAATTAATTACCTGTGTAATTAACTATATTATTTTCTTAAATTTATTTTGTAGCTTATTAGCCGGCTGTTCACGACTCAAAAAGTTTCATGGGGAAAAGTTTATTTTTTATATGTATAATAGTACTATAATTATATATGTATATAGCTTGGGGAACTGCTAAATGGCCAAAATTTTGTGGCCAGAATTTGATCAGAATTGACAAAAGACTAATTTAACCTTTTTTCCTTTAAAGTAAATCAAGTCTTTATTACTATTATTTTCTAGAAATACGTGTAGACAACAATTTTATGTTTAATGAATTAGAATTAATATTAATTGTGTGAAGAAAATTATTTCATAAACTTTATAATGTGTGACTCATTACAATCTAACTTCATTTAATTTTAATTCTTCCTAATTCTCTCTTTCTTTGTTCCTTTTTCTTCATCTTTTTTGTCATCCTTTCTCCTTTCTTTTCCATTATATATAAAATTAAATTATACAAATTTGTAATTCTACAAGATATATTTGCATACATTTTATCAATAGTTTTCTAATTTTGAACTTGCAAAATAACATTTACTTATTTCTATTATATACAAATCATCCAATTCTAAAATCGAACACAAAAAATATATATATAATATCTAACTTCATACTACAATTATTATTTTTTTGCGAATAATATCACATTTATTTTCTTTATTTTAATTTCTTTATAGTATATTTAATGCATTATCATACTAAATTTAAAATAATATGGTTTGATTATTTTTCTTCTTCACTACTATGCTCATTTGAATATTATATCTCATAATCGTCTTTTAAAATAAATAAAATATTTTTCATGATAATAAAAAATCTTTTTTAATAAAGTTTGTACTTTAATGTGATAAATACGGAAAGACGATTTTTGTGGGAGAAATTTAATAATTAGATGAATTTTGTGTATTAAAAAATAAGAAATAATTTTCGTGTTATATTTTTTTCTGATATTTTATAGTGGAAATATGACATAACACTATAAATAAGTTAATTACATTTAAGGTAATTTGGAAATTTCCTTTAATGTGATACTTTTCACAATGTTCAATAATATATTCGATGCTTCTCACATGTGATTTTTTTTAAAATATTTTTATTTCAATGATTTATTTCAGTCTTAAACATCTATTTGTGGATTTATTTATTTATCATTATCTAAATATTTTGTTCAGTTAATAAGAAAAATATCTTTTTGTGTATGTGTATAGTTCATTCTATTTATTTTAAAAATAAATATTGTTCAGTTAATAAAAAATTGCACGTTTTAGTTAAAAAAAATATTTTTGAATTGTACCTTAAAAAGATGTTCATAAGGTACTAATGCATACCTTCGAAAAATTAGTTTTCATTTAAAATAAACCTCTTTATCAAAGAAAATAATTAAATTTCTCATTAATAATAAGTACAGGTGACTACTTCTCTACTTAAGATTATACTTAATTATTTTGTTAAGCGTAGATTCAAAAACAAATAGTTAAATTTTTCTTTAAATATAATCAACTAAATAGATTAGACTATAATATAATGGATGTTTTTCAAGAGAAAAATAATATTATTTTGGTAATTAGATATTTCTAAAAATAATTGATGATAAGACATTTATAACTGTGCCACGAATAACACATTTTTATGGCCAAAAGGATTTTCCCATTAGGATATACATGTTTAAAAAATTATTCATTTAATATAGAATTTTTTATCGAAGGAGACAATTAAAATTCATGTTAATAATATATATGTGTTTTTAAATATAATTCAAAAAATATTTCAATAACGATAATCAAAATTCAAAATACTTTAGAATTGATAAAAATCAACACATTATAGAACTATGTAATTTAATTTTTTAAAACATAATAATTAAATATATAAGTTAATTTTTTAAATATGTAGTTTTAAATACGTGATTTTTTTAAAAATATAATATTTAAATATGAAGTTTAATTTTTTAAAACATAATAATTAACAATTATCAAAACTATAACATTACGGTGTAACTATCTTGGTTTGTGGTGAAATAAGATCGACACTTATGAACTATATAATTTGTAATATTTCTTTACTATGTCGATATCTACCTATTAAAATATTTTGAAAATTTGACTGTTATTATTGAACTATTTTACATTACATTTTAAAAAGAATTTTAAAATTGAATTAAAACAATTATTGAAAATTGAATTTAAATAATTATTTAAATAGATAACTTAAATTATTTTATAAAATAAATACGATAAAATTACTTAATTTAAAAATTCTTGATCTGTTTCAAAAAAATATTAATTTGAGAGAAAAATATATATATTGTGACTACAACTACGTATACTTAATATTTTAACATATCATTTAACAAAACAACAAATAATACTAATAAAGAAAAATATATATGTGATGAAACTTTGATCTAGTCCATGTTTAATAAATTTGTGTTGTCATTATAATCGGAGAATTAATAAATTTGTAAAATATTGGAATAATGGCAGCTCATAACACATTAGACCTGATAATTGTCAATAGTTATAGAAATCATGTGTATAGCTCATACATGTCGAACTAAAGAGAGTCATATATTAATAGTATTGATCATTAATAGTATTAATCAAACAAGACTTACCTCCTCCTATATTACGTAGATTTGATGAATTGTAAATTATTATTTATATTTATTACTAAAATGACCTCCAATTAAGTAATTTTTTTAATTATTATATTTAAATAAAATTAAACTATATATTTAAATAATTTTTAAATGTAATTTATAAAATGTTGAGATAATGACAACTCAAAATACATTAGATCCGGTAAATATCGACAATTATAGAAATCGTGTGTATAGTTCATATATGTCAAACGAAAGAGAACAAAATATTAATATTATTAATCATACATATTTCATCCCTATATTGCGTCGTTTTGATAAATTTTGAATCATTACTTATATTTGTTACTAAAATGACCTTCAAATCCTAATTAAGTATTTTTTAATTATTATGTTTGAATAAAATAAATTAGTGTTAAGTAAATTCAGTTATCACAAATATTTTGGCCATAATCTGTTGTAATATTAGTTAAATGATTATTTTTATTATAATACAACCAACAAGAATATAATTGATTCAAACAATATTTTTTTTCTATTGATGTCATAATTGTTATTTTTAAAACATAATTGAAAGATATTTTTTATGGGTCATCCAATCTACTTAATGATCAATGTGCTCTTTGATAGAATTTGTAGTACATAGGGATTCCATAGTACATAATTGACTATGCAATTCTCAATAATTGATGCAATTAATTATTTTTAATATGTTAAAAATATGATAGAAGAATATAGAGATCCAATAATAGCTTCCTTCAAGAATATATTTAATTTTAAGTTAAAAGGATAAAAATATCCAAAAAAGAACTAATTTATAGTGTGAATGGATCTTTTTATCAGGTCAAAATTTTCTGGCCAAAAGAATTTTTTCTATAGCTTGGGTTTTGATTGACTTCTTCACTGAAAATTAGGGTCAATCTCCGAGAAGCATGGCAACTTGAATTAAAAATGTTCTGTGCTAATAGTTCCTCTACCAAAACAGGAGAGCACCTACCTGTACACAATTACTTGAGGACAATATTAGAGGCGTGATGTGATGGTTGAGATTTTTATTTTTTTCTTATATACATATTGTATCGTGAAAATAAATTATTTTTTGATAAAATTAAGATAGATTTTTAAAGAAGATGTAAATTCTAATCTGGACAAGTAAAAGTAAACGAAGGAAATAGTAATTAATTAGTGAAAGGATAGGCATGAGAGTTATTAGACCTATACAATCTTTAAAAGCAAGTTGTTCATAATCATTGATCAAGAATCAAGATATACAGCTGTGGAATTACTTGGTAAAATTGACTGAAATAAACTGAACTTTGCTTAAGAAAAACACCTTCTTTTGCTTGTTTCTAAAATCTGTTGAGGTGTTCCTTGTTTTCTGCTACTTAATTAATTTGTTTTTTTACTTTAGAATCTTTTGCAACTACTGGCCTTGAAGGTAACGCCACAAAATATTAGTAGTACTAAACCTCAAACTTGTCCCTCTTTTCGCGCTGTTTTTTTTTAATATTCTCGGGGTGGACAACTTATCATAATAATAATAATAATATAAATAATTTATCACTTATCTAGTAAGTAATTAAGCTTTTATGTAATCGATTTCGAATTTTTAATTTGTAGGCTCATGATATATAAGCGCAACTTTCCTGAGAGGGATTAAAAAGAGTAAATAAATAAATAATTTAATGAATAACGTTTCTACTATCTTATCAGTCTATATGTTGTAAAACTTGATTTGAATTATGAATTTTGTCTTTTATTATTTTAGAATGAGTATTATCCAATTAAATAATTGGACAATCAATTAAATAAGCTAATCGAGTACTTCGATAAGAATCTTATTAAATTAAATAAATGAGCTACTGCATGCAAATTGCAATAGGCATTTACCACTTCTCAATTAAAAATTAAACACACTCATTTGGAGTTATAATCATCGAATTCCTTCACTCCCTATAACTATATAAATATTTAGTTTGATAAAAAAAAAGAAGATAAAATAGTACCACATTAATTACAAATCATTTATAATACTATTCCGTTGACCTGGCATACTCTTTGGAAAAGCTTTAAAATAAAAATACATTTTAAATTTTAAATTTGACTTTTATTATTTTAAGCCGTTATTTAATATCAAGGCAATATGCGAAAAAAAAGAAGAGTATCTCTTTCTTTTTTCATTATCACAGTTTAATTTTTTAGAGTCAAACAATAAAAACTTTTAGTAATATTAAAGAGTATCATATTAATGTGAGAAGAATTATAAGTTATAATATTTTTTATATAGTTTTTGAATATTTAAATTTTAAATATTAAATCATTATAAATTTAATTTAATTTAAAAATAAAGTAATTGACTTTCGTAAAATAATATATAAAATAAATAAAAAGAGTACACATAGTAACAATCTAGTAAATAGATAACTAAATAAATAAAATCTATTTTTACCAAATTAACAAGAACAAAAGACGTTTCCATAACAAGTAAAAGACCAAACAATAGGATAAAAAAAGGTACCCCATTAAACCTTATCTGTTTCTGCCCCCCCCCCCCCCCCCAAAAAAAAAAAAAAAAGAGCATGTGTCTTAGCTAATATCCTGATTATAATTAATTAATTTAGACCTAAAAACAAAACAATATCTTTTGAAAAAGATGCATGTATCTAGAGTAGATCACTTTTATCTTCTACAATATCAACAGTTATTATGTTAATTATATTTTTTAATTGTGATGATGTATTTCCCAATTAGTCTTCAACTTGGTCTTTAATTGGAGGAAAATAACATTAATAAACAGAAGAAGATATGAATTAATTAAATAAAATAAAATAAAATAAAGAAAGGTTTTCTTTCCCTTGATTAGTTTAAGCAACTTAGTTATCATCCACAACAGCACACAACATGCAATTTAGCCTTTCCAACACACCCCTAATATGCTTTTTATTAGCTCAACTTTTTTTTTCCATTTTCAAAATTTAGATACAATCAAAAAATTTTTGTAATAATTATTTTCTATAATAGCATTTCACGAAAATAATCAAAATTTATAGAATTAATTTTCATTTTGTATTTTATTTATTTATAACATTATTCTACTTATAACAATAACCATCACACATCATTAGTAACCCTACTCAAATATTGATTGATTTTGCCTTTAAATATAATATTTGTTAATTATGCTACTTGGTTGAGATAGAAGATCGTGTGATTGTTAAGGGAAGACTATCATTTATTATATTATACTCCATTGTTAGAAAGTTTGAACGAAAATCTTTATTAATTAAATCTTATATTTTTAGTTTTTTACTATGATGTTAGACTATACGAAACACGCTATAACTATATAGATTTCTCCTATTAAACTTGATTTTTTAAAAAAGTTTTAAATCACTTCAATATTGCTATTCATAGTGGGAATTAATTTGGAGAACTAGTTACAATTACCATAAGATTGAATATTCTACATATATATTCAACAAACTTTTGAAATTTTTTTAAGCATAAGTTATAAAAGCAAGCAAAAAGAAAAAGTGGATACATCTTTTCCATGTAAAGGACTTCAATGCTTGTCATTTTAATATATAGAATAAAAAAAGAAAAAGTTTTGTGTTGGAAATGAAGAAGCTCTACTACTTTTGTAGTAATAGCCTGTTTTGATCAAAGAAAAGACTATATAACTTTATTAAAGGTAACACTATAATCTTGAAAATTTAAAAGGTACTCCTATTACTTTTTTTTTTATTTTATTAGTAATTTTATGAACTGAAAGCTACTCAGACAACAACACATTTACTAAAAATTCTGATTGATTTTGAAAAAAGATGACATAATAAAAGTCATAAATAGAAAAATATTAATAGATGCTTGAAAAGCAAAGACTTTGATTAAACAAAAAAAAAGCCAAAAGGAATAGCATTTATTTACCATAACAAGCATCCAACTTTAAAGTATAAAATTATCCTCTTTTTTGGTTTCTCCAAAAATATCTTTCAGTTCTTATCTCTTTTTTATGACTTCTCTGTTCCCCTTCATTTAAGTTAAGTCAATGATTTTTCCGTTAGTTTAGGGGGAAAACTTTTTCTTTTTTACTTTTCCTATTTTTTTATATATCTTTTTAAGTTTCTGACATAATTTATAAGCATGACCTTTAATTTAATTTTATCGAACAATTATGTCCTCAATTTAATTTTAATTGTACACAAGTAGATACATAAACTTATATAAAATTAAACAGGTAGACACAATGTCCTACATGACATAATACACATAGGACACCATGTAAGAACAAATTTACCATGTATGGTGTCACATAGGACTAATATGTCCATTTTCTCAATTTTATACAAATTTAATTATTTACTTGTGCACACCTAAAATTAAAAAATCATAATTACCAACTGACGTCAAGTTAAAGAATCATATTTATACATTATTATTTGTTAAAAGTATTCAAGCTCTATTATATTATAAATAAACGAAAGTGAATAGAAAAAAATAATTTATATGCCCTTCGTTGCATTACTTTTATACTTGACCACTAAATATGTTACAAAACCACGTACCAATAATATCATGACATGTGTCATTACCTTCAAAGGAAGATAATTCTACCCTTTTTTTTATCCTTTTTTAGCCGTATACAAGTTAAATAAATTTTATGACGTTGATATTATATATGGAGTTTTTTTTTTTTTTAAACTCAGTATCAATGAGTGGCGAAGCCACCTTATTCTTAGGAAATGTCATTTTTTTAAAAAAAAATTGTACTATTTAGTTAGATTAAAATTTAGATTTTATATATAAATATATATTGATTGTTGTGTATTTGTTTTTATATGTTTTAACACCTCTTAACAAAATTTTATAACTCCACTATTATACATCATCATCATTGTTAAATGTTGGTACTAATTATAAAGAGATAAAAGAATGTGTGGTGTGCATTACATTATATGCAATAATCATGTCTAATTAACTTCTTTTCTTTTCTTGGTCTAAAGAAGAAAAGACTGTTGAATGAATGATGAGGGACTTAAAAAGAACTGAAAGTACTCAAACATTGGGATTCATATATATATATATATATATATATATATATATATGAAAAAAATCTATATATGTATGTGGTTGATTAAGATTAGAAAAAAAGATAAATTTTGATTCCATCGAGAAATTGCACCAATTAAGTTAGGCATATTGTAAAGTTTTATTATGGTTGATGAAATTTTTTGTCTATCGAACAAAACAACTTCATTTTTTTTTAAAAAAAAAAGATAAAAAGTTGGTCAAAAACTTTTGCCACCTAAATGTATCCAACCTTGCTGACACCATATAACATTATCATCGATTTTGATCTTATTTAAGCATAGCCTTATTAGTAGATCATAATATTAATGATATCCACAAGTTATCTGCCTAGAAAAACTATTTTTTAATTTTTTTTAAAAAAATAATCATACTTGGGACTTAACTTAGGAGAGTGTAAGGATTGGAATTTTAGACGAATGTGCGTCTAATTAATTAATATGTACTATTATTCAAAATTTTAACCATCAAATTAAATTATTTAGTTAATGTAAATGATGGAATAACCATAATACCATATCTGATAAAATTTTATAAATAAATTACGTAATAGATTTTATCATTGATATAAATATTAAAACGCTATATAAAAATAAGATCCATTCAGATAGATTGAGCGGAAGAGGAAGGGAAAAATTAGAGCTTCACCCTTAAGGATTAAATGGCATGAACATGATGTGTCAGCATAATCTCAATCTTGATTAAATAAAAGAAATACTTTATAGACAAAAGCTAATCCAGATTTGATATTAAACTAAACATTAGAAAAGACCTCTTTTTTTTTTCTTTTTTTTTTTAGCTTTATCTCTTTCTTTTAATTAATTAATTTATCCCCTTATTTTTTACTTTCTTCGTTTAAAAAAGAATGACTTTCTTTTATTTTTAATATGTTTAAAAAAGAATAATCTCTTTCTTTTTTTGGTAACTACTTTTCACGTGGCATGTTTAAGGTCACAAGATCAAAGGGCAATTTTATATATTTGACCTAACTTTAATTTAGGATCACAAGATTCAAAAGTCTTGTTTATACTCTTAAACTCCGTATCAAATCAAAATAGGTTATTTTTTGTGAAACGGAGGAGTATTTTATAATAAGTCCACTTTTTGAAAAATATAAGCAACCTACCTGGTGTAGGTCCCAGTTCATGGAGACTTTCAACACAAGAAGATGACGTGGAATAATGATGTGGACAAAAAGTTCAGCATCAACTTTTTTAGCCTCCCCACCCACCCACCCCTAGCCTCATATAATATATCATATTATCATATAGTATTAGTATATAGTATATGATAGAATAAAGAATAAAAAGGAAAAAAGAAGCTTGTTTGTTGCTCATGGCGGCTCCCTTTTTCCTTTTATTCTTTTACTAGAAATTTACACCTTACTTTATTCCCTTTTTGTACTTTTTGCTCCCCTAATTATATCTATCACACGTATATCGTTACTAACCTATTCATATACTTGAAAAAACAATTAGTAGTATTTTTTTTTATATATATATTCAAAAGTAAGTTCTTTTTATATTAAATATTATTTATTTCGTCTTAATTTATATGATATATTTTTATTTTTCAAGCGTCGAACAATTTAAGTTTGATCGAAATTTTTACTTAAAATCTTTAATTTTTTTAAAAATAAAATTTAAATATTGTAAACTACGTAAAAAATAGTATAAGTTACAATAATTTATAAGTGAAAATATTTAAAAGATATATGAAAATTTTATGATAAAAAATAGATTTATTTGAATTTTAAAATAAAAAATGTGTCACATGGCACGAAATCCTATATCCGTTTTATTTGATATTGTCTTAATATAATTATATATATATATATTTTATTTATATTAAGATTTTTAAATTAAAAATATGCATAACATATCAAAATACTTTGGTTACTCTTCTGGTTTTGAACGTGTCATATTCATTTCTGTAAAACAAATGTTACTAGTAAAAATAACATACAATTATTAGGATAAAACTTTTGTTAAATACATAAAATATACCATTATTTTTTAAAAAAAGGATTAAAACACACATTTCATTTAAAGAGTTGCAGCTTTACATAAAGTGACCTTTTTTAGATAAAGAGTTCCATAAAGTCATGGACAAAAGATCATATACACTAAGCTTGGGAAATCATACTACACTGACCTCTAAAAATCCCCCATTTTATTTCTATGCTTTTAATCAGGATTATGATGACTCTTTTTTGGAACTTTTTATTTAATTTTCTAACATTATACTGCCTTTTTTTTTTGGTCAGTATTAGAAAAAGGTGCTATTTTCTTTTCTTATATGGTAAGTATTTAAAGATATAATATAAAAATGTAAGCTTACTTTTTAATATAACTATTTTTGGAAGGATAATTTGATAAATATTTTAAATTTTTTATTTATTTTTTAAAATCTGTATTCGATCAAATATTATCATATAAAATAAAACAAAGGGATTGAACTTTATCCAACACAGTAAATTTATAATCAGAGTAGTAACACTGGCAATATAAAGTTTCAACGATGAACTTTTTCTTTCTTGACTTAACCCTTTTTTTCTATTACCAAAGAAAAATACTTACCCTTTTTCTCTCTCCTTTTTCTTTCTATACTTTTTATATTCTTCATATAGATCTCTTTTCTCCCACTCCATCATCTATGAACTTTTTCCCTCCCCTATCTAGCCCCCCCCACCCCTACCCCTACCCTCCAACCTCTACAACTCACTTTACACTTTTTGCCCTTTTAAAGTACACATACATATACACATTTCTACCTATATATATACACACAAATCAAACTCCTTTGGCCTTATAAGTTAATTCCTCTCTACATCAAAACATATACAAACATTCACTTGCCTCTACACCTACAAAAAGGCATCAAGAAAATATGGCTGAAGTTCAAGAAAGTCCCATCTCTCAAGGCATCAAATTGTTTGGTGCAACAATACAAATTCAAGAAAAACAACCCAAAACTACTCATCAACCAACAAACAAAGTTGTAGTTGATGATGATGATGATGATAATAATGATCAAGAAAAAAGGCCAGACAAGATCATCCCTTGCCCTAGATGTAAAAGCATGGAAACAAAATTTTGTTACTTCAACAACTACAATGTTAACCAACCTAGACACTTCTGCAAAGGTTGTCAGAGATATTGGACGGCCGGTGGAGCCCTACGGAACGTGCCCGTAGGAGCCGGCCGTCGCAAAGCCAAGCCACCATGCGGGCCCGGCCCGCATGGCGACTTGGCAGACGGTTGTAATTTATTTGACGTGGCTAATCAGCTTGATTTTGATGGATCAGTGGTGGCTCATGAAGATCAATGGCATCTATTTCCGGCAGCTAAGAGGAGGAGAAGCACCTCCGATAGCCAATCTTATTGATTCCCTCTTTGTCATTTAGCGATTATATAAATTATATATTTTATGTACGTGGAATTAGTAAATGGTTAATTGAAAAAAAAAAGAAAAAAAAAACATTTGCAGGCTGACTTTACTTTCCTTGATTGTAATACAAGCTGTCTTTAATTAGTTAAACAAATTTGTCTTAATTAAGAAATAGTATTATTGAAAGTTGCACTGATTTATATCTTAATCAATCATGTTGATCACAAGTTGAGGGACAAGATAGCAGGCCACACAACCCATCATAAAAGGTCCGACATACACTTGTTATTATCATATTCGTCCAATAAAATTATATTGCATCTCCCTTATTTTGGGTGACTTTATTATAAACCTCTTTATATATTTTATTTGTTAAAAAAAAAAGGTATTAATTAACTGGGTTATTGGTAACAATCAGAAAAAAGTAGTTAGATAAAGATTATTGATCACATCAAAGGAAGTTTGAATTCTTGAAAGTTTATGAGTATTGTATAGAAAAAGAATAATGTCAAATATTTCGCAACTTATCGTATAATAATTTTTTTTTCAAGGGTAGGATATATTGGAACAGAGAAGGCCGGATTAGCTAGGGAGTATATCATATGCACCTACGTGAAAAGATACCTCGAATGTATACATTATTAATAAGAGAATATATATATAGTTGCATTATTGTTAATTATAATTGAATATGCTAATTATATTTGGCTAAATATGTTATAGTATGTATATGTAAGTATACCTCTACGTGAAGACTAATATATAAGAAATGAAAACATATTCCGAACCCTAAACCAGACTTATAATTGAGGTCAAGTGTCCAATAATAGTAGTCGAGTGATCAATGAAGTGATTGAAAATTATGGTACTTCATGTGCTGGCATGTCTGTGCAGTTCTAATAGTGTACATTTGAGTCCATAATTGTATATCAATTATAGAGTATTAGAAATAGACTTGATATGTGGCTAAGTTAGATGTTAATTAGCGTGTGGAATAACAAAAGAACGATGAATCAACTTTGAGGATAATTCGTATCCTACTTATGTGATTACACTTAATAGTTGAACAAAAAATATTGCAAAATTTGTATAGAACAAGGACGGAAAATATAATTTAGTGTACGGTGGAAATTTTTCCATTTTAAGATAACAAGAAATTGTTCTAAAAACATGTTGGTAACAATTTTGATATAATTGACTCTTAAAAGGCTATAAACGAATAAGGAATTTGAAACCAGAGGGAATATTTCTTCTTTCTTGTTCATGATTTTTTTTTTAGAATAGTGGTGGAATTGTTTTCAATCCAAAAGTGACATGAGTGTTGGGAATTATTCTCAACTTCCAAAATATGCATTATTTCAAATTTCTTTCCTATATATTCTCTCTGGAAGAAGCTTTGAAGGGTCTAGACCTCTAAGGTCGGTTCTTACGATGAAATAGCGTCTATTAAACATTTTTCAATCACATATTTTTAAAATAGGTATTGTTATAAAGTTTCATTTATCTCTTTGAATAATTATCAGCAAAATTTGAAAAATTTATGACAATAGCTATGATTATTTACTATGTTTAGGGGAATAAACTTCCAACGGAAAATCAAAAGAGGATTTTTATAATTTAGGAAGAAAACAAAATAACTGCACATGTACAGTTGTAGAATAAAGAAATACTGAAATTCCAATAAAGCCCCTCTATACACCTTATTCTTGTTTTTTTCTTTTTTTATTTGTCTAAAATTAATGCCTCTAATATTCTAGAACATATTTAGTTATTTCAACCTTAAAGTATTTCTTTTGTGTGTGTATAGAATCAGAATTAGATGCCACTTGATAGGTGAGTTTTATTCACACAAAATACTATTTTATCAGAAAAATATGGGGAAAAAGAAGGTACCCTTAAAATGTGGGGAAAAAAATACTCCTAATAATTGAATCAACTTTCTAATAACGTGAACATTTAAATAATAAAATTGACAATTCAACATGTTCCTAAATTCAGATCTCAGTTTAATCTATCTACAAGATATTTTCATGTGCTTAATATATTGAAAATGAATTAATCCTATATATGAGATGGTTCTGACATAGATAATCAATCAATAATACATAATAATTCTAATGAATATCTTATAGTTTAAATTTTCAAAATTTCAGTACGTACTGGTAATTCAGGAAATATCTCTCTCTTTCTCTCTCTCTCTATATATGAAATTAATTAGAAGCATCATATTATAATTTAGTTATTCTAATTTTCTTTAGCGCATTAATGAGATAAAATACTAGCCTGCAGACCAAAAAATCATACAAAATCCATTAATCTAATCATGGAATATATAGAATTCTGTGAGAATATAATAGTAATCTATAGTTTCCCGTTCTAAATAAATGGTACAATATTTTAGTTTGTTCCTATATATGTTACGTTCTATCAATTCAATATCAAAAAATAAATTAATTAGTTTCATGATAATAAGGAATAAATTGCGCATGTACACAGTCTGGTGAGGGTATTTTGGTAAGAAAACGTAGAGGGGCTGCTGTATATACTTGTACATCACTAATTTTTCTGCCGTTTAGAGTAATTATTGCTATTCTGGGATAATCAGGATATAAATTACAATCTTCTTTTGAGCTACTTACCAATTTTACCCCGCAACTCTCATTCTTGTGTCCTCCTTGTATAATTATACGGTATTTTCCCATGGAATTGGTCATGGCTGATGAAATCAACGTCTCTTTTTTAGTTTTGAGGCGATGGCACTGCAATTGTACCCGTGCACCTACATTTGATTAATGTCAGATCTTGAATTCGTCTTTAACAATTAATAAATTTCTACAAATATCTAATAATACCGGGTAAAAGCTCACTAAGATTGGATTGAAATGCAGAACGACAAGGATCACAATAGACAGTTCCTTCTATAATGAGTTTGGACCCCTCAATAATACTCAACAAGGACAATAAACAAACAACACTAGCAATCAAGATTACATGAGCTGATTTTCCCATTTTATGTCCTTTTTTTTTAAAAAAAATTGTATTCTCTAAATATTTATTGGTTTTGCGGGTTAGAAAGCAACCTTTTCATGATAGGAAGTATTAAATGTATGGAACTTAGTATTTTGAAGTCTTTTCTTTATATATATACTTGTATTTTGGTAGTTACTTTATTTGGTTATTATTGTTGTGTTTTGTGGAGAGGATTTTCTTTAATTTTATTTAAAGTAGTAAATCCATTACTTATTTGCTAGTTTAAATGAAACAAAAATAGTTTTAAAAAAAAGTATTCCCTCCGTTTCACAAATAATGAACTAGTTTGTCTTAACACGGAGTTTAAGAGTATAAAGAAGACTTTTGAATCTTGTGATCCTAAATTTAAGTTAGGTTAAATGTACAAAATTGCCCTTTGATCTTGTGGCCTTAAACATGCCATGTGGAAAGTTGTTACGAAAAAAAAAGGTCATTCTTTTTTAAACATACTAAAAAAAAAAGAAGATCATTCTTTTTTAAACGAAGAAAGTACTATATTAAATCCTTGCTAAAGACTCTTTATCGTATTCTTTGTGTTTCTCTCGCACACAGATAAATCAACACAATATGTTGGTTAGTCAAGTCAGGTCCTGCTGAAAGTTCGGGAAAGAGTGGCTATTTAATCAAAGTACAACCTATTTCTAGCTGGAGTTTGAAATTTTGACTAGAAACTTTCCTAATTATAGGGTTATTATCAAGAAAACTAGATATGAATATATAAATACACAAATTTATGACAGAAAAAATAATTTCAATATTAAAAACTCTAGTACTTTGTAGTATGCAAAAACATTGATTGAGTGTATAGTAGATAAAATCATTAGTGAACTAAGACTAATCATGTTACCACCCTTGATTCTCTTAATGACTTTTACTAACCACTTTAGTTAACTTTTCAAAAAAGATATGTTTAAGATCACAAAACTAAAAGGATATTTTGATATATTTTATATATGATTTTTTAGTCTATAATTACAAAATTTAAATATTTTATTTATTTCGTTAAATGTCGTATCAAATTAAAATTAGATAAATAAATTATAACGAAAAAATACCTGATGCTGGTGCTGCTAATAATTGTGGTATTTTTGGTTCACGAATGATGATGGGTATTTTATATAGTACTACGTACTTATTCTTTTATTTTCTTATTGGTAAAACACATTAAAATATTTGAGCCTTGAATGAAAATTTCTACGTTCGAAGCTCCAAGGAATAAAGTTTAGGAACCTCTCAAGCCTCAAAATAAAAATTCAAACCAACACAAAATTACATAAAAATGATTAAATGACCATATCGCCCTTAATTAAAGTTTATATATATATATATATATATATATATATAGATGTAAAATTAATGACACATCAAATAAAATAAATGTAAAATAATATTTAGAATCTGTTTGAATTGACTTATTTTAAGCACTTTTTTAGTGCTTATTAACACTTGACTTTAAACTATATGATAAAAATAAGCTAAAAGTCATAAATTAGAGATTTTAGCTATGAAATCAAAAATCAATCTAAACAGACTCTTAGTGTTATTGTAATTCAATTTAAAACCGTTTAGGCCTGGTTAATATCTTTAAGTTCAGGGAGATATTCCATTTCCTTGAATTCTTGTTGACATTCTGGTGCTACTTTTTTGGTCAAGAAAAAGAGTGGATTGGATTCACGATTCTTTCCAGCAATGCCATTTTCGCTAGTCAGTGTAACTCTTGATAATTCCCTGGTATGTCCTTCAGTTGGGATCTCACTGCAATCTTCTTTTGGACTTTTTATCAAATATGTCTCGCAGATTTCGTTCTCGTGATCACCTTCGATCAACATGTGGTAATATCCAGTAGAGTTAGTCGAGGCCGTCACAGTTATTGTGACTTGTTCAGTTTCGGGGTGTCGGCATTGCATCCCCACCCTCGCATCTGCATGTGTACATACAAGTCAAATAGTTACGTGCAAATCTAAACATTATAAATAAACTCAATTATTCACCAACAGAAATTATTATTTTCGACTCCAACTATGAATTTATATGCAATTTTTACCAGACATTTAAGGTTTTTGTGCACTCCTTTTGAAAGACATCTATAGTTTGTTTAGATTGGCTTTAAAAAAATTAAAAATTTAAACACTCGTTTTAAAATAAAAAAGACAAAAACCTATAAGTCCATCCGAATAAGGTCTTGATAGCTTTAATAAATTTAAACGGACTATAGATCTTGAGATTATAATTAGAAAGAACTAGAATTTTCTACCTACTAATTTATTATATATATGATAGATAGTATTAGGATCGTGGTATAATTTTCCCTAATTTTAGGTAATAACCTCAAATAAACACAAAATAAATTATATTGGCCATTGGACAACTCAATTAATCCATCAAAAGAAACAACCTTTAAGACTAGTTGCCTTAATTACCTTTTATCAATGTTTTATCTCTCTCATCGTGTGTTATGTAGGAAGGAAAATCTTTTAAAATTTTCGAATTTTATCTCTAAAAAAATAAGCTCCTTAATGAGGAAAATAACTTTTCTAATAAAATTAAAATTAAAAAAATAAATTCATTGTCTCCTCCCTGCCCACCTAACGATCCCAACCCCCATCCTTCTGACTCTTCCCCAAACCCACAATTGCACCCCATCTCACCATCATAATATTTTGCTAACTTACCTATAAATGCTCTTAAAATGCTATTTAAGTATCAAATATACTCTAAAGATTAATCCAATAATAACAATATTATTTGAATAAATATTTCTTAAAAAAATATACCTGCAACTGGCTCACTAAGATTGGTTTTGAATATTGAACGACAAGGATCACAATACACTATTCCTTCGAGAATAAATTTATAATTATCAGATTCTTCATTGGCTTGAGTAATCCCTGATAGGGAGAACAAGCAAATAGCACTAGCAATAAAGATTATTGTTGATTTTCCCATTTTTCTTCTTCCTTTTTCTCTAAAAATATATGGCCTTTCTTTGTTTCTTTCTGCAGGTTGCAAAATCGAAGTTAGAAAGCACCTTTTTTATGTTTGTGAAAGTATGGAACCTACATTCTTGAAGGAATGCTTTATATATATATTTTCATTATTTTGACAGTTATTTTTATTAGGTTGTTATTTAATTGTAGTCGTTTTGTGGTGATGAGTTTTTTTTTTCTTTAAAAAAATAATTTCCAATGGAAGATAAAAAGGCATTCCTCCTATTTTAACTCTTGTTCTTTAATTTTTGTTTCCCTATTTCTCTCCCTTATACACAAAAAAATCAAATCAATGTTTTTATGTTAGTCTGGTCATATGCTAAAAGACCAAGGAAGGAACTAAGTTCATTAACTTCATTTCAAACAAAAATTCAACAGAAAATTTAGGAAAATTAAAGTATGGTAAAACATAATAATTAACTGAAGAGTAATTTCACCAAAATATTTACTAAATTATCCATGATTAAATTGTGTAGTAAACAGAGTATCAATTCAATCCTCTTTATAAATTCACATATTTGAAACATGTCTTTTAGTCACGATAATAAATATTTTTATTTACGTTAAAATAGAATATAGATCAAAAAAACAAGTATATAAAGAGAATTAAAAAATAAAATAAAATTAGTTGATAAATTCAAATAGTCAATTAAAACTAAGTTACTTGTAAAATGTAAAAGATTATTCCAACATTGGCCTAGTTGCTTCAGTTGCTTGCGTTAACAATCACACAGATAGGTTAAGGTAGGTGGAGAGGAGAGTGACAGTTGTAAGAAAAGAAAACAACAAAAAATGGAATTAGGAGAAAAACGCCAACTACCCCTTTTTAGCTCTTTCTGAGTAGAAGAAGCTTCGTTGAGTTGAACATCAATGTCTAGTGAAAAGCAGAGGAGGATATTGAAAGTAAGGAGAAATGGTGGTTGGGTGTTGTTGATGTTGACATAACACAGAGACTCTGCTTAGAGTGATTTGCGCGGAGGAAAAAGGAAAACAACAAACAGAATCCCCAAAGGGTCCTCTTCTCTTTCTACACTTGTTGGGTTATCCCATAGCCATATATAGCCATATATGTATATATATGGCGTCATCAGCGACATTAATTCATCATTATTCTCCTCGCCCTTCTTTCTCTTCCAATTCTTCTTCTTCTTCATCATCTTCCGCTTCTTCTTCCTCATCTTCTTCCTCTTTTGATCAACGACGATGCTTTAATTGGAAATTTCTCTGTTTTTCTGGTAAATCTTTTAATTTCTCTCTCTCTCTTTTTTTTTTTTGACTTTGCAAATTGATCCAACTTCCATTTTTTTGTCTATTGAATTGAAATTGAGTTAACCCCTTTGTCTATTGAATTGAAATTTGTGCCAATTTTGGATCTTTTCTGTTTTAATTTGTAGATTAATTGATTCTTGTTGTGATTTGTTTGATTTATCTAGAAAAAGAAGTTAGGGGGTGTTTTTTGTGCATATTGTTCGGTTTGGTGGTTGAGTACTGAAGTTAATTGTAATGCAGATGGATAGAAATGCTAAAATACACAAATTAAACCCTTTCTTTCATTGAGCAATTTGATTTTATCTCAAAGTAGAGTGTTAAAAAAAAAGGAGTAGCTCGTAGATATTTACAGGTCAGATATGGAAAAGTTATCACTGAATCAATAGTTCTAGATTGATTTTTTCTGTTCTTACGGTTTTCTGGAGTTGTCTAATGTGAAAGAGGGACTACCATTTGGATTAGCCATCTCTTAAGGTTTCTTTTTTGGACACTTATATTGCTAAGGAAATGAAAGGGAAGTCGTATTTTATATTAACTTCTTGATTCTAAGGCGAGAGAACCTTGCACTGGATATTTAGTTGATTACTTGCTGTAGAAATCACTTTAGAGATCGCTTTTGAATTGGATTGAACTGACCATGAGCTTGCAACTATTGGAGAGTGCAATGTAATTAACTTTCCAATCAAATATTTGGGGCTCCTGCTAGTGGAAAGGTTCAAATTGGGGAAATGTGGTCACCGGTGGTTCAAAATTTTGGGGTAGAAGAAAATCTACTTATAAAAAGTTGGATAAGATCATTTTGATAAAGGCAACATTATCAAATACCGACCCATGTGATATCCTCATTTCTTATCTTTGTTTCAGTTAGTATGAGATTAGAGAAATTAATGATAACTTTTCTCTGGGATGGTGCAAAAGGGAAAAAAAGTATCATCTGTTTTTTTTTTTATTTATGACAAGGGAAACCCTCAGCCGCTATCCTTTGGGTGCGCACAGGGTAAAATCCCCGCTCCTATGCAATAACTCGCAAACCATATAGGAGAGGTAACCCGCACTAGGCAAGCCCGGTGCGACGAGTTCGACCCAGAAGACAAACTTGCAAGGGGTTTCGAACTTGAGACCTCCAACATGGAAGTCCCAAGCCCAAACCACTGGGCCACCCCGAAGGGTAGAACCATCTTGTGAATTGGGAAAGGGGTATGACCCCATTGAAAGTAGTAGGGGTTGGGAAAATTGGATGCTAGATATCTTAAACAGGTCATTGTCGGGAAAATTGTCATAGAGGTTTGCCAACAAAGGGGGAGGCATGTGGAAGATAGTCATAAATAAGGTGGTGACCAATATTGGTAGTTCGTGAAGGAAGTAACGTCATCTTATAGGAAAAATCTGTGGAAGGAATGAAGGACAAGATGGACTTTTGCAAAGTTCATGGAATATCAAAATCAGAAATATGAATCCAGTTTAGTTCTGGCTAAACCGCTCATGTGGGATAACACTTTGGAAGATGACTTCCTACGCCTGGCTGGCAACAAGGAGGTTGTAATAGCTGAGATCCTAGAAATCATGGACACATTTATTTTGGAATATAACTTCTAAAGGACCACTGCAGTATTGAGAATATGACAAGGTGGAGCCGTTTCTACTGAGGTTGTATATTCACGCATAATACAGGAAAACAGGTGTTATGATTTGAGAGGGATACCTTGGAAGCACTGCATTGTCAAACCGCATTATAGGCTATGTTGCTCGGACTCTTCAAAAATGTCATATGGTGCGTGGTGGATCCTTCAGAAGTAGTGCAATTTTGGAGGATTTGACACGGGTGCGGCAACATTTTTGGAGAGTCTGAGCAACTTAGATTATAGGTACTGAATCAGAGAAGGGGAGCTCAAGCTCAGAAGTCAGACCTTTGTGGAGAGGTTTATGGAAGACAAGGAAGCAAAGGAGATGTCATTCTTTATCAAGTTACGCAACTTAAGAAGCAATATTGGTTGTGGCAATAAAAAGAGAGATTGTATAGCAGTTTTATCAATAGCAAAAAGGACAAAAAAGTGCCTTTAAGCGCAAATAAAACGTGGGTTTAAATAAAAAAAGGTGCAAGGGGAGAAAAAGGACAAATACATACTCCACCCGTCCGACACACTTCCGTTTTTAGTCAGTCTAAAAAAGAATGATACATTTTCATACTTTGTAATAATTTAACTTTAAAATATCCATTTTCCCTTAATGAGATGCCTATGACTTGTTTTAGATCACAAATTTCAAAAGTCTTTCTTTCTTAAACTCCATGCCAAAGAACATCACATAGATTGGGATGGAGGGAATTTATTTGTTTAGTCCAAGACTAATAATTATAAGCATGAATCACAAATAAATGTTGTACTTTTGCAAAGACACTTACCCTCCCCATACCACACTTGTGGGATTACACTGGGTATTTTGTTGTACTTTTGCAAAGACAACACTGTTTTGATGCATTGTTTATGCAATTTTTGGGGAAAAAAAAGGTCAAGGCATAGAGGTACTTACACGATAATTTTCTAAGTCACCAAATTCTTAATTTTGGACTGACATATTATACAAATTTTAGTCACATTTAAAAGAATTTCAAAGTTGGAATATTTTAGGACGTATCGGATGGACAATTCAAGGTGTAAGGTGGCGAACGGAACAACTCAAAGTGTAAAGCGTGAAGGGGGTGAACAACTAAGGTGTAAAGATTGCAATGGATGAGTGCCTTGAGAAGTTTAGAGGCTGCCTCACCCTTAGTCTTGTGCAAATATTAGCTTCACCTTTGAGACATTGGTCAGCAAGTAGGTGATTATGCTATTGTTTAATCAACTGGTGAGAAGGATATGTTTTAGTCATTGCCATATTGCTTGTGCTTATATAATGGGAGCTGTTACTTGCTTCTATCCAATCCCTTACCTGAGGTTGCAATTTTAATTGCTCCATCTTACGTATACTAGTCATTAGCGTTGAAACTGCTCTGTTTTTTTAAAAAAATTTCCTGTCCCCCCTTGAAATTATCACTATTTCACCAACTCTTAGACTGAAGTCTGCTTTTTAGACAAATCAATACTGTTTGTTCAGTGATTATATTCCAGGCTAGAGCCATAGAATCTGCTCTCCTTTCTCCTGGTGGACTGTGCAATTGGAAACGATTTCATTAAATGTTTTGTCATTTATGTTCTTGTAGTGCCCTTGGTGAACATGTTTAGTCTCCTCTCTGATTGCAGTCAACTGTTATCTGAATTTTGAATAGCCATGTAGTATATCTGAGTTAGTACGTAGTTTCTTGCATTCTTCTGCAAAATCCTTATTGTTGCTTACACTTCAAATGTGTTGGCATGTATGAACCCATTTTATTTTATTTTGGTAAATTGTTTGTTTGCCCGTCTGCAGGGATAAACAACATCTGTAGAAGTCAAAGCTTTAGAGCCCACGCAATGAGTACAACTGAAGGAAGTGTTATGTCTCCGAAAGTCTTGATGGATACGGGGGATGAACCTGAACATCTTCTAGTCCTTGTTCATGGCATCTTAGCAAGGTAAAGAGTTTTGTTTACTCACTTTCAAGTGTTTACAAATTTTATATACATGTGTGTAGATATATATGTATGTACATGCAATTGAGAAAATGTAATGGAAAGTGAACATGATTTCTTTTGAGATTTAGTAAACTGTAAGGAGTCTGGGCGTTGGGGTCAAAAAAGATAAAAGAAGACATAGAGGACAGTAGAAAGCTTAAGAAGAAGAAAAAGGAATAGTGTCATATGGTTTGAATGTGAGCATACTAGTCAATAATTAGCTGCTATTCTCTTTTGCTATACAAAGAAAGCTTTGGAATTTAAAAGACGTCCATGGTACATGCCAAAAGGATTAGTAAGCAGATGCAATGAAGTAGGTTTTCTACATAATCATGTTCAAGCTGTCACGGACAATTACTTTAAATCTCTACTGATTGACAAGTGAAGTTGCTCTGGCGGCATGAACACACCACATTTCCAATCAAGAAGTTGGGAGTTGGAGCCCCTGATGGAGTAAAGTGAGAAAAGGCTACAGTTGACTCCTCTGAGTTGGTTGGGGTTTACCCACTACAACAACAACATACCCAGTGTGATCCCCCATGTAGGGTCTGGGGAGGGTAGGATGTACATACGTTACCCCTACATTTATGGGGTAGAGAGGCTGTTTCTTATGGGGTTTTACCATATTAAAAAAAGGAGTTTCAATCAACGGAGTAAAAAAGTGTCTGTTGGTCTTTCCTCTATCTTTGCAGGGCTGTTAATTTGAGTAGTCAATATGCCTGTTGTCAACCATGCTCAAACCTTGACTTTCTAAGTGCTCACGCAAGGAAGAGCTTTAACATTGAGAAAACATTATGATCACTCCTAATAGCATTTTATTTTTTAAGTGACCTTTGGTATGGAAATATTATGTTCGATAGTAGTGCTATCCCGAGGTGAGGTTTAAGTCGGTCTTACATTCTCACTTTCAACACACATCACATGGTTGGAACATCTCTTTTTTCCAGAGTATGAAACTTGACCTGAGCAAATCTCCAGGTGACATACATGTTTATATGGGGATGTGTATCACTTTTATATTTCGCTCTTGAACGTTCTTCCGTGTTCTTGAGGTTGATTTTCTTCCTATTCCATGATCTGGTTGTCAAGGGTTGTGTCTGATATTTGTGTATGGACACCGTCTTAATTGCTGATATATCACCCATATCAGTCAATTAAATATGCCTCAACCCCAAATAAACATAGTAAAAAATTTCTTCCTGAAAATTAGCATGCTGCTGTTTGCATCACTGATCTTTCCAAAGAATGCAGCCCAAGTGACTGGACATATGTACAAGCAGAGTTGAGAAGGCGGTTGGGAAGAAACTTTTTGATATATGGTACATTTTTTAGTGAAACTTGTCCTTATATTCTCTTGTATTTATTTTTTAATTTTCTAGGTTTTTCTTCCTTCAATTTAGCATGCTACACCAAGAAAGTAAATACTGATATTTGAATTCCAAGAAGCTATCTGACTTTCTTTTTGTGGCGTTCAGCAAGTTCATGTAATACGTTCACTAAAACCTTCACTGGGATTGATGGAGCTGGAAAACGACTAGCAGATGAAGTGAGTATGTAAAAGAGGTCACTGTGCTGTATAGTTGCGAGTTTGGTGCTACTGTGTGGTCTCATGGTGTAGGAAAGGTGGCTATATTTTTCTTGTTTGGTTGGGGCAGAAATATGATGCTACTAAGCTTTTTTATATTTAGTTCTCTTTTAGGTTAACTTGGTTATTCTTTAATATGTATGGTTAGCGTTGGTTTTTAGTTATGGCAATACTCTATTCAAAGCAATACAGGTAGGTATATCCTACGGTGGTAGTTGCTGTTTGAGAAGTGTAGGTCAATGTTGTCTTGCTGTTTTGCTGCAAGTGAGTAAAATTTCAGCTCAGTACAATATTTGCTGAAAGATGTCCAGCTTTCCATCAGTGCATCACTCAGAGATTTTTCTATTTTTCTAAAGTTGGCCTCTATATACCTTATACTTCATATGCATATTTCCAACATAATTAAATAAAAATTTTTGTCGAAAGCTAGTTGTTTCAGCCTGCATTCTGTATTCGTCTCAGAAACTCCAATTATGTCAAGGAAGTATATGAATGGTCAAATTTCACCTTTATTTTACCAAATCCCAAAAAAGAAAAAGTATATGAATGGTCAAATAGTTTCCAGCCACACACTTCTGAGATGAAAACATAACTCTCTTGAACCCGTGCTTATTCGGTGGCTACTTTCAAGTTTCCAATATATAGGTTGTGTTTACGGAGTGAAATTATGAACACTCATCCTCCTTATTTGGAACTTTTGATTATGAACAGGTCAGGCAGGTTGTAAAGAAGAAAGAAAGCCTGAAGAAGATATCCTTTTTAGCTCATTCTCTTGGTGGATTGATTGCAAGATATGCACTTGGTGTACTTTATTCATCAGACAACTGTAATGAGCAGTCCGATGATGCAGTCACTTCAACTAGTGCAAACCTCAAACCAGTAGGCTCCTTAAATCTAGGATTGATTGCTGGCCTGGAGCCAGTCAATTTTATCACCTTGGCAACACCACATCTTGGTGTGAGAGGGAAAAATCAGGTCTGTTCTCATGGTACAATCTTATCACTTATGCATCAAAGAATCTTATCTCAGTGTTTCTTAAATGGGATGTTATTCCCCTTTTCAATAAAA
Source organism: Solanum sitiens (assembly GCA_016801875.1). Taxonomy (NCBI): domain Eukaryota; kingdom Viridiplantae; phylum Streptophyta; class Magnoliopsida; order Solanales; family Solanaceae; genus Solanum; species Solanum sitiens. Next base: position 2,667,487 of record JABWTJ010000001.1, read on the forward strand.
GTAATTTACCTACTATACTTGTCCTTAAAAAGTAACAAGATTATGTCCATTACTGTTCCTTATTTAGGGATTTCAGTTGTTTTTATGTATTTTATATATTTATTTATATATCCTATTTTCTTGTTTTTAAATGTGTAAATCTCGTAATGGAGTCTCTACCTCAAAATTCTGAAACTTGAGTGGAATATTAGATGCCAGTGGAGTAAAAACTTTAAAACGCTTGTATTAGTTCTAACTTAGATGTTAAAATAAATCTTAATTGTAAATTGTTGTGCTTGGGTACCTCATGCATATATAACAGAGTGCAGTCAGTCATTTGTTTTTTTTGGGGCATTTACATAGTTTCTAAACAAATGTCTAATAACACTCATCTTTTCATTTGAGACGTCTTAATATATTTGATACCATTCTATTCTACATAAATTTCACAAGTCACAACCTTCAAAGCTCAAATTTATTTGTTAATTTAAATTTTAAATTTGAGATATGTGATCTCTGTTCTCTAACTTTTTCAAATTTTTCTGTCATTGATGTAATACATAGAAGTCAAAGTAGTGTAATAAATTTTGGACCCAAAGTCCATTAAAATACCATTATATAAAATGGGACAAAGGCAAGGAAGCCTGTAGATATGCATGGCTGTGAAAAAACTTTTTGCATGGCATGCAACTGCTGGAAATTTTTGTAGTCCTCATCATCTTTGCAGAATATCCAAAAGATACTTGTTACTCCTATTTTACTTCTATGTGGACCCTTCCTTTAATTGGTTCACAAATCTTAACAGGTATCAATGAAATGGCCAAAAGACTTTTCATTTACTATATTTCTTCTTCCAATATCAAATGTTGTTTCAAATAAGAGCACCATTTTAAGTGAAAGTTGGAAATTTATATTGTTTAATATTGAATGAGAGAAACTATGCCAGTACTTGTTAACTTAAATAAATTATACAAGTGTTGATCAATATTTACAAGTAAAGAAAATGAAACATAACAGATTTTATTTCACTAAAGCAAATATCAGGAAAGAAAGGAACCATAAATTAAACATTAAGCGACATGGTATAGCAAAAAACAAATGCCTTACCAGGCTGTCAATAAGTTGTGTCAACAAACCTGAAGCCAGTTGTTGTCTGAGCTCATATTATCCTATGTATAAGAGGATATCATAATTTGTGACGCTAATGTTAGGTTGAATGAGTCGCTAAGTATTTTCTTGAATTTAAACTCTCAGAATTTGGATGGTATGTTATTATTAGTAGCTTATCTAGAAAAAAGTGTTATGATCACTTCGTAATGGCCCCTGACATCAGGAAAGTTGATTAGCTTTTACTTTTCAGCTACCTTTTCTCTTTGGGTTGCCGATCTTGGAGAAACTTGCAGCACCTATAGCTCCTATATTTGTTGGTCAAACTGGTAGTCAGCTCTTCCTTACAGATGGCAAACCTACGAAACCACCTCTTTTGCTAAGGATGGCATCAGACTGTGATGATGGAAAATTTATGTGAGTAGAAATATCTCCACCAGTCCTTGAATCAGCTATTTCTCCATGCCTTTGTTTTTACCTTATGCCTAGAGTTTCCTTATTGCAGATCAGCGCTTGGTTCTTTCAAATGGCGTGTTCTTTATGCTAATGTCTCTTATGATCGTATCCTGTTGGATCTCAGTTGTTGTTTCTTCATTTAATTAGCAAAATCAATTCATTGATAAAGTTCATTCCAGTGCTTCTTCTCTCAATATTTTGAAGTGATTGCAGTGGTTTCTTGACATTATCTAGATATGGTCGGCTGGCGTACATCATCTATAAGAAGGGTGACAGAACTTGTCAAGGTGATTTGTGATTTACTATTCATTTGTTACTTTTATTGTCCATAAATATAGGTCTGTGAATGTTGACATTTAGTCAAGATAAAGACAGAAACGGACATTCAAGTATAATTTGTTTGGCTAAGCAATATTTACTCAAGGGTCCCGATCTAAAGTTTATTTGTCCAGATCTAATTGAAATTCCTGGGAAGAGGTATCGGGACAATATGAGAACTGAGTTTTTTTTTTTTGAGAAAAAGAAAACTGCACTTTTAGTTATCCCAGAACAATAGGAAGTTTAAAGTAAAATTTGCAAAGAGAACTGCAAGAATGCCCTATATCAGAACTATTAATTAGTTTCATTTTGTTTGTACGATAATTAAAACTTAAAGCCCGTTAAAGGTATATCAGATATGAGATGAAATAGCTTGAGTACCATAAACTGCCTTGTAGTAGTTGAACCAAAACCAGAAAATTTATCTATCAACTTATCTTCTACAGGAACCTTTGGTTTTAATGTTGCTAAGACAATAATGAAAACTTAAAGGCATATGCACATAACCTGCACATGGGTAGGTAATCATCTCTTCATCCATGATAGCATGTAACTTACCTATATATGTTTTCTTTGTTGGGGATTAGACAAGCGAAATTACTTTGACACTTCATTTGCATCTTCTCATGAAACAAAAAAGAAACCTTGATTTTATGTTTGATGTACTGAAATTTGAATTGAGAAACTGTTACAGGTTTTAGACTTTTACTTGTATACAAGCTTCCTTGTTTGGGAAATTTGATTTCTCAAAGTTACACTATGTTAAGAATGTGCCACCAAGACTTACCCTTGGGGGTGGCCCAGCGGTTCGGGCTTGGGACTTCCATGTTGGAGGTCTCAAGTTCGAAGCCTTTTGCCAACGAAAGCAAGAGGTTTGCCTTTTGGGTCGAGCTCGTCGCACCGGGCTTGCCTAGTGCAGGTTACCTCTCCTGTGTGGTTTGCGAGCTATTGCATAGGAGCGGGGGTTTTATCCTGTGCGCACCCAAAAGGTAGAGGCTGCGGGTTTCCCTTGTCTTAAAAAATAAATTAAAAAATGTGCCACCAAGACCCAATGTAAGTTTTATAAAGTTGTTGTTAGATCAGTTATGTTGTATGGGGCGGAGTGTTGGCCAGTAAAGAGCACACTTCCAAAAGATGGGAGTAACATAAATGAGGATGTTGATATGGATGTGTGGACATACTAGGAGAAGATATCCGAGACAATGTGGGAGTGACCTTCGTGGTTGACAAGATGAGCGAGGCGAAGTTGAGATTGTTCAGATATGTAAAGAGGAGATGCATAAATGCCCTAGTGAGTAGGTGTGAGAGGTTGGCTATGGTGGGTATGAGGAGAGGTAGAGGTAGGCCGGAGAAGTATTGGGGAGAGTTGATCAGATAGGACATGATACACCTGCAAGCTGATTTGATAGGACATGATACACCTGCAGTTGATTAGATTGGACATGATACACCTGCAGCTGATTAGATAGGACATAAGTCGAGCGTTGTCTACTTATCCTTATCAGTATTATTATTAATATTCTCCTACTATCTTATTCTTCAAGTTTACTGTTCCTTCTTCACTACTGTATTTCCTTTTCTTACTGATTTTGATATGTTTTTCTTGAGTCTGGGGTCTATCTGAAATTACCTCTCTGCCTTCATAAGGTAGGGGTAAGGTTGTGCAAACACCACCCTCCCCAGACCCCACTTGTGGGATTACATTGGATATGTAGTTACAATATTTTAAGTTAGAATTACTTGGTAGTTTTCCAGAGATGAAATGAACTTATATGATGGTGAGTTACTGTATGCCCCGGATGAAAGAATGACTTTACTTTGAATGAAAAGCACAAGTATTTAATTTATTGTTTTAGCCCTGGAAAAAAGTCTGTTGTAGTTGCCTACTGTCAGGCGAGGGATGAGATGGAATTGATCTTTACATTGAGGGAGCTGTTCAGTTCTCCTCAACTGGCACTGCAAATTATGATTCTCAGCCCAGTTATTCAGTGACTTATAAGTCTTTTTTCTTCATTCCCTAAATGATGAAGTGTATACTTTATGCAACTGACACTGATATCCTCTAGTAAATGGCAAAAGAATAGTTCGCACTGTGCTCATTTTATGGCTGGATATGTCTTATTAGTCTTCATTTCTAAGTATTTTCTTTGTCATGCATGCATACTTGTGATTCTCATAGTTGGATGAATATAATACTCATAAAAGCATGGTGGCAAAAGAATAGTTCGCACTATTTTCTGGATTTTAGCTGAATAACTCTGAAAAATAAAGATCTTCTGGAAACAGAGTTTTCTCTTAGGAGTTCATTACACAATGATTTTGTTTGTGTACAATCCTAAAATTTTATTGAAATGGCAGCCCCCTTGGCGATCTTTGGATGGCTACAAACATGTAGTAGATGTGGAGTATTGTCCTCCAGCTTCATGCGAAGGACCTCATTATCCCTTAGAGGCAGCCAAAGCAAAGGAGGCAGCCCAAAATGCACCAAGCACACAGAGGACATTAGAATATCATGAAAGCATGGAAGGTAATAGTACTAATGGAGCTGTTTCTGTTTGTTGCAATGAATCTCAATGCCACTATCTCTATATCATACTAGAATCTTACTACTCTTTTCGAACAGAGGAAATGATACGTGGCTTGCAACAGTTGGGGTGGAAAAAAATTGATGTCAGCTTTCACTCAGCGTTCTGGCCCTTTTTTGCACATAACAATATCCATGTAAGTTCCTTCCATATTCCAATTCCTTATGTTCCCCCCTGTCTGGGTTCTAATTCGATCACTATTTTCTGGTGACAGGTTAAGAATGAGTTTTTTCACAATGCTGGAGTAGGAGTAATTGCTCATGTCGCAGACCACATAAAGCAACAAGAGATGCAACCTGAATCGTCCTCCTTAATTACCCCTAGCTTGTAACTCATATAGTTTTACAGAAAGCAATCCAGCGTACATTTAAATGAAATCAAAACTTTATAATTGATTGCAAATGTATATTTCTCAGAACTCTAGTGGTTTACTTGATTATAAGCCAGGTTTTTCGTTAATGCATATTCAAGATATATGTATAGTTATATGATTTTTGATAAAGGGTGTTTAATTGAATCCTTTGCTCCGTCACCAGTTTCAATAGTAAGACTGTTGATGTTAGCTTTGTACCCTGTATTGGTTGTTATCTATGACATATTATATGATTTGCTCTTTTCCATGTTCGAAAGGAAAAGTAAATTGAAGAACACTAGTATGACAATATGAAGGGGAAAAGATTACATGCAAGCAGAAGAAAAGTACAGCTATAGTACACCTTGATTCTGATTTCATTTGTAGTAAATGAAACATATATATAGGGAAAAGTAGAGACAGAAAGAGAATTGCAAACCCCCTAATGAGCATATTTACTTATAACTCAATTCACATTATAGAACAACCAGTTGCATTGTCATCACTAAACATGTGCCTGGTTCGTTCATCGAAAATGGTATTGTAAGGTAGCTCTGCATAGGAACCGTGAGCATGACCACTGTAGCCATGCACACGGTAGTTGTAGGAAGAAGGCGGGGCATAGTAAGTGCCCGGCCTGTTGTAGAATGTATCATAATAATAATGGTGCATATAGTTATGGTATTCAGGATTGTATGGATATGGCCATAGTTCAGCTCTCTTTCCAGTTTTTCTCACTGTTTTGAGGATTTTTTTCTGATCTGCCCATCCTGTTACTGTCACCTTTTGCATGTTCATGTCTATGTCAATGTTGTCCACTCCTGTGAATACCAAAAATGAAACAAAGTATTAACTTAAAAGTATTTTTCGAATTGATTAGTCAAACACCTAGAATTCACTACAACAAAAATAACTTTTAGCGGCAATAAATATTAACATTAATGAAGAGTGCTAAAATTTTTACCTGCATTAGTTAAGTGTTATTAGAACCAATGTTGCTAAATGCTTTAGGGACATATGCAAAGAATGCTAATTGCCGTTAAAAATACATATTTAACGACATTTAAGAATTAATTACCGATAATAATCATTTTGTTGTAGTGATTTTTGCACTACTCTTACAACTTTAGAAAACAAATTAAAAGGATAAGGATTTTTTTTTTAAAAAGGATCAATTCTTCAAATTATATTAATATTTAATGAGTTAGGTCCCCAAGAATTATTGGATAATGAGAAAATCCATTCCATATCCAAGCAATAAGCATAGAGTTGGAGACACAAAAAACTCACCAGCTGTGTGAATGACGATTATGGTCATATGTCTATATGGTGGATATATATTAATTTAAATTTCCAACTAAAAGTTGTTTGAAAATTATTTTATAGGAAGAGATCATTGTATAAGATATGCTTTCATATTTATAATAATTCTATTACAAAGCCGGGCAGGGTTGTCTTATCAAAAAAAAAAATTATTAAAAGAATAATGACTTAAGAAACGGGCCAAAAGTTTTAGCTAAACAATAAAAATATTTTATGCTAATTTTATTTAGTTACAAATTAGGACGAATAATAAGAAAATTCATATGGCTGAAAATTAATTTAGCTACGAATTAGCTAGAGAATATCGATAAATTCAGTAGCTAATTCTATATTTTTAAAAAGAAGTTAATACCAACCACGAAGCTTCTTGAGAGCCTTTCTTATTTTGCTTTCGCATCCTTGACAATCCATGTGCACTCTCATCTCCACAATCTAAAATGAATAATGTATAACTTATTCAAAATTTAAGTATATATTACATGAACGTCTTTTTATATAAAAAATATTTACATAATTAAATTATAAATAAATTTATATGATAAAAATTGATTATAACTAATCTTATAATGAAAGTACTGCAGTAGGGTATATAATTTAAATTATTTAATTTGTATCATCATTCATAGCACTTTCCCTATTTTAAGCATTTATTTATTTGTTAATAAAAAAATATAATCTCCCTTATAACGGCTACGGCGCAATATGGCAAGTCATCATGAAAAACAAAGTAGATCGTACCCCATTTATTTTTTTTATTTATAAGCTCAATCTTTTTTTTTAGCTTAACATTATTAATTAAAAAAGTAGAGATATTGGAGTGGAAGAGCCACTAATTAGGGAGTACATTTTCTTACTCTTTGTTGCATTCTTTTCGAGCCACTAACCTTTACTTGATGCAATTATCCTTTTATATATACTCAACAAAAAAAAATATAGCTAGTAACATGGACATCTATAGTATTAAATTCCAATTTTTACCACAGTGTGACTAAAAATGTGTTAATTACTACTAGTATTATTTATCTTCATTTGACTAGAAGATAAAAAGATGTTAAAAAGATATACAGATCATATTCATGTACGAGACTACTAGCTAGTATTATCTAGTTATGTGATATTTTTAGCTTTTCGAAAAGAGTTAAATTGACTAATTTTTGAACTATCGAATTAAATCAACTCAATATTTTAAAATATTTAATATTGGTAAAAAATTTAAAGGGAAACTTTCACATATAGCCACTTAAAAATAACTAATTACTCTCCATAGCTATAGTTTGATGTAGCTACATGTTATTTAGAGGAGAGAGGCGAGCGAGACTGAGAGAGAGAGGAGAGAGGAGAGAGAGAGGGGGAAAAGAGTGGGAGAAAGGTGAATTGTATATGTATATTAGTTAGATAATTGTATATTATACACATGTAATTGTATATATGGCAAGAGAGATTGGGAGAGGGAGGAGAGAGGCGAGCGAGACTGGGAGAGAGAGGAGAGAGGCGAGCGAGAGAGGGCAGAGAGTGGAAGAGAGGTGAATTGTATATGTATATAATTGTATATAATTGTATATTATACATATATATTTGTATAAATGACAAGCGAGATTGGGAGAGGGAGGAGAGAGGCGAGCAAGATTGAGAGAGGGAGGAGAGAGGCGAGCGAGAGAGGGCAGAGAGTGGGAGAGAGGTGAACTGTATATGTATATAGGCTAAAAAATTGTATATTATACATATTTAATAGTATATCCTGACGAATTATACATATACAAACATGACTATACAAACTCGAAGTCAGCCCATGTAATTAATGTATAATGTTAGTCGCGAGTGGTAATTATAGCAAACTATAGCTATGATGAGTAATTAAATAATATAAATTTGCTTATCCGCGTAATTTTCCAAAATTTAAATAGTTCGAAAAGTATCACATAAATTGACCAAACACTGGTATAAAAAATATGATCACAAAAAACTTTTTTAATAGTGGCATTTCAAAATAGAGATTAGCTATAGGTAGCTCTTTCTCATTCCTCTTTAGTTTACAACCTCATTCATATTTTCAAATATGTACCGAAGAAGAACATCACTATAAAGAAAAATAATAAGAAGAGGAATGTAATGATAACGTACACATATTATTTATAAGAAGAGAGATAAACCCAAATTGAAAACACACACACACAAATTAGAAGGCAAACTTAACTTACGAAATTAGTAAGTATGTATATATATTAAATTTAGAATACAGTTCTTAGTATTTGAAATCGTTATAGTATTCAGAACCCATAATTTAAATCCTGGTTCCACCTATACACATAGAGTCTCGAAACATATGAACACACACTCATGATCGATAGCAATAGATTATTATACCATGTTATACATTCTTCTTTAGTTATAAGGTTGTGAATGATAATTAAGTAAGATTTGAACAACAACAAAAAAGGCATGAGTTAAGAAGCAGACCGTCATATTGTGTGACTTTGAGACGATGGAGGAGTTACTAGCAACACAAATGTAAACTTCCTTTAGATGAAATAATTAATGTCTAACTTTAATTCGTGTGCCTTTGTATGTCTATAGACTATACTAATATTGTGTGTTTATATACACACAAAACTTGACCTGGACAGGCATGATTATCTAGTAATTGGAGCGTATACAATAAGAAAGATAAGTAAAAATATAGCTAAAATTAGTTGTTTTTTTAAAAAAATGTGGTCCACTCCAACCCACAATATAATCATATTTTCTTTTCTTTTCACATTTTTATTTGACTATATATAGGTTGTTATTAATTTTTGGAGACAAACCTTGTGCTATGAGGGCCACAAAAGTTTGAAGAAAATAATAAGGAATGGACCATGATAGAAAGCACACTGAAGTTGCGGCTTTGATAACTAGCTAGAGTGGGTCTTTTCTACTTTTTGCCTCCATTTTAGGTTGGTTTCAAACTTTTGTCCCTCAAGATAAACGTTTTTAAGCACACAAACTTATATTTTCGCATTAGAACATTTTACAAGTTAGTTTTAGCGTTTTAAAAAAAATTTACATCCTCAAGGAACGAGTTTGATTTTTAAAGACAAAAATTAAAAATCAGCTTATTTAAAGCTTGAAGGGACAATCGTGAAATCAAATGAGCCATGAGCTAGAGTCCACTCATCTATTCAACTCCTTGTTTTGGGGTAAATTAAAAGTAGTTGCAATATATGTACTATATAGTAATGTAATAACAAAGAAATTCATTCTAATCTTGAAAATACAACCAAACTTGTATAAGGACGGGCATTATCGTGATAACGATTTTTAAACCAATATAATAGTTCCATTTTATTTTTTAAGTCCAGTAATTATATCATATAAATTTACTGACTTTGCCTTCTTATTTACAAGGATTATTTATTATTATCTTACCACTGTTTTCTTTATGACCTGATTTTTTCAACTCTTAGTTTTCGTATACTATAAAGTTTGCTGAAACCATCAAATTGGAATTGTTATAGTAATTAGGAATGTATAAGAAAAATCATTGAAATTGTAGGGTATTTTACTAAAATTGTCAATTTTACTGAAATGTCAAGACTAGTGCCATATGTACATAACACTGCACACTTGATTGAGTACAAAAAATTTTTTTGACATATTTCAAAGGCTTGAAGTTTGCTTCGTTGTTTACATTGATATTGACACCTAGCTAGCTGCAGCTACATCACAATAGTTAAGTAATCGAAAAGAAATAAAGATCGATCTTCCAAGAATATTTAAGAAAACTTAATTAGGAATGTTACTTGTTGAGATTTAATAAAGTACAACTAGGATAATGGCTACCATACAAAATTTGTAGGCCTTCAAAAGATGATAAGGACTCTCTACTCTCTAAACTTGATACAAATTCCAAGAATATTGATCAATTATGTAAGTATGCTATAATACTAATACCTTATTTTGATGTATACTTCAATTTCTAACTTATGATTTTCAACTTATTTTTGTTATTTTGACTTAAAAGGAAGCGTTAAAATTAATTTTTTTTTTAGCTCACTCAAACACTACAAAAATGCTTAAAGCTTAAAAGCACTTAATATAAGTCAATCCAAACATGTTAATAGTCGAATTAACATAGGCATATAACTCCATGAATTGACCTACTTCCACTACTAAAAAGACATCGAATTATCCCTAGCTAATCCATTGCTAAAAAATTCTAGCTAACTAGTTTGAAATTTTATATAATTCATCGCTTATCCGTAACTACATGAAATTTTTATGTTAAGCTACAAAATTTTGTCCGTCATTAATTCCTTATTTTCTAGTAATTAGTGTTACTTAATCCAATCCAACCAAGCCATGTACCTTGGATTAGCCTCTTGATGCAGCAGAATTGTCATCTTATTGTTGTCATGAACCAAGAAAAGGGCAGACAAATTGCATTTGATAAAACTTAGGTCCAGCAACAAGTGAAAACTCACAGCTTTCATTGGTTTGTCCAACAAGTATTTTGTCTCTTCGCATAGTAGCACATAATAAATTCAATTTCACTCAAGCAGAGAAGCAAAAATAGCGATCAAGAACACGCGATTCTTTGATAACAAAATCAAAATTATTCAAAGCTAGTAATAGCCATGGCAGAAAAGGAAGGAGCAATTGTCAAGAAGGGACATGAGGAAGGTTTGAAAATGGCTGTTTCCCTACTCGAAGATTTCGGACTCCCAATGGGGCTCCTCCCTCTTGCTGATGTGATCGAAGTGGGATTCGTGAAGAACACAGGCTACATGTGGATCCAGCAAAATAAAAAAATTGAACACAAGTTCAAAATGATCAACAAAATGGTAAGTTATGACACTGAAATAAATGGATATGTTGACAAGAAAAGAATCAAGAAGCTCAAGGGAGTGAAAGCTAAAGAATTGATGTTATGGCCTCCAGTTAATGAGATAACTGTAGATGATCCTCCCACTGGCAAGATTCAATTCAAGAGTCTGGCTGGCATCACCAAAACATTCCCAGTTGAAGCTTTTGCTGCTGGCCAGTGATATTATAAATGGAATATATTTTCTGATTTATGACGTTTGTGTGTTTTCTATATTATTTCTCGGTTTTTAAGTAAGTACCTAGCTCAATAAGAAACTTAATTTGTTACCTGGTCTTCCTTTATTAGGGTCCTTAGCTAGTGATCCTGATAGACATATAGAAATTATTGTATACGTCAAATAACATTGGAAGTGTTGGTTGTAGAAAATGAAATGTCTAATGTTTTTCACCAAAGAACTTGTTGGATTATTGCGAGTGGAACGAATGGGGTGGGCTTTGGAAATGTAAATAGTTGAGTTATTGTGCTCACAGTAACACTGGGTAGCCAAAGGTGAAGCAGATAATTGCTAATCAAAGCCAAAAAAACAGGGCATTTCTCATTTTTATAGGAATTTCGTATTAAAAATAATGGCATCTCTAATTATATCCCCAATTAAAAGTTCGAAAAAAAAATCATTTTTGTAGTCTAACTAAATTAACCCAAGGTTAGGTATAGACCAAATCCTAAGGAAATTATAAAATCGAACAAGAAAAAACCTTTTTTTTTAAAAAATTTTATTCTTCGTGGTTGAAAAATAGAAAAAGATAGAATGTTTTAAATACCACACAGAGATGTTTTTATTAAGTAATCCTTTAATTAATATACCATGGCCTTGGATGCCTCTTGATGTAGAAAAATTGTCATCTTATTGTTGGAATGAACCAACAAAAGGGCAGACAAATTATATTTGATAAAACTTAGGTCCAGCAACAAGTGAAAAGTGATAACTATTGATAAATCAAGAATCAAAAGAGCTGAAAAAGTATTTCTTTATTTTCTGATTTATAATTTGATAAACTAAAGAATATTTACCACCTGTAATTGCAAGCATGACTTGAGCACCATGTGTTGCACAATATCAGAATGTGAATGGTGTGATTTTGCATAGTTAAAAAAATAAATATTCTGCCAGATATTTTGGGATCCTATCTGATACGGTCAACGATAACCATAGCTCTTTCATTGGTTTTTCCTCAATAAATTCAGTTTCTTTGAAGCAAAAATAATAGTAGTAATCAAGAAAAAGCATTCTTTTGAGAATTCAAAGCTATGGGAGAGAAGGAAGGAGCAATTGTAAAGAAGGGTCATGAGGAAGGTTTCAAAATGATGATTTCCCTACTCGAAGAATTCGAACTCCCACTGGGGATCTTCCCTGTTGCTGATGTGATCGAAGTGGGGTTTGTGAAGAACACAGGTTACATGTGGATCAAGCAAGAAAAAAAAGTTGTGCACAAGTTCAAGATGCTTCCCTCACCGGCAAGTTATGACACTGAAATAAGTGCATACATTGAGAAGAAGAGAATCAAGAAGCTCAAGGGAATGAAAGCTAAGGGGCCGATAGTGTCGCCTTCAGTTAATGAGATGATTGTGGATGATCCTCCCACTGGTAATATTCAACTTAAGGGTTTTGCTGGCGTCAGCATAACTATCCCACTTGAATATTTTGCTGCTGGCCAGTAAGGGAAAAATATCAATGCATATTTTCTGATTGTGTTTTACTTAAAAGTCATTCTTGTATCCAATTGGTATTAATCAAATTGATCAATTATGTTAAAGTATTGCAGTTTCTGTTTGGCCTAAAAAATAAAATGTTATGTTTTCTGATAGCAATGTTCTGTTCTTTGAAATAAACATGTATTATTATTGAAGTTAATGCATCATTCTTCTTCCTAAACTCTCTTCACATTTGTGTTAATTAAATAATACGCTAAACTTCATGTGCACAGAATCCTGGCACATGAAGTTCAAATCTGGCACCACTCATGTGCACAAAATCTCAAAACATATAAACGGACACTCTATGATCGATAGCAAAGATTATTACTCCCTCCGTTTCAAAAAGGATGACCTAGTTTGACTTGGAATGAAGCTTAAGAAAAGAAAAAAGACTTTTTAATCTTGTGGTTCTAAATTAAAGTTGTGTCATATGTACCAAAATACCCTTTAATCTTGTGGTCACGTGGAAAATTAAAGTTAAAGTGTTGCAAAAAAGGAAAGGGGTCATTCTTTTTTAAACAGACTAAAAAGGAAATAAGGTCATTCCTTTTTAAACGAGAGTATACCATTTAATTTAAATGTGGTACAACCCACAATCACATATTATCTTTTCTTTTCACATTTTTATTTGAGCATAGGTTGTCAATTTTTGGAGACAATTCTTGTGATATGAGGGCAACAAAAGTTTCAAGAAAATAATGAGGAGGAGAATTGGGTCATGATAGAAAGCACACTGAAGTTGCGGCTTTAATAGCTAGCTAGAGTGGGTCATTTGTACTTTAATTTTTTCCCTATTTTATGTTTTGTTGTTAGGACCAAAAACTTTTTTGTGGGACATAAGTATATTTCACATTGTTATATCTCACAAAATATGTCTCAGTGTCCTTAAAGAACTTGCGTTCTACTAGCCAGGCATAAGTTCAATTGCTTAAGACGAAAAATAAAAATCAACTCATATAAAAGATAAAAAATAAAGATCAAATCGGGACAATCATGCAGTTAAATGCGATAGAGTCCACACATCTATTCTATTCCTTGTTTTGGGGAAAAGGTAATTGTTATATATGTACTTATACAGTTTGAAATAACAAATAAATTCATTCTAATCTTGATAATACAACCAACCTTAAGATGGCCATTATCATGATAACGAATTTTAAAACAATAGTCCCTCTTTTTTAATAAGCCATCATCTGGGTTGTGGACATAAGGTGTGGAAGGTTAGGCTTGACTATGGCTATTCATAACAAAAAGTTACAATTAGTTAGAGGGGGAACATGGACCTAACCTCTGCTTATTGAAGAAACACAAAAAACAAGTAGCACCAAAAATTATGATGAAAGAATTAGCCTATACAAGTTCCTTTCATACTAAGCATGTAAAATATTAACTAACAAAAAGTTACACTTTTCTTATCTACTTGTCAGCGAGGAAAATAGTCCTTGTTTATCCAGTAGTATTAAACCTTTAACCTCTCTTGGTAATTGTTGGTATGAGAGGTAGAAAGTTCCATCTCCACTAATAGCAGCTAATTTAGCTAAGTGATCCGCCACATTATTTGTTTCTCTCAAACAATGGGATATGTGATAATTAGCATTGCTCAAAATCTTTACTATATTGATAGTAGATAGTTTTCAACTTCAAGTTGGTAGTGAATATTCCTAATTATGCGGTACTCCATTTTTAAAATATTTCAAAGGCAGCCGTTCGTGTCATTGTTTACATGATATTAACATACACCTATCTAGCTAGCAGCCTCTCATTGAACTCTTTTAAATTTTGGTCTCACAGACAAATTGCATTTGATAAAACTTAGGAGCAGCAACAAGTGAAAACTGATAACTATTGATAAATCAAGAATCAAAAGAGTTGAAAAAGTATTTCTGTATTTTCTGATATATAATTTGATCATAAACTAGAGAATATTTACCTACAAAGACTTATAATTGCAAGCATGACTTGAGCACCATGTCTTGCACAATATCAGAATGTCAATGGTAATTAAAAAAAATATTCTGCCAGGTGTTTTGGAATCATATCTGATATGTTTCAACAATAACCATAGCTCTTTCATTGGTTTTTCCTCAATAAATTCAGTTTCTTTCAAGCAAAAATAATAGTAGTAATCAAGAAGAAGCATTCTTTTGAGAATTCAAAGCTATGGCAGAGAAGGAAGGAGCAATTGTGAAGAAGGGGCATGAGGAAGGTTTCAAAATGATGATTTCCCTACTCGAAGAATTCGAATTCCCACTGGGGATCTTCCCTGTTGCTGATGTGATCGAAGTGGGGTTTGTGAAGAACACAGGCTACATGTGGATCAAGCAAGCAAAAAAAGTTGAGCACAAGTTCAAGATGCTCCCCTCACTGGCAAGTTATGACATTGAAATAAGTGGATATATTGAGAAGAGGAGAATGAAGAAGGTCAAGGGAATGAAAGCTAAGGGGCCGATCGTGTCGCCTCCGGTTAATGAGATGATTGTGAATGATCCTCCCACTGGCAATATTCAATTTAAGGGTTTGGCTGGCATCAGCAAAACTCTCCCACTTGAATTTTTTGCTGCTGGCCAGTAAGGGAAAAAATCAATGCATATTATCTGATTCATAACACTTGTGTTTTACTTCATCAATAGAAGTCATACTTGAATTCAAATGGTATTAAGCAAAATGATTAATTCATTATTATTTGTGTGTTAATTGTGTTAGCGCATTGCAGTTTTTGTTTGGCTTAAGAAATGAAATGTCATGTTTTCTGATAGCAATGTCCTGTTCTTTGAGATAAACATGTATTATTATTATTATTGTTGAAGTTAATGCATCATTTTCTTCCTGAACTCTCTTCACCAAATGATTTAGAGCAGTAAGCACATATGACAGAACAAAAAGACAAACGATATTGTTAGCAACTCCATTAAAACTATAATTGCTTGTGATCGATTTTACATCAAAAACTCCATCAATAAAAAACAGTCTGCTTTCTTTCAAATATCATGAGTTATTAGCATTTGAAGTCATGGTAGAATTCAGAACCCGTAAAGTTCAAATCATGGCACCACCTACGTGCACAGAATCTCGAAACATATAAACAGACACATCCATGATCGATAGCAAAGATTATTATACCATTTAAATGTGGTACAACTCGCAATCACATATTATCTTTTCTTTTCACATTTTATTTGAGCATAGGTTGTTAATTTTTGTAGACAAATCTTGTGCTATGAGGGCCACAAAAGTTTCAAGAAAATAATAAGGAGAATTGGGTCATGATAGAAAGCACACTGAAGTTGCGGCTTTGATAGCTAGCTAGAGTGGGTGGTCATTTGTACGTACTTTAATTTCTTCCCTAATGTGTGTTTTGTCCATCAGGACCAAAAACTTTTTTTTGTGGGACATATATATATTTCACATTATATTAATATCTTACAAAATATGTCTTGTGTCCTTAAAGAACTAGCTAGGCATAAGTTCAATTGCTTATAAGACACTAATATCTTAAATGATAGTTTTCAACTTCAAGTTGGCAGTATCTTTGGTTATCAACATGGTGGTGATTATCATAGAATCAAATTTTATATGTATGTTGTGTAACCATTTGCAATGCACCACAGACATATTGTGAATATCGCTGCAATAGCTTCAATAATATGATTATTGCTAGTACCCTCACCAGGAAGTGAGAAAGCCATAATAAAATTTCCATTGCTAAAATAATGTGGTACTCCATTTTTAACATATTTCAAAGGCAGCAGTTTGCTTCGTTTTTTACATGATATTAACATACACCTACCTACTTAACTACCTCTCATTGAGCATTTTTGGTTCTTTTGATTTTGGTCTCACAATAGTTAAGTAATCGAAAAGAAATAAAGATCTTTTAAGAATATTTAAGACAAGTTGGTTGTTTTAGAATGTTGCTTGCTGAGAGTATATAAAGTACAACGGAAAGGATGGCTTGGTGTGTATATATACCATACAAAATTTGAATGTCTTTAAAAGATGATAATGACTCTCTACTCTTAACTTCATAGAAATTTCAAGAATATTTATCAATTATGTAACTATGCTATAATACTAATACCTTATTTTGATGTATACATACGTCAGTTTTTAATTTATGATTTTTGGCTTATTTTATTGTTTTGATTTAAAAATTATTGAAAATATTTTTTTTGTATTTTTAAAAGTTTCTTTTAATTATTATTGGTCAATATGTTACTTTGTGGTCAAGGATTATATTGACTTGGCAAGTCCATGTGATGGTATATGGCTCTTCATATGAAGTGACATGGTTGTCACATGTTGCTCACAATTGTATCCAAAGCCTCACCTTTGTTGTTGCTGCTATAAATAGGAGTCGAAGGCTTCAGAAAGAAAAGAGGACAAAGAAGCAATTCACAAAATTCTCCAAACAGTTTCTCTTTCAGGTTTGCTGGTTTTTGTAGTAGTTATATTTTGTTGTTCCTGTTCCTCTTATAGAGAAGATTTGTTTAATCCTGAAAAAACATTTCATATAGTTGAAATAGTTTTTTAAGATAGTATCTAGCACGGCTCAAAGCATGTGATAGCATAAGTGTTTAAAGTACTTTTTTTTTAATTTTCATCCAAACACTACAAAATAACTTAAAAGCACCTTAAATAAATCAATTCAAAATAAACCATTGCCTTTTGAAGTTGGATGGAACAAAGTTGTCATCATCTTGCATGAACCAATAGAAAAGGGCTGACAAATTGTATTTGATAAAACTTAAAAGCAGCAACAAGTGAAAACGGTTAACTATCGACAAATCAAGAATCAAAAGAGTTGAAAAAGTATCTGTATTTTCTGATTTATAATTTGAAAAACAAGAAAATTTATTTACAATGTATGATGTAGAAAATCGAATTAAAAATTAAATTAAATATAAATTGAGTCAAATCGAAAAAAGATATGACTAATGGTTTGGTTTGATTTGGTTTTGTATTGGAAAAAAATCGGTTGGATTGATTTGCTTTTAACTAAAAAAAATCAGACCAGACCAACCTGACATTATATATATATAATATTTAAAATTTATTTTTTATATAAAATATTTATTTTGATATAATTTCTAAATATTACTTGTATGTTTTCATAATATTTATCTTTTGACATATTTTTTTTCAAATTTTTTTGAGACTTTAAATTTTGAATCGTCCAATAAAGGCTATAGTTAATAGATATTAGTAATTCCAATAAAGCTCAATTCAAAATCAAATGAATATCAATGCTAAGAAAATAAATTAATTCAAAAACTAAGAATGACAATAATGTTGAATTATTATTCTTTAGTTTTACATTGATTTAGACATTTAAAATACATAACCTAATTTTAATTTTTCTTTGATGTTTAATCATGTAATTAATTCTTATTAGACTTATTTTAGTATGATTTAGTACTTTTAAATAATGATCATTTTCATTATGACTCGTCGATTTGCAATATTAATTTTATACGCTTTTATTATTATTATTTATCGAATATTTTAGAGCCCGTTTGAATTGACTTAAAAAAATAACTTTTTAAAGTGTTGGAACTTATTTTTAAAATAAGTAGTTATGTGTTTGGATAAAAGTGTTGCAGTTGAAAAAAAAGTTGTTGATGTGTTTGGCAAATAAGTGTTGGTAAACACTTTTTTTTGTCAAACTGTTTGAAATATCCGTAAAACTATTAACATGATAAAAAATTAATTAATTTAAAGTTTTTATACTTAAAAAAATTAAAACAAAATCAATTTATATTTTACATCCATAAGTAATAGTATTTCCTATCATTCACATATTTCTTTACCATCATAAATTAGTTAATAAAAGGAATATAAATTTATTTTTTAAGTTAATTTTGTATACGCAACTTATTGTAGATTTTAAAAATATATAATTTGAATAGATCAAAAGAAAGATTTAAGATTTATTTTAGTTATATTCACAAGTAATAATAATTGTCTATCATTCATATATTTCTTTATCATCACAAATTATATATAAGAGGAATATAAATTTGGAAATTGGAGAAAGATATGTTAAGGTTAAAAAAATATGTGCAATTTGGAAATTGCATAAAATAATTAAGGACAAAAAGGTAATATACTTGGTCAACATAAAAAGGCTTAAGTTAAAAAAAAAAAAAACTCACTTAGCTTTTAACTTTTGACTTAAAATAAGTCATTTTTAATTTAAAATAAGTTACTTTGATAATTGTCAAACACTTTAATAATTCAAAAACTATCTTTTAAGTGAGTTTGACTAACTTAAAAGTCCATCCAAACAGGCTCTTGGTGTTATCACTCATGTCATATTTGTATTATTTTCTTAAGAAACAACATAGATGGTTGTATTTTGATTGGAATTAAGAAATATTTGGAGCACAAGTTAAAGTACATATTTTTATGAATACTATACCAAAAAAATCCAAAAATCTGATATTTATTAGTTTGTTTGATTTAAATATTTGTCACAAATGATTTGATTTAGTATTTCAAAATTTTGAACCAACCCGAAAAATCCAAAGTTGAAAACCCCGCAAAATTTTGAATTTTATTAGTTTGATTTAGGTCTATATATTTAAAATTTTAACATAAATATTTTAATTTGATATTTGAGAAACTCCAACCAACTCGGTCAACAGAGACCTTTAGTTGCAAGCATGACTTGAGCTGCATGTGTTGCAGACTTGCATAGTAATACTATATATATATATATTCTTCCAGATATTTAGAATCATGTCTGATATATATATATTCTTCCAGATATTTAGAATCATGTCTGATATGGTGAACAACCATCACAGCTTTCATTGATTTTTCCACAAAAAATTCAGTTTCGCTCAAGCAGGCAAGCAAAAATAGTGATCAAGAAGAAGCGGTTGTTGTGAGAATTCAAAGGTAGCAGCTATGGCAGAGAAGGAAGGAGCAATTATCAATAAGGGGCATGAGGAAGGTTTGAAAATGGCACTTTCCCTAATGGAGGAATTCGAACTTCCATTGGGACTACTCCATCTTGCTGATGTGATCGAAGTGGGGTTTGTGAAGAACACAGGCTACATATGGGTCAAGCAAGAAAAAAAAATTGAGCACAAGTTCAAGATGATCGGCAAACTGGTAAGTTATGATACAGAAATGAGTGGATGCGTCGAAAAGAGGAGAATCAAGAACCTCAAGGGAGTGAAGGGTAAGGAGTTGATGTTATGGCTTCCAGCTTATGAGATCACTGTCGATGATCCTCTAACTGGAAATGTTCAAATCAAGAGTCTGGCTGGCATCACAAAAACTTTTCCAGCTCAAGCTTTTGCTGCTGGTCAGTAACGGATGCATATTTTCTCATCATCCTTAGAACTTACACTTGTATCCATTTGGTAATAACAAAAATTGACCAGTTAATTATTGTTTGTGTTGCAGTTTTTGTTTGGCATGAAAAATAAAATGTTTCGTTTTCTGATAGCAATGTCCTGTTCTTTGAGATAAACATATGTACTATTGAAGTTAATGCATGATTCTTCTTCCTGAACTCTCTTCACCAAATGATATAGAGCAGTAAGCACATTTGACAGAAAAAAACATATTTAAAGAGAAACGATATTGACAGCAATTCCATCAAAACTATAATTGCTTGTGATCAACTTTACATCAAATACTCCACCAATAAAGGACGACTGTTAGTTCTTAACTGATTTACATAACTAATAAACAGAAAACATTTAAAGATGACACTCATCTAGTCGACTCTTGTGCAGCTGAAATGCAGGGTTAATCCATGCTCCACAGTTGCACTGCATGCCTGCCCAATTGAAGTAACCAAGCCGAGCTTTGCAACCCAGGCACTGAAGCTTATCTTGGACACAACCATCTTCCACTGTTAGATGAGAATGAGTGACATTAGTAATTTGAAAGGATAGAAGGCAATTCTGTATACGAATAAAAGAACAGTTAGGAATGAGACTAACCAACTTGCATCCACTTCATGGGCTCAACAAAAATAGAGGTGCATTGAGGTGGCTCATTGTAGGGATTGTCGCTTCTCTTTTTCCACTTGAAACATTTTTGGCCTTCACCAGGTTCATGTGGAACAACTTGCTCTTCTGATGCAACTATCCTTCGGCATTTCTTGCAGCGGTATATAACTTGAGGTTTTTGATCAATACTAACATCAGAGGCTTCTTGAGAACTATCAATACGAACATCAGAGTTATTAGCTGCTTCCATGGTACTAGGTCAGTTTATCTGTTTACAACCAATGGAAATCACAGTGTAAGAGAAGAATATTGCAGAGCTACCATGCATATTCATCACAAGGAGAAACTATCTAAAAACATGCATGTGTAAGAATAACCATGATTTACTACATCAACTCATGAAATGTGACAAGACATGTAGCCCATTTTTGTGAAACCCATGAAAATGCCTGTATAACAAGTCAACCAAAAATCTTTAAAGACCATGACACATATTGTGCAACATATTGATGCCTTAAATAATTCTATATGGTTGATGCTCACTTCACCCCCATTATCTAGCATTTCACAAATCACTTTTCAGCACAGAAGTTGTTACCGGTCAGCAACCTCAAATGACATAAAGTAATTACACGTATGTACATATAAAATGAAGATATAACTGAAAGTCGTACCGTCAAATTAATATGGTAAAGGTGAATGCAATATGTTGTGGAAATATCGTGGGTTAACTAGCACACAATCACAAACAAAGAAAATAGAGAAGAAGAAGAATAACACAAGGATTTAATGCAGTTCAACTAGGTCTATAAAGAAAGAAGAACAAGTTTTACAATGCTTTAGAATCCCCAACTACATACCCTATATATAGATCCCAAGTAGTCTCATGCCTATAAGGAAAAGATTTTCCCAATCCTATAAGGACAATATTTCCTTTTTCCAAATCTATTAGGACAAAGAGTCTCCTAAACTAATAGGAATTATAGTTTCCTAAAATAAACAAGGGAATAATTCAAGACATAATTAACACAATAAAGTAGGGTTGGACAAATTTTAAACAATAAGCAAAAATGCCACAAAAATAAAAATAGCATCATAAAAAGATCCAATTCCTCTATCAAAACTAGAAAAAAAAAATTCTTGTAACATTAACTCACCACAGAGAAACTTTGAGATTAAAATCATGCTCGCAAACAACTCTAAGAGCTTAGGATTGCAAATGAATATCCATGTTACAGTACTATGTATAATTGTAAATTTATTTAAAAAAATTCACATTACAACTTGTGACAAAAGCCGTTAATTCAATAACAGAGATGCTGGGAGGTCATAGGGGCAATATACCAATAAACCATCATCCAATCATTAAATATCAGGTTCTGTGGTTACAACCTGGTACCTGATCCGTGGCGGACCTAGAATTTCATGAAGATGGTTGCACAACTAGGGCTCAAATTAACCCATAGTCGGTGTATACAGTTAACAGTATCGATTAACCATAATTAAGTGATACGTTAAAGTAACAATACATATTAACTAATTATGATTTAGTTATAATCATTTGTGAGAAGACATGTGTCAGTATATTTGTTTGGTAGGTATAAACACTGTATGCCCGTAAGTTTTTCCTGCACTACTACTTTTACGATATACATTGAGAAAAATTTAGTGAGCAAACAATAATTAGTAGCAGATATGTAATTAGGTTATAGATGGCAATGGGAAAAAAATGAAAGAAAGAAAAGAAAGGTAAAGGTAAAAGAAAAGCTATAGGAACAAGAATAGGTGGATTTTCATCCCTCCTCCTTGCGGAGACAAAGTAGTTACCCAATTAGTGCACCTCTCAGACCATGAGTATGAGAATTCTGCATATAATATATCTAGCTTAAAGGGGTGGCCATGGACCCAAATAGTTAGAGTCAACCATATGAATCTTATATATACATTCCGCACTATTCGGATTTTTCCCATTCCACCAGATAGGAATATCGCTACCTCAAATGACAAATCTCAATTCTAAATGTCCCAATTAGTTAGAAACAATTATACGAATCTTCTATAAATGTTAGACACAACTCGGAGTTTTTCCATTCCAATACTCAACAATTCATACTTTTCTCAAAAAGGTAGATATTCTCTAAATCTTAGACTCATCCTTACACTGATATACAAGTCTCACACACTTCAACTGCTGATATGCATTAAGAGAAAAAATAAATACTAGAACACTATTCCAATAGATCAAAAGAACCGACCAAAATTGGACATCACAATGTGCTAAACTAGACTTCAATCCCTTTTCATTAACAAAAGTATATAAAATTGTCTATAAATCACAATAACATTGAATCATGCGCATGGATAGATAACAAAACGTTACAGATAAACAGATTACAATAGGGCACTACAATTATTATACAAAAAAAAATATTCTCCAATCATAGAAAAGATTATTTTTTTTACATGAACTTAACGAAGAAACTAAAGATCAGAAGGGGGAAAAGATAAATAACTTACAATTTATTTTTTGCAGAAGAGAGAAGTGCGTTTTTTTGCAGAAGTAAAAGAAGTGCGAGGATTTCGTCGGAAAAAGAACGAGTTTGTAGGCATGAAGGAGGAGTAAATCGGTATTTGAAGGTTTGGGTTTAGTCAAGTCCGAAACCGATTGGGTTTAGGGCTTGGGCTTATAAGTCCGAAATGAATTGGGTTTAGGATTTGGGCTTATAAGTCCGAAATAGATTGGGCTTAGGGTCTCCAAACGGGTTTGGGCTTAAAGCCCATGTCCAATCCTACTATCCTAAGTGCACAAAATAGCCAAATTTGGGATTTTATATCATGGCCTAAAATCATAACTTTAGATACGAGGGATTAAAATTGAAAATATTTGTGTCCGAAAATACAAATTTTATTTAAAATTAAGAGATCACATTTATGTATATTTTTCTCTCAAATATTCTTATTTCTCAAGAACAGAATATCAAAAGACATTGATAATATGTTAAATTCAGAGCAATATTTGTAATATACTAATAATTCTTCATTCGGAAGGGTGAATTTATAGTCAAAAAATGGAGCAAGTGAACTACTTATTTTATATAAAAAAAAACTTAAAAAAAATGTATAACATTATCAACACTTATATAGGTAAATGATGCACTTGATTAAATCGTACAAGTTTGATACTATACCCAAAATCAGAGGGAGAAAGAATTCTCACCCTTGAAAAAAAAGTAGTACGTTAAAACAGAAAGGTATATAATTATTGAAGTAGTGTTCATGTTCGTGGCCAGTAAGTTTTACACGTTAACATTTATACTATAAAAATATTAACTCAATCAGTCTATTTATAAATTTAATTATGATACAAATAAATTCATACGATAAACATACTTCTAGCCTACTCATAGAAATTGGAATAGTAAATAACCAATCATCAAAAGGTTAAACAATGAATAAAGCAACTAATCTTTGCATGATCAATATATAAATTCAAATCCAGTTCAAGTTTATCAATTTTGTTTAAAGTGACTGACAGAGATGCATGCTTTTGTTAATCAATTGCTTCCAATTAAGAAAGTCCTTAGATGCTAATTGACAGGTGATGAAATAACATTTGAAGCATTTATAACCATCTATTTACAATTATTAATAGGTGTAAGAAATTCAAGTCATTATAAGTACAAATTAATTAGATTAGTGATTAGTCTTCCGTTTAATTTATTATGCATTATATGAAAACGAAATGGCCGCCATTTTCTAATGACATTAGAATAGAGAGTACGTAATCATGTCTCCTGAACAAAACATTGTTCTTTCTTATCCTATTTATTACTATTCAAAAGAAAATTCTCATCTTTTTTTTTTTACTTAATATTCCGTCCTTTTAATTTAAAAATTAAACTGTGCGACTTTTCTTTTCCAATCCATATTTAAAATAAGTATTAAAGTTTTATACCTTGCAAGTTCTTTATTCAATATTTACGAAATTTAAATATATTATACATACTTTTATGATCATGAAATTCAAAAGTTAACTATAAAATAAAATAAAATTTAAAAGATTCCGTTCAAATCACTCAATATCATTATCATTTTTTCTGTTAACTTGTGGCTAATAGCACAATAGAGTAAGAGATTATGCTTCATACTTACATAAAATATATATAACAAATCAAGTGATCTCACAAATTAACGTGACCCAAATTTTGTTTGATGCATAAAATAGATTCCTTTTTACTTCCAAATTTTTGGGGTCTACACTTTTCGTACGTGTTGATAGTATATGTTTTGCTTCTATGAAATAGATTCCTTTTACTTTTAAAGAGTATCACCATTACACGGATTCCATGATAACGAGTGTTTTTTTATTTATTTTATTTGGATTTTTTCGTAAAGTTAATGATTCAATTTTGCTGACCAATAGATTCTTATGATTAGAGAACTATTCTATTTCAGAAAAAGAAGAATGAAATGTTTTATATTTTGTCATGATTTGTGTTCATGGATATATTCCGTTCACAATTATCACTCAAAGCTCAACCAAGAGATACTCATGCCACTGCAACAAAAATGATCATTAGTGATATTTAATTCTTAATTACCGCTAAATATGTATTTTTAGCAGCAATTGTCACTCTTTGTATATGTCCCTAAAGCCTTTAGCGACATTGATTCTAATGACACTTAACTAATGTCGGTAAAGACTTTAGCACTCTTTATTAGTGTTAATATTTAATACCGTTAAAAGTTATTTTTGTTATGGTGTGTAAAAAAAATTGTAACGTATGAAAATCCTCCTTGAGTACGAAGACTTCAATTTTTAGAGTTATAAGCCAGTAAGTAATTAAAGGGCAGGTTCATTATAGTTTTTATGGAAAAGGACCAAATATGTCTTTGATCTATTAATCTAGTTCAAAATGTCATCCATTGGTTAACCTTTTAGTCCAATATAATATTTTGTTGTAAATTTGAGCCCTTCCATTTAAAAAAGCGGATCGGAATAGGGCTAAATATATCCTTTTATTACCATAATTAGTTTAAATATATCCATCATTGTATTTTTGATTCAAATTTTACTCTTTCGTTAATACTTTCATTTCAAATATATTCCTCTCATTATATTGATATAAATTTATTCTTAATTTGAAAGAGAGACAGTGTAGCAAACTCAAAATAAAATGACTCGCTCCAAATTTTAAATACTAGATTCTTTTAGAAAGCCACCCGTTTAATCCATCCCCGATCGCCGATCCATTTCATCCGCTTCAAGTTCTTTTCTTGTTTAAAATGATAGTGGCTAAATAATGAGATCACTTTGTTAGTTTCATAGCTATTAAATGGAGTAACTATTAATTCAGTAACTAATGCTAAAATTATACTGAGCATGAAGTTAGATTTCCGTGTCAAACATCCCTACCTAGTCAACATCTGCATATATAAGCATGAAATGGGAAACACAATATTATTAGTATTTAGCCTTTAGCTAGGGCATGTCTATATATCAATCATTGAAGTCAAAACTCTTCCATAATGAGTTGCATGCGGTGATGGTTTCATATACTATAGTCCATGTATACCATAAAAAGTAATATATTATCTTCGTTCATTTTTAATTATCATAATTTTTTGCTTTAGAGTTATTATAAAGATTTTAACTAATATTTTATCATGTATTTTTCATCATGTTGATATGTAAAAAAATTGCAATGTATAGTACTTTTTGTATAATTTTTAAATATTTAAATATTTTATTTAAAATATCAAATTAATTTAATTTAATTTTAAAAATTAATCAAATTAAATTTTTTTAAAAATACGACATAACAAATAAAAATAAAAATTAGATCAATCCACTTTAATAGAAATCATGATGACTTTCCATATTTTTAGTGTTATTTCCTAACAACCAAAATTCAAAATTTTTAATTACCACCAGTAGGCAGTAGTCATGTGATGGAAATAGCTAGAGAATGTGACTAATGAAAGAAAGAAGTATGATTTGTACAAGTCACATAGAAAAGCGAGAAAGAAGTTACCTAAGTGATGAATACTCTCGGGGTCCTTTGGTTCTAAAATTAATAATGCAGAAATTAGTAATGCACAGATAAATAGTACAGAAATTAGTAATGTAGAATTTAATTTTGTTAAATATTTGGTTATTTTTTTCCATCTCATCTTATTTTTGGATTATAACTCTATAAAAAGCTTCTTTACAATTATACTCTTAAATTATTATGTAATTGGATCAAGATAGACAATATTATTTTTTTATAACCTTATAACTAGCTATGGGAAACAATTTAGTTGTCTTTGTTATTTTTTTACTTGAATTATTTGACGATAAATAAGTGTCAGCTTAATAAATTGATCACTCACAAAGTGATATTTTTTCAATTTAAAAAAGATAAAACATCTACTTTTAAAATTGAAAAAATGGTCAACAATAGTAAAATTGAATATATCATCCATACGTACACATAAAATTACAAGTTGTAATTTTAATATGTATGTAAATTTTTTAAATTGTTTAAAATACAAATGATTAGAAAACCAAGCGCATATACATACATACATACATACATACACACACACACACACATAAATATATATATATATATATATATATATATATATATATATATATATATATATATATATATATCACAAACTTCATATTAAAAAAAATAACTCACATTTTGAATTTGTATTGAATTTATTAGCAACAAACAACTCTATCTAAATAATTTGTATGCTAATTTATTTAAATAAATTTACTAGAACAAATATAAATCATAAAATCAAGAAAATACACAAAATAATTAAAATGATTTGAGGATATTTTTGTTTTTACATATGCTTATCCCATGGTATTATATCTATGTATTACTTATACCTCCAAATAGAAGGTATTAATAATACATCCTATATATAATATCATGTAGGATGTATAACTAATCTATGAATTAGTTATACGTAGACCAAAATTCCTACCAAACATGATACTAAATAATACCTTATATAATCCATAAATTATTTCTTCTAATGTTGCTTATCAAACGATCCCTTAATGATATAATGCGGCCTTTTGAAGAAGATATAATATCTTGTTAGGAGTATTTTTAAGTCATTTTAGACCAACAACTAGTAATTCCAAGTCTATGTTTCATGAGATAAGTTTGGAGTTAGCAAAATAATGATCTATGGATCAATTTATCACCTTTACTAGTATGTTTGAAGATGCGCACACGAAAACACATGTACAGTTGTTAAATATGATATGAGTGACACATGTTTAAAAGTTTTTTTGAGCTGTTTTGGTACCGGAAGAAGAAGATAATAAAGATTTCTTAATAAATTATTATTAAGAGAAAATAAAAAAAATAAAAAAAAAACAGCCGTCGAGGTAGTATGCAACGGTTTTCATGCTAAGCACGATAACTGATTTAGTTCCATCTAAAAGTGTCTATTATTAATTTGTTTGCCCAAACTTTTTAAATTAATTTATTTTAGAAAAATTTTCATTAATTTTTTTTTTTGGTGAGAAGTAATTTGTATTTGACTAACCAATTTGAAAATCACTTTTGAGTAGCAATTAATATTAAACCAAACTTATAAAAGGTTTTTTTTAAGTATATTTTCTCAATACTACTTTTAAAAAAATAGACTTTAAAAAACTATATTTGGAGAATATCTATTTTTCCTTAGCTTTTAAATTATTATTTTTTGTTAATTTCCCAAAATACTTATTTTCTCTTAAAAGTTTGGTCCAACACCTAATGAGTTAGAAAATTCTGCAAGAAATCTAAAATAGTATGACTTTATCTATGCAACAACAGGAGGAGATTCAACTTGTAGGAATTTCTTGCCTATAAATACCTTTGGCCAAGCATGCTTTAACATCCATCCAAAAAAAAAATCATTTTCCTTAATCTCATAATAAAATAACTAGTTGTTCCATAATGACCATATTTACAAATCCTAGCAAATACCTTTGCTTAGCTTTGTTCTTTATAGTTTTTGGACTTTGGAGCTCTGAATTAGCTTCATCACGTCCAATTAACAATGAGACAACCATGCGAGTTAGGCATGAGCAATGGATTGCACATCATGATAAAATTTACAACGATTTGAAAGAGAAAGAGATACGTTTTAAGATATTCAAAGAAAACGTGGAACGTATAGAAACTTTTAATGCAGGAGAAGATAAAGGGTATAAACTTGGCGTTAATAAATTTGCTGATCTCACGAATGAAGAGTTTCGTGTGTTACATACCGGTTACAAGAGTTCATCACACCCTAAGATTATGTCCTCAAAACCAAAAACACATTTTAGGTACGCTAACATAACAGACGTACCGCCTATTATGGATTGGAGAAGGAACGGAGCTGTTACCCCTATCAAGGACCAAATGGAATGTGGTAAGTCAAAGATTTTTTAGTACATTTTTACTTGTTTACTATTTTAATTAAAATAAATATTTACTTAAGTTAGAATTTTTATTAAGTGATTCAAAATATGAATAAGTCACTATATATACATAAAAATAATCATATAGTCATTATATATACATAAAAATAATTTAAATCAGGTATAAACAACATAGTATTCCATCAAATTAAAGAAGTTTAGATACTTACTAACTCCTCTCCTCCTTATACTCGTAACTTGTCATTTCGTATATATATATATATATATATATATATATATATAAAGACATTTATTTTTTCTAGTTTTATCCGGGGGTGGCTCGATAGTGTTAAAAAAAACATGTGCCTTAGGCCTTCAAATTTAAAGGGCCTCATTTTTAATAATAATAGGTTATAAGTTATTATTTTTAACAAATATTGAATACTATTTGTAGAAAAAGTAAAATTTTAATGAAAAATGAAGAAATTATTAGAAGAAATTTGACATATTTAGAGTACTATATCTAATGAAAAATAATTTAAAATAAGAATGGTTATATATCAATTGAAAACTAGAAAAAATCAATTACATAAAAATTATTAACAATTCAAGTTTAAAGGCCCCGTTTAATTTTTATTTTAAGTCACTAATATACTTGATCCGCTCCTGGGACTTTTATCCTAAACATGAACTAGTCATTTCGAATTCATTAAAAATTATACATCAATTAATATGATATCATGACAGACTGTAAACTTCATAGAGTCAACAAAAAAAAACAAAAAAAAAAACAGGGGACAAATTTCCATTTCTTTGTGACTGTCTCATAATTTAAGTAAATTTTCAAAAAGGTAGCTTGCCCTCTTTCAAAAACACACTTTTTCTTTCTTTCATTAATATTATATTTTGGTGGTATGGACTATGGCAACATACAGGGTGTTGTTGGGCATTTTCTGCAGTAGCAGCTATGGAAGGGCTACACCAACTGAAAACAGGAAAATTAATCCCTTTATCAGAGCAAGAGCTTGTAGATTGTGATGTCGAAGGCGAGGACCTAGGTTGCACCGGAGGACTCTTGGATACTGCCTTTCAATTCATCATAAAAAATAAGGGCCTTACTACTGAAGCAAATTATCCATACCAGGCAGCAGATGGTGTTTGCAACAAGAAAAAAACAGCTCTTTCAGTAGCCAAAATTACAGGTACACATTTAGCCTATAAAATTTTAAAAAAAAATAAATTATAATTCAGCTCGCGCATTTAACACTTGTCGTTAATTAATTACTACATGCAGGATATGAAGATGTACCGGCTAACAACGAGAAGGCCCTTTTGCAAGCTGTGGCTAATCAACCTGTGTCTGTGGCAATCGATGGGAGTAGCTTCGATTTCCAGTTTTATTCAAGTGGTGTATTTAGTGGATCATGCAGTACTTGGCTTAACCATGCTGTTACAGCAGTGGGATATGGTGCTGCAAGTGATGGTACAAAATATTGGATTATAAAGAATTCATGGGGAAATAAATGGGGTGAAAATGGATATGCACACATGAAAAGAGATATTGATGATAAAAAAGGCCTTTGTGGACTTGCCATGAAGGCTTCTTATCCCACTGCCTAAAAGAAATTAATTATCCTTAGCTTTTTTACTACCATAAACATATGTGAAAAGGTTGGGGAAATAGGGGAGGGATTATCAGGAGGTGAATTGAATTTTAAGGAACTAAGGTAAAGATTTGCGTAGCCAATCAATTGAGTTACTCAGATTTTCCAAAAAAACATATGTGAATACGTTTGTGGGTTTGAAGTAGACTTTTATTGAACTGTCCATAGGTACGTTATTATTGCACTAAAAAGGTGCTAGCTTCTATTTTATTGTATTGTATGTGCATCATGTGAAATAATATATAATGGTTATATTGTTTAAATTTGATTTGACATATCACCGGCTTTCCCTTGCAACAATAATATACGACGTGCGTTCTCTATGAAATTAATAATGTCCCAATAAGAGTACGTGTTTCTTATGACTAGTAAATATTGATTGATATATTATTAAACGCAAATCTCACAAGTGTATATATACCCAAAAAAAGAAAAGTTCCATCTAAACTTTTAAGAAATTTCTTAGTTAATTAAACGTAACACGATCTATCAACATAGATTGTTATAAAATATTTCATTCTTAACCAACATGTCTCAAATTCGAGCTCTAAATATGAAAAAAATCATGTTAAAAGCATCACTTCAGAAAATCATATAATGCGTCATTCGAATTTAGTCGGAGCACAATGCAACTAAATAATATTGCTAACTATTAACTCTGTTCCATCAATAATAATTAGTTATTTACTCCTATCCGGAATAAGTATTCACATTTTTATTTTGTTTTGAATATGTGTTCACTTATATAATCAGAAATTAATTATTTTCTTATTAATAAATTTAGTGAACTAACTTTAATTCTGATTTGGTTTAGTCTAAACCTTTTTTTTTCTTTATTGTTACTTTATAAGCATCAAATGCCACGTCATGGATGACTAAACTACGAACACCTTTTAAAACCTAACTGAAAAGTATAAGTCTACCAATATTTCACTTTCAGAAAACGGTTACACCAGCCATTTTTCAGCAGCTAATTTGAGTACAATTATTTTAACCACCTAATAATGACTTCAAGTTTAATTATTTATTTATGATGGTGTTATGGTGTCTTAACTTCTTGTCAACTTTTTAAAAGTCAATCAATCAATGGAGTTTGAGATTCTAAAACAAGAATGTTTCAAATTTGACTTTCTATTGGTCTTAAAAAAAAAAAGATTTTTTAAGTTTTGACTCTTTTTATTTAGGGGTTTTAATCAAATAATAATAATTTAATGATACATATTTTGAGAGATAAAAGGTTCTCAGCCTCAAAAGTCAAATAAAGTATAAATATATTAATAATGTTTGTATTAAAACTTTTATGATAGCTAATGTTTCATGTGGTTTTCGGTTTCGGACCTATTCTGAATAATTTTAAATATTGACCACTTGAGGAAGGCAATAAAATAATAATGCATTGCAATATTCAACCTCTATTATTGCAAATTTCAACTACTTTGGTGACCGATCAATTGCTAGCGCGCTAATCAAAGTTTTATTCTATCAATTAAAACTGAAATATTGCTAAACTTTAATAAATATTTTTTGGCCAATAACCTTAATAACTTAATTATAATAACTTATAAGTGAGGTTATAGACTAATCATTTGGAGATGACGTCTAAGACTTGACAGTGTGAAAGTGACTGGGATGGGTGCTGATCCTTTATCTTATTAACATTTAATTTTGAATCTGTCTCTGACTCGAATTAGTTTATTACATAGTATTTAATTTTGAATTTGTATTTGACCTGTTATATAGCTTGTAGTTTTTAATTTTGATCTTTCCTCTCATGTTATTATATTATGATTTGCTTGTCACTTAGGATCAGCACTTGACAATTTGTCAAATTTCAAACTCAAAATCGAGTACATATAATAATTGATCTTTTCACAATTTCTATTATATTTTCTTTTATAAAAGTGAGGAAAAATACATTTAAAATATTTAAAGAACCACAATATTTTGATTCTCAAAAACAATAGTATAACACCCTTTTTGGACCCTAGGCCGGGGTTATATTAGAATCAATCAATGGACGTTATAACCTTTCATCATTTCGTAGAAACACTGCACAAGTTTGCTTCTTTTATATATATACTATATTTAATAAAGATATCATAAAAAATTATAGGAACTCGATAAATACTCATTCTTTCTTAATTAAATATTTTAGATTTGAACCCTGATTATATAGTTGTCTTTGATAGGGAGTGGTTTAACCTATTGGGAATTTTCCGATGCAAATCAAATTAGTCAGACCTCAAAGCAGATACCAAACACTAAAAAAAAAAAAATTATTAAAGGTAAAATGACAGGGCAGCATTTTAAAATCATGAATATGTAGCATTCATGCCTTTATCTAATATTTTACATATTTCATTGTTTGTTCAACTTATTTGAATTTCTCCACATACGCACTTGCATTCATTTTATAATTCAAGTATACATTGTCTTTTATTTACACAACAAAAATACATATTTCTTTAATCATTTTTTGCTTGAATTGGCAAATTTTCAATTCTCTATTTATATAAACTCCTACACTAAACACCATAAGCCATAACATTTTATTTTTTTGCATCTTCAAAACCAAGAAGATCAAAAAGTCGTGTGTCCATTTTGTCCTTTTCAACAAACACACAAAATCTTTGTTTGTTTATTTCTGGGGTTTCGATTTGTTTGCTCTTTATATTCATCGATTTGCTCAACTGAGTCAACTTCATATTCATCGAGATGCTGACCATTAGAAAGAAAATGTGGATGTTTTCTTGCTAATTTTTGTTTTCCCCATAATTTGTTTAAAGTTCACATTTTTTTTTTTATAATCTTTTTAGTTTACATCTTCTATGGCAGTTATGTTCTCAACTATCACAATTAACACTCTATCTGCTGCCAAGATTTTCTCAATTTTCAAGATTATCCCTCGAATGATCTCTTTTTGGTTTGCTCCGACAACTCGCCCTCCGGGAGCTGAACCTTAGATGTTACTATCAGATTTGTTGTTGAATCCTAGTGACTAAAAATCTTTTGTTTTAATAACTTATGGTTTGTTGAGTCTTGTTTGAAATGTGAAATATTGTTACATATACCATCCATATACAAGAATATACAAGAAAAGGACTATTGTATTCGTGTGCGTTAATTTGTTAGAATGAACTGTGGGAATTTAGGTGAGTTTTGTGAGAATGAGGCAAAAGGGGTTGTTCAAAGTTTGGTGTTGGATAGTGAGAAAGGTGAATTAGTGAAGGCTAGTGGAAGAGTAGAGAAAAAAATTGGAAAATCAGAGGGGAAAACAATTGCTGCATTGAAGAGCCATAGCGAGGCAGAGAGGCGAAGAAGGCAGAGGATCAATGCTCATTTGTCTACACTCAGGAATCTTGTGCCATCTTCTGATAAAGTAAGTTAGTTCTCTCCCTTTCTGTTCCATGTTATGATCTATATTGGTATTGAATCTGATAACAGATATAGAAATGTTCAGTACTAATGCAATTTGCAACTTCAATTATTGTTGTTAGGTCAGTTTTGTGTCACTTACTTGCACAAGTTTTTACCTAAGTTTGAATTGAAACAATCCTGGTTGTATTGCCTAACTCTCACAGATAGAGAAAAATAAGAAATGAATTTTCATTTTGAGTGCATAAAACTTGAAGGCTGAGTCTGTTTTCGGCTGCTAGATTAATGAAGAATCTCTGTAAATCTCGCCTTTTGATCTGTGATTCACCGGTCACTAGATCCAAGTTGACAATGCGTTCCTAGTCATGATGGAACTAAGAGGGGCGGAAGGGTTCTTTTTGCTGGAAATATAAAGTTAAATTATTATATTTTTTTTTATATTGAAAATTCTAAATCCGCCGCTGTTTTACGGTGGCTAACTGTCCAACTTGTTTGCATTATGTGCCTCTGATAGTTTCTTATTTCATTTACTTCTTCTGTTTATTTCCCCCTTTGTTCTGATAGAAGGAAATTCAGGGAGGCTATACTTCTATGTAGAATTGAACATGTATTGGTTTGATGTGGTCCTTTCATAATCAATTGGAGATCCTTGATTTTCAGGAGTTTGAAAAATAAAAATAGTGCCAGAAATTTAAATCCAAAACATCAAGGTGAATTTTGACTCCCTCATAGATCATAATTAGGAATTGCTAGTTCTTGGAGTAATTTGTATTGATGGAAACATTATAGATATAAAATTTATACTATAAAGTTTATCAACAAAGTAAACTCTTTGGCGGTTTGTCGGCAGATTGAAATTTTTATTCATTTGATAAAGGCTAAACCTCTTTATCTATGCTAACACGTTTTGATTTGTTCAATTAATTAGTTATATTATTAGCAAAAGTAGTTAGGACTGTGTCTCTTTGATCACTTTTTGACTTTGTTCACCAATTAATTAGTAATATTATTGCAGTTAGCACTTTGGTCCAAAAACTGACGACATCACCTTAACAACTATGAGTTAATCATTTGACTTAAAACACTTATTTTCTATTAAGATAGTCATTTTCATGTCATCTACCATGACCTACTTTTCTAGAAAGGACTATTCGGCGGAATACATGAACGACCCTCTTAAATTTGTCAGTATATTTCATCTATACACTTTTAGCTTCAATTTTTGTAATTTTTTTTGCTAGTGTGTCCATTAAATATGTCACGTTCTTGATTATACACATTAGACTCAATTGAAACAGACTTTGATTTTCATGTCATGACAATGATTTACTTTGATTGACCTTTAAATACTAATGGTTAAATTTTTTACTTCAGATGGACAAAGCAGCATTGTTAGCTGAAGTAGTATGTCAAGTGAAACAATTGAAGGAAACAGCAACTCATGTTAGTGAAAGGTTCTTCATACCATTGGACTCTGATGAAATAAAAGTTGAAATAATTGCTGAAAATGCAATAGATGGGACATGTCTTTACAGGGCATCCATTTGTTGTGAATACAGGCCTCAGCTTTTATCAGATTTAAAGCAAACTATCAATTCTCTTCATGTCAATTTAGTGAAGTCAGAAATATCAACGTTAGGAAGTCGAGTGAAGAACGTGTTTCTCTTCACGAATTTGATCGATGGAGGATGTGCCAATCTTGAGGCTCTGGAAATTTTCTTATCCTCTGTTCGACAGGCGTTTAGTTCTGTACTGGATAAAGTTTCTGCATTTCCAGAATATTCTGCCTATCCGAACAAGAGGCAACGTGTTTCTTGCTTCGATTCTTCGAGCTTATTATTCTGATGGCGATTATCGCCATTTTATTAATATCATTCAACTGCTTGTATGTATATTGATGTTTTCATTATCATCAAATAGTGGTTGATTTGGATTGGAAATTTCATGTTATATTGTACTACCCTTCAGTGGCCTGATAACTATATGTAAATAGTTCGTTACGTATTATATTATACACTCTTTAATTTGGTATGCAGAAAGGCACATTTCTTAAATGGAGGGTGATTGTGACTTGTCAGTATTGAATGATGTAATGCGTGTAGTGTAAATTGCTTTAAAATGTAAAGAAAAAGTATTAAAATACACGTTTTATATGTTTCTCTTATTTTCAATATCTTCTTTTATTTTTATTAACATCTAAAATCCCTAATTTCTTTAATGTATCCGAGCTACATATTAATGTATTTGAGCCAGTATTTAATGTATCTAAGCTGCATATTATGTATCCAGTTTATTTTATAATGTATCCGAGCTAATTTTTAATGTACCCGAGTTAGTTTTTAATGTATATGAGCTACATATTATGTATCCAATTTATGTTATAATGTATCCGATATACTCTTTAATGTATCTGAGTTACATATTATTTATCCGATTTGTGTTACCATTTAAGAGATTAATATAATTACAAGCTAAAAACGGATAGATTGTAAATTCATATTAGTTAGTTAGTTATGGTCCTTGGGTTTCTTCACTTTCTTGGGCTTGAAAGGAGTTCCCTTAAATTGAAATGAGTGAAAATTACGAATACATATTTTTCAGTTGCCTAATTTATCAACATGAACAAAATATATCAATGTATATGTTATGTATAAGTATGTATAGTATACATACATTTAGTATATAGTATACATATTTTATACACTTTGAACATGTTTAGTAAATTAGTTGGTCGAAGGGTTTAGGGCCGTAATTATTTCAGAAACGAACATAAATAATTGTCCAACAAAAAAATAGTAATCAATAAATATATAAAAAAATTATATTGGTAATATATATATAAAATATTTTTTTTATCTCTTAGATAATAAATACAAGAGGAACTTTCACAAATAGCCATTATAATAAACTTAATTATGCTACATAGTTCTAGATTGCATATTTATGAATCGTAGCTACAGTTAAGTTGTCTCATTTGTATAATTCGGAAATTTTGTATAATTTGCAGGTTTGTATAATTCGCCGGGTACATTTGTATAATTTCGTTATTTTTGTGTAACCTCAAAATAGTGAATTTACACAATTACAAACATAAAAATGTAAACAGTTATATAAATTATATTATACAAATCTCAAATTATACAAAAGTTATACAATTATATTATACAAATCTGAATTATACAAACGTTTGAATTATACAAAACTAAAAAGATGAGCCAGTAAAAGTAAGTCGTGAATTATAATTAAGATAAATCAGAACAATGTTAACTAATTAACTAGTATATATTATACGCGCAATTTTCCCTAAATAGTGTAACTTGTCCAAAAAAACAAACTACCTTGGCCCTTTTTCACTTTATAGGGATCGTTGATAATTGCTCTCTTTGTCCAAAGAGAATTGTAGTTGGATCCTTCTAAATAGAGGTGTCTACAGTCCAGAAAAAGAAAAAACTCTGTACTTTTCAGTGCTTGTTAAAAAAATTATGAAAAAGTAATGTTCAGCCAAAAAAGTTCTTGGGTCTAAAGTCGCCATCTTGATCATCCAAAAAAGCTCGACGTTTTGTTGGCTCTACGATTATGTCAGACGTGTTTGATTGGGAACAAGTTATTTGGATTAATTATTTCGAAATAAGTTATCATGTGTTAAGTTATTCTACCATGTATATAAGAAAACTTATCCCATTATTAAAATATAAATGGTGGAATAAATAATTACACGACTGTCTATTGTCTCCAATCAAATGCATGATCATTTTATCCTTAGGATTATTATACCAGGTACGTCACCCCAATGACTCCTCAGTGTTTTGGGTATTGATGTGTACAACTGAAGTTGTGAATAGTAGGGCCATTGAAAATATATTCAAAGATCCTTTTGTAATGCTGAGACAAACAATGGAAAATGAAAAGGGGGTATGATTAAAAGTAGGAATCAAAAGGAAAATAATTATGAAACTTTTGAACTAATACGTACACAACATGATACAACAAAAGTTTTAACGTCAAAATCGATCAAATGTTTTCATGATTTTTTCATAAAAGGAAAAAGGAAATTTCTAACTTTAGCCATCAGCCACTTCTCTGTTTATTAATAATTACAATGTATTCCAACTTCTACAAATAGTATTTTTGGTCTGTTTGCTAATTAAATAGCTTATTGCTAAAGTTAGAAAAAGTTGTACGCTACAATCCATTATTGAAATACCTATTCCCTGTGGAAGGACTTTGGGCCAGTTAGATACAATCATACAAACTAGAAATATACCTTTTTGTCTATGTAACACATTTTATTTTTTAAAAGTCAAACAATTTAAATTTAATAAAAAATTTGAAACTTTTGTACATATCTAAAAAAAAATATTTTTAATAATATTAAATTTTTATATGCATGGTATAATATTCTGCTCTCACGTGTATGTGATTTTCACCGGCCAAAAAAAAGACAGCTTCGAAAGTATTTTACGAACCTCCCAAACTGTCCCAAAAGAGCCAACATCCATTTATTTATTTTACATTTTTACAAAAATTATGGAAGTATGCATGTGAGTTATAAATTGTTAATTACTTAAATTAATATGGTCGCATATCGACCAAAGTCACGGACTGGCGGTCAATTAAGCAAAAAGGAGAATCGTGAGGTTTCAAATTAGTATTTGTGAATGGAGATAACTTTTTAAGCAACACATTTATACACTATAAATATTGATTACTAAGCTTTTTAAACGTTGGGTATATATATTGGTTCAAATTAAGGAAACAAGAAATAAAATGGCCGTCATTCTTTGACACTTGGGCTTCACCATCAAAAATTAAGATAAAATAATTACATTTTCTTTTTAACAAATTAGGATATATAGTTTGTGGTGGAACACCTCATACAACCACCAAACTTTTCGTCTACCATATATAAAAAATGTGGGGAACCACCAAGAAGGAGCCCCAAAAAAAGAAGAGGAACGTACATGAGACGATTCATGCATTATTTATTGAGTCAGCGGTCAAAAATACGTATATCAATTTTTTTTAATTTTGCATATGAATTATTAGGTGTGCGGGTTTCTACGTGAACTATCACCAGTATTTATTGAAACACGTTTCAACTATCCATTGTTTTCTTTACTTACTTGGAAAACCCCGTTCATGTAGAAAAAGAGAACAACTGATAATTAAAGTGTGTTTCTATAAACATTGTAAGATAGTTTCAAATAGAAAATTTACATACCTAATAACTCAAATATGAATCAAAAAACTAAAATACTTTAGATCGGCAGTATGTTTTTGACCTCAAAGCCTCCTTCACACAATATAATCGTACCAAACTAAATTTGCATCATACCAAACTAAACTTGCACATGTGCTACAATTAATTTTGATTCCGACTATATATATTCTTATATATGTCGATAGCTAAAAAATTTGGTGGAATCCAACGTGGGAATGCCACCCCAGACCATAACACTACTCTTTATAATGCAAATTCCACTCCCAAACTTTTATTAAATTAAAAAAGTTTTATATCTAACTCTCTTCTTCCTCTTTTCTTATTGGTTATCGAACAATTTCCAAGTACCAACCACCACACGCTTTCTATGGTAAAAATTTTCTTTGCAACTAAGTGCATAATACGTACATCATAAATTCAGACGTAATTTTTATAAAAGAGAACTTACTTATCTATAGGATGAATTGCGGTTGAAATTTATTCGTTTATGGTGATTGTTACAATATTTTGAAATAACTTTTATATCAAAACTTAAATCCTAATTGAATGAGGAGAAAATAAAGCATAACATTATTATATTCTTTGTATTCCGTTGTATTTTCTAAAAATAATAATTAATCAGGCATCATATATGTGTTTATACAGTAATTATTAATTAGGACTGATAAGCCTTAAAACACCCGTTGTGGGTGACACTGAATTTTTTACTTTATCCTACATTGAAATTAATTGTATCATGATTACGAGAATACCAAATCAATACTTAATGATAAAGTGAGCATATTAGGTGGTAGAATTAAGGATAATCCAGAGAAGCTGGTATGTAGCTTACTACATATACTATTACTCGATAAGCTAGCTTGGTCCAGCTCAGATACTTTAATTGTTGAAGCTCCTATTGATTTATTTCTATATATATAACTGATCTTTAGTACTATCTATTTTATAAGTATATGAGTAATTAATTTTGACCCTAATTAAGTAGATCGATCACATATTCAATACCTTTTCAGTAAGATTTACTATAGAGTTAATTAGCTTAATTAATTCCTTAACACCCCTTCCGTACTAGACAATTTTCAATAACAATTAAAAAGAATCAAATAAGATAGAGAGGTGAAAGCATTTTCATTTCCCTTAAATTTTCATTTCCCTTAAATTATTTATTCTGTGCGCGTGCAAGAAAACTTTTATTACTATAGTTTTAAGTTAGGTATCAATAAGGAATAAGTAAAACTAAATTGGTGTAATATGTGGTATTCCATAATCAAGGGAGGCTACGAGACTGATTCTCTTCATCAACTCCTTTCTAAGTCAAGCTTGTTATGTCAATGGACGTAATCGACTTTCTTTAGTGACACAATAAAATAACAAATTCGTAACTCCTTCTATTCAAATCTATCTATTCTCCATTTTAAAAAGATAAATAAGAGTATTATATGTAAAAAAATTTTGTATATAACGATTTTCTTTCAATTAATTATGGAGAAATAATTAATGAAAAAGCTGGAACTAAGTTGGTTAAGGCAGCATAAAACTCGGCTTATGTTTGATTGTCTGAAACTAAATTAATTAGGCTACATTAGACTCACACGTGTGTTCCGGTTTACACTCTTTTTTGTCCTACTTTAAATCTATGATCTTTTTAAACACAAAATTAATTGTCAATTTAATTTAATGACATTAATAATGATGCAATAGCTGGACTGTAGTAAGCCATCCCTTTGTGACATCCAAGAATGATAGTAGTAATTAACCCTGTGCACATGAGAAGATCAATACAGTATTTGTTATGAAAATTAAAATTAATACGTATTCTTTAATTACATTTAAACAATATTCTAAATCTAATTTTAGCTTGATAAATTAAAAAGGAAAAATTACGCGGATAAGCAAACTTATACTATTTAATTACTCATCATAGCTATAGTTTGTTATAATTACCACTCTTGACTAACATTATACATTAATTATGTGGGCTGACTTCGATTTTGTATAATTAGTCATGTTTGTATATGTATAATTCGCCCGGATATACAAATAAATATGTATAATATACAATTTTTTAGCCTATATACATATACAATTCACCTCTCTCCCACTCTCTGCCCTCTCTCTCTCTCTCCTCTCTCTCTCCTCTCTCCTCCCTCTCTCAATCTCGCTCGCCTCTCTCCTCCCTCTCCCAATCTCCCTGCCATTTATACAAATATAACTATATAATATACAGTTATATACAATTATATACATATACAAGTCACCTCTCTCCCACTCTATGTCCTCTCTCTCTCGCCTCTAGCCTCCCTCTCTCGATCTCGCTCGCCTCTCTCCTCTCTCTCCCAGTCTCGCTGGCCTCTCTCCTCCCTCTCCCAATCTCTCTTGCTATATATACAATTACATATTACAATATACAATTATCTAACCAATATACATATACAATTCACCTTTCTCCCACTCTTTTCCCCCTCTCTCTCGCCTCTCTCCTCTCTCTCCCAGTCTCGCTTGCCTCTCTCCTCTATATAACATGTAGCTACAAATTGTAATTATCAAACTATAGCTATAAAGAATAATTAATTATTTTTAAATGGCTATATGTGAAAGTTTCCCAATTAAAAAATAGGTTAATTTTATAGACTAAGAAAATTTATCATGATCATTTCAAATTGGCTGATATATAAATCATTGATTACATCCAAGTGCCTCATAAAAGCCACTACAACTATTATTTTGACCCCCTTGAAATTGCATGTTCCTTTTATAAGTTCTTTCAACACTCCCACCTAGTAAAATAAGTAAGTAAAAGAAAATTTCATGTACGAAGTTATAATAATTTTGTCGCTGAGTTAAGGATAATTTCTGTTCCCCTGAAATTATTGATCTCGTGACTTGTTAAATAAAAGTTGAATCATACCACCTCGGTTTCATATTAATTTATATATGTTGATATGATATACTCATTAAGAAAAAAGTTAATTAAAGATGTACTATTTCTTTCGTTCCATAGTAATTTAAGTTTTGAGCCATTTTTTATTTTTTAAATTAAGTTAAGTTTCAATTTTCAAGACTATTTTAAAAATATTCTTCCAATTTTACCTTTTAAGTTAGTATTGGAATTAGTTATTATAACTAGTGTTTAATTATTTTTGACAATAATTAATAAGGGTAAAAATAGAAAATTATGTTCAATTTATGTCATAACCTGCTTTTATTAAAAGGGTGTGAAACACCTCAAAACTTAACTTATTATGGAATGGAGAGAGTATTGTTTATGGAAAAATCTTTTTGGTTAGAATTATAAAATAACATATTTCACACGATGTTATTTTACCTTTTAAAACTTTTTTATCCTTTTAACTTTAATACCTTTTAATTAAAAAATAAAAAAAGATCAATTTATTTTAGAATAAAAAGAATATTATAAACTTTTTAAATTTCTGGCCAAATCTTGACCAAATTTTCTGGCTATTTAGCATTACCCTTCGTTTATTACATGAACTTTATTAATGCTGCTTTTATTTAAAATTTTAAATTTGATTAGTATCGAAAATTATTAACCCATGATATAGGGCTGGGAAACATGGGGCATGGTGCACCCTGACTCTCACGTCAAACAATTAATGATTTGCATCA
The DNA here is from genome assembly GCA_016801875.1 of Solanum sitiens. Taxonomy (NCBI): domain Eukaryota; kingdom Viridiplantae; phylum Streptophyta; class Magnoliopsida; order Solanales; family Solanaceae; genus Solanum; species Solanum sitiens. The sequence continues at coordinate 2,710,427 of JABWTJ010000001.1, forward strand.
AAATCAATATAGATCTAAATGCAAATTATCAATGAAGATTTAAAAAGGAAGGTAAAATTCTATGATACGTGAAACAACCCTTGTGGGGTGTTCTTGGTAATAGTCAGTGAATAAGCATGCAATTAAAATGAGACCACAGGTGTTAATTAAATTGCAAACTAAAGAGACTTCAAAAATTATAAAACTGTTAGGCATTTATGCATTACATATTTGTTTTCCATTTGGGTTGCTTACAATTTTCTCAATATCCATAAAGATTAGGAGCCTTGGTTTGACCCTTTTGATTTTTGACTTGTTAACAAATTCTTCTTATAACTTTTTGACATATCATACTTTCGTTGTAGAAAAAAAGTGCCTAAACTTTGTGGATATTCAGGTCATCCGTCACTAGTTTGTTGCTTAATCTCCCTTTGTAGAGTAAAATAAAATCTTAAAAACTAAAGGCATTCAAAGAAATGCATTTAGACTCTTCAAGTATTGATAAATCAAATATTGTACCTAAACTATGAGATTGGGCGGCCTATATATTAGACACTATGAACAAATACAATTATCTTACTCAAGCTTTCTATCGAAATTAACTATACATCAATAATTCCTTTCAATTTGAACTTGAATTACTTTACCTTTCGTGTATTGTTAACCTGACTTCTTTAAGATCAGTAGTGATCGAACTTTCTGATAAATCAAAAGTATTATTTATAATGTTTAATTTTCAGATTTGAGATATTTGATTAAAATTGTTAAAAAAAAAGGGAAAATATGTGTAATTGACTAATAGTAAACGTTGAAAAAAGAATACTTTTCTTATTAGAAGCATAAATAACTGCTTTAATTTGTGATATAAAATAATTTTTCAATCTTGTTTCATGATATCGATATTAAACAACAAAGCATTAAAATTCCTAATAGATAAAAATCAATTCAGAAGCACTTCGTTATTTTTATTGATCTAATTTGGGACCTTAGGATTGATAAAAGTATTCTTTAAAAAATTAATTAGTTAAACACTAACTACAATTCTGACCCCTTTTTTAAAATATGCAGTGATGTTATATTTAAAAATTTGCGAGAGAAATTAATATTTCGAAAAACTATAGGGGTTTTTCCCACAATTAAAAGAAACTACAAGGGTCAATATGAAATTGTATCAAACATGTTCGGCTATGTAACAGTTGTTTATAAGACTGGAAGAGGTCACGTATTCCTCTCCTCCTCGTTGTATGTAACTGACATATTCGGCATGTGCTCTCTGCTCTTCTTGTTTTTTTCTCTCCACAAAGTCTTCTTCTCTCTTTTTCAATACTAATCCTTTTCTTTCACCAAAAGTCAAGACATAAATTAAACACACTTAATTTAATTAATTAAAACCGAATTTCACCCCACCCCTACTCCTACAAAACCATTCTTCTGTCATAAACATGCCAAATACTCCAAAAACAACTAGTAATTTTTATTCCACTTACATAAAGCTAAGGTTCTTCACTAAACTCAAGCGGTTCCTTCAGATTAAGGCTAAATCTAAGGAACCGTCTGATCATCAGCCAACTAAGGATTCAGAAATTTTTATTGTGATTGAAGAAAAGGGTATAATGGGAAAAGAGAGTGATAAAGATAATGGATGGATGATTTTGCAAAAATCTGTGAAGAAACTTCACTTTGGGAACTGCGATGAAAAAGAGGTGGCGGTGAAAGAGATAATAGAGTTGGCTAAAGAGGATTTGAAGAGGCGGAAGTTCATGGCGGAGCTCGGTGTGATTCCGCCGCTTGTTGCCATGGTTGGTGGTGGTTCTGATCAGGTGGTGTTGCGGCGGCAGAGATTAGCGGTGCAAGCACTGACCCAACTTGCTAATGGCTCTTTCACGTAAGTTTTATCTATTTTATCAGTTTGAATAATAAATTAATCACTCTTTTATGTTAATTCGTTTTTATTTTTTAACTTTCATTTCTTCTTCGCTAACAATATGATCAAGTTTAAGTGCTAGTTTTAATGTTGCACTTATATTCATATTAATTTTAATTTAAGAATATATAATGATTTGTCATTTTATTTAAAGGAAAAACGGCATTTTTAGTCTCTGTGTTAAGACGTTCTCGTGTTATCTAACTTAGCATTATTAACCTTTTCAATTATATCAAGTAAGTGATTTTAGTCCTTCAACTTACAAATTCAAAAAAAATTAACAGAGAGTTCACCCCTTAAAAGGGGTAGTTCGGATATTTACTTTTTAATTCTCTGTCTTTAAAGAACAAGCTAAGTCTTACCTATCTCTATCTAGAAGAAGAAGCCCGTCGATTTAAGCTACAACTTCATAAACCAACTTGATAGGCATTAATCCTCCCTCTCACACCGACGAACGATAAATTATGCAACGAATGATTTTATTTAAAAAAGTTTTTGTTTTCTCAAGCAATTACTTTAAATATCCGAATTACCCCGTTTAGCAGTGAACTCTCTGTTAATTTTTTTGGATATGTTAGTTGAAGGATTAAAATCACTCACTTAATATAATTAAAGGTTAATAGTGCTAAGTTAAATAACACAAGGATTAAAGTAAAAAATTAGTCTTAATATAGGGACTAAATGTACCGTTTTCCCTTATTTAAATGTGAGATATTTTCATAGCCAATTACTAAAAGTGGAATTTCAATGTTTATTCTCCTACATTTTATCCCATATTCATGAATTTTAAAATTGCATTATTCATTTCGGAAACGAAAATGACGTATTTTCTATATCATGATTTGTTTTTATTACCAAAATAAAACCATGAATTATAATCTTGAAGATCTTTATCAGATAATCTGATTAAGAGCGTGCAAAAGGTTCCTAACATCACCGTCATAAAAATTAACTTAACTAACATTTATCATATAATATTAATTAATTTGGTGGGCTGAAATTTTTGGTTGAGAATTTTATAGTGATTTTATTACACAAAGGGTTTTCATCGTAGTACAAGTTCATCCCATTAGGCTAGTGGACTTATAATGCGGTGAAATGACGTGGCTGGTTTTTATTGGACGTGTAACTAACTATATAAAAGGGTATGTATCAGAAGATGGTCCCACAGGCCACTTTGCGTGGCCAATTTTTGACTTAAACCCCTACTGTATGGCACGTGAGGTTTGGTCTTGGGAATATCCTTTTTAAGTACCCAAGAAGTTCATGACTTCGTAGTACAACACCTATAATAGACCCCATGAAATTTTAATACACCTAAGTTACATCAATCCCCCAAAAAAAATAAAAAAATCTAATAGGATATCGTAAGTTATTGTAAATGTTAAGATGACAGTTTAATATTTTATTTGTGAAGATAGTAATATACGAGAAAATTTTTGATCCGAGATCAATTCACTCAATGGTATAACTTATATTCATACATGACACAACTTTTACACAAGGAGACAAAATCTAAATTAGCCCTTTTCATATTTGAATGCCTTAAATAGGTGACTAGGAAAGCAACTAGCAAATGGATTTTATCAACTTGGTTTTTATTTATAGCCATTTTATTTAGGAAGCCTTTAAATTGCAAGGATAAGTTAGTTGAGTCAACTTGACTTTCTAGCCATAACATTTTATTTTATCTGAAAAAGACTTGGAGTATTGTGGTATGACCACATACTTATGGTAATTATGAAGATGGTTGAATCGACTCTATGATCATAGCGTGTAGTTCCTTTCACCTCATCTCTAACATATCTACTTGGATTAATTATGAAGAGAGTTGAATCGCCTTTTTTAAAAAATCATTGTTTGAGTTAAAGATTTATTGAAACAGTCTATCTATCTTTTTCAAATTACACTTGTGGGATTACACTGAGTTTGTTGTTGTTATAAATGTGTTTACTATCTAGTGCAATCATTGTGGAAGCGACAATGGATTAAGTTGAGGAATATTTTTTAATTGTTATGGACATATTATTCTACTATATGTTATATAATATTTATATGTATTTAAAGTGTTTTTTAAATAAATAGGGAAAAAATCTACTTGTGTTGACCTTCAGCTCCTAGCACTGATCTGATTAAGCAGAATCTTATTGACTTATCACTCTCAATAATTTTTAAATTTTCTATGGTTATTTATTTCGAGGACCCCTACATGATTGAGAGACCCCCTACCCCAACTTTAATTCCTAACCATTTTTCTATCATTTCCCAACTTGTTAGTTGACCAATAAATTAAATATAATCAAACAAAGTCATAAAATGGGGTCCCTAAAGCTAGATTATATTCTATATTTTCTGATTTGGCCATGTTAATGGATTTGAGTTGTTTCATAATTCATTTGTTTAACATTGTTCTATTTTCTTGGTTCCCTTTTTCAGTAACAAGGCTCTGATGGTAGAAGCAGGAATCTTATCAAAATTACCTAAAAAAACAGACAACTTAGATGGAAATACAAGGCAAGAATTTGCGGAATTGATCTTGTCTATATCATTATTAGCCAACACACAATTCAATATGGATTCCTCAAGAATTATTCCATTTGTAGTCAGCATTCTTGATTCATCAAATTCAAATGTTGAGACTAAATGTACATGTCTAGGGACATTGTACAACATATCTTCTGTGTTGGAAAATTCCGCCAGTTTGGCGACTAATGGAACAGTGACCACATTATTGAGGTTGTCTTCATTAAAGGAAGTATCAGAGAAAGCACTAGCCACATTAGGGAATCTTGTGGTTACCCTAATGGGAAAGAAGGCGATGGAGGAAAGCCCGATGATGCCCGAGAGCTTAATGGAGATAATGACATGGGAAGAGCAACCGAAATGTCAAGAGTTATCGGTATACATTTTGATGATTTTGGCTCACCAAAGTTCAATTCAAAGAGAGAAAATGTCCAAGGCTGGTATTGTTCCAGTACTTCTTGAAGTGGCATTGTTAGGAAGTTCTTTGGCTCAAAAAAGAGCATTGAAGTTGTTACAATGGTTTAAAGATGAGAGGCAGATCAAAATGGGGCCTCATTCAGGGCCACAAGTAGGAAGAATGCCAATTGATTCATCACCAATGAGTCCAAGAGCTGTTGATGAAAGCAAGAAATTGATGAAGAAAATTGTGAAACAAAGCCTTTATAAGAATATGGAAACAATTACTAGTAGAGCCAATGGGGGTGGTGATTCTTCAAGGTGTAAGTCCTTAGTTGTTAGCTCAAGTTCTAAGAGTTTGCCTTACTAGGAATATGGATTTTTTAAGCATTTAATTAAATTGACCTAATGATCTTGCACTTCTTGTGCAATGTTCTATATGAATTGTTCATTTCTTTTGTATCATATGAAAATATTTATCCTGAAGGAAGAAAAAGGCCAGAGTGATAGAATAACCATATAACAATAGTCTGATGACTCATTCCAATATGAGGAAAAAGAGGTGAAAACATGATTTGAACTTGATCATTTCTAATTCGAGATTTTATCACTAATTTGATTTCTTGGTCAAAATCAATTATTTGTATTTTTTTGTTAGATAACTTTTAACATATGGAAGGTCTGCATTGAAGCTATTGAATTCGTTTGAAGTCGTACCCGCCCTTTACACTATGTCCTGCTGAAGTAAACTTTCTTCCTTTAGCTCAAACACGAGCATTACTTATGTGTAGCAGTGATCTATTTCCATTTTTAACCCGATTTGATCCAATTAATAATATAACTCATTTGTTTTATCCCAAATCGATTTTGTTCCCCCCACCACCAAAGCCACCACCTCTCCAGATCTCCTTCACCACCACCGCCCAAACCATCACCTCTCGCACTACTCTACCTCCTCATATTTTCTGCCCACCTGGGCAGAAAATGGTTTCAGCGGGACTAGTGAGTTTGCATAGGGGTTACGATGCCTGTCATGGAAATAAGGACTCTTGTAAATACTTGTTAAAACAGGACAAGCTGGTAATCCTCCTTGGATGGACAAGAAATACATTCCTTTGCCCTTCTCCAAATCTGGAATAAATTGGCTTATCAGAAACATCGCAATGCTGTGTTGCTGAAACTTCCTCCCAAGCTCTTCTTAAATTTTTGGCATAAGTTTTCTCTCTCCTCCGGACGTCCCACATACACAGAAACTAACAATTGATTCCCCTAATTAGCACACTTCTTCTGAAAAATTAAACTAATTCACATCATAGGATTTGAACTAGTAAATCATAAGGCTGGGCTACCTATAAAAGCAATGAATTGTTTAAAGTGGAGATAGAGTAGAGGAAGAGGTGGTGGTGATGAAGATCTCTGAGAGGGTGGTGACTTTGATGGTGGTGGTGGGGAAAACAAAGTTGATTTGGATAAAAAAAAATGGATTATATTATTAAGTGGGTCGAATCGGGTTAAAATTGAGTAATTTAGGTTAAATTGAATAATTTTAATGATTTGGAGTTTTCCATCCAAGGAGGGGGTATATTTGCTAAGTTTATTGACATCGGAGGTAAAGATAACTTGCTTACGGTAGGGATAAAATCAACCAATTAAACAAAGTTGAGGGATTATTTGATCCTTTTCCCAAATATTATTGTTATTGTAACATACTTCTTATTTTTTATATATATTCTTAAAAGACATTAATCGTTTAACTTAATTCAAGTTAATAAGAGGCTAATCATTTATTTGCAATACATTAACTTAGATATTGTTGTAAAAACCTCATTTATTAATATGAATATTTAAGTTGTTTAAATCAAAATTCCAAAATATTTCTAATAAGAAATAGATAATTCTTCTTTTTCAATGTAAATTATATTTGTTTATCTTATATTATTTAATACTATTATTTCAAGCGAAATTCTATCGCAAAGTGAGATTAGTTCAACATGAGAGTAGTATTGACTATTTTAATAAAAAAGATTGGTGAAAAAAAAATATTTAAACGTGACAAAAATTGAGAAGCGTCGATAAACCTAAAATATTCTCTTAAACGAAGGTATTCGCGCTTGAATGACGGCTCAAGATCAGCCTCATGTTCAGGATGAGTGTTTGGGTAACAAAGCCTAGTGAGGTCTTAAACAACATAAGAAAAGGCTTCACAAAGCTATCAATGCTTTATTTAAGATCTTTAGCAGTTGATCGTTCATTCTCCCTCCCCAGTAGCTTCCGAAAACTCGACATGAAAGAATAAAGAAAATAGGAAAAAAGAATACGGAAATATTTAGCTGTTTAGCTATTTAGCCTTAGAAAAAGTAACTTGGTAAGACCAGAATCTATCCCCATATCTAAATATGGATGAACCTGTCAACGGGAGGTAACAATTAAGCCATGTAAATGCTTGGTAGTCAGCTATATATACAACAAAAATTTTGAACTAAGACTGATTACATGGTGATAAATTGTCACTTTTAATATTCTGAGATAACGTCACACGTTTATTTGTTAGTCTTAAGAGTATATATGAATTTAAAAGATTGACGATAAAGATATATACAGTGGCGTAGCCATATACTGTCAAGGACATCCTTCGTCGGAAAAAAATTAGCATATATACAAGTAAAATGATATACAAAATGATTAAATAACCTATTTTGGACACCCTTAACATAACAAATTGCTATTTCTGGACATTCCTTAAGAAATATCTGGCTCCGTCACTGGATATGTGTGACCTTAAAATATAATGAAGATATAAACCATTTATAAAAATTCTAAAGTATATTTTTTTATATAAAAATATCGATATAAATAAATATAGATTAATTACTAATTAGGATCTACGAATTATGTAAAAATATCATAGAGATGAAACTCCATTTAAATTAGAAAAAAACATCAACATATTTAGCTTGATAAATAAATTAACCTTTCTGATTTTAACAAAAAAAATAAGCATTCACAGAATACTCAGATTATGTGCACCGCTTCTGGCTACGTAATTATCATATTTTTTTATTTAATATAAATATAAAAATTAATTAAGCAGTTCTCAGTAATCATATTTTATTTTAAATATAAATATAAAAATTAATTTAAAAAGAAAAACCTACATAAATATACTATAAATAAAAACTATTTACCATTTATAGCAATATCATTTTTTCTCTTGATCACTTTTAATATATTTATAATACACTTTTAATTCATAATACTAAGAACATATTATAATTCATATATAATATAAGTTTTATTGATAGATAAACATTTATCACACATTTTAATATATTTATAATACAAGTGTCAATTTTTTACCAAACAAGTTTAATATATTTTTAAAAACAGTTATAATGCATATATATCGCATACTTAATTCACTTTTGATAATATTATAGATTTAATATAATATTGCTATTAATAGTAATAAATAAAATATATTGCTAAAATTAGTAATTATTTATTAAAATATATATTTAAGTAAAGTATTCATATAACAATTTCTATTCCTTTATTAGTTGAAATTGTATTGTCAGGATTATTGTATAAAAGAAATTTGAGAATAAAAATTAATTTATACTAAATTAAATTAAAAATTAAAAATTAAAAAATACTTAAAACAAATTTGATCAGCTTTTAACCTCCAAAAAAACACCTTTTAGTCCTATCACAATTAGATTTCTACGGTATAAGTGACTTCCTTCTTCTATTAGGCTATTCGTCGTTTTACTATAATCTAATTTTTTTTTCTATCAATTTTGTTGTCTCCACCAGGTAAGTTGTGAACTTTAGATTGATCATCTTTTTGTTGTGAATGATAAATATTTTATATTATGAACTTGCAATATTGTTTGTTCTGTTTTGTTTCTTCAGAACACTGATTTTTTTTTTTCGGATTCCATTAATTGCATGAACTGAACAAACGGAAGAATTATATATTTTTTTGATTAACTGCCCGTCCAATTATGGGGTTTCGAACGTTTTATATAGTCTCAGTGATGTTTCCCAAAGGGATAATTTCATGCCACACATTGCGGTAAAGAAAAAATCGAGTGATTATTGAAATTAAAAACTAATTTTGTACGTAGGAGAAAAGTGCATTCAACAAAGAGTATCTGAATGCGTGGTGTAGTGATCAATCGAAGGTATTCACCATATATTATAGCGGTGTCAGCTGTTTGAACTACACTCCTGTATCCCGTGCCTGCATTCTTTATATTTGAATGTCAGATAAATCTAATCTTTCAATTATTGTTTTTGTATTAGCTCACATAGATATATGAGCATCTTAGGAGATACACACATGGATATATGTTCATTCTAGGAGAGATATGATTAGAAACGAAGTTATATAGGGCAATGTAAGAGTGGCCTTCGTGGCGGATAAGACGAGTGAACTGAAAATGAGATGGTTCGTACATGTGAGGAGGAGATGTACAGATGTGCCAGTTAGGAGGGTGTAAGAGATTGACCCTAGTAGGAGTTAGGGGAGGTAGAGGTACGCTGAAAAAGAACCAACGGAGGTGATTACACAAAACATGACACAACTTTGACTTGCTGAGTACATAACCCTAGATAGGAAGGTATGAAGGTCGAAAATTAGGGTAGAAGGTTAGTAGGTAGCAGAGTGTGGTTGTCCAATGGGTGGGAGAGGCAGAGGGGTTTGCCACATATCCTCTTCTGAGTATTAGTAGTAATATTTGGTAATAGTGTAATTTCTTATTCTTTTAATTATTCTACCATCTGTTACTTCGTTTTTCTTTGGTATCTTTGTATTTTGTTGCCATTTATTCTTCTTGCAACTGTTGTCTACATAACTTTTGTTTTGAGCTAAGGGTCTATAAGGTCCGCATACATCTTACCCTCCCAGACTTCGGTTGTGAAATTACAGTGGGCATGTTTTTGTTACACTTAAGATGCATCCCTTTTCGAGTGCAATGACATGCTTAAAGCACATTACTAGCTTTCTGTTTGTCTTGTAACTGGTTTATGTCTTGGGAGAGGAAACACGCCAAGCAGGTGCGACGTCATTACAATTTGACATGGATGAAGTACTCTATACATCCACATGCATTTTATTCATCAGAAAGTTGCTCAGCCTGTTGCTCAATATGATTCAATTATACAAGCAGTTTTCTTATTTTTCATCCCGTGTACCCCAATTGTTCATACTTGTTGGTTTGAATTGAAGGTTACAGTTCTTTTGCCATAGAACAGGAATTGTGTTCATGTACTGACCACTCTAATCGTTCAGATATTTGTGTTCATAATGGACTTTACGAGTAGAGGCAGAGCCTGGTTAGACAAAATTGGCGAAAAGCTGGAAAATCTGTGTAGTGAAGTAGATGCTAAATCTCAGGTATCATTTGTTGGCCTTCCGTACATCTTAAGTGCCATTTTATTTCTTTGGCTTTTAGTCTGTTACTTCTTTAAGTTTTCCTTTTTCTTGGTTTTGTTATCTTTTGCAAATCAAATTAAAATATCTAGAGTGGTACATGTCGGAGGACATTGAAATTGGTGCTTTCACGCACATATATGCACAAAATACACGGATATACATTTCATCCATAATCACACCTCTTTGGTGTTCTTATTAGTCTTTCTGTACCCGAAAATATAATGGATGGTAGACTGCATCTACTACTAATTGTGTTATCATGTATAATCTGCAAACCTCTAGTTTTTTTTGGGAGTTCTGGATATTAAAATTAGGCTTCTGCCAGTTTATGATGTTCCTTGATATATGTTATTTAGTTCATTCATTGTGTGTTGGCAGGAACAGATTAATTTTGTTGAAAGCCAATTCCAGATAGCGAGTGCAAACCTGAAACAATTTTGTGTAGGGGTTATTCAAGATATACTCCCAGGATCTTTGTCAGCTGTCGAGGAGGAGACCAGTAATTTATCTTCAGAACAAAATAGAGAACAACATTCAGCTTCTGAGCTGTCAAACATCAGTGTGCAAGAAGATAGCAAGGATGAACTTTCCTGTTCGAACTCGTCTTCCCTCAAGCTCGCTGTGGAAGCCACGGATGGAGTGCATGTTGATTTATCACTTCAGCCACGAGCAGATAAGGCGATGAAGATGTCTGTTGAGGATTGGGAAAAGATACTAGGTTTCACTGGTAAAAGTTCAGCACAAGTTGTTTCTATTGAGGAAACTTCAAAAATGACATTATCTTGTGAGGGTGATAAAGGAGTTGAAGTTCCTGCCAAATCTTCTACAATTGCATCATCATTTGAATGCCTAGAATTTGACCCTTCTATGCAAGAGGGGAAAACTATAGATTTCACAGATCATGGTGCGAACACTTCAAATGTTCCATCATTAAATTGTTCAATTTACTCTACTGAGTCACAAGAAAGTGTTCTTGATTTTGACGAAATAAATTCTAATGCAGCATTTCCAGCAGTATCAAATGGTATGTTTTCCCTAGTCTTGAGACTGGTATACCTTCTTGTTGTTTGTTTGTATGATGCTAATTTTCGCCCCTTTTGTACTGCTTTTTCTCCCTCAATCAGAAAAGTCCCATTTGATTTAGTAACCTTTTTAGTTTCTTGTCAATTTTATATGGCAATACTTCCTTGGTAGCCCTGGCTACTTCTCTTTTTTCTGCTTTTGTGCTGATAGTACAATCGTCCTGTAAGTAGTGGCTTAGTTAGAAAGCATTGCTTTAACGGACTAGGTAATAGCTGCATGTAGAACTATTTATCAAACAAAAAAAAAGTTGTACAGGACACCATATAGAATTTATACTAATTGATTTATGCTGACCAGACATGACTCTTTAGTGTGTGCGCTTAAGTTCCTTCTTGGTTAAGCTATCATTCCTTGTTTCACATGCCTAAAGGAGAAGTGTAAATGTGTAAGATTGAGAAATCATTGGCCTTTAATATCTGTGTTTCTAATGGCTAAACAATGCAGCTGAACCAGTTATTGACTCGGTTACTGAAGTGAAGTTTGATGGAAATTGTGTTCTGGTGGGTAAGGATGATTTTTCTTCAGGCTCTGAATGCCATGGAGCTCATATCTCTCTCAAGGTCTTGTCTCCTGCCTTCCCACTCATTTTATATTTCTGCATTGGATGCCGTTTTGTCTTCTCACAAATTAATTTGTTTCGTCTCCTTCCTTTTGTTTGTACGTGTATTGACCTGTGATGGTTTTGCTTTCAGAAAAATATGGCAATGCTAAAGGTAAAACAGAGAAATAAGGACGCAACCAAATGTGAGGATCTCATTGTGGAATTAGAGGAATCAAATGCAGAAGGCTATACAATATCTTCTCCAACTGACAAGTTGGAATTGTCACAAGAAGGCTTTTATGAATCAGACTGGGAGATCATCTAAACAGATGAGCTCCAAGTGCCAATCATCTAGGAGAATAGGCTTCAAATGAAGCTCCAGATACAGTTGAGAGATATTTAGCATTAAGCTCCAAAACGGAACTTAACTATTTTTTGACATTCTTTTAGTCAAATCAGATTAATCTGCTTTTTCAGTTTACTCATTGACTATTGTTCTCGCGATGAATGCTTCATATTCTTTTATTGATGAGTACAAGTAATATTTTTGTCTCGGTTATTATCTTTCGTTGTTGGTAAATTTTGTGTCATTATTATATCGTATTATAACTCATATAACTGATGGCAAATGAAGCTTTAAACTTCTTGGCCAAAACTAGTTCATTTGGCCACCATCACCACTTTTTTAAAGTTGTAACATCATTTGATACAATGTCTCATCGCAGATTTTTTAATCACCAAATTCCTTAATTTAAACCATTCTTACCCATGAAGAGTCGGTGAAGGTGTGCTTATAGGAATGTGGATACCTTTTTAGCTACGAATAATAACTACGCTTCAATTGAAGTTAATTTGATACGATTCATAATGTCATACTTGCTCATTATATTATTCACCAAATAAATCATTTTTGTCTTCCCAATTACTAATTTGCTTTAATAATCAAGCTTTCTATTCAACATCCCATTATATAAATTCTCCTTGCCCCTTCTATAATTTCAAGCAATAGCTATTTGGCTCTTTAAATATCAATCCACTCTGAGTTATTTTTTTTAATATCGTAATATATTCATTTTTGTTTTCAGGTTATATGTTTTATTTATAATTAAAAATTGATGACATCTTTTAATTTAATTCGTAAAGAGCAATCTTTTTGGTGATTTTATGAAATACAAATATATACCAAGGAAAATTGAGGATATAATTATTTGTTGGCAAAAAGTGAAACAAAAAAGGAAGAGAAATAACTAGAGGAAGAGAATTGTCTGTTTCCAGGAGAGTTGTCTTTGAATCTGGTGCATGTGTAAGAATTGGGAGTAAAAGCTAAGGAGAGTTGGGGTTTGTGTATGGTATAAATAGAGAGCGACAAGTATGGCGGACAGTTATTTGGGACCCTCTCCACTTCTTAAGCCCTCTTCTTTATATACCTTTCCTTTCACTTTTTCCCCATTTTCAGGTTCCCCCAGATCTCTTTCTTTCTCCTTCATGGCCTCTAATTGCTCTTCTGCTCGTCACTGTAGTTGCTCCTCTACTAGTTCCTCCACTACTCATCAACCTTCTATTCTTGTTTTCTCAGGTACGCTTTTTTCCTCTTTTGTTGGCAAGATTGTTGATTTACTTGCTTAATTGATTGATTGGTGGGGTATGTAATTGTTGAATCTTGAAAAGTACCCAAAAAAACAAAAAAGTTCACATTTTTATTGTTACTGAGATGAGAATTGGGTAATATTTAATGCTAGTGTTTTTGGGTACTAATTCAGAGGAATGAAGCTTTATGCTGTTACTTGCAATATCAGTTTATTTCTCAATTACATTTTGGTTGTCTGTGCCAAATGTGGGTAGAGAACGTAGGCAGTGTTTAGAATTGACATTTTATTTTGAAGTTTAAAGGAATTGGATTTTGTCCGGTTAATATGCAATTTCATCTAAAATAATTGGATCATTCCCAGTTCAGCATTCATTTTCTGCTTTATTTTTTTGACATAATATGTTTGTATATCAACAAAGGAAGTAGATAAAGTACCAAGAAAGGTCAGTTGGTCGGTGTTGGGGATAAGAAAGGAATTCATATTGAATATATAAATGCCATAAAGATATGTATGAAGGAGCTGTGGCTAGTGCAAGAATTATAGTTGGAGATACAGAGGAGTTTCCCATAATGGTAGGTTTAAACCAGGTATCAGCATTGACACCGTACTTGTAATCTTATAGATCAACTAACTAATACAATACAAGATGAGGTCCTATGGCGTATATTATTTGCTGACAATATTGTGCTAATTGACAAAACCGATGAAGGTGTCAACCAAATGTTTGAACTATGGATAAATACTTTAGACAGCAAGGATTTTAGGATAAGTAGAAGTAAGACTAACCATATGCATTAGAAGTTTAGTTGGCATAAGAAGTTGAGATAAGATTATACTGGATTGTGCTGCCTTAATGCAAACAATTAAGATTTCAAGGCTTGATCTTTCAAGGTAATGGTGTCATAGATGAAGACGTTACAAATAGAATAGAAATAGGATAGCTGAAAAAAGAGAAGTTCTACCGAAGCTTAATGTGATATAAATATTAGCAAAGCGAAATGTAAGTTCTATAAAGCATTTAAATATCAACAATGTGATATGGGAGAAAATGTTTGATTAGTAAAGTCCAAGTTTCACAAGCTATGTTGCTTGGACTCTTCAAAATTTTCAATGGGTGAGTGTCAGATTCTCAAAAATAGTGTATTTTTGAAGAATCCAACGGAGGTGTGGCAACATTTCTGGATAGATTGAGCGACATAGTCCACAAGATGAGTGTCATAGAAATATTTGATGCTTAGGTGTGGATGTGGGATCATATAAGATTACACGAGATACCTTATAAAAAAAAAAAAGATTAGACAAGATTAAAATATGATCTCATTCAATAGAAGGTGCAAGTTGGACACATCAAGAATAAACTGAAAGGTCCCTTGAGATGGTTTAATATCATTTCCTGCACCAACATGATTAAGAGCCCGTTTGGCTTAACTTGAAAAAAAGTAGCTTTTTAAAAAGTCTAACTTTAGTAACTTTTAAGTTAAAAAATGAAAAGTAGGGGTGTACCTACTTTTTAACTTTTTTTTTAAAAGTCAGTTTAAACTTTTTTAAAGTTATTTTTAACTTTGCCAAACACCCCGAAAGCTAAAAGTAACTTAAAAGTAGGTTTTACCAACTTTTAAGCCACATGCTCTAAAAGCGGTGCATGAAGGTATTAAAAGCGGACAAAGTAGGGCTAAATTCTATGTTGCTCGGACTCTTACAAAATGTCGATGACTCCAAAAATATTAAATTATTGAAGATCTGACATGTATGACAATATTTTTGGGAAGTTTGAGCAACATAGTCTAAAATCACATGTATGAAAATTGTGTTGGAAGACCTACAATCTCTAGGAATACATGTAGACCTAACCAAAAATAGGGTACAATGGAAGAAAAAGATTTATACAAGTGATATGAATTAGTTGGGAATATGTTTTTTTTCATGTTAGTACATTTATTCTTGGAGTCTTTTAGTCCTGTCAGAGATTTATATGCCTGTAGAAAATTTAATGAACATAGTACTTTCTATTTTTATTTTGTGTAATGTTGGTATGGAATGAGCTTAAGTGTAGCGACATGGTCAGCGAGGATTCACATAGTGGTGGACCTCAAGTTGGTTGATATTGAAGGTCTAGTTGCATTATACATCAAGACTCTTGACGTTTACTTTCTGAGAACTTACTACTGCTACAGGTGGAACTGCATTTAATGGTGTGGTTGAAGAGCTTAAGAATCTAACTACACGTGTAGCTCATGTGCTCCCTGTTTCTGATGACGGAGGAAGTACAGCCGAAATTGTTCGTGTTCTTGGTATGGTTAAAAGTTCCAATTCTTTTTATTCTGTATCTTTCCTTTTTGGCACTCTTTATTTGTGTTCACTAAACTGGTGCATCTGAAAATCAGTGTTAGCAGTGTTAATAAGACATGACTTCCCCACGTTGTGCTTGTTCTCCAGACTTTAGAGCGTCAAGTCATACACACTTCTTCCTTACCCTGGCAAGTCTTTGTGAAATAACTCCGATGAGAAGAAAAAAGAAGGCACTAATAGCACATGACTTCCCCACGTTTGATATATATGGGTGTGTGATAGTTTACATTTCATTTTAGTTTGCTGTGGACTGATATCTGAAGAGTTATGGTGACAAAATCTTCGTTGGGAGAAGTGCACAACACTTTCCCGACTATAGCTAGTAATGTTTTAGGCCTTCCCCAAGAAAAAAAAAAGAGAACAATTAAAGTTTCTTCAGAAAATAAAGTGATGTATGACTGTTGGTTATCTTGCTGACTACAGTTATGGAAATGAGTTTGTTCCCCTGTTAAGCTTTTGCATCATTCTTTACGCATGTTTTCTGTCAACACGAATGAAAGATAGAAAAATTGACCGTGAATATTTAGGTGGTCCTGCTGTTGGAGATATACGATCAAGATGTTTGAGATTATCCGACCAAAGCACGTCAGAGGCTCGTGCAGTCCGAATATTGCTTGGTCATCGTTTACCTCTTGATCCACGAAGAGCCAAATCAGAATGGTAGTTAAAACCAGATAGTTTGTGTAACACCTTCCATTAATTCTGTTCATTTTCTCTACAATGCTCTTGGATTCTTCTCCAAAAAGTACTTAGTGGAATTTTTTACTCCAAGTCGTCTTCTTATGCATGCTCGGTGGTAAAATATTATCAACACAGATTAGATGGTTATATAGAATAATTGCTATGCCATGGTAATGGGTTCCTTGGGCTTATCTTGATTTTTATTATATGATAGCTAAACTCAGGTGGAATATTAACTACAAGATTCTTCAAAGAGGTGAGACAAGGAATAGATCTTGAGGAAAGAACAAAAATGTTGGATCTGTTTTGGTGCAGATTAGGTTATCTGTGTTTGTGAACTCCTGAACAATAACAATAGCTATACAATTGAAGGATGTAGAAGAAACCCAAACTGTCAGACAAGGTTGCATATAAATGACCTAGAAGAAATAAAAGATTCATAGTATTAAGAATTAATTCTCAGAAATTTGATAGGAAGAAGATATAAGCTTAGGAAACTACCTAGATCTTGACTGCTTGGAGTAGTAGCATGCCCACACAAATGTGATTTGTTTTACTAAAATGATGGCATCTTAAAGGGAAAAAAGAAAGGAAGACGAGAAGAAAAAGAAGGAAATAAGCAGAATAAAAAAGAAGAAAAGAAAAACAGTGGTTCCTCTGAGAACCTTTTCATCTTTTAACCGGTTCTACTGAATTCTGTATACCCACTTATACTTGGTAATTGATCATGACAGGTATGAAATTGTGGAGGGCAGCCATGAACTTTGGCAAGATGTCTCAAAACCGTATAGGGAAACTATAAGAGCTTTCTTGGCTTACTTCCAGGATCAGGTTGGTCAATTAGGTACTTCTATATCATTAAGTGTTTCGGGTTGTCTTATTGCTTTCTAAGATGCATTATTGCCTTGAAAATTATCTTGCAGAATTTTGTTCTTCTTCCTTAGATGTGGCTGGCTTTGTTCGTCATCATTATTATGCTATTTAATTCATCTTTGTCTTTTGTTGATGGATAATCTTTGCATCCAATGCTTATTGCTGCATTAATAAGTTTATATACATGATGTATATTTTCATCAGTTTAGAGGGGGAGTTACATCTTAGGGAACAACTTGCCAAATTTGGAAAAAAAGTTCAAGTCCGTATAGTAGTTTTAAGAGTGTTTTTTAACCCATAGCCCAAACTACCATGCTGTAATTCTGTCATATAAAAGAAGTTCTGATTCTTGTTTATAATTTTATTATCGAGAATAGGCTCCCAATAGCTTCATTGCACCTAATAACACCTACTACTGTCCTAATCTGGATGTCTTTATTATTAGTAGGGTTATACTGACCTCCAGTTTAGATTGCCCCCTTACAATTAATGATTTTATGATAGGGGACTGGGTTGATCCTAATTGAACCAAACTTCTGCTTATGGCGTTTAATGGCCAATGAACCAACCTAACACTTATCAATGGCGGTTAGTTTGCAGCTTGAGTGTGTAAATATTCACCTCTTGAGCACTTATACTAAACGGTCAAATCATTAGTGTTCCTTCAAATTCTATATATAACCTTATCCAAAAATTAATGTTTCTTTCTATTGTTGTAACTTGTACCAGCATTCCATGGTGTTGAAATCAGATAATATGGTCGAAACTTTTGAAGCTATTTGCTGGTTGTTGTTGTCAATTGTCATACATAACGATGGAACTTCCACTGGAAGTAAAAGATACTTTAAATTGCTCATTAATTGGGTCTTTTTTGTCCTCTTGAATGGTCGTCTTTAGAAGTTGTTGGCTTTTCTATTGAACCAGCTGTTGTCTTTCTGTTTTCAGATTCTCCGGCGTTCAGATGAGCGTTTCTGTTTCAGCAATGGAAGGTTTCTTACTAATCGTCTGTATAGCTTAATATTATCCTTTAATCATTGTTCTGGGTGGTTTATTTTTATCAATACTTGTAATAATGACTGAAAATGGTAACAAGACCTTATTACACTTGCAGTATAGGGAACTTTTTCTTCGCTGGAGCACGCATATTCTTCCAATCTCTAGATGCAGCAATCTTTTTGTTTTCACGGGTTTCAGAAATTCCAGCAGAAAGTTTTGTTCTTCCCGTGATATCTACAAATGAAAGGCTTACCCTGGGATGTGAGTTATCGGTATGATTTCTCCTTTCTATACCTCGACTCTTTAATTATTCTGTTCGGTACCTTCATCATCAGAGCCTTCTTTATATTTTGAGGTTGTATTTTGGTCATCCTTATTTGTTATAGACTAGACATAAATAGTCACAAGGAATCCAGTTCCTCTTAGCATCTAATGCAAATGAGTATGAATGCATGCTTTTGAGCTTCATTAAGTCGATTACATGCATTCATACACTTCTCCAAACTTTTTTGAAACTGGACGCTATCCGGTGAAGGGAAAAATATAATTAGACAAGCGTGGCTGAAGATATGGAAAATGAATTGTTTTTGCAAAGATGAAATTATAAGTCCATAAAACTAGGAAAAGATATAACCAAAATGAGGAATACCCTGTTTATGTTTTCTTATTCAAGTCTATTTTCTAATTGTGTTATGCCTGCCTGATAAGGAATTCTCTTTTTTCAGGCTATTCATAATATCAGTTTTCAATTGGTCATAAGTGCCTGAAAAGTCATTTGGATGCCTGCTTTTTGTGCTTGCTAATAGTAGGGAATTAAGGAACCTATGCCATCTTTTTTGAGATCTTCTTGATCAATTACATGGCTTCTTATAATCCATAATCTTGGGAAGTTTCTATAATTTGCCTTTTGAAGTCATCTTAAACAATGACGGTCAAACACTAGTGCTAAATGCTAAGAACCATGGCTTGAAAGTTGTTATCAGTGAGTAACTTGCAATATAAATTGAATAGTGTTTTCATCGGCAAGAATTGCAGCTTTCTCAGACCCCACTTTGGGGAATTCACTAGGTATGTTGTTCTTGTAAGAGTAGCACCTTGTAGTTATCTCAGAAGTGATGAAGTTGAATTTCTATAGGAATTCAGGGTGATGATCCTTCTAAAACAAGGCTCTGAACAGTAACTCTCAAAGTTAAAATCTGTTTCCTGTGCTCAAAGTGGTAAACAGTGTTCGTTAAGCCATTCAAAATCTCTTTTATTTGTTGATTAGATGCGGAAGTTAAAATAATTTAGTTAATGGATATGGCTTGCACTACAATTAAAACTTTTATTTGTTGCATGTACAAATGTGTAGGATGGAACTGTCATACGCGGACAAAATGAAATATCTCATCCAACCCATGGATCCATGCAACCTATAGACAAGGTATCAAAATAGTCTGTAATCTTGATGTGTAATGCTTTTTGTTTCTTTATTTTTTTTTTCTTCAAATTTTCTGGAAACAGATGCTACTTGCAAGGATAATCGTTATAATTTTATATTCCTAACATAAACTATAGTCATGATAAATACCATCTTCCTAAAAAGAGCTGCTGTGATCCCTGCTGAAATGTGATATTTTTACCATACCTTGTTATCGTATTTTGTTCTCAGATCAGAAACCCTTGATTTGTTTGGATAATCTATCTGGACATACTTTCGGTTCATTTGATAGGTTCAATAACTAACATGGATAAGAATAATTTACTTTCCATTTGCATGTCGTAGATAATTTCAAAGCTTAAGTATGACATGGGCTTTTTAAGGAGACTTTTTTACTTGGGTTAACACTCTTGAATGATTAAGTCTCATATCTGTGAGACTGCAAAATAACTTGTATAATACCATCTTGTTTTATACATATATATATATTTTTTGACAAAGATAATGTTGTATTCATCAGCATTAAAGATATGCTGGAGACCTCCAAAAATTGGTTTCCAACAAGAGAACAAAAAACAAAAAGGCTAATAGATTACAAAGAGCCTATAAAATCCAAAATTTGGGCAGTTTCTTCTATCCATTCCTCTTTACACCAAAAATAAGAAGTAGTCAAGCAGTTCCATTTGACTTTCTCTATTGAATTTGCTTTGTTATCATAACATCTGCTATTTCTTTCTTTCCAAATACACCACCAAATGCATGATGGTATTATACTCCACCACTTTTTCTTAGATTTTCTCCCCAACCATCTTGTTTTATAGAAGAAAGAGATTGATATATGAGATGCTTATGTTATAGAGTATTTTGGATATGCTTTGTACATATGGGCACTTGGGCGGTCTGTATAAAAGGGCCTTGGTATAATAGTTCAGGATGTTAAATTTGATCTAACCGAGTGATTTCAAAGGGTTAAGTTGATGGATGGGCACTTTGGACTGGAGAGATTACTGAGTACCCTGCATATATGTACTAGAGACTGGTGGAGTGATGGTAAATGTCACGAAATAGTCCAAAGCATGGTCATAGCTCTTACCTTTGCTAGATATTTCAGTTTTACACGTCTGTTGAAGAGTCTGATCTGTGCAACAACACAGTATAGAAAGTCGGGAGATTCAATATAAATCAACTAATCAAGGGTACTTGCTTTCATTTTTTGCTAGTGTGCAGTAGGTTGGTATTGCCAAACTTAACCAGTTCACTTTTTGAACCTTGTTGGACAGGATGCCTCTTCAGCCCCAGCACTTCCTTCTAGAATAAAACGGATATTCTACATGTCCAGTGAAGGAAGCAACTTATTGCATGAGGTAAATAGGCTTGTTGTTCTTATCAATGAATAGAAAGATGATACTTGAACTCTGTATGCCTGTATAATAACATGTTTTTGAAAAAGATGAGCACTTTCTGATAGGTCATTAAAGCTAAACCCTCACTTCAAAATGTTGTTGCCAGACAAGGTAGAAGAAATATATTTATCAATCATTTGTCTCCAATGATTGTCCTTCATCTAACTTTGGATGTTACAAAGAATATCTGCCATATGAGTTTTGGATTGTGAAAGTTCATTCCACCTTCCTACTTGTTAAAAGCTTTTATGCAACCAAAGAGTTTGTTGACAAGATTGTCTCTAAGGTATAACATGTTAATTTTAGCATATTTTCTCCTATAGAATAGAAGTAGCTAATCTTGCACCTGTGAGATGGTTAAAGCTGCGGATTCAGGGCATTGGTCTAGTGGTTAAAGAACAACACATGATGTGTGGGTTGTACGTACTTCACAAGTTTGAACTCTATCACTAGTCACATGCATACTTTTTGTAATTTAAGTGGAGAAGGGTGGCCCATTACCCACCGCACTTTGAACTGTGCAACTAACTCTCAGGGATTTTTCGGTTATGAAAAAGGTTGTTGAATCCCTTTTACCCTTTTTGAATTTGCTTCTTGTATTGGGAACAAGAATTACTACTGGCGTGCCTAATATCACTGTAAAAGGAAATGTTTGTATTAGTTTAAAAGGTCAAATATTGAATGCAATAAAACTATGAAGTTCTTAAGGATTAATTGTATTACAATTTGATCCATCATAGAATGCAATAACTAAGGTAAAACATTGACCAATATTTCATGTTGGATTTGATGCTTTAAAAATAGTATAAATAGATTAACGAAAAGCCCATTTTAGCTCGATAGTTGATGTTCTGATTGCTGATGTTCTTTGCCTTTTGTACAGGTCTTCCCCACTGTGAATCCCACTGTCTTGGAACAGTTGAGAAGTGTTGACTGTATCGTATTTGGCATGGGATCCCTCTTTACTTCCATCTGCCCTTCTCTGGTAGAGTAGCCTGCAACTTAAGTTCTTTCACATTAGTTCACAGATATGTTTAAAGCATGTGCAAGTATCTAATTTTGTCGAGTCGATCCTGCTTGTGAGACAAACTAAAACAAGTAGGTTGAAGATATACCTAATATTGGCAAACTAATTTGTTTTCTTTTAATTGAGTTCATCTTCTCAAGCATGGCATTGTCAGCACTCATCACTATTATAGAATCATTCTTCTCATTTTTTTTTTTGAAAAGAACGAAAATAAGTACTCAGTGGTTTTGCTGCTCCATTTGAAGGTTTTACTTGGAGTGGGGGAAACCATCTCTTCACAGTCTTGTCCCAAGGTAATTTAGGCAATGCAAATAATACCTGTATTGCTGCTTTCTCAGACAAACCGTGTTGTCTGTGTCAATGATTTCCTCGTCTCATTGATTTTTTTCTCATGTCAATGTTATTAATTTGTTCTTCTCCTTCCCCAACAATTCTTCTTCTTAATCCCAGGTACTTCTGTTGAATGGTACTCATGATCGAGAAACTTGTGGCCTTAGTGCTTCTTGCTTTGTGACTGCCATTACCGATGCCTTAAATCGAACTTATGGAGATCCTCATAATTGTCTTAAAAATCCTGTAAGTAGCTAAGCATTTATGCGTTTCTTCTCCAATTGACTAATTGTTATGGATTTTCATTTGCCCACGGTGGGATTACACTGGGTATGTTGGTATGTATTTTCATTTAATTGGGGTTTTCACTCTCAGCCCTTATGTGCAGAACATGCATCTTGTCAGTTGAATATTTTTCTAGTCATTGCCTAGATGTGTAACTTAAGGAAAGTGATCAGAAATTATGGACTACTCAATAGGTTCCCGAGTGTGATGTAGGCTCCTGAATCCAACCCAAAAATTACTGAATAAAGCACACCTAGTGGCCTAGTTAAAAGTCTCAATGTGTGGATGGATCCTTTGATAGCAATGCCAATTGTACATTCTCAAGCACTTCCACATCAGCAATATTCAAACTTATTTGGCATTGGAACTCCTAGTTTGACATCATAGGTCGTGATACTCTGCTAGCTTTGTCAATTGTTCATTACTAAACTATAGCTGATGACAGATGCCTCAGTTAAATTTCATGGGAGCTCATATGATTTGCCATCCCATTTTTCTGATTACATGATCCATACATTGAACGTCATGGAATTCTGAGTTCCTTCCCCAAGAGATCAGTACTAATGCTGAAGCATTTATTATATGTGGTTTGCGTTGGTGTTTTGGTTCCAATCTTCTATAGTATCGTGTTTACTACATCTCATATCAGGCATCCTGGATAGGCTGGCATAAGTATGAGGGTGACAGTCAAAATTTTATTTTACTTAAATAGAAGTGTTTCAGTGGAGAGAAAATTAACTTGATGAAGAATTTAAACTCTCTTCATACATAAGTGTTTACCTACTGCATCTCATAAGCTAATTTTTGAGTCCTATAGTTCTGTAGATCGATGAAAAATGCTACTCCCTTTATCCCAATTGAATATACCAGATGCCATTCGGGTTTTTAAGATGAGAATTGAAAAACTCTGTTGTTTAGTATTAACGGATGGAAAATCTTGGGGCACAGTTGCCTTTTGAATTGTGAAGAATAGAAAGAGAGATGTGACAAAGAGGAAAAGTGGTCCAAGATACCCCTCACACTACATATTAGGCTGTAAAGTTCTTCTTGAGAATATAAATTATTTAATGGACAACAATGAAAAGTGGATATTCCCTAATATGTTGTAATTTGATCAAAATCATTAGGCTCTCATCACTGTAATTTTAATTTGTTTTTAGTTCATTTGGCAACTAGCTGAGTGTAACACACAACAGTAGATTTCACATACTTGCACAAACATAACCTTGAATCTTGTCATGAAAATTAAATTTTTTGTTTCTTCTGATGGAATTTTTCTTTTCAGCCAAACAAATATATCAACACCCTTTTGGTGCCGAAAAACGGACAAATACCTGTGGAAAAAGAAAGCCTGGCTTCTCAAGGAATTTTCAATGTGGTATGTTCCTGTTTCATGGTTATTAGAAATGCTTCTTGGTAAATCAATAATGTACTTGATCAATTTCTATTGGTCATGAGATTTGTCGTTCTAATTTCAAAAACCTAGTGCTCATTTGAAATTCTCAAAGTTGGTCTCCTAAATGTCGCTAGATCCGCTACATGTGATTGCTTTGCTGGTGGTCCTCTTCAATTAAGTTGACGATTGGAGTTCTTGTAGGTCAGGGTGGATTCCTTTCATGATCCAAAATTGGGTGTGCTTTTTGATCCCAAATCATTGATTCAAGCACTTTCCAATCTGTTGACGGATGCATGAGCCTGAATTCTACTATGATTCGTTAAGCCTTAATTTATCAGAAATTACGGAGCTTGTGGCACAGTAGTTTTCTGAAGTTGCTCCCTTTTGCACAACTTGCAACGGTATGAAGTTCGCTAATAAGGAGTCCAGTAATCTTGTTTTGTTTATACATCTATCGATTTTCATAATATTTTTAGTGCTGCTATTGCAGGATCTGAAGAGAAAGAGGCTGTTTGTGAGAACTTGTAGATCGATAACAATTCAAAGACCTCTGCATTGATTTCAACTCCATGAAGTCCGAAGGATGAGGGTAAGGCTTCCATAGTTTCACGTTGGCATTGGCTTAGATCTTATTCAGCTCTTACTGGGAAAGAATATCATTGTTCACAATTGAGCTGAAACACATCTGATGTTTCGTCTTTGGGCATGTACAGATCAATGAAATTTTTGCCAACCTCAGTTTGTTTGGAATTGAAGCGTAATTGCTGTTGTACATAATGAAATTTTCTTTTCATCAAGGGCCTTATTTTATAGGAACATTATATGTTCACTATTTTCCGTTCCCGTTAAGGCACAAACTGCTGTGATGCCTTTCCTCCTATTTTTTTTGGTTATTCCGCCAAAAGAGAAGCTTTTGTGATTTGCAAACAGGACAACAGAGTGATCAACTACTCGATCTACTGCTGTATCAGAGTCCAATAGTTCCAAAATTATGGTAATAAAACTTATTAGAAAGTTACAAATGAAAGGTTCACTCATTTGAGGACATCAAACTGCGTGCACAATCCATCTTTGGCTTTATTATTATTATCATAAAATCAGTCTCATCATATGTAACTTGCCGTGATTTCCAGGGAATTCAGTCATCAATTGAAAATGTCTAACATTTGAGTTACTGTAATATAACCACAATGATAGTACTATAAATACCATGGTCACTCTAAGCATTTCATCCACAAATTCAAACTGTGTCATATTAGAATAAACAAAAAAAACATTTAAGTGGTGAAAAATGGCATTGACAATGAACTGGAAATCTGCCTTTTTAGCTCTAGTTGTGTTAGGAATGTGGGCTACTGAAGCCACATCCCGTGACTTGAATGAAGCCTCGATGGTCCAGAAACACGACAAGTGGATGGCTAGCTTTGGGCGTGTGTACAGAGATGATGCAGAGAAGGCAAAAAGGTTCAATATATTCAAGGACAATGTTGATTACATTGAGTCAATCAACAAGGCTGCAATGAGGCCTTATAAGTTGAGCATCAATGGATTTGCAGATTTGACCAATGAGGAATTCAGAGCCACTCACAACGGATACATAGCGTCTTCTCATCAAAAAACATCAAAAACCATATCATTCAGGTACGAAAATGTGACTGCTCCAGCTACCATGGATTGGAGAAAGAAGGGTGCTGTTACTGGAGTTAAGGATCAAGGGCAATGTGGTAAGTAATTAAATTACGTCATGTTAATAATATCCTCAAATTTTAATGAAAAAAAGAATCTTATTAGCAATAATCTGATAATATTGAAGGATGTTGCTGGGCATTTTCTGCTGTTGCTGCTACTGAAGGGATCAACGAGATCAAAACAGGTAAGTTGATCTCTTTGTCTGAGCAAGAACTCGTGGACTGCGACACAAGTTCAGATATGGGATGTGAGGGAGGTCTTATGGATGATGCTTTTAAGTTCATCATCAAGAATCACGGGCTTACTACTGAATCTAATTATCCATACGAGGGAACGGATGGCACTTGCAAAACTGGAAAGGAATCCAATGACGCAGCTAAGATTACTGGTTATGAAGATGTCCCAGCCAACAGTGAATCTTCTCTGTTGAGTGCTGTTGCTAACCAACCTGTATCAGTTGCCATTGATGCTAGTGGATCAGATTTCCAATTCTATTCTAGTGGTGTTTTCACTGGAGAATGTGGAACTCAATTAGATCACGATGTGACAGCAGTTGGATATGGAAAAACTAGTGACGGGACAAAGTATTGGTTAGTCAAAAACTCGTGGGGGACTAGCTGGGGTGAGAGCGGTTACATTAGAATGCAACGAGGCATTGATGCTAAGGAAGGAATTTGTGGAATTGCTATGCAAGCTTCTTATCCAACTGCTTAATTAAATAGCTGAAAAGCTTGATAGAAAGTTGCTATCGATTCGTCTTTAATCACTACTGTAAATATGTAATTCACCTTATTCATACATTATGGCCTGTGCATATGTTACAAACTCGTTGTATGTAAATTCAAAGCGTTAAACAAAAGTTTGTATATGAAAAAGTTTCAGCATTATCAGCTATGAACATGCAACTAATACTCGATGATCATCACACAGACACACACAAAAAGATAGTACTATAATTATACGAATGATTTTATGTTTGTTTGTACAACAGACTTTACAATGTAAAAACTCTTCCAAGACTAACTTACTACAATCAACTTTCTTTTTTTAATTATTACAACTAACTTGATAAAAAAATTGGCCATATGATAGTGTAGTGACTTATCAGCATCAATGTGGATCGTATAAATTAAGATACGTCTATATATTAATTGTCCCAAGGCGTGATGCTGAATCTTAATAAGAAAAACGTATTACAATTTAACTAGAATTATTTCGAAATAATAGAAAAAATCAACGAAATGCTGAGGGATTTAATTCTTCAGGAAGACTAGAACAATTTACGCAAGAGAACTGACTAATACAATTACTAATATACCTAAGAATCGAAGATTTGAAAATTCAACCAGCTATCACTAATCCTCCGCATGTCTTTCACTCAATTGATGGTCCGTGAAAAGAATACATAATTGAGTGATCATCTGAAATATTATTTGTTGATATATTTGTAGTAAAACATCAACATGCATATATGTATGATCTTTCTTTTTGGGTAAGGAAAGGAGAAATGGAGAATGGAGAAAAATTACTGGGAAATTGAACTTTCAACATGCATATATGATCGTTACTATTTACTGATCAAAATTTGTTAAAATTTAAATATGAACACCAGTTGTAATCAATTAGAATACAATTAGAATGTTAAAACTGAACCCTATTATAGTTAACCCATCATAATTTTAAGGGTTGAAATCAAGATAATTCGAGTTAAATTCAATCTCAATCTCTTCAAGTCCAAACTCATGTTTTGAGACATTGAAAAATGTATATTCCTATATTGAAGGTGTAAGATTTATCTATACATTTATAACTTCTTTTTAAAATTTCTTGAGTTGAAATTCAAATTATGATTGTAAAACTTAAATAACAATATATATTAAGTGAATTTAATTGAGTGGGTCAAGATCCACTACAACAAAAATAATTTTTAGCGGCATTAAATATTGACACTAATAAAGAGTGTTAACGTCTTTATCGGTATTAGTTAAGTGTCATTAGAAGCAATGTCGCTAAAGGCTTTAGCGACATATGTAAAGAGTGACAAATACCACTAATAATACATATTTAGCGGCAATTAATAATTAAATGCCGCTGATGATCATTTTTGTTATAGTGAGATTCAATCCATTTTAAAATCTATTTTAGCTAAAAAAAAAAAAAAAACTTTGAGCAATCAAGAATCCAATCCAATTTTTATTTCAACTCATCTAATATCTCCAACTTCAATCTTTTCCATCCATTTTTATACCCTACTGTACTCCATTATGGAAGTTTAAATGCAACTTCTTTTCTTCTTTTTTTTCCTTTAAACTCCAAGCGAAATTTTGTCGTTTATCTACTTTGGAAAAGAAAAACGAAACACGGAGAAAAAACGATCTCATTTTCCACTGGCTTAATAGGCGGAGGGAATTTGAGGTGACTACATTTGCGCATAATTTACGAACAACACAAAAGTAAACTTTTTTATTTGTTATTTTTTGTATCGTTATTTATTTGTTAAATATTTCTTTCATTTTAAATTAATTAAATTATAGAGACATTTTTTATTTTTAAATTAACTTGATTGTTTAGTTTTCAAGCCTATTTTTAGATTGTTCTTTCAATTTTACCATTCATTAGTTAGTACTCCTTCCGTTCGGTATTATTTGATATAATTTATATTTTTAGAGTGAAATTATAAAAATTTTGACTAATATTTTAAGATGTATTTTTTCATCATATTAATATGCAAAAATTACAATTTATAGTACTTTCCATATAGTTTTATAATATCTAATTTTTTTGTTTAAAATATCGAATGAATGTAATCTAATTTAACTTTGAAAATTAGTCAAATTGATTTTCGAAAAGCGCAACATGACAAACAATACCGGACTGAGTGAGTATTGGAATTAGTTACTCCATTAACTAAGACTTAATTATTTTAATCATAAATTTGACAATATTAACAAGGGTAAAAATAGAAAGTTATGTCTAATTTGTGTCTTAATATTTTTTTCTAAAATGAAGGACATATTTTTTTAATTTGATGGTCTTCACTACTTATATTTTTGATAAATTAAAAATAATTTTTTAAATATAATAGATAAATAAAAATAAACGGGTACTATATTATATTTGTGGCAAGCGGTGAAGACTTCTCCGTTGACTTGACATGGACAAAAGGAACGACTGGCGATGGGAAAATGCAACAACGTAACGTTTATTGTTAAAGAAATTTTATTTGATGTGAGACACAAAGTGCGTGCTGGATCCACACGGTATGAAATTTGGTGAATGAGAATCCATTCTATTTTCTTCAAATTAAAGTGTGCGATTATTTTATTTTAAAAATTTAAATTATTAAAAAGTATAACTTTTTATTACTTAATTATACTCCCTATAATACATACAAGTAATTTGCTGTGTAAAAGTTTCATATTTTGCTATATATATAGTGCTAGAAGGCACTGATGGTCATAGTTACTTTCTTGTTCCAATTCAAATTTCTCTCTCTTTGCCCGTAACAGTTTTAAGGTTAATATTACTCATTAGTATGAGTTAATAACTTTGATGGTTACTCAATTATCAATTGTTTTCACAGAAAGTTACTAAACTTTCATTTTTAATTCAAAAGTCACTCAACTATTATTTCTTTGCTTTCATTTTCAACTCAAAAGTCACTCAACTATTATTTCTTTGCACAGAAAGTCACTCAACTTTCATTTTCAACTCAAAAGTCACTCAACTATGACTTCTTTGCACAGAAAGTCACTCAACATATTTAATTGTTTTTTCATTTAAACTTAGTGACATGAAATTTTAATTATCAACCAAAATCTTAAGAATAAAATATATATATCCATTTAA
The DNA here is from genome assembly GCA_016801875.1 of Solanum sitiens. Classification (NCBI taxonomy): domain Eukaryota; kingdom Viridiplantae; phylum Streptophyta; class Magnoliopsida; order Solanales; family Solanaceae; genus Solanum; species Solanum sitiens. The sequence goes on from JABWTJ010000001.1 coordinate 2,740,197, forward strand.
TTCATTTAATGACCCGCCTATTTAATCCAACCCGCTAAAAATATAATATTAAACATTTTATCTTTTCATTAATTCTCTAAATCATTCCCCATTGAACATTGAACATTTTTTTTTTATTTGAATTACCCTTGGGTGGGTAAGGGGCTGAGCAGCACCCCAGGCCTTAACATTAATAAACAAAACAAAGTACAAGGAGGGGGACATAAACCTAACCTCCAACCTAAGGTGGTTCAGAATCAACTTTCCAAAAGAGGAAGTCAACTCCTCCCCGTACATCAAGGATGAAACCAAAATACTAAGCACCTAAGGAGAGGACTCCTCTCATTACAAAGTATCTAGGAAGCATAAACAAGTGAGACTCTCCCTTTACAAGGTAGAATAAAATTAAACTAACCTCTTCAAATAGCTATAGTTGAAAGCTGCAAGGTCGATCAAGGTGGTTCCTTAATTCTTCTGGTCTTCCTTCTTCTAAAGCTAGGCATCTCCAGTAAATCCATCTGATAGTATGATTTTGCTTCCTTAGGCATGTGCTGGCTGCTGAAGTATATCTGTGGACTGGTTGTCATGTGACTGTGTTTTGAAAGAGCATCAGCCACCCAATTTGCTTCTCTAAATATATGTAAGCACTTGAATTGCTGTGTCTGAGAGATGAGATCTTGCAATCTTCCCAGCTGTGTGATGATACTCCATTGAGGAGCTGTCTTCTTTAAAATCCAATGTACTACTAGTTGAGAATCAAGCTCCAAAATGATGTTTCTATATCCCAGTTCAAGTGCCCAAGTCAAACCAAATATTGCTGCCTCTATTTCTGCTTTGTTGTTTGTTCCTTCTCCCAGGGGTGTTGTGAAAACCATCACCAATTTACCATTTTTATCCCTCAAAATGCCGCCAGCTCCCAACCTGCCAGGATTAGTGGTTGCGCTGCCATCGGTGTTTACTTTGAGCCATTGGTCGGGAGGTTTAAGCCATGCTACCAAACTCACTTTGATGTCATGCACACACTTTTCACATTTTTGAATCAAATCTGTCCATTTTGCAGGCCACTGAAGCTGAGGGAAGGCTGTGGAAAGCATTTTGTAGTTATCCTTGTAGATGGCATATTTGACCCTGCTGATATTGGTTGTCTTGCCTCCATATATAGCTGCGCACCTGTTCTTCCATAAGTTCCAACAAATGAAAGTTGGGGTCGCTTGCAAAAGTAATATGTGGGCTGCATTCTTAGGTGTGGCAGTCCACCACTGCCTGAGCAGTGAGTGCAGGTCCGTCTGGTCTGGCCGCATCCCTGCAGTGGCTGCAAAGCTGGTCCAGATGTTGGTTGCGAAGTTCCCTTTGTTGAAGATATGCTCAATGCAATCCATACCTGCCCTGTCAAAACAACACACACACCTTGCTGGCTCAATGCCAAAACTAGTTAGCTTGTCGTTAGTAGGTAGTTTACACCTAAGGGTTCTCCATAGTAAAAAGGAAATCTTGAAAGGAATGTATTTATGCCATAAAAGAGAATTAAAGTGATGTTTAGTTCTTTTTTCCCTGATTTCCTCCTAGGCTGATGAACAGCTGAATGTTCCATGAGTGTTGAGTTTCCAAACTGGCTGATCTAGAAGATGTTGTTGAGTTGAAATTTCTGTAGCTAGTATGTTGGAGAGTTGACTGGCAGGTGCCTCCTCCAACAGGTTGCTCCAATTCCAACTCCCTTCCTCCCAAAATTCAGCAATGGTGGAGTTGTTGAATCTTTTACTGGTGGTGGAAAAGTTTGCAAGAGGTCCATTACCGATCCAATTGTCCCACCAGAAGGAACAATTCCCAGTTTGAAGCTTCCATTGAATATGTTGTTCCACCTGCTGTCTATTCATCAGCATATGTTTCCAGGTCAAAGAATCACCTGTATGCCCTTTTTTGCTATCAGGGTTGGATCTTTGGCAATATTTAGCTTTTAAGAAATCACCCCACAGAGTGTGTTTAGTTCTAAAGATCCACCACTGTTTGAATTGAAAGGCCCTGCAAGTATCATGTAAGTTCCTCATTCCCACCCCCCTTCCTCATAGGGGTAACTTAGATTTTTCCATGAAGCCCAGTGGTATCGCTTCCTATCGCTCTTCCATCCCCAGAAAAAATCAGCTATAAGCATTTGGATTTGCTTAATTATTGACACTGGAGGTGTTACTGCGGATAGAAGGTGAATAGGAAGAGCTTGAAGAACATGTTTAATGAGAATAGCCTTGCCTCCATAGCTAAGTTGTTTGGTTTGCCAACCTGTAATTCTACCAACCACCTTGTTAACAAGATCAGAAAAATAAAAATTTCTAGGCCTGCCAACAAATAAAGGGCATCCTAGGTACGTAATAGGACCCTGTTTTTGTTTGAACCCTGTCAGCCTCTTAATTCTATCTCTAGTGCTATTAAAAGCATTAGAGTGTAGCATAAAGTGGCTTTTATCACCATTAATGAGTTGTCCCGAAGTGATCTCATAATCCTTTAAAGTTGTCATTAAGAGCTTTAAGGTTTTGTACCTTCCAGATGAAAATAGAATTATGTCATCAGCAAAACTCAAATGGTTCACTTGGGGTCCCCTCATTTCCATGAAGAAACCATTATAATCCGGGTGATTGTGTAACTTGTTGAGAGATCTTGAAAGCATCTCAGCACCTAAAATAAATAGGGCTGGAGAAAGAGGATCACCTTGCTTGAGACCCCTAGTGGAGTTGAAAAAACCATACCTCTTACAACATTGAACATTTTATTTTACCATTAATTCGCTAAAAGAATGTGGGAGACAAGGGATAATGATTTAGGGAATTAATGGTAAAATAAAATGTTCAATATTATATTTTTAGCGGATCGGGTTAAATGGAGCGGATCGTTAAATGAGTATATTCAATTCTTAAAATTTTGGTTAATAATTAAAATTATATGTCACTAAATTTAAATGAAAAAATAATTAAATAGGTTGTGCAAAGAAGTCATAGTTTAGTGACTTTTCAATTGAAAATGAAAGTTGGGTGACTTTCTGTGCAAAGAAATAATAGTTGAGTGACTTTTGAGTTGAAAATGAAAGTTGAGTGACTTTCTGTTAAAACAATTGATAATTGAATGACCATCAAAGTTATTAACTCTCATTAGTATTCAATATTTGTATTTGTGTATACGAATAATTGGTAACATTAATGAAAAGTACAAATTTAGATTAACAAAAGTTTATTTATCTCTTTTATATATAAACACTGTAAAATTAATAAAAAGTCATAAAACACTGCAAATTAATCACATCATGTGACATTATTATGATATGATAAGTATTATTTCATTGTTAATCATAGATCTCGAGTTTAAGTCTTATTGGGCAAAGAGTCGCCTTTTTAGGAACCGTTTTTTAACCTTAATATAATATCTAATTTGTGTCTTAATATTTTTTCTTTAAGGATGTGAAACACCTTAACAATTTAATTAATTTGAAATGAAGGAAGTATTTTCTAATTTGATGGTCTTTTTTACTAATCATTTTTGACAAATTAAAAATAATTTTTTAAATATAATAGATAAATAAAAATAAATGGATACTATATTATATTTGTGGCAAGTGGTGACGACTTCTCCGTTGACTTGATATGGACAAAAGGAAAGACTAGCGATGGGAAAATGCAACAACATTAAGTTTATTGTTAAAGAAATTTTATTTGATGTGAGACACAAAGTGAGTGCTGGATCTACACGGTATGAAATTTGGTGAATGCTAATTCTATTCTATTTTTTTTAGATTAAAATGTGCGATTATTTTATTTAAAAATTTAAATTATTAAAAGGTATAATTTTTAATTACTTAATATACTCCCTATAATACATACAAGTAATTTTCTCTATAAAAAGTTTCATATTTTGCTATGTATATAGTGCTAAAAGGCACTCATGGTCATAGCAACTTTTCTTGTTCCAATTCAAATTCTTTTTCTCTCTTTGCCTTAAACAGTTTTAAGATAAATATTACTCATTAATATTCAATATATGTATATACAATAATTGGTAACATTAATGGAAAATACAAATTTAGATTAACAAAAGTTTATTTATCTCTTTTTATATATAAACACTCATTGTCTTAAAATTTTGAAATCGTCTATCACTCACGCAACAAATAATACTTGAGTGAGATTTACCTTAAAGAAACTGAATAATTCTAAATTCTAGACAGATTTTATTTTCACCAACAAAATAATTTATAAATATAGGTTTACTTTTTAAAATGTGTATCTTCTTTTAGGAGCGGTACTGTTGCACCATTATATTATGCCAAGATTATAAGATCCAAATTGTTGCTATACATACACATATATACGATATATATTGTGTAGTAATTAATTAGTGTAGTTTCTATATAGATACTTTAATTGAAACTTCCTAGACAAGCAATGAAGCAAAGACTAGTACAGTGCAATTCAGAAGTCAATAATAATCTTGAAAAATAAAATAAAGAATACATATACTTAGAACATCAAATTTCCATCAATAAATCTAAACAATCAATCAATCAAGACTTACTTTTCCAAAACTCTTGGGGTCCAGTTGTTGACTAAAAAGTTGGTTAATTTCAGCTTTTTACATACGATAGAATTTCTCATCTACGCCACTATATAAACGCCTTGCTACTGAAGACATTAAGTGCAAGCTTCTTACAACAATATTCTTTTTTATCTAACGCCTATATATTTCCCTGTCTACACAAACCATGTCTATGAAAATTGATTTGATGAGCATTTTAATTACACTATTCTTTGTAATTAGCATGTTCAACTCTCAAACAACAGCTCGCAGCCAGCCAAAACTATCCGTGTCTGAGAGACACGAGCTGTGGATGTCACGTCATGGACGCGTTTACAAGGACGAAGTAGAAAAAGGAGAACGATTCATGATATTCAAAGAAAACATGAAATTCATTGAGTCGATCAATAAGGCAGGGAATCTGTCTTACAAGTTAGGGATCAATGAATTTGCAGATATTACTTCAGAAGAGTTTTTGACTAAATTTACTGGATTAAACATACCTTCATATCTTTCACCTTCTCCAATGTCATCAACGGAATTTAAGATTAATGATCTTAGCGATGATGACATGTCGTCTAACTTGGACTGGAGAGAGTCTGGGGCAGTCACTCAAGTGAAGAATCAAGGTCAATGTGGTAAGACGCAATAAATATAACACTGTCTCATGAAATATTATTCACAATAATATTAATTAGGTATTTTTGTATTATTAGGATGTTGCTGGGCGTTTTCTGCAGTTGGATCACTAGAAGGAGCCTACAAAATTGCAACAGGCAACTTGATGGAATTCTCTGAACAGGAACTTCTCGATTGCACCACCAACAATTATGGCTGCAATGGAGGTTTTATGACGAATGCATTCGATTTTATCAAAGAAAATGGTGGAATTTCAAGGGAATCAGATTATGAATACCAAGGTCAACAGTACACATGCAGAAGCCAAGAGAAAACAGCAGCAGTGCAAATAAGTAGTTATGAAGTCGTGCCTGAAGGTGAAACATCACTATTACAAGCCGTAACTAAACAACCTGTGTCCATTGGAATTGCTGCTAGCCAAGACTTACAATTTTACGCCGGAGGAACTTATGACGGAAGATGTGCCGATCGAATGAACCATGCTGTAACAGCGATAGGATATGGAACTGATGAGAAAGGTCAGAAATATTGGTTGTTGAAGAATTCATGGGGAACAAGTTGGGGTGAGAATGGGTTTATGAAAATTATAAGAGATTCTGGGAATCCTGCAGGTCTTTGTGATATCGCCAAGATTTCTTCTTATCCAAACATAGCATAGCATAGATAAGCAAGCATTCTATATGTTTTAATTTCTAATTACACGTTGTTGTATTATTAAGAATTGAAAAAAATATATTGATTGTGTACATGCAAAAGCTTTTTGCATGAAGTATTTGTGTCTTTGTATTAAATGGAACTTTATGAAGTTGTTATCTTATCATGAAGAAAAAAGAGTAATTTTGTGTTTTAGTTTGATATCCACTTATTACTTAATATTATATGACTTACTTTTACCCTTATTACTTAATATTGACATACTCTTAGGGGTCGTTTGGTTACTGGTTAGAGTTATGCAGGTATTAGTTATGCAGGGTTAAGTTATGCAGGTATTAGTTATGTAGGTTTAAGTTATGCAGGTATTAGTTATGTAGGTTTAAGTTATGCAAGTATTAGTTATGCAGGGTTTAGTTATATAGGTATTAGTTATGTAGGTATTAGTTATGCAGGATTTAGTTATGCAGGGTTTAGTTATGTTGAGTTTAATTATGCGGGTATTAGCTATGCGAATATTAGTTATCTAGGTATTATTTTGCTATGTAGAGATTATAATAAATGAATTATTAACTATTGAATACTAAACTTGTTGTAAATTATTAATATATATTATTTACAAAATAATAATACATGCTAATAATATGTGGAATATATTTAATAATATATAATGCTAATATTTGATTAACATATGTACCGTCAAAAAATATACAATCAAATTTTTAATATTAAAAAATATTTATATTTACATAAATAAATAAAAATGGTAAGTATATAAAAAGAAATGAAAATAGTCTATATATAATAGGAAAACAGTAAAGTTTTCAATTATTTTTTTTTAAAAGAAATGAAAATGGTCTATATATAAAAAGAAATAAAAAACATATATAGGAAAACAGTAAAGTTGCCAATTAAAAAAAATAAAATAAATTTATAGGGTAAATCTGTAATTTACCATTTTAATACATGTATAACTAATACCCACATAACTTATTCCATCTTCTACCCTGCATAACTTTATACATAGATTCCCTCATAAGTGTTGGGTTATGGGCCTTTTTCCCTTCCTATGTGGATAAATAAAAGCCCAATTTGGACCAACCCATTTTAGCCCATAGGCCCATTCTTATGAGGCAAATATAAGCCTATTCAGGTCTTATATTCACATACAGAGAGAGTTTTTCAGCAGCCAAAAAGAGAGAAAGAGAGCAGTTTTCGCAGTCAAAATTCAGCCCTAACAGCCAACTTCAAATTGCGATTTCCGCTTTGTTTCTTGTCCGATTGAGCTGATTTTTGGACAACATATTATCTTCATCTCAATCTTTGATTAGGAACTGACAGAGTTGGATTTGGTGGCCTGCAGCTTCAGTTTTGCTGTCGTGAACAGTAGCTGCAAAATTGGTGATTTTGCTCCTTTAATTCTCTAGATTTAGTGCAATCTTATTTTGTTGTTGCTCGTTGTTTGACATTTGTTTTGTGACCAATTTTGGAGAATAATATTGTAACTCTTGGTGATTATAGTGGAGTTTTTGGTCCCGTGGTTTTTTACTATTCACATCGAAGGGTTTTCCACGTAAATCTTGGTGTCTTGTGTGATTGGATTATTATTGCCTTGTTATATTTGATGGGTTGAATTACTTGCTGCCTTACTATCATATTGCTTGTGGTTGTTTGTCTTCTCTTGGTTCAAATCGAGAAGGGAAAGTATAGACTTGGGTATTCTTCCGTTGTTATCCTGTCAGACATTCTTTGTTAGTGCCTTGTCTTTCCCAACAAAGTGGTATCAGAGCATTGGTTATTGTTGATTGTCGTTTTGAATGATGGAGGCAAATATGAGCAAAATAGTGTGTTTAAATGGTAGTAACTATCATATTTGGAAAGGCAAGATGAAAGATCTTCTATTTGTCAAGAAGATGCATTTACCTGTGTTTGCTTCTAATAAGCCTCAGTCTTTGAATGATGAAGAATGGAAATTTGAGCATCTGCAGGTCTGTGTCTATATTAGACAATGGGTTGAAGATAATGTTAGAAATCATATTGTGAATGAGACACATGCCAAAAGTTTGTGGGACAAGCTCGAGACACTTTATGCTTCGAAGACTGGCAACAACAAGTTGTTCCTATTGAAACAATTAATGAATATCAGGTATAAAGAGGGCACTCCTATTTCTGATCATATTAATGATTTTTAGGGTGTTCTTGACCAGCTGTCCGGAATGGGTGTAAAGTTTGATGATGAGATACAAGGACTTTGGCTTCTTAATACTCTGCCAGACTCTTGGGAAACTCTTCGAGTTTCTTTGACTAATTCTGCTCCCAGTGGTGTTGTAACCATGGAATATACTAAGAGTGGTGTCTTGAATGAAGAAATGAGAAGAAGATCTCAAGCCTCATCTTCTTCAGATTCACACTCCGATGTTTTGGTTACTGAAGATAGGGGGAGAAACAAGTCCAGAGGTCAGAATGATAGAGGTAAAAGTAGAAGCAAGTCAAAGTCTAAATACAAGAATATTACATGTGACTATTGCCACAAGAATGGGCATATCATGAAATATTGTTACAAGCACAAGAGAGATATGAGACAACAAAAGAGAGAAGGCGATAATGAAAATCGTGTTGCTGTTGCTGCTAATGATGATCTTCTTGTTTCTTGTGATGCAAATGCCATTAATCTTGTTCGTGATGAGTCTAGCTGGTTTGTGGATTCTGGTGCTACTTCTCATGTCACGCCAAAGAAGGAATTATTTTCTTCTTATACTCCAGGTAATTTTGGAACGTTGAAAATGGGCAATAATCATGAAGTTGAAGTTTTGGGCATTGGGACAGTTTGTTTGGAAAGTAACAATGGTTCCAAACTAGTTCTCAATAATGTCAAGCATGCTCCAGATATTCGCTTGAATTTGATTTCTATGGGATATCTTGATGATGAGGGTTATGTTAATACATTTGGTGTTGGCCAGTGGAAGCTTACTAGAGGTTTGATGGTTGTGGCCCGTGGTGACAAGTTGTCTAACTTGTATGTATTTCAGGGCTCCATGTCCAGAGACTCAGTAAATTTGGTGGAGAATGATACTTCATCAGAGTTATGGCATAGAAGGCTGAGTCATATGAGCGAGAAGGGGATTGATAGTTTGGCTAAGAAAAATTTGCTTTCTGGAGTGAAACAAGCAAAGTTGAAGAAATGTGTTCATTGCTTAGCCGGTAAACAGAAAAGAGTTTCTTTTCAGAGTCATCCGCCTTAAAGAAAGCTTGATTTGCTGGAGCTGGTACATTCTGATTTGTGTGGTCCTTTTAAGGTAAGATCTCATGGTGGTGCACTTTACTTTATGACTTTTATTGATGATCATTCTCGCAAACTCTGAGTATTTCCTTTGAAGTCCAAGGATCAAGTACTTGATGTGTTCAAGAGTTTTCAGGCCTTGGTTGAAAGACAAACAAGGAAGACATTGAAATGCATCCGCTCAGATAATGGTGGTGAGTATATTGGTCCTTTTGATAGATATTGCAGAGAGCAGGGTATTAGGCATCAGAAAACTCCTCCAAAGACTCCTCAGTTAAATGGTTTAGCAGAGAGGATGAACAGAACTCTAGTGTTAGATGTATGCTTTCAGATGCTAAGCTCTCAGATTCCTTTTGGGCAGAAGCACTTAATACTGCTGCTTATGTTATCAATTTATCTCCTGCTGTTGCTTTAGATGGTGATGTGCCTGACAGAGTTTGGACTGGTAAGAATGTTTCTTATGATCATCTTAGAGTCTTTGGGTGTAAAGCCTTTGTACATGTTCCTAAGGATGAAAGGTCAAAGTTGGATGTTAAAACTAGGCAGTGTATCTTCATTGGTTATGGTCAAGATGAATTTGGCTATCGTTTCTATGATCCTGTTGAGAAGAAACTTGTTAGAAGCCGTGATGTTGTATTCTTTGAAGACCAAACAATTGAAGATTTTGACAAAGCTGACAAGGCTGATTTTCAGAGTAGTGAGAGCTTAGCTGATGTTGATCCAGTTCCTTTGACTATTGCACCGGAAGAAAATCTTCATAATGATGAAAATCAAGTTGATAATGAAGATGGTGATCATATTCAGAATGACCGGCATGATGTTGTTGATGCTCCAGTGCAAGATGATGTGGTTGTCCAACAACCAATTATAGATGCTCCAGAGAGTTCTCTCAGACGATCTAGTAGAGAGAGAATTCCTTCATCTCGTTATTCTCCCAATGAGTATGTACTCTTGACTGACGGGGGAGAACCTGAGAGTCTTGATGAGGCCATGGAAAGTGAAGAAAAAGAAAGGTGATTTGATGCTATGGAAAATGAGATTAAATCCTTGCATGATAATCATACCTTTGATTTGGTTAAGTTACCTAAAGACAGAAAAGCTTTGAAAAACAGGTGGGTTTTTCGGGTGAAACATGAAGATGGTAATCCAGTTCCACGGTACAAAGCTAGATTAGTTGTCAAGGGATTTAATCATAAAAGGGGAGTTGATTTTGATGAGATATTCTCTCCAGTTGTGAAGATGTCATCCATTCGTGTGGTTCTAGGCTTGGCTGCAAGTCTAGATTTAGAGGTTGAGCAAATGGATGTTAAAACTGCTTTCCTCCATGGTGACTTAGATGAAGAAATTTATATGGAGCAACCGGAAGGCTTTGAAGTCAAGGGTAAAGAGAATTATGTTTGCAAATTGAAGAAGAGCTTGTATGGTTTGAAACAAGCTCCCAGGCAGTGGTACAGGAAGTTTGGTTCTTTTATGAGTCAGCAGGGCTTCAAGAAGACTTCTTCAGACCATTGTGTTTTTGTGCAAAAGTTCTCTGATGGTGACTTTATTATTGTGTTGCTTTATGTTGATGACATGCTTGTTGTTGGTCATAATACTTGCAGGATTCAGAAGTTGAAGCAAGAGTTGAGTAAATCTTTTGCTATGAAAGACTTAGGACCAGCAAGGCAGATTCTTGGCATGCAGATTGTCCGTGATAGAAAGGCCAAGAAATTGGTATTATCACAAGAGAAGTACATTCAGAAAGTACTTCGCAGATTCAGCATGGACAAAGCTAAGGTTGTCAGTACACCTTTAGCTATGCACTTCAAATTGAGCGCGAAACAGTGTCCTTCTAGTGATGATGAGAAGGAAGATATGAAGAAAGTTCCTTATGCTTCAGCTGTTGGTAGTTTGATGTATGCGATGGTTTGTACAAGATCGGATATTGCTCACGCTGTTGGAGTTGTTAGCCGTTTTCTTTCTAATTCGGGAAGAGAACATTGGAATGCTGTGAAGTGGGTTATGAGAATCTCTGTGGCACTTCTAGTCTGAGTTTGTGTTTTGGTACAGGAAAGCCTATTCTTTGTGGTTATACTGATTCAGACATGGCTGGTGATGTTGATACTCGCAAGTCTACTTCAGGGTACTTGGTTACTTTTGCAGGGGGAGCTGTGTCTTGGCAATCTAGGTTGAAAAAATGTGTTGCTCTATCTACTACAGAAGCTGAGCTTATTGCTGTCGTTGAAGCTTGTAAAGAATTGCTTTGGATGAAGAGATTCTTGGGGGAACTTGGTTGTGCTGAAGAGAGGTATGTGCTTTATTGTGACAGTCAAAGTGCTATACATCTTGGCAAGAATTCTACGTTCCATGGTCGGTCTAAACACATTGATGTGAGATACCATTGGATTCGAGATGTGTTGGATTCTAAGTTGCTTGAGCTTGAAAAGATTCATACAAATGACAATGGTTCCGATGTGATGACTAAAGCCTTGCCAAGAGGAAAGTTTGAAGATTGTTGCATGGTCGCCGGGATGGCGGTCTCCTCCACATAGTCGTGAGGGGGAGAATTGTTGGGTTATGGGCCTTTTTCCCTTCCTATGTGGATAAATAAAAGCCTAATTTGGACCAACCCATTTTTGCCCATAGGCCCATTCTTATGAGGCAAATATAAGCCTATTCAGGTCTTATATTCACATACAGAGAGAGTTTTTCAGCAGCCAAAAAGAGAGAGAGAGCAGTTTTCGCAGTCAAAATTCAGCCCTAACAGTCAACTTCAAATTGCGATTCCCGCTTCGTTTCTTGTCCGATTGAGCTGATTTTTGGACAGCATATTATCTTCATCTCAATCTTTGATTAGGAACTGACAGAGTTGGATTTGGTGGCCTGCAACTTCAGTTTTGCTGTTGTGAACAGTAGCTGAGAAATTGGTGATTTTGCTCCTTTAATTCTCTAGATTTGGTGCAATCTTATTTTGTTGTTGCTCGTTGTTTGGCATTTGTTTTGTGACCAATTTTGGAGAACAATATTGTAACTCTTGGTGATTATAGTGGAGTTTTTGGTCCCGTGGTTTTTTACTCTTCATATCGAAGGGTTTTCCACGTAAATCTTGGTGTCTTGTGTGATTGGTTTATTATTGCCTTGTTATATTTGATGGGTTGAATTACTTGCTGCCTTACTATCATATTGCTTGTGGTTGTTTGTCTTCTCTTGGTTCAAATCGAGAAGGGAAAGTATAGACTTGGGTATTCTTCCGTTGTTATCCTGTCAGGCATTCTTTGTTAGTGCCTTGTCTTTCCCAACAATAAGTTATGTTGGTATTAATTATGTAGGACTACAAAAATGCAACCAAACACCGTATAAATTAATACATGAATAACTTTTATACAACATTTAAATTCTTACCAACCAAACATGGTATAAGTTATGTTAACTTTTATACCTAACACAAAACTTCTACCAAACATAGTAAAACTAATGTAACTTTTAATACATGTATAAGATGTTTCTTATATAATAACCAAACGGCTCCTTAGTAAAATAATTTACAGCCATCATAAATATCTATAATTTTTTAGATCAGATGTTTCACAAGTATTTCTTTTTTTAATATTATGTATCAAGTCAAACTAAGTTATATAAATTGAGACAAAGGAGTGTGTATTTTAATTTTTAGTTGAAGCTAGACACTTGGAATTTTATGTAAATATTAGGAGTACCTCAGCTATATAGTTTCGCTAATTAAATATCCCGAAGCTTTAATTTAGTGAACAAATGGCTACATAATTGCCACAAAAAGCCCATAAAAGGAATCTCCACCCAAAATGTCAACATGTGATGTGAATACAAATTTTACAATTTTTGCACCAAAATTACAAGTTCAGAATAAATTCTCTTCAAAGCTATATCGCATATCAAATAAAACTCTTAGAACGTTTTCCTCTATCGCCCTCAAAAGGTGGCCAAATCAAAGTGTTGGGATCAACAAGTTTCTTTACGAATTAACACGTTCCTCTTACTATGTCTTTCATTTTTCTTAACTAACATTTGGAACTCATTAATTCGATTAATTTTAACTTTATACTATATAAGGTTTGTTTAACAATAAAATGTTCTACTTCAAACTTTTTTATTCTTAAAATTCGAACCAATATTTTGTTAAATATGAATGGAAATCACCCATTTCACTATGTTTAGAGCTGTCAATATGGAATTGACCCGCTAGGCCGATCCAACCTAACCCTTGAACTAAATAGAGTTGGATTTAATTTTTTCAGCCCATTTAGGAATGAGACTTTTTAGTCCAACCTCATTTGGCTCGTTAGCCTCGTAGATCTCATATGCAGCCCGCTTAGGACTGGATTGGACTGCTATATTAACTCGTTTAACTCTCTAGCTCGTTAAATTTGGATTGAATTAGGTTGGACCAACCCATTTTAACCACTATTACTATGTCCTCTCGTAGAATATCTATTATTAATATCACAATAATAAACTACTTTGTATTTTTGTGTATTAAATTCTTTTTGAGGTTGTTAAACTTATAATAGTATATATTTTATTTGTGGTTAAACTTAATATCATATATATTTCGCTTTTGCGTAGAAAACACCCAGAGTGGGTTTCACTTTAATCAACTAAACAATGACTATGTGGACATGGATAGATTTGGAACTTCTTTACCCGCTAAACGAAAGTTAATTATCTTATTTTTTTTATCATTAAATTATGTGGTATATATAAGTTTCTAAATTTTGAGTATGAATTGAAAAATTTTAAAATTGAATTTAAAATTTAAGACTAAATAAACTCACTATTAATAACTATAACTACCAACTTAAATATTTACAAAAAAGAATTTATCAAAGAAAAGAATAGTTAGACTTCCAAAATTTTAATATTGATAGCTAAGACCATCTCCAATCCACCTCTATTTTACTAACTGAGAGTAAAATAAAGAATAGACGCTCAAACCTATCTCTATATCACTCTTCATTCTTCAAATATAGAGAGGTGAATAGTAGTTCTCCAAATTACTTTTTGATAATTTTATTATTATTTCTAATACTTTCTAGTCACATATTATTTTATAAATAATATCATTAACTAAATATCTAATATTCATATTTCTTTTTAAATGTAATATAATATTTAAAAAAATATATTATTTAATATATAGTACTTTCATCCCGAATTAATAGTATTTTAATTTTTTCTAATTTACATTAATGATATAATTTAATTTTATTATTAATTTTCTCTATAAGAATAAATACAATTAAAATGATACGATGAAATTTTTTATTTAAAATTAAAATACACAATATATGATAATTTAAATACAACATAATACAATACATAACATTATAATTTAAACATAAGATAAAATACAATACATAACATTATAATTTAAACATAAGATAAAATACAATACATAACATAATAATTAATTCGGAATGAAGCAAGAATCATGCGGCCGAAAAGATGTTGAACGTGAATTCGGAGTTTAACAATCACGTTTTGCAATTATTATAGGACCATCACGTTTTTGAGGAAATGAAGTGCTACATGAATAATAACTACTTGTATTATGCTGTACAACATGATAATTGAGGATTAACATGATCTTAATGCAACAATTCAAAATGTTGTAGAGGTTGCAACTCCAACGTTGAAAATGATGATAAATGAAAATCTCCGATTTGAACAATTTTTAGCTATACATAAAAAAAAATTAAGGACGATAATGCTCATTTTGAAGTTTGTATGCATTAATAGAGTATTTATAGGAGCAACATAATAATTTCAAAAATTGAGTGTTTATGTAATTGTATTTCAATCTTATTAGAATTTGTCCATTAATTTGTATATTATAGCATATTTTGTTGAAATTTATGTTATTTAAAAAATTAGAATAAAATATCATTTTATATTAAATAAAAATTTTGAAAAAATAAAATATTATATCACATGAAAAATTATATAACGTAATTATTGGAGAAAAAAATAAAGGATTTATATTATAAAATAAAAAGATAAAAATGAAATAGAAATAATGATATAATATTGAGGAGAGAGAAAAATATTTCTTTTTAGAGTATAAAATAGAGAATTGAATTAGAATTAATTGTCTGAAGAAAATAGAAAACTTTATATTTGAAGAGTAAAATAGAGGATAGAGATGGAGATGCTTGTCCTAAAATGAATTGATCAGAAAAGATAAGTTGACTTTGAAAATTTTAATATTGACAAAGTGATACTTCTTTTCTCTAATTTGAAGAAAAAGCACGGGGTTCTTCAATTAAAAAAAAAATGAACCAAAATCAAGTAAGATTGTATGGAAAAAACTGTCTGGGCATGTGGCCAAAATGACAAGATTACGTCACATATTAAAACCAAATGCGACTTCAAAATTGAAATAGAGAAAATAATGGGAGCAAGAAAACTAATCAAACAAAAAAAATAAGTAAATTGATCATCAATTTATTTAATAAGCCCAACAATTTACATAAATATAATGTCAAATCATAACAACTAACAATAATAATAAAACTCTAGTAATGAAATATATAAGATATACAACGTGCTGTATATGATGCTATTATTTCTATTTGTAGTGTGTTCCAATGAACCTACTTACTTAAATCGGTACAAGTCAAAGGTGGCATAATAAATTAACAATCTCTGTACATTTTTCTGAGGTACTTTTTTTGTTTTGCAAGTCAAGTTGGCTATTAAAATTGGGTTAAAATTTAATACATTAGAGTTGTCTCTTAGCTGGATAAGGCCAAAGATAATTTGATTATTCATATATTAATTTTATATATATCATGTGTTTGGTGTTCAAATAGAATAAAACTTATTAATGGAAATGATTTAGGGAATTAATGATAAAATAAAATGTTAAATAGTATATTTTTAGCGGGTTGAATTAAATGGGCGGATCACTAAATGATTTGAATAGACATATATATTTGATTCTTAAAATTTTGGTTAATAATTAAAATTTCATGTCACTAAATTTTAATGAAAAAACAATTAAATACGTTGAGTGATTTTCTGTGCAAAGATGTCATAGTTGAGTGATTTCGAGTTGACAATGAAAGTGAGTGACTTTCTGTAAAAAAAAATTATAGTTGAGTGACTTTTGAGTTGAAAACGAAAGTTGAGTGAATTTCTGTGAAAACAATTGATAGTTGAGTGACCATCAAAGTTATTAATTCTGTATAAATGTGCCTTAGTTAAAAGTTCGTTACTGATAGTTAGTTTAAAATGTCAGATTAGATGAGTAATTAAATGGTTAGAAATGATGTGCCAAGTCTGTTAGAAAGTTTGTTAGACACAGTGGTGTCAACTTGTATAAAATGCCGTTCACTGTATTCATTCTTTTCTAACGCATTATATTTTCTCTTCCTCTTCAATTCATTTCTTTCCTTCTTACATTGTTCATGGATTCTATCATGAATTATCAGTAAAGTGACATAACTAATATCTACATAATTAGTACTTATATTATTAATATTTGCATAACTCTATGACACGACTGGAATCTAGACCCCAGACGAGACTGGCGTCGTTGACCTCTCAGAGGTCGCAGATAAGCCTAGTTACGTCATTCTTACTTTACATAGGTTAATTTTAACGGAAAATTTGAAACTTTTGTTTCTAAACATTGCTTACTAAACATTTCTAATACATTCATAATTTGTTCATCATCAACCATCTAACATTAAGAGATAATCAAATGAAAGAAATAGTTCAATAAATCTTAATTGTATAATTGCCAAAATGGTCCAATACAAAGTCTGAATCAAAACAGAAAAGAAACGCTAGTGGAACATGCTCCAGTAGCTCAATTCTAAAACTAAGCTGGAATGTAAAACAGTAGCATCCTCCACTACACCATTTTAGGTCTACAGCCACACTAATTCTAGACTACAATTTTAAAGTGTTGCCTAAAGTATTTTTGGGGACGCTTTTAAAGTGTAGCCAATTTTTTTAACTTTTAGCAACAATAGTATTGACAACACTTGAAAAGTGTACTCTTTAATGATATAAGCTACACTTTATAAGTGTTGTTACAATATGATATAATTGGCAACAATTTTTTACATGTATGGTCACACTTTTAAAGTGTCCTATTTTTATTATTGTAAAAACAACACATTATAAGTGTGGCCTTAAAATTTCACCAAAATTTTATATTCCCTCCAACAATTTTACTATCCCTCCCATTTTTATTGGCCAAAAAATAAAAAATCTAATAATAAATCATATAAACATAAAGACAAAAACTCACTTGGTCTCAACACACTTTCTCTTTCACTGAAATCACGCTTTCCCTTTGACTGAAGAACTCACACTTTTCCTTCCAGTAAAGAACGCATCAAGATGAAGATCAGCTGAAGAACTCAACGAGTTGATCGAGCTTTCTCTTCTCCAAGATGAAGATTTCGTCAAGCGTAAGTACGATCGTATTCTACCACACCGATTTCATCAAGCTAAGTACTAAAACAATCTTCTTGTTATGAATGAGTTTTAATTTTTTTTTTGTTTTGAAGGAATTGATTGGGGTTGTTGGCAAGATAAACTGAAGCTAAGTCTCTCCGTCATACTTTTCACTCAGATTTTTCATTGAAGAACATGATTTCAGACAGATTTATAGTTGAAGAGCTGAAGATAATCTCCCTGAAGAATACGATTTCTATAATAGTTCTTGCTGAAGAACACGATTTTTTTGGAATAGGGTTTATCGGGTAAGAATTCTATCTTTGAAAGTCTAAATTTAGCTTTAGGGTTTTGATACTCTTGAGTTTTTATACAATTTTTGGAAGTCTAGGTCATATTTTTAGCTTTATTAGTTGATTTCTGGGTGCCCTGAGTCTTAATAACGAAATAAGTATAAATGGGTTTGATTCTTCACTTGACGAAATAAGCGTCTATATTTTTTTTTATTATGGATGTAATTTTGGAAGTTGGGGAACAAAAATTTCTAAAAAAGTTTTTATTTTATGGTATCATTCAATATCCATTTGTTTTGTGGTTTATTCAATTTTCTGCATAAAACTGAATACACTGTTGCAGTGCCCAGAGGATGGCTGCTGTGATTTAGCCAATGTACAAGTAGTTGAGAATGAACTTCCAGCTGACTTTTTTATACTTATGTTGTATGCACCAGTCCACTTAATGAATTGCAGCTCGAATGTCCGTATGGTTAATAGTTTCTAAGCCGAGAGGAATAGAGAATGAATAGATAATGTTACCGGCCAGTCCCTCTAAATACCTCCACCTTCAATCTTGCAAGGATTATCATGCAGTAGACATTAGAGGCAGAATAGTCAGCTCTGCAGTTTTAAGACGCTCATGGTTTCGTTGTTGTTCTGAGTTCGTCGCTATGAGAGAGGTACAACTCATTACCTTTAATTTTTTTCTTGTTTGTTTCGATCCAAGAGTGTTGTGTGTTGTTGTTACTGAAATAGTGTGCTGCTAGTTTTATGAGTTTCTTAGTTGATATGATTTGATATTAACTCCAACATTCTACTGAAATAGTTAGCTTAATAGCTTACCTCATGATTCAATGAGTTTGTGATGTAGCTACCTTAGTGTTGGATTTTGTTTTCTGTGGTTTAGCTGTTGTTTATTCCTGCCCTCTCTCTGTATTTTAAGTTGTGAAAAAATGCCAAAAATCCCTCTTGTTCATGTCTAAAATTTCTGCAAAACGGTGGCATACTTTGTTATTTTTTTATTGCTTTGCTCATGTTCGTAATGATCAGTTTCATTGCTTTGGTCCATCCATACTCATTCCTAAAATCGATATCCCTATTGTAGAGACTGCACGCTGAAATCGGTGTTTCTGTTAATGTTTTTCCTTTTCTAGATTTCTATTTCAACTAAGATTTCTTTATGTCATTTTTATTTATATTGTAGTAATTTGATTTTAGTATAATTCCTGTCTCTTTCGTATTAGTATAAATCTAGTCTCTAAACATACAAGTCTAGTGGAGCATCGTTAGCTATATGAAGAGTTGATAATGACTCTACAATCTGCTGCAATCTGCTATATTACATCTTCCTCTTGTTTAATTCCTGTTGGTTCTTTTTTTTTTTTTTTGGCTAGAAGTTTTCGTGTGTTGGACACTTTGTGGAGTGTTTCTTCGCACTCCTGTAAAGACCAAGTACTTGTTATCCCCTTCCTTGTGACTAATAGTACCAAAAACCATGTTACTAATTATAAGTATCAAGTGTTACCTTACACTTCTGCAGAACTGTTTTTATCCTCACTGTCCTTCTGAAATAGAGAATGGTCATAATGAAGTGAAATTACTGCTTAAGTCAAATGTTCTTGATCGCTATCGCAGGAACAGTTTGCCCGGAAGGAAGGTAAATTAAAGTTATCAAATCAATCATAATCTCCTTTTAGCTATTAAGTAAATAGTTCTTACAGTTAACTATAGATGTCAATTTAAACAACAGGTTAAACTTCAGTTAAATAGTTTTTACAGTTAAATATTTATTTTGCCTAATAAAAGAATGGTATGAGGCCACTTAAGATGACTTTTTTCTAAATGTGTGTAATCAGGTTCTTGCATCGATTAATGGTCACCAATAGTGGTAAGAAGTTATCCGAATTGATATAAGTTCACTTACTGTGTGCCTCTGGTGCTTTGTAGAGAAAAAGAACCTTGATAGCTATAGCATTAACCAGTCATCAGTATGATTTTGAGGTGCCATTTGCTTCTGTTATCTGTGGTCCTTTAATGTCTGTTCCTTTATCTTCACTGATTAGATTAAGTGTCATCCCTTTCTTCTCAACCCTTCTGCGCCTAAAGGAGGGATTAACAAGAAAGATTACGACAAAAATAAGATTAGACCTTACTCTGAACAAATTATATCAAGAATGTCAGAGGTTCATGTTTTCTACTTTTCTCTTGTTTCCCAAACAATGTGTCTTGAAAAGTGGCCTCCACTGTGAATAACCTTATTTAAAACTTTTCAAAATCATGCAGGTTTTTAGGTACCTTGGGATGGAATACAACATGTTTATTGTCCTTGTATTAAGCTTGCAAAAATGCAAGAGAACATCGCAGTTCTTGAAAATTGACAGTGAGAGTTGCGTCTTTGGATTTACTTTTGCATGTTGTCCACATATATTGTCCTTTTGTTAAGCTTATTTAAGTGATAGAAGACAGGGATTTCGTGAAAGTGAGGATTGATATAGTTTGGGTGTGTTTTAAAAAATTATCTCTTAATCTTATGTTCATAAACATGTTGTGTGGAAAGTTAGAATTTTAGAGAGCTACCAAAACAAGGAAAGAGACTTTTTTCTCGAAACAAACTAAATAGGGAAGTAAAACAAACAAATGAAACTGAAAAAGTATTTTATTCATAGCTGACATGCAATTTCCTTTAAATAACAATTTATTTGATATGTTTAGTTTCTATACTTGCTGGCATTTCCATCTTCTTATGTACTTTTAAATAAACATTTGCGTTGAGTAATATTTTCTTCTTCTTTTGTTTAGCTGTTTTTTCAGTTGACTTAATTGACATTTGGCCAAGACATAAAGAGTTTAGTTATATATTAAGTCCAAAAGAACCTTTCTTGTTGTGCTGGAATCTTTTCATTTCAACGTTGTTTTGCTTTGCTTGATAGTAAATCAAATTTATGAGATCCATTTTATTAGCTTTGTTTTCAATCAGATAGTTTCTTTGACTGAGCGAAATAGTGTGTTGTGTGTTGATGAGAAGTAGTATTTGTAGTAGCAAAAGCAATGGAGAAAAAGTTTCACCTAAATGTTAGTCGTGTTTTTATGCATAGAACTATAATTGAGAAAAGCACCTGATAACAAGAAGAATTTGAGTAAGACAAATGTTTATGGTTTGGTGATAGAGAGGGATGAAAATGATGAATGTTTTCAAGAATGTAAAGTCGGCTCCAAGGATATCACAGATCTAGTGAAGAAAGTTGTTTGAACTGCTGAAACAGAAGCAAAAACATCTAATGCTCCAGCTGAAGCTTTTAAAGTAGTTTGTCATGCTGCTGCAAAATAAGTCAAGAGTGTTGCTTTTGAGGTTGGTCTTCACTTCTTATCAAGTTTAGAGTGACGTTTATCTTAAGACCATCTAATTTCTATGTTATCTCTGTATTGCTAGAATATAAGAAGTCAAATGGTGAGGAGGCTCTAGTTTTGCCTGCTTCTAAAGTTGCATCTACATGCATTAATGCTGCTATTGCTGTTGAAGTTTCAAGATTGGTATGTCATTTTTATGTGAGCGACCCTCGATCGATGACTGGGAAGACATTTCATTTTTCATTCAACTACTTCTTTCTGTTGAATTACAGTTAATTTATATTATTATGGTTTTGATATATTGTTGGAGTGCTCTAGCTGAAGGTGAATAACAAAACATATAAGCAACAACACAAGAAACAAATGAGGATGTTGATGAATTTTTAATTCTGGATAGTGACTCTCTTTCAAAGTTGCGAGAGTTCTGCATCCAGTGTCTTATCATTTTGGGAGAGTATGTTGAAGTTCTTGGTAATGTGTTGCACGAAAAAGGAGTAGCCAATTTGATCGCATTGAATACATTCTATTTGTTTTTGTGCAATATATTCATTGATAGAATATATTGTACTATTGTAAGAGTACTTTTGAACTATTGTGTACCTATGTAGAATATTTCTTTATAAGTATGTGTATTACACAAGACGTACTATCTTTTGAAGTTTATTGCAAATCTATATATTTGAATTACTTATGAGCCAATTTAATGTTTGAGATTATTTATTGCAAAATAATATTGGTGTTTTTTAATTAGAAATTGTGGCATATTAATATTTTATAGCCAAAATGATATGACCACACTTAAAAGTGTAGCCATAGGACTTTAAATTGTGTTATACACATGGGCAAGGACTACACTTCAAAGTGTTGTCATACATTAGATAGAAAATGCAACACTTTAAAATTGTTGCCATACATTAGATAGAAAAGGCAACATTTACAAATTGTGGGCAATAAGGAAGCTACGGACACGCTTAAAAGTGTAGTTCTATCAGATAAAAATATTGCTATTTGAGGTACATAAAAGCGTTGCCATTTTGTCTTTTAGGCTACGCTTTTAAGCGTAGCTGATAAGGCAGCACTTGAAAAGTGTTGCATAAACTCTAAGGTAACGCTTCATTTGGGCACCCCTGGAAAAGTGTTGCTTAAAGTCCAAAAGTGTGGCCTTTTATCAAAGGCCACACTTTTTGCTAGTTTAGGCTACACTTAACTAGGGTGGTCGTAGGCCTAAAATGGTGTAGTGCTCGAAAGCATGAGGACCTACCAAACTCCGGATGAA
Organism: Solanum sitiens; assembly: GCA_016801875.1. Taxonomy (NCBI): domain Eukaryota; kingdom Viridiplantae; phylum Streptophyta; class Magnoliopsida; order Solanales; family Solanaceae; genus Solanum; species Solanum sitiens. Next base: position 2,762,623 of record JABWTJ010000001.1, read on the forward strand.
TGCTGACGTTCGGATAGCTGCAACAATGATCCTGTAGCTCTATTGCCCACCTGTGCCTGCACCTAAAATAGTATAGATGTGTAGGGTTAGTACACACTTGTACTAAGTATTGGTATATGCAAGCACACACCAAGGACATGCATGAGAAAGAATAGTTCTTTCCTAACGACATGATTTTTGGAAGTCAAGTCAGTGGCTTTGCCAAATTGAGATTAGGAGGTTCCCAAATTTGGATTAGGAAAGTCAATGAGCTTTCCAAATTTGGATTAGGAAAGTCAGTGAGCTTTCCAGATTTGGAATAGGAAGCTTATGCCATGAGAATAACGTACATCATCATACTTTTCACATTTGCAAACAGCACATAACATTTACACGTAGAACATATCATATAACTTACAGCACACTTTGTATGTAGCACATAACTCCTTTAATATCATTCATTCATATGCCATGAGACCTAGGAATCATGGACTTAACATTAAGACATCCCAAAAATGAGGGCTCAACAGATGGGACCTCAACTAGAGAGTCTTCATTAGCAAACACAGAGTCTGCTTCATTCATTCATACGTACTCCATTTCATTTCGTTCATAGGCCAGTGTAAACACCAGCTATATCTAGGATGTAGGTTAAGACTTTCATTAGGTTCGTTGTGCAATGACCAAGAATGACCTAATGTCATTACTTGAATCTAACTCATCTTTTGATTATCCTATTCTAACACCTTTGGTATCATTCATTTCATTATGTGCTTCATTTGAGGCTGGCCTCATTCATTTATTGGGAACTTTAACTTTAACCGACATAGATCATGTGAGCATCATGAAATCCAGTGTCTCCCCCACACGAAAAGAGGTGGAATCACCGGCCAAGGTGACCCAAAACATGCTAGCATACATGGGAATTTAACCTCGCCAGATCCCTATATTGGCAGTATAGGTTCGAAGACCAGAAGATATAAGGAGACCCATACCCGGCAAGCTGGACAGTCTTATCTCATGAGAGTTACGTGAACCTCCGCCCTTTTCGAAAGAAGGCATCACCACTTATAGCTAGTCTATCGGTGCTCAGTATAAAGTTTCACTACATTCAACTCATACGTCATGGAAGCTGGCTTCTAGTATGAGGACATCATAGCTCAATAGATGATCTCTCATCTCATCATTAGTATTAAGTGTGTTAATCTCAATACTTTCATTAGAGTGTTCATAGAGACTGGTCTTTTCATTTACTTTACACTCTCATAGGTGAGTACGTTTTGGTAACAATTACTTAGGCTCATTTGAGATTGTTCTCATCTTTTACATTAGCCTCATATCATGTTGTCACCACATTCATTAACATTAGCAGAATTGCTCTTCATAATTACTCACCCCATTTTACGTGAAAGTTCATTTCATCATATGCCATGTACTTGGCCTTTTGCGTATTTCACACTCTTACTTAACCCTTCTAGGGTTTCTTTGTTTCTTTACATACATCTTAGGTTCACTTATTTTTAAGCGTATGCTAGACTTACGGGTCTATACATACAAGCCATGAGGCTTCATTCATAGTTCGTTAAGTGACTCATATCTTCCTAAGATTATGTAGTACAAGACTTATGTATCTTGTATATATGCCAAGATCTCGATTTCAATCTAAGTAGGTGGCATTATTCTTGAACATTTAATTCACGTATGACTTATGTATCAATACAGAAATTTTTGCAAGGGAACCCAAGTTCGAATCCCTTGGACAATACTTACATTTTTCCTTGACTTTATTTTTAGTCTTCATGATATTGGGACCCTAGGTCGAACCCCAACATCAACATTTTTTTTTAGTTCCTTTTCTCTAGAACTTCTCTCCTTTGGCCGAGGGGTTGTGGGTTCGAACCCCCACAGCCCCCTCTTATTTTCCCATTTATTTTCCTTGTTCATTTCGGCTTAACCAGGAGGTTGTGGGATCAAACTCCCACAGCCTCTCTTTATTTATTTTTTTCTTTATTTCGCTTGGGACTTAGAGGTTGTGGGTTCGAACCCCCACATCCTTCTTATTTTCATTTTCATTTAAAAGTTAACTACTTAAGTGTTGGCAGTGAGGTTGTGGGATCGAGCTCCCACAATCTCACTTTATTTTCTTTTTAATTTCTCTCTTTGTCTCCTCCTTCAGCCAAGAGGTGGTGGGTTCGAATTCCACTCCTCCCATTATTTTTATTAATTTAAAATTCCCCTCTTACTCTCTTGTTTGGCCGAGAGGTTGTGGGTTCGAATCCCACACCTCTCATTTTTTTTCTAGCTTTCATGTAGTGAGGTCTTGGGTTCAATCCCCACTGACCTCACATATTTTAAATATATTTTTAAACCTCTCAACCTTAAGTATTCTGGCCGAAAATTCCATCACCAAGTGCTGGAAATTTTATTAAATTTTCTAGCCTTTATTTAACAACATTCATACGTTCGTTTTGAGGTACTTTCACGATTCGTTTAACACATTCTTAGGTGTAGATTCATTGTTGTTTTAGCTTAGATTTTTCCACTTATGATCAGCCACCTTACACTTCATTTAACATCACAATTTACACACCTTATGCACAATAATTGCAATCATCAAACAAGCCATTTTAAGACTTCAAAACGGAGAACAACAACAAACATCTTACACATTGCACCACATCATTTTCGGTTGACATCATTGAACATGATTGCTATTTCCAAACATAAAATCACAAGGAACATCATATTTCACACTTAGCTGCCAAGACCGGTTCCTCCGTCACTGCTGCCTTAAGTTTTTCGAAGGCAGTCTGGCAAGCCTCAGTCCACTCCCACTCACGATTCTTTTTCAGCAAATAGGTGAGTGGAGAAGCAATAGCTGAGTAGCTGAACACGAAGCACCGATAATAGTTGGCGAGGCCAAGAAAGGACCGCTATTCGGGTACCTTTGTTGGGGCCTCCCAATTTCGTATTGCCTCCACCTTGTTCCCGTCCATCCTTATCTCACCATGACTGATGGTGTGTCCAAGGAATTGAACAGTAGGCTGGGCAAAGCTGCACTTCTCCCGCTTCACGCACAAGTCATTGTCACGCAAAACTTTGAACACCTTGCACAAGTGTTCCACATGCTCCTCCATGCTATTGCTATAGACGACAATGTCGTCCAAGTAGATGACCACAAACTGATCCAAGTAAGGATGGAACAGCTTGTTCATCAGTGTGCAAAATATCGCTGGTGCATTCGTCAAGCCAAAGGGCATGACTAACCACTCGAAAGCACCATAGCGGGTTACACAAGTTGTCTTAGGTTCATCACCTTCGACAATCCGAACTTGGTAATAACCTTTCCTCAGGTCCATCTTCGTGAACACCTTGGCCTGTCCCAATCGGTCAAATAAGTCCGCAATCAGAGGGATGGGGTATTTGTTCTTCACCGTGACCTTATTGAGGGCCCGGTAGTCAATACACAAACGTAGTGTCCCCTCTTTCTTCTTTTGGAACAAGACAGGCGCACCAAATGGCGCCTTGGACGGCCTAATGTGTCCCGAATCAAGCAACTCCTTGAGTTGCTTCCTTAGCTCCTCTAATTTCGGGGGCGCCATACGATAAGGCGTCATGGCAGGCGGCTTTGCCCCGGGAATCAGCTCAATTTGGTGATCAACTTCCCTTCGGGGTGGCAACCGTTGGGGAAGTTCTTCCGGCATCACGTCCTTATTGTTACTAAGGACCTGCTCAATGCAAGGAGGCAATGGTACAGCCTCTGAGAAACCTTTGATCCCTTCAACAAGGGCAGCAAGAAAGGTCGGCTCACCTCTCTTAAAACCCTTAACGATCTGCATTGCTGACAAATGCATCCCGTTTTGTGGTACCCGAATAAGGGGAACCACGCATGAACCTCCGGTGTCGCTGATATGCAGCTGGTTGTGACGCGGTGAAATAAACGCGTTAACCTCATACCAGAAGTCCAGCCCCAAAACGATGTCGAACACGTCCATGGGGGCAATGGTGAAGTCGGTCAACCCCGTCCAGCTTCCTAAGTCGATGGGGACTTTAGGAGCGAAGCCATGGACAGAAGTGGGGAGTGCATTGACCGTCTTCAACATCGTGTTGCTGGTCACATAAGTCAGGCCAAGGTCCTTGGCCTTTTGCAACGTCACGAAATTGTGAGTCGCACCCGTGTCCACTATAATCCGTACGTCTTTGCCATTCAACTTGGCATTGACGAATAGAGATTCGTGCGGCCTTATACTAGCCGGCTGAGCAGCTAACGCAGCAAGTGAAATGTGGTTAAACAACGCCATGTGATTGAACATACTAGCAGCCACATTTTTCCCCTTGTCCGTCTCCCTGTTCTGCCCACGTTGCTCCCCGGATGGACCTCCGGTTTGCATCGCAGCCTTCTCTTGCTGCTTTTCGGCAGCCACCATAGCACTCAGCTTGCTCAGGGATGGACAATTTCGAGTAGCATGAGTTGTTTCACCACAAATATGGAAACCTTCGCGATGAGGAGCGCCTTTCTTGCGATCCTCATAATGCTTGCGGAAATTAGACCCTCAAAACTTAAAATTTCTTCTTTTTAAGTCCAGTAAAGACTCCTTCAATTAAATCTTCATTTTTGAGAGCCTTACTTGGTTGGTTCCAACCTTTCCAAGCTCAACTAACTCCTCAAGTTAGTTGGCTTGGTCGTAGTAAGGGTTCTGAGGTCTGGTTCTACGCGTATCAATCCGTGTGAACCTTGGTCTAATCGCAAGCATTCTTGACACCTTAAACATTTAGCTTATTCATTTTTCTAGGGTTGTTACACTCTATTTTGCTACTTAACACAACAGTTCAAACATTTTTTACGATTTGAAAGCTATGTATACAATATCCTATCTACAAGATTTTTATATTGAGTAAACATTAAAATCATATTTGTATGTTATAACTATAGTTTATATAATTGCGTTCCATAGCAAACAAACATCAGATTTTTTTTATGTCTACATAATTAATACTTATATTATTAATATTTGCATAACTCAGTTTAGCTACTCAACACAACAGTTCAAACATTTTTTACGATTTGAAAGCTGTGTATACAATATACTACCTACAGGATTTTTATATTGAGTAAATATTAAAATCATATTTGTATGTTATAGTTATAGTTTACATAATTGCGCTCCATAGCAAACAAGCATCAGACTGTATAACTCGCCCGCAGGAGCATCAGTTTATATGATTTCGCTGGCTGACCTCTCATTTGTATAAAAGCGCAGCAATTGCGCATGTATATAACTTAGATAATTGTATACTATGTATATGTATGAATGGTTGTGTTTGTATATCTGCATAAAGTTTGAATTTGTACACAATTGAATCGAACTAAAACCTTTGTATATCAAATCTCGATCTCTCGCTTTATACAACAAAAATTATACATTGTAATTTGTATAATATGTGTTTGTATAAGGCGAGAAAGAAAGAAAGACAGACGAGAACTAGGCAAGGGAAGATTTGTATTTGTATAATTATAAGTGTATATGATGAAAATATATTATTTGTATTTGTATATACACTTTTCTCTCGCTTTATACAAACACAAACACATTTTATACATTTATGTTTGCATAAAGTGAGAGAGGCGAAGGAGAGACTGAAGAGCGAGAGAAGGAGAGTGGCGAGCGAGAATTTGAGAGAGAGAAAGGCTATGGGTTACAATTAAATCGTATTGTGGTTATAACATTTGATTTGAATTAATAGTTTGCTATTATATACAATTTTCCCTTTTAAATTTTAGTAATATTGAGTACACAATCATTTTTACTAAGATTGAGTACAAATTAAACAAGATGTATCAAATCCTTTAAATATACGGGATCGATTCTAATGTTTGCTTATTTATTGAGTTGTCTAAAATCCAATTAAAAATTAGAAACGTGTAAAAATACATGAAGTCTCTTCACTATAAATTAGCATTTGAGATGGGCAATATGAAGAACAGATCGTAGCAAAATAAGAAAGAAAAAAACAAATAAATACATAAAAAAGAAAGAGAGGAGTGATATGGGTAGCATGGCTGAGAAATGGGAGGAACTTAGTGGTAAAAACAATTGGGAAGGGTTATTAGACCCCTTGGATCTTGATCTTCGTAAATATATCATTCGTTACGGAGAATTATGTCAAGCAATCTATGACACTTTCATTATAGAAAAAGCGTCTAAATATGCAGGAGCTAGCAGATACTCTATGGAAAACCTTTTTACTAAGGTTGGACTTGACCCAGCCAAGTACCGCGTAACCAAATATTTCTATGCTACCGCATCCATTCCACTTCCTGATGGAGTTTTCTTCGTGAAATCATTGTCGAGAGAAGCATGGAGTAAGGAATCAAATTTTATGGGATATATTGCTGTGGCTACTGATGAGGGTAAAGCTTCACTTGGAAGGAGAGATATTGTGATTAATTGGAGAGGAACAATTCAGACACTGGAGGTTATTAATGACCTTCAATTTGTACCTGTCCCAGCACCAGAAGTATTTGGTGATGGAGGTTTGCTTCAAGCTTTGGTGTATCAGGGCTTCTATAATGTCTATACAGCATCCAGTTCAAGATCACAGTTTAATCTGATTAGTGCCAGAGATCAGGTACTACAGTTAACTATTCAATTATGTACTTAACTACTTTTATTTATTTGTCGGAAAAAGGCTAAAAATATCTATATATTTATAATTCAATCATATATATATTTTTAGGTAATTGAAGAAGTGAAAAGATTGGTGGAAGAATATAAGAATGAAGAGGTGAGCATAACTGTGACTGGACACAGCCTAGGTGCATCACTTGCAACTCTAAATGCAGTTGACATAGCATTCAATGGAATCAACAAAGCAAGTAATGGCAAGGAGTTCCCAGTGACTGCCTTTCCATTCGCATGTCCTAAAGTTGGAGATCTTCAATTTAAGGCAGCATTTGACAAAATAAAAAGCCTACATATTTTGAGAATTCATAACTTATTGGATATTTTTCCAAAATACCCACCTATTGGATATTTTGACGTTGGGAAGGAGCTAATGCTCGACACCACAAAATCTCCCTATGTGAAGGCTCCTGGACACCTTGCTGGCTGGCATTCGCTAGATGTGTACTTGCATGGAATCGCTGGCACTCAAGGTATGGGACTTTTAGCAGGTTTTAATTTAGAGGTGAATCGCGATATCTCACTTATCAACAAGCAGTTGGACGGATTGAAAGATGAATATTGCATTCCTGTGTATTGGTGGGTTGAGAAAAACAAAGGAATGGTTCAACAAGAAGATGGATCTTGGCTTCTCTTGGATCGCGATGAGTATGACTTCTGATAGAGCTACCTACACTTTTAAAAAAACTATCACTTTATTTCCTTTCATCAAATGTTTGAATAAAGGTTGTTTTTATTTTATTATTGTTTTATGTATGACTGATGTATCTCTAGTTGATTGGGCATGGCTTTCCTATGTACTGTATACTCAAATTTATATGCATGTGTAATAAAATATTGAATGTTTTTGTTTCCTTACAAGCTAAAATTTGCTTTTGCTTTCATGAATCTCTGTGTTGATTATTGCTAGTGTAATTAATTAGTAGTAATTGATTACAAAGCATAAGAAATTTGACATTGATATTAGATTTAATTTCAAGTAATTTTAATGACTTGTATCGAATAAGCGATTTTGATTGTTTATTATGAGGGTTAGGATTTGATCATTTCGTAAGATTGGCCTTTTTGGTTAGGAGTAGAACAAATATAATAGCCTCTTCTCAATGATCTTGTATATATAGTTTGGAAATGTTTTGATAATTTTTCACAAATTGTGAAAATTTCATGTTTATAAGAAAAAATATAATCTCTAAAATTTACAAGTTTAGAATAAATTCCTTTTAAAGCTATATCGCATATCAAATGAAAGTATTTAACGTTTTCCTCTATCGCCATCACAAGGTAGTTAAATCAAGGTGTAGGAATCAACAAGTTTCTTTACCCATTAACATTGTGTTCCTTCTCCCTATATTGGGGAGCTTGAAGAAGTATTGTCTTTATTTTTCTTAACTATTTAATATTTGGAACTCATTAATTCGATGAATTTAAATTCGATGTTGTATAAAGTTCGTTTAAAAATTAAGTGTTCTTCATCAAACCTTTTCGTTCTTAGAGTCCAAACCAAGATATTTCGTTAAATATATATATAATATATATATATATAGAAGAGTGAAGTGGGAGGACGTGCAAGCGCAAAAATGTGATTTTACGCTCACAAAAATCTATGAAGAAATAATTCTAAAATTATCTTTCTATATATGAAGTGAACAGTGATCAAGGGCAAAAATATAATTTCACGCTAACAAAAATCTACCAAGGATGATAACAACAAAAAAAAAATAGTTCTAGAAACATCTTAAGTTATTGTTATTACCATTAACTTATTTTGTTTATTTCTTTTGTGAGTTATTGTGATATGTATTTTATTATTACTCTATTTCACTATTACTTTAATTTAATTCTTAATATTTTTTCTATTCATTATGCTTATAAAAAAAGGCCTACTTTTTATATAAAAATATCATGAATTAATCATTTCAATCTTTATTTTGGCTCTAATTAATATACTTGAAAATAAATTAGTGTGATAAAATTAATAATATATATAAGATTGAAATTAAAGAAAAAGATGTTGAAAAGTAACTTTACAAATAAAAATAAATAGGATGATATATTTGTATTAAAAATTACCAAGAATAAAAATGTAATTTCATTCTAACAAAAATCTATCAAGAATAAATAATTCCAGAAACATCTTTCTATATATGAAGTGAATGATGATCAAAGGTAAAAATGTTACAAGCAAAAATCTATCAATAATAATAATAAGAAAATTAATAGTTCTAGAAACATCTTTAGTTATTATTATTATTATTACCTTATTTTTGTTATTTCTTTATTTTTTTATGAGTTATTGTGATATCTATTTATTATATGAAAGTTAATAAATAATGATTCGTTTAGCTCTTTATAATTATATATCAAGTATAATATTAGGTGGGACCAATTAAAATTTATATGTATATTAAATTTTGTGTATTGAAATATTTCTTAATTTTGTGATCTTTAATATGCTATATAAAAAAAAAAAATTCAAAAGTTATTTTCTTTTTGAAATGAAATAAAAAATAAGCTCATATAAATCGAAAAGGAGGGAGTCATATATTAAAAATGAAATATATATGTGTTATTATTGAAATGAGCTTTCATATATTATTATTTTAAAAAAAATCGTTTGGATTCCTTCTATTAATTTGTGCATATATGTGGAGTTTTAAAAATTTGAACATTTTTAATATAGAAATATAATGATTTAAAAACTTTAATTTTTCATTTTAATTTCTAATTTGTTACATATTTGCAAATTACATAAAAAAGGAAGCTTAAAAACGCAATGCAACAATCTAAGATATTCTTAGAAAAACATAGTCAAAAAACATAATGAAATTAGGCTGACTCCCTTATTTTTATCGAAACAAAAAAAGTTGCATATATTGTTTGAAAATAACATATGAACTAAAAAGTACTATGAATCACAGGAAAATGACAACTAAAAATATGTGAGAATCATATAAGAAATTTGGTTTACTTTCCTAAAATCACTTGTATCACATAAAATAAAACAGATAGAGTAACATATATTATTCAAAATAACATAACAGGTATATAAATTAACAATTTAAAATATTTTTTTAGAGAACACATAAAAATTTGCTTCACCTTTTCAAATTTCATTTGTGTCACATAAATTGGAAGAAAAAAATTAACATACGTTGAGCCTGCGCTGACGCGGGCACATAATATCTAGTATATATAGAAAAACTGACGTGACATGCCTATATGACCACTATTCTATTTACTATCTTTTTTCTCATTTTTTCAAAAATTTTAATTCATTTCTTAATATAATAATCTACTAAACACATCTCATGCATCTTTTAACCTACAATTAAAGAAGATAATGAAAGTATTAACATAAATGATATTTTTATTATTGTAATGGAAATGAAGAATTATAACGATTGCCAAGAACTTATTAAATAGTATAAAATAGGAGAACACATAATCTGAAAGTAACCAACAAAATTCAAAAATCATTGCAGAAAAAAAAAGTTTTACTACCTCATGTTAATGCAAGTTTTGTGATGATTTGTTTATATAAATGAAATTATTCATAAGAGCACATAATCTAAAAGTAAGTTAACAAAATGGAAGAATTATTGCAATAGAAGATATACTACTTCAGGTAAATTGAATTTTTGAAAGTTTTATCATCTCAAATAAATAAATAAAATTATTTGTTTATACAAATGAAATCAAACAGAAGAGCAAACAATATGGAGGTAAATTGACAAGATTGAAGAATGAACATTTACTGTTTCAGGTAAATCAAAATCTTAATTGTTTATATAAATGAATTTATCAGCATATACCTATCTTAATTGTTTATATAAATGAATTCATCAGAATATACCTGTATAAATTTGATCATTTTATGCCAACAAGAATTATATCGTGTAATGATCCGGAAGGTCATTTTTCAAAATTTATAAAAAATAAATAAATATTATTTGATCCCTCTCGATAGTTATCACGAGTCATTTTCGATCAGTCGGTTAAGTTGATTTGAGAATTTTGAACTATTCGATAACTATGTGTATTTAATAGACGAGTTTTCTTTAAAATAATTAAAAGAACTTTGTATGTGAAAATATTTCGGCATTCAACAATGAAGTGTAGACATAACTTCTTGCAAATCTTTTGTAACCACTTGATTCAAAATAAGCAATTTTGTCTACACAAAGAAACTAACTAGCAGTAAGCAACGTTTGATAAAAAGGGAAGGCGTTTGTGATTTGCAATGAGGACAACATAGTGATCTAGTTCTCCATTGCTAAATTAGAAAAAAATTCCACGTGCCAATATAGGAGCTTTATTAGTGCTAATAGTTCCAAAATTACGGTAAAAAAATTATAAGATAGATGAGGAAATCAAACTGCATTCACTACCCATCTTTATGACTTTCCGTGATTTCCAGGGGATTTATCAATTGAAAATGATAACATTTGAATTGCCTTAATTTATAATCACAATGTTAGTACTATAAATACCATAGTAACTCTAAACATTTCATCCACAACATTCTAACACAGACATACATTAGGATCAACAAAAAATATATATAAGTGGTGAAAAATGGCTTTGACAATCAATTGGAAATCTGCATTTTTAGCTCTAGTTGTGTTAGCAATGTGTGCTAATGAAGCCACATCTCGTGACTTGAACGAAGCCTCGATGGTCCAGAAACACGAAATGTGGATGACTCGCTTTGGACGTGTGTACAAAGATGATACAGAGAAGGCAAAAAGATTCAACATATTCAAGGACAATGTTGATTACATTGAGTCAATCAACAAGGCTGGAATTAGACCTTATAAGTTGAGCATCAATGGATTTGCAGATTTGACAAATGAGGAATTCAGAGCCACTCACAACGGGTACAAAGCGTTATCTCATCAAAAACCATATCTTTCAGGTATGAAAATGTGACTGCTCCAGCTACCATGGATTGGAGAAAGAAGGGTGCTGTTACTGGAGTTAAGGATCAAGGGCAATGTGGTAAGTATTCAAACTAGGTCTTGTTAATAATATCCTCATTTTTTTTCAGGGAAAAAAGAATCTTATTAGCTTAAGCTGATATATTGTAGGATGTTGCTGGGCATTTTCTGCTGTTGCTGCTACTGAAGGGATCAACAAGATCAAAACAGGTAAGTTGATCTCTTTGTCTGAGCAAGAACTCGTGGACTGCGACACAAGTTCAGATATGGGATGTGAAGGAGGTCTTATGGATGATGCTTTTAAGTTCATCATCAAGAACCACGGACTTACTACTGAATCTAATTATCCGTACGAGGGAACGGATGGCACTTGCAAAACTGGAAAGGAATCCAATGACGCTGCTAAGATTACTGGTTATGAAGATGTCCCAGACAACAGTGAATCTTCTCTGTTGAGTGCTGTTGCTAACCAACCTGTATCGGTCGCCATTGATGCTAGTGGATCAGATTTCCAATTCTATTCTAGTGGTGTTTTCACTGGAAAATGTGGAACTGAATTAGATCATGGTGTGACAGCAGTTGGATATGGAATAACTAGTGACGGGACAAAGTATTGGTTAGTCAAAAACTCGTGGGGAACTAGCTGGGGTGAGAGCGGTTACATTAGAATGCAAAGAGGCATTGATGCTAAGGAAGGAATTTGTGGAATTGCTATGCAAGCTTCTTATCCAACTGCTTAATTAAATAGCTGAAAAGCTTGATAGAAAGTTGCTATCGATTCGTCTTTATCACTGCTGTAAATATGTAATTCACCTTGTTCATACATTATGTGGTGTGTATATGTTACAAACTCGTTGTATGTAAATTCTAAGTGCTAAACAAAAGTTTGTATATGAAAAAGTTTCAGCATTCAGCTATGAACATGCAACTAGTACTCGATCATAACACAGACGCACAAAAAAAAAATAGTACTATAATTATACGAATGATTTTATGTTTGTTTGCACAACAGACTTTACTATGTAAAAACTCTTCCAGACTAACTTACTACAATCAACTTTCCTTTTTTAATTATTTCAATTAACTTGATAAAAAAAATTGGCCTTATAATAGTATAGTGACTTATCAGCATCAATGTGGATCGTATAAATTAAGATACGTCTATATATTAATTGTCCCAAGGCGTATGCTGAATCTTAATAACAAAAACGTATTACAATTTAACTAGCATTATTTCGAAATAATAGAAAAAATCAACTAAATGCAGAGGGATTTAATTCTTCAGGAAGACTAGAACAATTTAACGCAAGAGAACTGACTAATACTATTACTAATATACCTAAGAATTAAAGATAAAATTCAACCAGCTATCACTAATCCTCCGCATGTCTAGTAAGAAATTTCGTTGATGCTTTTTAGACTAGTCTTTCACTCAATTGATGGTCCGTGAAAAGAATACATAATTGAGTGATCATCTCAGATATTATTTTGTGATATATTTGTAGTAAAACATCAACATGCATATATGTATGATCTTTCTTTTTGGGCAAGGAAAGGAGAAATGAAAAATGGAGAGAATTTACTGGGAAATTGAACTTTCATTTAGTGGGAGCAAGATTCCTCAACATGCATATATGATCGTTACTATTTACTGATCAAAATTTGTTAAAATTTAAATATGAACACCAGTTGTAATCAATTAGAATACAGTACGGTTGTTAAAATTGAACCCCATTATAGATAATCCATCCAATGTGTTCATATTTTTAAGAGTTAGAATCAAGATAATTCGAGTTGAATTAGATCTCAATCCCTTCAAGTCCAAAGTTATATTTTGAGACATTGAAATATGTATATTCCTATATTGAAGGTATAACATTTATTTATATATTTGTAACTTTTTTTTAAAGTATTTCTTCAGTTGAAATTCAAATTATAATTATAAAACTTAAATAATAATATATATTAAGAGGCTTGAATTGAGCAAGTCAAGATTCAACCCGCTTTTCAATCCTTTTTAGCTCAAAAAAATTTTAAGCGATCAAAATCCAACCAAATTTTTATTTCAACTCGTCTAATATCTCCTATTTCAATCTTATCCATCCATTTTTATACCCTACTATATTCCATTAGGGAAGTTTAAATGCACCTTCATTTCTTTTTCCTTTTTTTCCCTTTAAACGCCAATCGAAATTTTGTCGTTTATCTACTTTGGAAAAGAAAAAAGGAACACGGAGAAAAGACGCTCTCATTTTCCACTGGCTTAATAGGTGGAGGGAATTTGAGGATCCGTTTGCGCATAATTTACGAACACCACAAAAGTAAACTTTTTAATTTGTTATTTTTTGTTTCCTTATTTATTTGTTAAATATTTCTTTTATTTTAAATTAATTAAATTATAGAGACATTTTTCATTTTTAAATTAATTAGATTGTTTAATTTTCAAGATTACTTTTAGATTATTCTTTTAATTTTATCATTCATTAGTTATCATTGGAATTAGTTATTCCATAAATTAACACTTAATTATTTTAATCATAAATTTGATGATAATTAATAAGCGTAAAAATGAAAAGTTATGTCTAATTTGTGTCTTAATATTTTTTTCTTTAAGAATGTGAAACACCTTAACAATTCAATTTATTTGAAATGAAGGATGTATTTTCTAATTTGATGGTCATTTTTGACAAATTAAAAATTAATTTTTTTAATACGATAGATAAATAAAAATGAATGGATACTATATTATAGTTGTGGCAAGTGGTGAAGACTTCTCCGTTGACTTGACATGGACAAAAGGAACGACTGGCGCTGGGAAAATGCAACAACGTAATGTTTATTGTGTTAAAGAAATTTTATTTGATGTGAGACACAAAGTGAGTGCTGGATCCACACGGTATGAAATTTAGTGAATGAGAATCCATTCTATTTTTTTTCATATTAAAGTGCGCGAGTATTTTATTTAAAAGTTTAAATTATTAAAAAGTATAATTTTTTATTACTTAATTATACTACCTTTAATACATACAAGTAATTTTCTGTATAAAAAGTTTCATATTTTGCTATATATATATATATATATATAGTGCTAAAAGGTATTCATTTCTTGTTCCAATTCAAATTTCTTTTTCTCTCTTTGCCTTAAACAGTTTTAAATATTAATAGCTAGTATTCAATATTTGTATTTATATATACAATAATTGGTAACATTAATGAAAAATACAAATTTAGATTAACAAAAGTTTATTTATCTCTTTTTATACATAAACACTCTGTAAAATTAATAATACAAATTAATCACATCACGTGTCATTATTATAATATGATAAGTACCATTTTATTCTTAATCATAGATCTCAAGTTTAAGTCCTATTGGACAAAGAGTCGCCTTTTATCGGGACCATTTTTTACCATTAATATAATGTGGAATTTTCAACCTAATGCGAATTTAAAGTTAATTGGGCATAAATATGAATACGCATATTGCACTCGTGGTCTTAATATTTTGAAACCGTCTCTCACTCACGCAACAAATAATATTTGAGTGAGACTTACCTTAAAGAAACTGGATAATTCTATATTCTAGACAGATTTTATTTTCACCAACAAAATAATTTATAAATATAGGTTTATTTTGTAAAATGTGTATCCTCTTTTAGGAGCGATACTGCTGCACCATTATATAATGCCAAGATTCTAAGATCCAAATTGTTGCTATACACATCTAATACAATAATACATATTGTGTAATTAATTAGTTTAGTTTCTATATAGATACTTCAATTGAAACTTCCTAGACAAGCAAAGACTAGTATAGTGCAATCCAGAAGTCAATAATAATCTCAAAAACAAATTTCATCAATATATAAATCTAAACAACCAATCAATCAAGACTTACTTTTCCAAAACTCTTGGGGTCCAGTTGTTAACTAAAAAGTTGGTTAAGTTTTACCCTTATTCATTACATACGATAGAATTTCTCATCTACGCCACTATATAAACGCCTTACTACTGAAGACATTAAATGCAAGTTTCTTACAACAATATTCTTTTCCCTGTCTACACTAACCATGGCTATGAAAATTGATTTGATGAGCATTTTAATTACACTATTCTTTGTAATTAGCATGTTCAACTCTCAAACAAGAGCTCGCAGCCAGCCAAAACTATCCGTGTCTGAGAGACACGAGCTGTGGATGTCACGTCATGGACGCGTTTACAAGGACGAAGTAGAAAAAGGAGAACGATTCATGATTTTCAAAGAAAACATGAAATTCATTGAGTCGGTCAATAAGGCAGGGAATCTGTCTTACAAGTTAGGGATCAATGAATTTGCAGATATTACTTCAGAAGAGTTTTTGGCTAAATTTACTGGATTAAACATACCTAATTCATATCTTTCACCTTCTCCAATGTCATCAACGGAATTTAAGATTAATGATCTTAGCGATGATGACATGCCGTCTAACTTTGATTGGAGAGAGTCTGGGGCAGTCACTCAAGTGAAGAATCAAGGTCAATGTGGTAAGACGCAATAAATATAACACTGTCTCATGAAATATTATTCACAATAATATTAATTAGGTATTTTTGTATTATTAGGATGTTGCTGGGCGTTTTCTGCAGTTGGATCACTAGAAGGAGCCTACAAAATTGCAACAGGCAACTCGATGGAATTCTCTGAACAGGAACTTCTCGATTGCACCACCAACAATTATGGCTGCAATGGAGGTTTTATGACGAATGCATTCGATTTTATCAAAGAAAATGGTGGAATTTCAAGGGAATCAGATTATGAATACCAAGGTCAACAGTACACATGCAGAAGCCAAGAGAAAACAGCAGCAGTGCAAATAAGTAGTTATGAAGTCGTGCCTGAAGGTGAAACATCACTATTACAAGCCGTAACTAAACAACCTGTGTCAATTGGAATAGCTGCTAGCCAAAATTTACAGTTTTACGCGGGAGGAACTTATGACGGAAGCTGTGCCAATCGAATGAACCATGCTGTAACAGCGATAGGATATGGAACTGATGAGAAAGGTCAGAAATATTGGTTGTTGAAGAATTCATGGGGAACAAGTTGGGGTGAGAATGGATTTATGAAAATTATAAGAGATTCTGGGAATCCTGGAGGTCATTGTGATATCGCCAAGATGTCTTCTTATCCAAACATAGCATAGATAAAGCAAGCATTCTATATGTTTTAATTTCTAATTATACGTTGTTGTATTATTAAGAATTGAAAAAAAAATATATTGATTGTGTACATGCAAAAGCTTTTTGCATGAAGTATTTGTGTTTTTGTATTAATTGGAACTTTATGAAGTTACTGAAAAGTGTATTGAATTATTATATCATGAAGAAAAAAGAGTAATTTTGTTTTTAGTTTGATATCCACTTATTACTTAATATTATATATATGACTTACCCACCACTTATTACTTGATATTGACTTACTCTTAGTACCACAAACATCTATAATTTTTTAGATCAAAAATTTCATAAGTATTCCTTTTTTTTAAATTATGGGTAAAGTCAAACTAAGTTATATAAATTGAAACAAAGGAGTGCGTATTTTAATTTTTAGTTGAAGCTAGACACTTGGAATTTTATGTAAATATTAAGAGTACCTCAGCTATATAGTTTCACTAATTAAATATCCCGAAGCTTTAATTTGGTGAACAAATGGCTACATAATTGCCACAAAAAGCCCATAAAAGGAATCTCCACCCAAAATGTCAACATGTTATGTGAATATAATTTTTACAATTTTTGCACCAAGCTTACAAGTTCAGAATAAATTCTCCTCAAAAAGCTATATAGCATATTAATATAAAACTCTTAGAACGTTTTCCTCTATCGCCCTCAAAAGGTGGCTAAATCAAAGTGTTGGGATCAACAAGTTTCTTTACTAATTAACACGTTCCTCTTACTATGTCTTTCATTTTTCTTAACTAACATTTGGAACTCATTAATTCGATTAATTATAACTCTATACTATATATGGTTCGTTTAACAATAAAGTGTTCTACTTCAAACTTTTTTATTCTTAAAATTCGAACCAATATTTTGTTAAATATGAATGGAAATCACTAGGGGTGGCAAATGGTTGGATTGAATTGGATTCGGATGGGTTGAATATGGTTTGAGAAAAAATGGTTTGGATTACAATCCATCCAAATATAATATGGTCAATATGAATTTGATCAAATATGGTTTGGTCAAAGTTGTTCTAACCCATTTAAATAAATTTGTTTTTCAAAAAAATAATTTACCCCTCCCTACAGCCCCCCCACCCCCCGTGACCTTCCACCAACCTACCCCTAAAAAATTTTTGTTTTCGAAAAACAAAAACAATCTGTTTTTTCTCAAAAAAAAATTAAAAAATTACCCTCTCCTGCGCCCCCCCCCCCCAACCCCGACCCTGACCTTCCACCAACCTACCCATTTTGTCCATATTTGTATGAGCTTACATAGGTTAAAAACCATATTAACCATTTAAGAACTCGTGGGGAACCAGCTGGGTCGAGAACGGTTATATTAGAATGCAAAGAGGCGTTGTTCCTGAGGAAGGCCTTTGCGGTATCGCTATGCAAGCTTCTTATCCAACTGCTTGATTAAATAAGCTGAAAAGCTTGATAGAAAGTTGCTATCGATTCGTCTTTAATCACTACTGTAAATATGTAATTCACCTTGTTCATACATTATGTGGTGTGTATACTGTGTATATGTTACAAACTCGTTGTATGTAAATTCTAAGTGCTAAACAAAAGTTTGTATATGAAAAAGTTTCAACATTCAGCTATGAACATGCAACTAGTACTCGATCATCACACAAACACACACAAAATAGTAGTACTATAATTACACGAATGATTTTATGTTTGTTTGTTCAACAAGACTGGAAGAGACTTTACTATGCAATTAATTACGTGTATGTATTAATTGTCCCAAGGCGTGATGTTGAATCTTAATAAGAAAAACATATTACAATAACTAGAATTAATTCGAAATAATAGGAAAAAAAATCAATGGCAACGCAGAGGGATTTAATTCTTCAGGAAGACTAAACAATTTACGCAAGAGAGCTAACTATACTAATATAACTAAGAAAGATTGAAAATTCGACCAGCTATCACTAATCCTCCGCATGTCTAAGTAAGAAATTTGGTTGATGCTTTTTAGACTAGTCTTTCACTCAATTGATGGTTCGTGAAAAGAATACATCGTTGAGTGATCATCAGAGATATTATTTTTAATATATTTGTAGTAAAACATCAACATGCATATATGCATGATCTTTTTGGTAAGGAAATGAGAAATGGAAAATGGAGAGAAACTACTGCGAAATTGAACTTTCATTTAGTGGGAGTAAGAATCCTCAACATGCATATATGATCATTACTATGTACTGATCAAAATTTGTTAAAATATAAATATGAACAGCAGT
Source organism: Solanum sitiens (assembly GCA_016801875.1). NCBI lineage: Eukaryota > Viridiplantae > Streptophyta > Magnoliopsida > Solanales > Solanaceae > Solanum > Solanum sitiens. The sequence continues at coordinate 2,781,675 of JABWTJ010000001.1, forward strand.
TGTAATCAATTAGAATACAGTAGTGGTATTAAAATTAAACTCAATTATAGGTGACTCGTTCAATGTGTTCATAATTTTAAGAGTCAGACTCAAGATAATTCGAGTTAAATTCAATCTCAACCCATTCAAGTTCAAACTCATGTTTTAAGACATTGAAATAATGTATATTCCTATATTGAAGGTGTAAGATTTATCTATACATTTGTAATTTTTTTTTAAAATTTTCTTGAATTTAAATTTAAATCATGATTATAAAATTTAAAAAACAATATATATTTTAAGGGGTTTAATTGAGCGGTTCAAGATCCAATCCACTTTAAAATCTTTTTTGGCTCAAAATAAACTTAAGATCCAATCCATTTTAAAATCTTTTTTGGCTCAAAATAAACTTAATATCTCCTATTTCAATCTTATCCATCCATTTTTATACCCTACTATATTCCAATAGGGAAGTTTAAATGCACCTTCATTTCTTTTTCTTTTTTTTCCTTTAAACACCAATCGAAATTACTCGCGCAGACAGCTGACTTCTTTTCAATAGAAAAGAATAGCCAAACCAACCCAGCTCGTATATCTACTTTGGAAAAGAAAAAAGAAACACGGAGAAAAAGCGATCTCATTTTCCACTGGCTTAATAGGCGGAGGGAATTTGAGGTGACTCCATTTGCGCATAATTTACGAACACCGCAAAAGTAAGCTTTTTAATTTGTTATTTTTTGTGTCCTTATTTATTTGTTAAATATTTTTTTTATTTTAAATTATTGAAATGTTTTGTATTTTTAAAATTTATTTAATTATTTAATTTTTAAGACTATTTTTAAATTATTCTTTTAATTTTACCATTCATTAATTAGTATTAAACTTAGTTACTTCATTGATTAACACTTAGTTATTTTAATTATAAATTTGATAATAATTTATAAGGGTAAAGATGAAAAGTTATGTCTAATTTGTGTCTTAATATTTTTTTTTTAAGGATGTGAAACACCTTAACAATTCAATTAATTTGAAATAAAGAACGTATTTTCTAATTTGATGGTCCTTTTTACTAATCATTTTTAACAAATTAAAAATAATTTTTTAATATAATAGATAAATAAAAATAAATGGATACTATATTATATTTGTGGCAAGTGGTGAAGACTTCTCCGTTGACTTGATATGGACAAAAGGAAAGACTAGCGATGGGAAAATGCAACAACGTAAAGTTTATTGTTAAAGAAATTTTATTTGATGTGAGACACAAAGTGAGTGCTGGATCTACACGGTATGAAATTTGGTGAATGCGAATTCTATTCTATTTTTTTGAGAGATTAAAGTGTGCGATCATTTTATTTAACAATTTAAATTATTAAAAGTTATAATTTTTAATTACTTAATTATACTCCCTATAATACATACAAGTAATTTTCTCTATAAAAAGTTTCATATTTTGCTATATATATAGTGCTAAAAGGCACTCATGGTCATAGTAACTTTTCTTGTTCCAATTCAAATTTCTTTTTCTCTCTTTGCCTTAAACAGTTTTAAGATAAATATTACTCATTAGTATTCAATATATGTATATACAATAATTGGTAACATTAATGAAAAATACAAATTTAGATTAACAAAAGTTTATTTATCTCTTTTTATATATAAACACTCATAGTCTTAAAATTTTGAAACCGTCTATCACTCACGCAACAAATAATACTTGAGTGAGATTTACCTTAAAGAAACTGAATAATTCTAAATTCTAGACAGATTTTATTTTCACCAACAAAATAATTTATAAATATAGGTTTACTTTTTAAAATGTGTATCTTCTTTTAGGAGCGGTACTGTTGCACCATTATATTATGCCAAGATTATAAGATCCAAATTGTTGCTATACATACACATATATACGATACACAATTTAATTAATTAGTTTAGTTTCTATATAGATACTTTAATTGGAACTTCCTAGACAAGCAAAGACTAGTACAGTGCAATTCAGAAGTCAATAATAATCTTGAAAAATAAAATAAAGAATACATATACTTAGAACATCAAATTTCCATCAATAAATCTAAACAATCAATCAATCAAGACTTACTTTTCCAAAACTCTTGGGGTCCAGTTGTTGACTAAAAAGTTGGTTAATTTCAGCTTTTTACATATGATAGAATTTCTCATCTACGCCACTATATAAACGCCTTGCTACTGAAGACATTAAGTGCAAGCTTCTTACAACAATATTCTTTTTGATCTAACGCCTATATATTTCCCTGTCTACACAAACCATGTCTATGAAAATTAATTTGATGAGCATTTTAATTACACTATTCTTTGTAATTAGCATGTTCAACTCTCAAACAACAGCTCGCAGCCAGCCAAAACTATCCGTGTCTGAGAGACACGAGCTGTGGATGTCACGTCATGGACGCGTTTACAAGGACGAAGTAGAAAAAGGAGAACGATTCATGATATTCAAAGAAAACATGAAATTCATTGAGTCGATCAATAAGGCAGGGAATCTGTCTTACAAGTTAGGGATCAATGAATTTGCAGATATTACTTCAGAAGAGTTTTTGACTAAATTTACTGGATTAAACATACCTTCATATCTTTCACCTTCTCCAATGTCATCAACGGAATTTAAGATTAATGATCTTAGCGATGATGACATGTCGTCTAACTTGGACTGGAGAGAGTCTGGGGCTGTCACTCAAGTGAAGAATCAAGGTCAATGTGGTAAGACGCAATAAATATAACACTGGCTCATGAAATATTATTCACAAATACTATTAATTAGGTATTTTTTTGTATTATTAGGATGTTGCTGGGCGTTTTCTGCAGTTGGATCACTAGAAGGAGCCTACAAAATTGCAACAGGCAACTTGATGGAATTCTCTGAACAGGAACTTCTCGATTGCACCACCAACAATTATGGCTGCAACGGAGGTTTTATGACGAATGCATTCGATTTTATCAAAGAAAATGGTGGAATTTCAAGTGAAACAGATTATGAATACCAAGGTCAACAGTACACATGCAGAAGCCAAGAGAAAACAGCGGCAGTGCAAATAAGTAGTTATGAAGTCGTGCCTGAAGGTGAAACATCACTATTACAAGCCGTAACTAAACAACCTGTGTCTATTGGAATAGCTGCTAGCCAAAATTTACAGTTTTACGCCGGAGGAACTTATGACGGAAGCTGTGCCGATCGAATGAACCATGCTGTAACAGCGATAGGATATGGAACTGATGAGAAAGGTCAGAAATATTGGTTGTTGAAGAATTCATGGGGAACAAGTTGGGGTGAGAATGGGTTTATGAAAATTATAAGAGATTCTGGGAATCCTGCAGGTCTTTGTGATATCGCCAAGATTTCTTCTTATCCAAACATAGCATAGCATAGATAAGCAAGCATTCTATATGTTTTAATTTCTAATTACACGTTGTTGTATTATTAAGAATTGAAAAAAATATATTGATTGTGTACATGCAAAAGCTTTTTGCATGAAGTATTTGTGTCTTTTTGTATTAATTGAAACTTTATGAAGTTATTAAAAAGTGTATTGATTATTATATATCAAGAAGAAAAAAGAGTAATTTTGTGTTTTAGTTTGAATATTATATGACTTACTTTCACACTTATTACTTAATATTGACTTATTCTTAGTGAAATAATTTGCAGTCACCACAAATATCTATAATATTTTAGATCAGAAGTTTCACAAGTATTTTTTTTTTAATATTATGTGTCAAGTCAAATTAAATTATATAAATTGAGACAAAGGAGTGTGTATTTTAATTTTTAGTTGAAGCTAGACACTTGGAATTTTATGTAAATATTAGTAGTACCTCAGCTATATAGTTTCGCTAATTAAATATCCCGAAGCTTTAATTTGGTGAACAAATGGCTACATAATTGCCACAAAAAGCCCATAAAAGGAATCTCCACCCCAAATATCAACATGTGATGTGAATACAAATTTTACAATTTTTGCACCAAGCTTACAAGTTCACAATAAATTCTCTTCAAAGCTATATGGCATATCAAATAAAACTCTTAGAACGTTTTCCTCTATCGCCCTCAAAAGGTGGCTAAATCAAAGTGTTGGGATCAACAAGTTTCTTTACGAATTAACACGTTCCTCTTACTATGTCTTCATTTTTCTTAACTAACATTTGGAACTCATTAATTCGATTAATTTTAACTTTATAATATATAAGGTTTGTTTAACAATAAAGTGTTCTACTTCAAATTTTTTATTCTTCAAATTCGAACCAATATTTTGTTAAATATGAATGGAAATCACCCATTTCACTATGTTACCCGCTAGGCCGATCCAACCTAATCCTTGAACTAAATAGAGTTGGATTTAATTTTTTCAGCCCATTTAGATATGAGACTTTTTAGCCCAACCTCATTTGGCTCGTTAGCCTCGTAGATCCCAATATGCAGCCCGCTTAGGACTGGATTGGACTGCTATATTAACTCGTTCAACTCTCTAACTCGTTAAATTTGGATTGAATTGGGTTGGGCCAACCCATTTTAACCACTATAACTATGTCCTCTTGTAGAATATCTATTTTTAATATCACAATAATAAAGTACTTTGTATTTTTGTGTATTAAATTCTTTTTGAGGTTGTTAAACTTATAATAGTATATATTTTATTTGTGGTTAAACTTAATATCATATATATTTCGCTTTTGCGTACAAAACACCCTGAGTGGGTTTCACTTTAATCAACTAAACAATGACTATGTAGACATGGATAGATTTGGAACTTCTTTACCCGCTAAACGGAAGTTAATTATTTTATTTTTTTCATCATTAAATTTATGTGGTATATTTAAGTTTCTAAATTTTGAGTATGAATTGAAAATCTTTAAAATTGAATTTAAAATTTAAGACTAAATAAACTCACAATTAATAACTATAACTACCAACTTAAATATTTACAAAAAAGAATTTATCAAAGAAAAGAATAGTTAGACTTCCAAAATTTTAATATTGATAGCCAAGACCATCTCCAACCCACCTCTATTTTACTAACTGGAGAGTAAAATAAAGAATAGACACTTGAACCCATCTCTATATCACTCTTCATTCTTCAAATATAGAGAGGTGAATAGTAGTTCTCCAAATTACTTTTTGACAATTTTATTATTATTTCTAATACTTTCTAATTAACATATTATTTTACAAATAATGTCATTAATTAAATATCTAATATTCATACTTCTTTTTAAATGTAATATAATATTTTAAAAAATGTATTATTTAATATATAGTACTTTCATCCCGAATTAATAGTATTTTAATTTTTTCTAATTTTCATTAATGATATAATTTAATTTTATTATTAATTTTCTCTATAAGAATAAACACAATTAAAATGATACGATGAAAATTTTTATTTAAAAATAAAATACATAATATATGATAATTTAAATACGACATAATACAATACATAACATTATAATTTAAACATAAGATAAAATACAATACATAACATTATAATTTAAACATAAGATAAATACACTACATAACATAATAATTAATTCGGAATGAAGCAAGAATCATGCGGCCGAAAAGATGTTGAACGTGAATTCGGAGTTTAACAATCACGTTTTGCAATTATTATAGGACCATCACGTTTTTGAGGAAATGAAGTGCTACATGAATAATAACTACATGTATTATGCTGCACAACATGATAATTGAGGATGAACATGATCTTAATGCAATAATTCAAAATGTTATAGAGGTTGCAACTCCAACGTTGAAAATGATGATAAATGAAAATCTCCGATTTGAATATTTTTTAGCTATACATTAAAAAAAATTAAGGACGATAATGCTCATTTTGAAGTTTGTATGCATTAATAGAGTATTTATAGGAGCAACATAATAATTTCGAAAATTGAGTGTTTATGTAATTGTATTTCAATCTTATTAGAATTTGTCTATTAATTTGTATATTATAGCATATTTTTTTGAAATTTATGTTATTTAAAAAATTAGAATAAAATATCATTTTATATTAAATAAAAAATTTGAAAAAATAAAATGTTATATCACATGAAAAATTATATAACGTAATTATTGAGAAAAGAAATAAAGGATTTATATTATAAAATAAGAAGATAAGAATGAAATAGAAATAATGATATACTATTGAGGAGAGAGAAAAAATTTTCTTTTAGAAAATAAAATAGAGAATTGGATTAGAATTAGTTGTCTTAAGAAAATAGAAAACTTTATATTTCAAGAGTAAAATAGAGGATAGAGATGGAGATGCTTGTCCTAAAAAGAATTGATCAAAGAAAAGGTAAATTGACTTTGAAAATTTTAATATTGACAAAGTGATACTTCTTTTCTCTAATTTGAAAAAGCACGGGGTTCTTCAATTAAAAAGAAATGAACCAAAATCAAGTAAGATTGTATGGAAAAAAACTGTCTGGGCATGTGGCCAAAATGACAAGATTACGTTACATATTAAAACCAAATGAGACTTCAAAATAGAAATAGAGAAAATAATGGGAGCAAGAAAACTAATCAAACAAAAAAAAATAAGTAAATTGATCATCAATTTATTTAATAAGCCCAACAATTTACATAAATCATATAAGGGAAAATTAGCAAATTAGTCAAAAGATTAAATATATTAAGTAAAAATCTCCATATTTTAAAATAATTAGTAAAAATATAAAAAATGTCATTATTTTAAGAAAGATTGTGCATCCTAATTTACTTCCTATTTTATCTCACATTAATTACATATTTTCCAATTAATTCTGTCTCATATGTTTTTAAAAAATAAAATATTTTCTCTCTCTCATATTTCCATCTTCCAATTCTTCTCATGTTCTTCATTTCAAAAAAGCCTCTCTTCCTCTTTTTTTTAGCATCTTTATTCGTTTTTTAAGATTTGTTTTATGATTTTGTTTTTGTTTAAATCGTTCACAATTGTTGTTTGTAGTTGAAATCACATTTATGATTTGATAAACTCTAAATCACTCTCCAATGGCAGAATCTAAGATATTCACAAGAATCTCATTGATTAAGGTATGCATCTTTATTCGATTATTAGGGTTGTTAACCGATTTTATTTTTGTTTAAATCTTTCAAAAAAATTGTTTATTTAGTGTTTTGGTTAATGAAAACCTCAAGGATCTCCTCTAATGGCCCTCTAAGAGGATTACAAGTGGTATCCCACTTAATCATCAATTTTCTAGATCGAAGCATACACATGACTGATCATTGCTATTAATCAGTGTCGGCAGAATGGTGACATCATTGGTGTTTCTCACCATCGACCTCACAATAACCGACCACTCAGAACACAAATTAAATGATAAAAAAAATTGTATTTTTATTTTGCTCATTTTGTATTTCAGTATCACATTGTAAACATACAAGTTTGTATTTTTTTTAATTTTGTATTCATAGTAATGGTATACCAACAAAGTCAAATTTGTATTCCAATTGAAGTATTATTGTACCATTTTATATTTCAATCTCACTTTTATTTCAAACTCAATTTTCAATGCCAACAAGTATGTATTTCTTTGTTATTATGTTTTTCATCATTATTGTATATCAATAACTTTGTATATTATGTGTTCACTTTACTATTCAAATTAAAATTGAACAAACCTGTATTTTTATCATGTTTTGAACAAAACTGTATTTTTCTATTTCAATTGTAAGTTACGACCGCCAACAAAATCCTAACATAACATGTATTTTTTTTCATTTGTACCTAAGTTAAAATAATACTTATTTACAATGGGACTCTTATCTTGTTTTGAACAAAATTATATTCGCATCACAATTTTATAATATGTCAGCCAATATATATGTATATTAAAGTAATATACAAATTGTATTCAGGTCAAACACTTACAAAATACATTACATTTATGATATTCTTTTCGATAAGGGATACAAAATAGTTCAAAAAAATAGAAAACAAATAACCATAGAAAAAATGAAAATACAGTACAATTGTCGTAATTTTTACTTTTGGGATACCATTTTGTTCAAAAAACTAAAAAGAATTAGCCAACGAAAAAGTCAGTCCTCAAACAATCCATTATTATCTTCGTATTCAACCAACAAAAAAAATTCAACGAATCCGTGAAAACTCATTAATACTAACTTGTTCATAATACATACAATTTTGTATGTAAATAGATACGCTGTACAATTATGTAAAAAAATTCATATCAAATTCATAGTCAAATAGAAACACATTAAGAATGAAGCAATTAACTAATAATTGATCCAAATTGTATTTCATCAATTTTAATAAATTCCTAGTAAAAAATTACTTTTCTAAATCTGCTTGTCAACGATTTTTTAACCTATTTCATTTCAAATTTTCTAACCAAAAAGAAAAAAAATTGATTTTAATCCAAAAAAATTGATCAGAAATCAAGTATTATCAATTGAAATTTATAATGAAAAATGTAATCAATTATGTGAATGCCTTTTTGGCAGTTATCTTTTATTTTGTAACTAATGAAATCTTTTAGTGATTGTTCCTTTTTTAAATTATTCTCTCCACAAAATTTCTCCTTTCTATTATTTAATAATTGTATTCTTTCAATAAAAGCAAATAATAAAAACATAAATAAAATACATAACAAACTAAAATTTTAACATTATTAATAAATATTGAAAGTATTGACAAAAGGTCCTATTAAATGTTAAAATAATGACATTTTAAAAGATTTTCCTAAATATAATGTAAAATCATAACAACTAACAACAATAATAATAAAACTCTAATAATAAAATATATAAGATATATATACAACGTGCTGTACATGATGTTATTATTTCTATTTGTAGTGTGTTCCAATGAACCTACTTACTTAAACCGGTACAAGTCAAAGTTGGCATAATAAATTAACAATCTCTGTACATTTTTCTGAGGTACTTTTTTTGTTTTGCAAGTCAAGTTGGCTATTAAAATTGGGTTAAAATTTAATACATTAGAGTTGTCTCTTAGCTGGATAAGGCCAAAGATAATTTGATTATTCATATATTAATTTTATATATATCATGTGTTTGGTGTTCAAATAGAATAAAACTTATTCAATGGGAATGATTTAGGGAATCAATGATAAAATAAAATGTCAAATATTATATTTTTAGCGGGTTGGATTAAATGGGCGGATCATTAAATGGTTTAAATAGATATATATATTTGATTCTTAAAATTTTGATTAATAATTAAAATTTTATGTCACTAAATTTTAATGAAAAAACAATTAAATAAGTTGAGTGACTTTCTGTGCAAAGAAGTCATAGTTGAGTGATTTTGAGTTGAAAATGAAAGTTGAGTGACTTTCTGTGCAAAAAAATTATAGTTGAGTGACTTTTGAGTTGAAAATGAAAGTTGAGTGACTTTCTATAGTTGTTGTTATGATTTTTGCACCAAGCTTACAAGTTCAGAATAAATTCTCTTCAAAGCTATATCGCATATCAAATAAAACTCTTAGAACGTTTTCCTCTATCGCCCTCAAAAGGTGGCTAAATCAAAGTGTTGGGATCAACAAGTTTCTTTACGAATTAACACGTTCCTTTTCCTATGTCTTTCATTTTTCTTAACTAACATTTGAAACTCATTAATTCGATTAATTTTAACTCTATATTATATAAGGTTCGTTTAACAGTAAAGTATTCTACTTCAAACTTTTTTATTCTTAAAATTCGAATCAATATTTTGTTAAATATGAACGGAAATCACCCATTTCACTATGTTTAGAGCTGTCAATATGGGATTGACCCGCTAGGTCGATCCAACCTAACCCTTGAACTAAATAGAGTTGGATTTAATTTTTTCAGCCCATTTATGAATGAGACTTTTTAGCCCAATCTCATTTGGCTCGTTAGCCTCGTAGATCCCAGTCCGCGAGATATGAATTTTAAAAATATTTATTATATATATACTTTAAGTAGTTTTTTATTTGTTAAGATTTCGTCCATAAATCTTTTAAAATATCAATATATAATTAAGTTAACTATTTTTTTAATATCTTTTATATTTTAGGGTCATTAGCCCGTTAAATTTTCCTATTAGTTTAAGTCTATTACTCCATTATAACTATGAATCTTTGACCTCTTCTACTTTTGTTTTTACGCCTAATTTTCCATTTCTCCTTTACTGTCTTGTTTATGAAAGTTGTGATCATGTAATGATTTTTTGCTCGGATGAATCTTATGAATGTTGTATCTTGACTATATATATATATATATATATATATAGTATTAACTAAAGTATGTGTAATTCATGAATGAATTTTTGTATGTATATTAATGTCGTGTTCATCAAACATCAAAGTTCGATACTTTTTCTAAGAGGTCAATGTTGTCCATTTTTTTATTTAAGGGTCAACTCATCTCAATATGCAGCCCGCTTAGGGCTGGATTGGGCTGCTATATTATAGGTGCTTTAATTAAAGAAAAAATTAGTAAACTAGTCAAATAACTTAACTTAATTAGTAAAAACCTCCATACTTTATAAATATTAGTAAAAATGTCAAAAATGTCATTATTTTAGAAAGGATTGTGTATTCTAAATTACTTCCTATTTTATCTCATTTTAGTTACAAATTTTCCAATTAATCCTCTTTCATATGTTTTTTTTAAAATGAAAATATTTTCTCTCTCTCATATTTTCATCTTCCAATTCTTCTCATTTCAAAATCTGCCTCTCTTCTTCTTCTTTTTTTTTAGAAAAATATATTTATAAAGATATTCACACAATCCCTTTTATTAAGATATGAGTCTTTATCCGTTTTTCAATATTTGTTTTATGATTTTATTTTTGTATAAATCGTTCAAAATTGTTGTTTGTAGTTGAAATCACTTTTTGGGTTTGATAAACTCTAGATCACTCTACAATGGCAGAATCTAAGAGAATTACCAGAGGTATTCAACTTAATCAACAATGTTCTATTTTTCAAATATCACACTTGAAACTTAGAACACAAATGACGATAATTTTGTATTTTAATTTGTTTATTTTGTATTTCAACATCACTTTGTATACAAATAAGTTCTATTTTTTTTAATTTTGTATTCATCATAATGGTATACCAACAAAGTCACATTTGTATTTCAACTGAAGTGAGTATTTATTGTGCTCATTTTGTATTTCAATCTTAATTTTCAATGACAACAAGTTTGTATTTCTTTTTCATTATGTTTTCATCATAATTGTATACCAACAACTTTTATATTTTAATGTGTTCACTTTACAATTCAAATTAAAATTGAATATCAAATTGTGGTGAGTATTTTACTGTGACCATTTTGTATTTAACTCGCACATTGTATTTAGAAAAGTTTGTATTTTTTTGTTCATCATAATGTACCAACAAAGTCAATTTTGTATTCCAACTGAAGAGAGTATTTATTGTGCTCATTTCGTATTTTAGTCTCAATTTCAATGACAACAAGTTTGTATTTCTTTTTATTATGTTTTCATCATAATTGTATATCAACAAATTTTGTATTATGTGCTTACTTTACCATTTAAATTAAACTTGGTATTTTACTTGCATAGTGAAACTAAAATTGTAGTGATCAAAATTGTATTACATAACTGCCAAATATATTTTTCTTTATTTGTATTACAAAAAAATTACGAATTGTATTCCAATATAATCTAGTCATTACATACGAATACGATTAAAGAAAGATACATGATTCTAGAAAAAGAATAGCATACATAATGAAAATACTACAATCTGTTGAGGTTGATACAATATTCTAAAAAATATAAATTTAAAAACGCGATTTAATCAAATTTATTTCAACATAAATTGAGTATTATCAATGAAAATTTAAAAATCGATACTAGAAATTTGATGAAGAAGTGGGATGCGTTCTTTGTGTTTATTTTTTGAATTTGTGTTTACTTTTGAATTTTTGTAACTGATGAGACTTTTAAGCAATTGTTCCTATTTTTAAAAATTATCTCCCCTAAATTTCTCCTTTTTGTTAGTTAACAATTATATTCTTTAAATAAAATTTAAATAAGATACATAATAAACTAAAAATTTGACATTTTTACCAAATATTAAAAGTGTTGACAATGGATCCTATTAAATGTGAAAATATTGACATTTTAAAAAATTTCCCTTAATTAAAAAGATCAGTTTATCCTAACTCGTTTAACTCTGTAGCTCGTTAAATTTGGATTGAATTGGGTTGGGCCAACCCATTTTAACCGCTATAACTATGTCCTCTAGTAGAATCTCTATTATTAATATCACAATAATAAAGTACTTTGTATTTGTGTGTATTAAAATTCTTTTTGAGGTTGTTAACCTTATAATAGTATATATTTTATTTGTGGTTGTTAAACTTAATATCATAAGATATTTCGCTTTTGCGTACAAAACACTCTGAGTGGGCTTCACTTTGATCGACTAAACAATAACTCCGTGGACATGGGTGGATTGAAACTTCTTTACCCCCTTAACTATCTTATTCTTTCATGATTAAATTTATGTGATATATTTATAAATTCTAAATTTTGAGTATGAATTGAAATTTTTTAAAATTAAATTTAAAATTTAAGACTAAACAATTAAACTCACTATTAGTAACTATAACTACCAACTTAAAATATTTATAAAAAAAAATTGATCAAAGAAAAGAATAGTTGACTTCCAAAATTTAAATATTGACACATAAGTTATCCCAAAAAGAATTGACCAAAGAAAAGATTTGTTGACTTTCATAATTTTGATAATAACACATAAATTCGGATAAGGAGACTAATTGATATTTTTCCTCTAATTTGAAGAAAAGGCACGGGGTTCTTCAATTAAAAAAAATGAACCAAAATCAAGCAAAATTTTTATGGAAAAAAAAAAATTGTTTGGGCATGTGGCGAAAATGACAAGATTACGTCACATATTAAAACCAAATACGACTTCAAAATTGAAATAGAGAAAGTAATGCGAGCAAGAAAACTAATTAAAATAATAAGTAACTTGATCATCAATTTATTTAATAAACCCAACAATTTACATAAATATAATATCAAATCATAACAACAATAGCAATAGAACTCTAGTAATGGAATATATAAGATATATAACGTGCTATACATGATGCTTTTATTTCTATTTGTAGTGTATTCCAATGAATCTACTTAATTAAACCGGTACACGTCAAGTTGGCATAATGAATTAGCAATCTCTGGACATTTTTCTGAGGTACTTATTTGTTTTGAAAGTCAAGTTGGCTATTAAAACGGATTTAAATTTAATACATTAGAGTTGTCCGTTAGTTGGATAAGGCTAAAACTAATATACGGATAATTTGATTATTCATATATATTTATATATATCATGTTTGGTTTCAAATAGAATAAAAGTTATTCATATATGAATTTTATACAACGTTTGGTTGACATACTCTTAAGTGTTGTATAAAAATTATCTATATATTATTTTTATATGGTGTTTCATTGCTTTTTTTTATAATCTTACATAATTAATACTTGTATAATTTATATAACTTATGAGATAATTTATATATAATTTATGCGGGAAAGATGGTGAAATAAATTATGTGAATATTAGTTATGTATGCATTAAAATGATAAAATATATTTAGCCCTATTAATTTATTTTTAAATATATATCAATTCACAAAATATCAAATAAAAATTATTGTACTTAATTACTTTTAGTTATTTGTTATATTTAGCTAATGACATTCATTTAATTTTAATGTGTTATTTATAAAGTTAGTAATTTAGTGGTTATAATAATTATTAGATCACTAATAACTTTTGGAATTAAGAAATAAAAATTGACTCACTAATATATTGTAATCTCTATATAATTAAATTCTAAATAATTAGTATATGTATAGTTAAATTCTACATAACTAATATATATATATATATATATATATATATATATATATATATATATATATGTATATATGTATATATGTATATATGTATATATATGTATATATATGTATATAACTAATATCTACAAAACTAATAATTACATTACTAATATGTGCATAACTCTATCCGGTTAGTTAACATAATAATTCAAAGATTTTTTACTACATGAAAGCTACGTATACAATATCCTAGCTACGGGATTTGGTACATCATTGAGATTGGATATTCCAAGAAAGTCAGAAACTATACATCTAGGGTTAAAAGTGATCAAATTTATTCATTTTTAGCTTTTAGAAGTGTTTGATGAAACTAAAATAATTTAAAATAAATTTAAGTTGAGTTAAAAATTAAAAATAGCAATCTTTTTACTTCCTTTGTTTAAAAAAGAATGACCCTATTTCCTTTTTAGTCTGTTTCAAAAAGAATGAACTCTTTTTTTTTTTGGCTACACTTTAACTTTAACTTTCCACGTGGCATGTTTAAGACCACAAGATTAAATGGTATTTTGATACATTTTGACATAACTTTAATTTAGAACCAAAAGATTAAAAAGTCTTCTTTTTTTTCTTAAACTCCGTTTGAAGTCAAACTAGGTCATCCTTTTTTAAACGGATGGAGTATTTTTATTTAAAAGTTATTTAAATTTGACTCTTCATATTTTTTAATTCAATCTAAAGGGGCTCTTAATTGTGTTCTTTTTAATAATACATCCAATCAACTATTAAGAAAAATAAATAAAAATTACGGTCTTCAAAAACCAACCGTGCATAATTATGGTGAAGTAGCGAATATTCTTTCATTCCTAATTAGAGATTTTAAATTGAGCAACTTTCACATTTACAAACATAAAAATTATATTTGTTAAGTTTGCTATGGAGCATCAGATTGTATAACTTGCTGGCATGAGCATCAAGTTTTGTATAATTTCGCTGACAGGCCTCTCGTTTTTTGTATAAAAGCGCAACAATTATGCATGTGTTGAAATTCTGAACCCCAAATTCGCTTAAGGAACAAGTATATTATATATGTTCTTTTGCAGATTACAACAATTATGTTTTGTGAAGCAAACAAAATAATAACACAATACTTTATCGCGAAAAATCCCAACTCATAAAGGGTAAAAATCACGACCTATGAGTTGGGATTTTTCCAAGGTGATGGTCTATGGTTGAGATGAATTTGCCTCTACTTTGGTGCCTTATAAAATATAGATTGAGAAAGTAGAGTGTACTGGTTCTTAGGGGGAATCTTTTGAATTGAGTAAAGTCTTCGAGGATTTACCTTCTGAGGGGAAATATTTTGGGGACCCTACACTTGAACAAAGTTCACTTGTTAGGCTCAACTTGGGTGCATCTAGTGAGGGGGAATCAATGGGAGACCCATCTGTCGAACCTAGTTCTTCTATTGGGAACCACATAAACTGGAATTTCGGATTGATGTCAAAAAAAAAAATTATAGTTGGTGTTGCACGTGATAGTACCACGTCCAGGAAACAGATTGAGAGAACGTGTTTCTCTACAAATGATGTTCAAGAAAATGTGTTCCTCTTACTGTCTCTATTGAAATTAAAGATGAGTGAACTATTGTTTCTATAGAGGGTACACGACTGATCGAACAAGTTCCTTAAAAGTGATATAAAAAAAAGAAAAGATTGAGCTTGCATAGAGCAAGGCGACCTTTGAAATTGAGAAGACTGCTATTTTTGTGAATCCCAAAGATTTTTTTGCTGCTGAAAAATGACTTTTACCCTCTCAAGCCCGATCTCTTCATATTACCTAGCCACTCTACCCTTTGACTTTCCAATTTTTTTTTCATCACAAGTGCTTGATTCTATCTTTAATTTTGATTACATTTGTGGTGTATATGCTTCTTGATTAATGCTAATGTTGGATTTTTGAATTTCTGGTTCATGTCTATCTCCTATGTTGTGCAAATGCTTTGCTATAGCAAACTGAGTTCTTGATTTTTAAGTGTTTGAGTAGGTGATAACCAATGGCCATAGTATCGAATTGTCTTCTCTATATGGTTGTATGTATCTTCGCAGAATTGTCTCTTTCTGTGCAGTGATTATTATATTTTTGCCTAATGTCAAAAGGGGGAAGATTGCGTGCATATGAGCATATGAAATATGGAGTGTTTAACGTGTTGTTGTGTTTCCTATTCGATACAAATCCCTATTCGATGCAAGCAGATGATTATTTGTCATTATCAAAAAGGGGGAATTTTGTTAAACTCATGGTATTTTGAAAGATGGTATTTTGAAAGATGGCAAAGTTGCGTCGAACATGTTGTGTCAATACGTTCCAGTTTACATAAGGAATACAACACGTACACGTACGTTCCAGCGAATTCAAGTTTGCATAAGGAATACAACACGTTTTAACAAATTCAAGTTGAAGATAAAATAAGCGAATAACAATGTTTTCTTATTTAATTAATGAAAGCTTTGTGAAAGGTTTCTTATTTAATTAAGGAAAGATTTGTGTTTTTACTGGGTAAAGACGAGTTAAATAAAAATTTGTGAAGAAGATTACGTTGCAGCAGCAAGGGTAGAATCCGACTTGAATAAGGAGAACGTCAACAACGCCAATTAGAAATTATAAAGTTGTGGAAGTATTGCTTTTTCGACAAGCTTTTTATAAAGGAGTTCGCAAGCAAGATAGTTATCTTAATCAAATAGGAGTTTCACATGAAGCATGAAATCTACACGAAGAAGAATAGCTACTGTGTAATGTAATTTTTGTCATCATCAAAAAGGGGGAATTTGTTAGGTACATATGAATATGCTATGTATATTTTGAAGAATGACAATCCGATGCGGTGCATTATGGAGCAACCTGAGCAAACGTGAATTCACTTAACAAAGCTTAGTGGAAGAGGAATTCCAAAATTAAGTACAACTTTGTAATTTATTAGGAAGCATACTTAAAGTAGAAAAATCATGTGAATAAAGATGTTAGTAGGAATTCAAAGCCAAGTGAAAGAAGGAATACTATATCCTACTTGTTTAAGGAAAACATACGTCTTTATTTATTTCCTACTTGCTTAAGGAAAACTTATTTGAGGCGGCAAGAAGCGTAAGGTTTGTGCGGCAAAGATAAATAAGAATAAGAAGCCAAAGTTGAGTTAAACAAGGAATTGAAGATGTGGTTTTCTACGTGAAGAACAAATTCGAGTTCGACGAGGTTTTGTTCGAAGTCCAAGTGGAAGTAAACAAGGATTTGTAGAAGGCAAATACAAGTTGAATTATACAAGGATTTGTTGAAGTTATGATGTATAAATAGGGATTCATTTGCATCAGAAAAAATTGTGCACTTACACAGAGAGAAGATCAAAACACGATCAAGAGGTTTGAGAGAGTTTTGAGATTTATTCGGAGTGTTGCCAATATGTGAGGAAAAAATTGTAAGATTGTAATTAAGAGTTTTGATTTTGACACCCAATTTTGACCCTCCCCAGTAAGAATTAATTTATGAGCTTCTTAAATTCTCAAACAATTTAAATTAGTTTTTAAATTTAAGAAAAAATATAATGTTTGCGTTATTTTGAATAATTTTTGCCATTTCTTATAGTTTTTAGATAATATATATATCTTACATAATTATGTATATAATTAGTATATTTTATGATTATTCAAAAACCATCTCAAAAATATTTTAAATTTAGTAAGTAGTATTTTAAATTAGTTTAGTTTAAATCATGGTTATATTTTTTGAATCACTAAGTTTACGATTAAATTAATTATTTTATTTTTTGTTAAGATTAAGAAGCTCGTTAATTAATTAATATTAATTTGTCTTATTTATGGTTTAGCCAAATTTATTAATGTAACACAATTTGGCTATTTCTTAAATTTAATTCATCTTAGACTTCCAACTTAACTCAATTTTGAGAAAATTTGGGCCAAGATTCAATTTTCAGCCAAACCCAATACAATTCCCAACCCAGTAATTTTTCAACATCCACTTTAGAGAGATTTGAATTTGAATTTTGAATTTGAAATTCAAATTCATCCCCAAATCCATTCCATTTTTTCCCCTAAAAAAAAAGAATTTTAAAACTTGAATTTGAATTTTGAAATTCAAATTCATCCCAACATTCCTTTTTCCCCCCTAAAAAAAAGTAATTTTTGAATTTGAATTTTGAATTTTGAAATTCAAATTCATCCCAATCCATTCCATTTTCCCCCTAAATCTACCATAAAAATCTCTTATAAATACCTTCTCTTTTCTTCTTCTTTCTAATTCATGATTTTGGAAAAAATAGAAGAATTAAAAAAATTCAAGAAAGAGGGAGGGATTCACAATTCAATTCAAGAATTCAATAATTCAATTCAATTCAATTCATTTCAATTCATTTTTCAATTCAATATTCAATATTCAATACTAAATATTCAATATTCAATATTCAATATTCATTATTCATGATATATTTTTCTTTGATATAAAAAATATTTTTTTTTTAACATTCATAGTAGTTCAAGCAAAAAAAAAAAGAATACATAGATTAAACACATTCAAGTCGTATTCGGGTCGAAGATATCACTTTAAATTCTCGATCGTCGTTCGAATCCGAATTGTGAGGTGAAGTCGTTGCATCCCCTGCTCGTACTATCCCGGAATCGCTGCACTCAGAAAGGTAAATATCACTTCTTCTTGCATCATTTACTTCTCAAGATGTAGGTCTTTATTATCTGAAGGTTGTAAGATCTTTAATATTTTTTGAGTTATATATTTCGGCTTAACTCGAATCTCCTAAAATATTTTTTTATTTACTCATAAATTATGTTATGTTTAAGATGTGTCTTATTTCATCACTTTATGGCTAATTCATTTCTATTTTATTGCATGTGAAACTCTCCTCGAGTCCTCACGGACTTTAATCCATCTCTTTGCGGTTTCTCATCGAGCCATAAAGGCTCCAAAATATCTTCCTTGAGTCGGCCAGCCCCTCCAATTGGTGTACAGATCGAAAGCAGTAAAGTCATTGCTGGAAATTAATTTTCTAGTCCTCAAAAGTTGAAGAACAGGTCGATATACCGGTTGTATACACTGATATCCAGTTGAAGTATATGATATACATGTCGAACAATTTATACAGGTGCTGGAAATTTGATCTGGGCAGCATACATTCTGTATATATCTGAATATACACGAAAACAGATTGTATACAAGTCGTATACATCAGTACATCAAACATATACACAGTTTTTTTTTATAAAAAAAATGGAACCAAAGCCCAAGGAAATTTTCAGCAGGCTCAGCAGGTTAAAAATGGGCAAGGCCCATTTTGGATTACTTAGATTTAGGACAAGCCATGAATATTTGGGCCCAAAGCCCAAACTTGATACTCTTTCCTTTCTTACTTATATTGTATTATTTTGACTAACACTTTTGGTTTTAATTTAATTATATTTCCAAGATAGCCATTTCTCTTTATATTCAAAAAATTTACAAAATATTTATTTTATATATACTACTTAGCTTTTATCCTTTTTTATTTTACCCTTTTATGTCATTCCTCCCTTTAAATAATTTCCCTTTTTCTAAAAAATAAATAATAATACATAAATAAATAATAATTAGATAATAATAATAATAAAAATTTTATTTCCTTTACTTTAGTCAATATTCGAAAATGAAATAAAAAAGTCATTTTTAGTCAAATCGCCGGTCAACCGCGAGTTAGCGGGCATTCCGAGGGCCTAACACCTTCACGAAATGTACATTGAACTTCGAACCCTTTTCAATTGATTTTTATCTGTTTTAAATCTTTTGAAAAATAATTGTAAGTTTTTTCTTGATTTTTTAATAAAAAATCAAGTGGTGACTCTGTTAATTTGGAAAGTCGATTTCGCTTAAATCATAAGATTAATTGATTTTCCAAAACTTAGTCATTTTTCTTAAAATATATATATATATTTATTTTTTTTAATAAAACAGAAATGGCGACTCTGCTGCGGATTAATTAAGTTCTAACCAAAAGGATTTGACTATTTTGACTAATTGTTATTATTAAATTGCTTATATGCGATTAATTTGTTTAAATTATAAATTGGCATTGCATTCATGGCATCCTCCAATATGTATGTATAGTATATTAAAGGACGGTTTGCGGAATCGCAGCCGGACTTTTTTATACTCACCTTCTTCTGGAATTAGCGGCAATTTATTGGTTCGTCATGCGTCCAATGGTTGTCGCGAATTCCAGCCCAAATTGTCCATTTGGGTTCCCAGTCTTTCCAAAAGCCACTCCTAGTCAACTAGCGTAGAGCCGAGCCAAAATCCCAAATTTATGAGCATTTGAACTAGGACGACCCAACACCCAAGGAGTGTTGGGCCCATTAGAAAGACCATCTTCAGTCCAAAACCGGCTCACAGCCTAAACGGACGTTCATACTTATGTATCTAAATTTGAAAGATGTATACGTTGTTTGAAAAATTAGTGTCCCATGGGGTAAATAGTAGATTATAGTTAATTCTAGTCAAAGAAAGAGCTCACAAGTTACTAGTCTAAGACGTGGAACCCGGAGAGGAGAATAAATGAAGAGGGAAGGACCTTCTATGGAAGCATAGTTCAGAATTGTACCCCTGCGTGGGACTGATTATTTTGTATCCCGTTTTCCCCAATTATGTATCCCCATTTAAGTTTTATTCATAAATTTGTATAAACTTGTGTTTTGGGACAATGGGATATTTCAAATGACATATACATCCTTCAAATCGTTAGGCCTATCCTTGGCATAAAAGGGTTACATATCTGTTTAGAACGCTCAATAACTGTTTATGTGTTATAATTGTTTGTATGATTATGTTGCTTCATTTGGAGATATTCTAGCCTACTCATTCTCGAAAAATATTTTCTAGAACTTCTTAAGCATAAATATCAAATCACTATCGAAAGTACGTCCAAATACTCTTCGAGTCTTTAGTCTCCCAATAAATTTGAACTTTATTTTTCAAAAAGTACTCTCTCATATCAAAAAAGAAAAAAAAAAGAAAAAAAAGATTCAAGAATGGATCGAACTACGTAGGACCTGAATTCTCTTTTATGAGATACGTAGGCAGCCTTCCAAGGTTCGGTCCCCATTTTGAGAAAGTTTTATCTTTCCCAACTCTTATAAAGAAAGTAGAGTTACATTTCAATAAAAAATCAGAAGTACGACAATTTACTTTGTCCCGACTCAAGTCGACATTTCAAACTCATTAGTCCTAAAATAATATAGACAAATTTCTGTCTATTTAGTCATCTTTCTATATACGTGGGCTAATTTATCTTCAAATGAAGCGACTCTTATGTGTTTACAATAATGTGTGTGATATTTGTACTAACTATCATCGACACAGACTAACACATTTTGCCTTTGAGTTGTTTTTCTTTGTCAGGTATTTTGAACTGATCTGTGTTGATTAAACTGGCAGATCATCCTTACTTCACCAGATCGAAAGGGCCTGCAGATTCTTTCCCTAGACAAAGCTCAAACAAAGGAAAGACAGCAATGGAAGACAATAACGAAGAGGTGGGTCTCACTGATGTTGTGGTGGCTCAACCCACCATAGCAGACCAGAACGAGTTGATTCTGCAGTTAATACAACAGATTGCAGAGATGAGGGTAGAGATGCAGAGAAGGAAGGATTTGTCTCTGCCAGGATATAATGTTAATGCTGCAGATGGAAGACCTCCTATCTACTTCCCTTCCTCTAACATGGATCCAGCTCAAGGCGTGCCGCTCGCTCAGAATTCCCCCGCT
Source organism: Solanum sitiens (assembly GCA_016801875.1). Lineage (NCBI taxonomy): Eukaryota > Viridiplantae > Streptophyta > Magnoliopsida > Solanales > Solanaceae > Solanum > Solanum sitiens. The sequence goes on from JABWTJ010000001.1 coordinate 2,803,356, forward strand.
ATAGACCTAACTACCCAAAATCTGCAATATGCTTCAGCCTCTTACCAAACTCCACCACCTCCTCAGAACCATCATTCTCAAATGCCCTCTCATCCTCAAAATACCCAACCTCAATCCGCTTCACCACCGCAAAACCAAAGTCAAAATCCAAATCAAAACGCTTTTAATCCCCAAACATCCCACCACCACTTAAATCAAAATACTAATCCTCAGACTTATCCACAAAATTACCAAACCGCTCAAAACGCTCAGAGTCCTTCCATAGCTCCACCCTTAACCAAAAAAAAACACTCTCCAAATCCCCGTCCCTGCTGAGCACGATGTGCACGGTTCTGAGTTAGACCACTACGAAAAACAGGAAAGAGAGTGGAGGGTGAAAGAGGAAGCAAATATAGATATAAAAGAGGAGATCAAGAAAGCCATGAAGGAGATGCAATGCGTCCCTGATGTCGTCGGCCTAAGTTATGAAGATTTATATATTCATCCAAATCTGGACCTTCCAGAAGGGTTCAAAATCCCGAAATTTGATACTTTTGGAGGAGTGGGGAACCCTATGGCTCATCTGAGAGCCTACTGTGACCAACTTGTTGGAGTTGGTAGGGATGAAACTCTGTTGATGCGGCTTTTCAGTCGAAGCCTGTGCGGAGAAGCTCTTGAATGATTCACCTCGCATGAAACCCGGCAATGGCCCAGCTGGAATGCTCTGGCAAAGGACTTCATCGAGCGATTCGCTTACAATGTAAAAATCGTTCCTGATCGTTACTCTTTGGAGAAAATGAAGCAGAAATCAACCGAAAGCTATAGAGAATCCGCTTACATGTGGAGAAAAGAAGCGTCGAGGGTGAGGCCACCCATGTCTGAAAAATAAATCGTCGAGGTGTTCGTGCGAGTGCAAGAACCAGAGTATTATGACAGAATTATATTGCTCGTCGGGGCAAAGTTTGTCGAGATAGTCAAGATTGGTGAGACTATCGAGGACGGTTTAAAATCAGGGAAGATAGCCCGTGTAGCCGCATAGCCCGGATCTTCAGGGTTGTTGAAAAAGAAGAGAGAAGACGTGACTGCTGTTTCATATGAGGGCGAGAAAAACCCAAAAAGATCTTCGTACTCCCATTTCCAAGGTCATTCTCGACCTTCTCAAAACTCTTACCAAGCTGGTCAGATAAACAATCCTCCTCCAGTATACCAAAATCCTCCCCTAATATACCAAAATCCTCCTCAAGTATATCAAAATCCTCCTCTAGTCTACCAAAGTTCACCTCCAATTTACCAAAATCCATCTCACACATACCAAAGCCATCCTCCACTTTACCAAGTTCTGTCTTCTCACTACCAAGGCATTGCTCCCAACTGTGCCAACGTGCAGTCGAGCTACCAAGCACCCCCTCCTGCATATCAAGTCCAAGCTCCACCATATCAAAATCCCCACCCGAATTGCCAAGCTCAATTGCCAAACTACCAAGCCAATTCATATCCCAGAGGTCAAGCTACATGTCTGAACAACCGAGTTTATCAACAGATGCCTCCCCCACAAGGAAGCTATGATCAACCTCGACCTCGGTTCGAGAAGAAACCTTCGAGAAATTTCACTGCGCTCGCAGAAAGCCGAACAAAGCTGTACGAGCGACTGGCTGCGGCCAGATATATCCACCCTGTGGGGCCCAAACCTGTGGATATCAATTCAAAATTCTATGGGCCGGATCATATATGTGCTTATCATTCCAACAGTGTTGGGCATGATACTGAGGACTGTATCAACCTCAAGCAAAGATTCAGGATTTAATCGACCAAGAGGTGGTCTCTCTACAACCAGCTGCACCTAATGTCAATACCAACCCTTTGCCAAATCACGGAGGCGGCAATGTGAATATGATAGAGACAGACGACGATTGGTGTATGATAAAGGTGATAACTCCGATCGTCCCTGACGACGTTGGGGAAGGAATCTGCGGCCTTTTTGAGGAGATCGATATTGTTATTGAGGAAGAGGTCGAGCTAGCTGGTATCCGTAATGCTGAACCAGGAGAGATGCTGCAGAATTGGACATCCACGCCGATCCTGATTCCCCGAACTGCTTGGTAGAAGGGCATCATTTAATGCATATTTAAATCGGTGGTAGTCTGGAAGAGGCCCGAGACCCACCATTTTGCATTTTCTTAATTGCGTGCATTTTAAATTTCCCTCGTGATGTTTGAAAAAGGCAACATGGCCCTTTGCCATAGCCAATGTTCGAATTATTTCCCTTTTGAATGAAAGCCTCTTTATTTAAAATTTGGTTTATTTACTTATTTGCTATATTTTTTCTATTTATGGTTTCAGTAATATAAGATTTAAACCTGTCAATGTCATGTCATGTCACGAGCTGAACTAACAAAGCGAGGCAGGTGACGATGAGGTGAATAGGAAAATGAGGTACCGGAATATGTTGCTGAAGAATTTCTGCAGTTTGAAAATCAGCATAAACCGAATTTAGAGGAAACTGAAACTGTAAATCTGGGAGACCAAGAGTGCGTCAAAGAGGCCAAAATCAGCGTTTCACTTGAACAAAACTCAGAAGAAGGATCTAATACACTTACTCAATGAATACAATGATGTGTTCGTCTGGGAAGTCGGCGACATGCAAGAGTTGAGTACCGATGTTGTATCTCATAAACTGTCGATTAATCCAGGGTTCGATCCGGTGAAGCAAAAAGTTTGGAAGTTCAAGCCCGAGTTGAGTCTAAAGATTAAAGAGGAGATTACCAAACAGATTGAGTCTCGATTAGTGAAGGTGACACAATACCCGACTTGGTTGGCAAATGTTGTTTCGGTCACCCCATTTATCCCTTTTAATATTTCTTTGTTTTGAACTACGTTCGACCTGAATTCTCAAGAATGAGATACGTAGGCGGCCTATGTCGGCCTCGGTCGGTTTTCTTTGTAATTCCTTATTTTTTTGCTAACCTTTGAGGGGAACTACGTTTGACCTGATTCCTACCTCAACGTGATACGTAGGCGCCACAAGGGTTCGGTAAAGGAGATTTATCCCCAGCGAGTCAAGGTGAAGATACTTCAAGATTTGCAACTGGGATAGAATTTTCGAGAAGATCTAAAAAATTCCATGATTTACTTACCGACAGTCGAAGATAAGCCGATACAGTTAACCGGGACAGAAATTTTGAGGATAGCCTCAAAATTTCAACATGGTTTATCGACGGTCTGGAGTGACTTTGAATACTCCCCAGCGAACAATCAGATAGACCTCCGAGCATTAGACTTAAAGAAGTTCGCGAAGCATGACGTGACATGACACTTGGCATTGACTGTTTCGTCTCAAAAATACTATTTTTCAAAGTTTATTTTCTCTTAAGTTTTCCCTTCGTGTTTCATTGGTTTTGGCATAAAATATTTTGTCTTATCTATCAAGAGTTGGGAGATCAGGAAAATCAACCGGAGATAGCAGGACATGAAGTAGACAACTGAATAAATCGACACAGATCAGTTCATTTTAAAAACTAACAATTTTTCTGTGGACGCAGGTTTATAGCTTTGCTCTGAAATCAGCAAATTCCTCCGATGGTGAATATGGAGAAGTCAAGGGAGGAGAAAAGCTCTCCAGAATTTAGCGATGATGCAAGAATTATTGCTTATACCAGAGACGTAGGGATATGAATGGTTTATTTCGGTCAATATCCAACAACATGAAGTCTATAAGGAACGTCCGCCTAGATTCGAGGGTGAATCAAGCAAAAATCTCAACAAAAAAAAAAGGAGTTTACGTTTTTCGTAAAGGACGTTATCTGCATCCTAATGTCAGATATGATATTATACACTACTCGGAGGGGTCATTTTATTTTATTTCCGATCGGGACGATACACTACCTAGAGGGTCATTTTACTGTATTGTCAGTCGAGACGATATGATTATAAGAGGGCACCCAGAAGATCACTATGTTGCTCGATTGAAGCAATGTCTTCACTTGGTACCAAATATGACATCAAGAGTCAATATTCATGCATCGCGGAAGATCATGGCGAGTTAATATTCATGCATCACAAGTTAATCGCGAGAAGATATTCATGCCTCGCGGAAAGTTATACATCGCAAGAAGATTTCATACCTTGCGGAATTTATGCATCGCAAGAAGATTTCATACCTTGCGGAATTCATGCATCGCGGAAGATCATGCATCGCGAGTCAATATTCATGCATCGCGGAAGATCATGCATCGCGAGTCAATATTCATGCATCGCGGAAGATCATGGATCGCGAGTCAATATTTATACATCACAAATTAATCGCGGGAAGATATTCATGCCTCGCAGAAAATTATACATCGCGAGAAGATTTCATACCTCGCAGAAATTTATGCATCGCAAGAAGATTTCATACCTTGCGAAATTGATGCATTGCGGGAAGATATTCATGCCCCGCAGAAGATCATGCATCGAGAGTCAATATTCATGCATCGCGGAAGATCATGCATCACGAGTTAATATTCATACATCGCGAGAAGATTTCATACCTCGCAGAAATTTATGCATCGCAAGAAGATTTCATACCTTGCGGAATTGATGCATTGCGGGAAGATATTCATGCCCCGCAGAAGATCATGCATCGAGAGTCAATATTCATGCATCACGGATGATCATGCATCGCGAGTTAATATTCATACATCGCGAGAAGATTTCATACCTCCCAGAAATTTATGCATCGCAAGAAGATTTCATACCTTGCGGAATTTATGCATTGTGGGAAGATATTCATGCCCCGCAGAAGATCATGCATCGAGAGTCAATATTCATGCATCGCGGAAGATCACGGCGAGTCAATATTCATGCATCACAAGTTAATCGCGAGAAGATATTCATGCCTCGCGGAAAGTTATACATCGCAAGAAGATTTCATACCTTGAGGAATTTATGCATCGCAAGAAGATTTCATACCTTGCGGAATTCATGCATCGCGGAAGATCATGCATCGCGAGTCAATATTCATGCATCGCGGAAGATCATGCATCGCGAGTCAATATTCATGCATCGCGGAAGATCATGCATCGCGAGTCAATCTTTATGCATCGCAAATTAATCGCGGGAAGATATTCATGCCTCGCAGAAAATTATACATCGCGAGAAAATTTCATACCTCGCAGAAATTTATGCATTGCAAGAAGATTTCATACCTTGCGGAATTTATGCATTGCGGGAAGATATTAATGCCCCGCAGAAGATCATGCATCGAGAGTCAATATTCATGCATCGCGGAAGATCATGCATCGCAAGTCAATATTCATGCATCGCAAAAGATCATGCATCGCGAGTTAATATTTATGCATCACAAGTTAATCGCGAGAAGATTTCATACTTTGCGGAATTTATGCATTGCGGGAAGATATTCATGCCCCGCAGAAGATCATGCATCGAGAGTCAATATTCATGCATCGTGGAAGATCATGCATCGAGAGTCAATATTCATGCATTGCGGAAGATCATGCATCGCGAGTTAATATTCATACATCGCGAGAAGATATTCATGCCTCGCAGAAAATTTATGCATCGCGGGAAGATACCCATACCCCGCAAGGAATCATGCATTGCCAGAAAGGGAATCAGGCATCTGAAGAAAATATTCACCCATCGGCATCAACTACATTATTTTATTTTGATAAAAGTAAACATCAAGAAGAACATCAAAGACGACATCAAGATAAATATCAGCACACTGCATCTGTTTTTATTTATTTCAACATCAAATGAAGAATACATTGAAGATTGCATTACATACATAAGACATAAGCTCTATTTGCTTTACGTCAAACCGATCGAGTTGACGTCAAATGTCGAGGAGAACAATTAAGTGTCACTGTCTCCCTTTTTAATTGAGTTTTCATGCTGACGAGTTTTATCTCAGTCTTTATTGAGAGCATCCGAAAGGATGAATTCTCCAAAAACAAACCACAGGTGCGGACGACATAAAAAAGAATGCAGCTCAACGTGGAACTTTTTCTTAGCAGCGGACTGGGATATAGTCCAAAGAGGAGTGTCAAACTCTTAGGACGCGAGCAGAGGAGCGACTTCCACCACAATCAAACCACACCCCTATCAGAAGGCATGTGGGTTTTTCTTTAATTTTTGTCAATTTCGGTCTCGCATCTGGAAATTTTGGTCTACCGGAAGCAAGTTTCCCTCTTAAATCTTATTCCCAAGCATCCCGATTCCTTCATAACTCGGTATCGAGATGACTTTTGATTTCTTTCAAAATCGTGCGTCAAATCTAGCGTATCGAACTACGAGTGGCCTGAATTCTCATATAGCCTGAGATATGTAGGAAACCCATTTTCAGGGCTCGGTCATAATTCCTAAAGTTCGTACCAAATCCCTTGCCTAAAAGATGGATATGTGGTCGGTCAAAATTGGCTTGGTCAATTTCATTTTCCTCAAATTTCTTGCATCAATCCAAGTAAAATGAGGGACAGTTGTTGACACCCAATTTTGACCCTCTCCAGTAAGAATTAATTCATGAGCTTCTTAAATTCTCAAACAATTTAAAATAATTAGTTTTTAAATTTAACAAAAAATATAATGTTTGCGTTATTTTGAATAATTTTTGCCATTTCTTATAGTTTTTAGATAATATATATATCTTGCATAATTATGTATATAATTAGTATATTTTATGATTATTCAAAAACAATCTCAAAAATATTTTAAATTTAGTAAGTAGTCTTTTAAATTAGTTTAGTTTAAATCATGGTTATATTTTTTGAATCACCAAGTTTACGATTAAATTAATTATTTTATTTTTTGTTAAGATTAAAAAGCTCGTTAATTAATTAATATTAATTTGTCTTATTTATGGTTTAGCCAAATTTATTAATGTAACACAATTTGGCTATTTCTTAAATTTAATTCATCTTAGACTTTCAACTTAACTCAATTTTGAGAAAATTTGGGCCAATATTCAATTTTCAGCCAAGCCCAATACAATTCCCAACCCACTAATTTTTCAACATCCACTTTTGAGAGATTTGAATTTGAATTTTGAATTTGAAATTCAAATTCATCCCCAAATCCATTCCATTTTTTCCCCTAAAAAAAAAAGAATTTTAAAATTTGAATTTGAATTTTGAAATTCAAATTCATCCCAACATTCCTTTTTCCCCCCTAAAAAAAAGTAATTTTTGAATTTGAATTTTGAATTTTGAAATTCAAATTCATCCCAATCCATTCCATTTTCCCCCTAAATCTACCATAAAAATCTCTTATAAATACCTTCTCTTTTCTTCTTCTTTCTAATTCATGATTTTGGAAAAAATAGAAGAATTAAAAAAATTCAAGAAAGAGGGAGGGATTCACAATTCAATTCAAGAATTCAAGAATTCAATTCAATTCAATTCATTTTTCAATTCAATATTCAATACTAAATATTCAATATTCAATATTCATTATTCATGATATATTTTTCTTTGATATAAAAAATAATTTTTTTTTTTTAACATTCATAGTAGTTCAAGCAAAAAAAAAAAAGAATACATAGATTAAACACATTCAAGTCGTATTCGGGTCGAAGATATTACTTGAAATTCTCGATCATCGTTCGAATCCGAATTGTGAGGTGAAGTCGCTGCATCCCCTGCTCGTACTATCCCGGAATCGCTGCACACAGAAAGATAAATATCACTTCTTCTTGCATCATTTACTTCTCAAGATGTAGGTCTTTATTATCTGAAGGTTGTAAGATCTTTAATATTTTTTGAGTTATATATTTCGGCTTAACTCGAATCTCCTAAAATATTTTTTTATTTACTCATAAATTATGTTGTGTTTAAGATGTGTCTTATTTCATCACTTTATGGCTAATTCATTTCTATTTTATTGCATGTGAAACTCTCCTCGAGTCCTCACGGACTTTAATCCATCTCTTTGCGGTTTCTCATCGAGCCATAAAGGCTCCAAAATATCTTCCTTGAGTCAGCCAGCCCCTCCAATTGGTGTACAGATCGAAAGCAGTAAAGTCATTGCTGGAAATTAATTTTCTAGTCCTCAAAAGTTGAAGAACAGGTCAATATACCAGTTGTATACACTGATATCCAATTGAAGTATATGATATACATGTCGGAAAATTTATACAGGTGCTGGAAATGTGATCTGGGGCAGCATACATTCTGTATATATCTGAATATACACGAAAACAGATTGTATACAAGTCGTATACATCAGTATACATCAAACATATACACATTTTTTTTAAAAAAAAAAATGGAACCAAAGCCCAAGGAAATTTTCAGCAGGCCCAGCAGGTTAAAAATGAGCAAGACCCATTTTGGATTACTTAGATTTAGGACAAGCCATGAATATTTGGGCCCAAAGCCCAAACTTGATGCTCTTTCCTTTCTTACTTATATTGTATTATTTTGACTAACACTTTTGGTTTTAATTTAATTATATTTCCAAGATAGCCATTTCTCTTTATATTCAAAAAATTTACAAAATATTTATTTTATATATACTACTTAGCTTTTATCCTTTTTTATTTTACCCTTTTATGTCATTCCTCCCTTTAAATAATTTCGCTTTTTCTAAAAGATAAATAATAATATATAAATAAATAATAATTCGATAATAATAATAAAATTTTTTATTTCCTTTACTTTAGTCAATATTCGAAAATTAAATAAAAAAGTCATTTTTAGTCAAATCGTCGGTCAACCGCGAGTTAGCGGGCATTCCGAGGGCCTAACACCTTCTCGGAATGTACATTGAACTTCGAACCCTTTTCAATTGATTTTTATCTGTTTTAAATCTTTTGAAAAATAATTGTAAGTTTTTTCTTGATTTTTAATAAAAAATCAAGTGGCGACTCTGTTAATTTGGAAAGTCGATTTCTCTTAAATCATAAGATTAATTGATTTTCCGAAACTTAGTCATTTTTCTTAATATATATATATATATATTATTATTATTTTTTTAATAAAACATTGATTACAATCGAGTGTGTGTAGGATTCGTCTAACAAGTTTGAGAAACTTGACGGACGTTAGAAGATATAAAATCGGGGTTTTTTGTGTCTTTGGGTAGCTAGAAATTAGAGTTTATAATTTCTTAGCTAGGAATTAGAGTTTATAATTCCTCTAGGAATTAGAGTTTATAATTCTTTAGGTTACATAGTCTTGTAATCTGTTGTTGATGTTCAAAGTTGAATGAAGTGGAGTTAAATCCTACAAAGGTGTAGGTCGTGGTTTTTATCCTTATGAGTTGGGGTTTTCCACGATAAAATATTTTGTCATTATTTTATTTGCTTCACAAAACGTAACTACTGTAATCTGCAAAGGAACATATAGAATAAACCTGTTTATTAGGCAAATTCGGGGGTCAAAATTCCAACAATTGGTATCAGAGCAGGTTATCTTTGAAGAGTCTAATAACTCAAGATAAGATCATTATGAATTCTGCACCTCCTCTTGGACACGGTGAAGGTCAACACATCAACATACCACCACTATTTAATGGACATTACTATGCATGGTGGAAAGCGAGAATGGAGGATTTTCTACAAGCCCAAGACTATGAATTATGGATGATAGTTATTAATGGTCCCCTTATCCCTATGATGAAGGATGATGAAGGGAAAGTCATTCCAAAGCAAAAGGCACAATATAGAGAAATTGATTATAGAATGCTCGCAAAGCATGCTAAAGCTAAGTACATCCTTGTATGTGGACTTGGACCAGACGAGTTTAATCGCATCTCTGGTTGTACTGCAGCGAAACAAATTTGGGACACATTGGTCAATGCACATAAAGGAACTTTCCTGAGCAAAGAAAAAGAATCTGACATTGGTATGTATGTTGATTGGGGAACACGTTCAGACAACTCAATTGAAGATGATATTGAAGATGTTGCTTTAATGTCCATGGAGAAATCTGAACCAGAATCTGAAGTAGACATTGAGAAAAGGAAGGTAAATCTTTTTGACCTTAAAAATAAACTAAAAGGTTTTTCAAAGAAAAATTTATCTTCCTTTATTCTAACACTCATGGATAATCTTCAAGAGTCGAATGAAAATAGAGATCAGTTATTGACTTCCTTGACCAGTTTAAAATTTGAATATATTGATCTTAAAAAAGCGAATTCTGATCTCAAAAAATAAAATCAACTCCTAAAGGAACAGGTACAACAACTTGATTCTTGCACTTTGGCTCTCCAATCTGAAATTTTGAAACGAAGTGTTACTAGGAATGAAAAAGAAAAAATTAGTGGTGACCAAATTAGATGTGACCTAGATCTAATGAGGTTAAAAAGTGAAATATCATCAGAAAGAAAAAAATTCTAGGAGAATAAATCTTGAATTATCTAGGATAAAAAGCGATATGGAAAGAGCTAATAAATGAACAAAATCTTCTATGATAGTAACCCATTTTGGTAACAATACTCGGAACATAAAAATCGAGATAGGGTATGAACAACCTATGATTTGGAATTCAGTGTTTTGTATTATTTGTGGTAACTCAAACCACTCTAAACAAAACTGTCCTAAATACAAACTATTGCAGAAAATAAAACAAGAGGACCTTATGAAACTATTCGAAGGAACATGTACATTCGTAGGAAAACCAATCTGCCCAAATGGGCTCATAGGGATCTGATTCATCCTTTTTATCAATGCAAAGGACCCAATCTAGTTTGGATTTCTAAATCTAACCTTTGAATCTGCAGGAAAAGTGAGAGGAGGCAGGCAACATTCACCAAAGAACATGTTGCTCCAGATGCATTATTGAAACTAGAAGAAATTCCTCTCACTTGCAAAGAAAAGAATGGATGAGTAACATTGACAATGAAAAAGAAAGGTTGAAAAAAAAAATAAAAAAAAATAGAAAGACTGAAGAAACATGTGAAAGAAACAGGTCCAACCTATGCAGTATCTAACAGTTTTTGCGCACTCAGATGATCAATCAATCAAAAATATGATCAGCCAAGGAAAACACTTTCAAAAGTAACAATTTGGAACTTGGGGATGATTAAGGTCATATGAGTATCCCTCAATGGCTAATGAACATTGCGCATACTGCCCTCTAATCTTGAATTTTATGCTCAGTTTTGTACATTAAGTTGTATGTCTATATACCACTTTTAAAGTCATGCTACTCATGCACTATAACATTGTATTTGCATCTGGCACGGGAGAGAGGTTGGTAAAATTGAAGCAAAATTCAGCATTATCCAGAGATCTAAGGTATGTGCACTACAATTATTCATGGTTAAATATAAAGTCAATGCACTTGAACCTATTTCTTTCACTTGTCCCAAAAGATATTCATGCCCTAAGTACTACCAAAACAAATATCTTCTTAAAAAGTCTTATCCCTAGGCGATGGTCTATGATTGAGATGAATTTGCCTCTACTTTGGTGCCTTATAAAATATAGATTGAGAAAGTAGAGTGTACTGGTTCTTAGGGGGAATCTTTTGTATTGAGTAAAGTCTTGAAGGATTTACCTTCTGAGGGGAAATATTTTGGGGACCCTACACTTGAACAAAGTTCACTTGTTAGGCTCAACTTGGGTGCATCTAGTGAGGGGGAATCAATGGGAGACCCATCTGTCGAACCTAGTTCTTCTATTGGGAACCACATAAACTGGAATTTCGGATTGATGTCAAAAAAAAAATTATAGTTGGTGTTGCACCTGATAGTACCACGTCCAGGGAACAGATTGAGAGAACGTGTTCCTCTACAAATAATGTTCAAGAAAATGTGTTCCTCTTACTGTCTCTATTGAAATTAAAGATGAGTGAACTATTGTTTCTATAAAGGGTACACGACTGATCGAACAAGTTCCTTAAAAGTGATATAAAAAAAAGAAAAGATTGAGCTTGCATAGACCAAGGCGACCTTTCAAATTGAGAAGACTGCTATTTTTGTGAATCCAAAAGATATTTTTGCTGCTGAAAAATGACTTTTACCCTCTCAAGCCCGATCTTTTCATATTACCTAGCCACTCTACCCTTTGACTTTCCAATTTTTTTTTCATCATAAGTGCTTGATTCTATATTTAATTTTGATTACATTTGTGGTGTATATGCTTCTTGATTAATGCTAATGTTGGATTTGAATTTCTGGTTTATGTCTATCTCCTATGTTGTGCAAATGCTTTGCTATAGCAAACTGAGTTCTTGATTTTTAAGTGTTTGAGTAGGTGATAACCAATGGCCATATTATCGAATTGTCTTCTCTATATGGTTGTATGTATCTTCGCAGAATTGTCTCTTTTTGTGCAGTGATTATTATATTTTTGCCTAATGTCAAAAGGGGGAAGATCGCGTGCATATGAGCATATGAAATATGGAGTGTTTAACGTGTCGTTGTGTTTCCTATTCGATACAAATCCCTATTCGATACAAGAAGATGATTATTTGTCATTATCAAAAAGGGGGAATTTTGTTAAACTCATGGTATTTTGAAAGATGGCAAAGTTGCGTCGAACATGTTGCGTCAATACGTTCCAGTTTACATAAGGAATACAACACATACACGTACGTTCCAGCGAATTCAAGTTTGCATAAGGAATACAACACGTTTTAACAAATCCAAGTTGAAGATGAAATAAGCGAATAACAATGTTTTCTTATTTAATTAATGAAAGCTTTGTGAAAGATTTCTTATTTAATTAAGGAAAGGTTTGTGTTTTTACTGGGTAAAGACAAGTTCAATAAAAATTGTAAAGAAGATTACGTTGCAGCAGCAAGGGTAGAATCCAACTTGGATAAGGAGAATGTCAACAACATGAATTAAAAGTTATAAAGTTGTGGAAGTATTGCTTTTTCGACAAGCTTTTTATAAAGGAGTTCGCAAGCAAGATAGTTATCTTAATCAAATATGAGTTTTACATGAAGCATGAAGTCTACACGAAGAAGAATAGCTACTATGTAATGCAATTTTCGTCATCATCAAAAAGAGAGAATTTGTTAGGTACATATGAATATGTATGTGTATATTTTGAAGATTGACAGTCCGGTGCGGTGCATTATGGAGCAACCTGAGCAAACGTGAATTCATTTAACAAAGCTTACTGGAAGAGGAATTCCAAAATTAAGTACAACTTTGTAATTTATTAGGAAGCATACTTAAAGTAGGAAAATCATGTGAATAAAGATGTAAGAAGGAATTCAAAGCCAAGTGAAAGAAGGAATACTATATCCTACTTGTTTAAGGGAAACATACGTCTTTATTTACTTCCTACTTGCTTAAGGAAAACTTATTTGAGGCGGCAAGAAGCGTAAGGTTTGTGCGGCAAAGACAAATAAGAATAAGAAGCCAAAGTTGAGTTAAACAAGGAATTGAAGATGTGGTTTTCTACGTGAAGAACAAATTCGAGTTCGACGAGGTTTTGTTCGAAGTCCAAGTAGAAGTCAACAAGGATTTGTAGAAGGCAAATACAAGTTGAATTATACAAGAATTTGTTGAAGTTATGATCTATAAATAGGAAGCTATTTGCATCAGAAAATATTGTGCACTTACACAGAGAGAAGATCAAAACACGATCAAGAGGTTTGAGAGAGTTTTGAGATTTATTCGGAGTGTTGCCAATATGTGAGGAAAAAATTGTAAGATTGTAATTAAGAGTTTTGATTACAATCGAGTGTGTGTAGGATTCGTCTAACAAGTTTGAGAAACTTGACGGACGTTAGAAGATATAAAACCGGTGTTTTTTGTGTCTTAGGGTAGCTAGAAATTAGAGTTTATAATTTCTTAGCTAGGAATTAGAGTTTATAATTCCTCTAGAAATTAGAGTTTATAATTCCTTAGGTTACATAGTCTTGTAATCTGTTGTTGATGTTCAAAGTTGAATGAAGTGGAGTTAAATCCTACAGAGGTGTAGGTCGTGGTTTCTACCCTTATGAGTTGGGGTTTTTCACGATAAAATATTGTGTCATTATTTTATTTGCTTCACAAAACGTAACTACTGCAAAGGAACATATAGAATAAACATGTTCCTTAGGTGAATTGGGGGTCAGAATTCCAACATATATACTTTAAGTAGTTTTTTATTTGTTAAGATTTCATCAATAAATATTTTAAAATATCAATATAAAATAAAGTTAACTATTTTTTAAATATCTTTTACATTTTAGAGTCATTAGCCCGTTAAATTTTATTATTGGCCTAAGTCTATTACTCCATTATAAGTATGAAACTTTGACCTCTTCTACTTTTGTTTTTACGCCTAATTTTCCATTTCTCCTTTACTGTCTTGTTTATGAAAATAGTGATCATGTAATATTTTTTGCTCGGATGAATCTTATGAATGTTTATATATATATATATATATATATATATATATATATATATATATATATATATATATATATATATATATATATATATATATATATATATATATATATTCAGTATTAACCGAAGTATGTGTAATTCATGAATGAATTTTTGTATGTATTGATGTCGTGTTCATCAGACATCAAAGTTCGATACTCTTTCTAAGAGGTTAATGTTGTCCATTTTTCGATTAATTAAGGGTCAACCCATCTCAATATGCAGCCTGCATAGGGCTGGATTGGGCTGGTATATTATAGGTCCTTTAATTAAAAAGATCAGTATGTACTAACCCGTTTAACTCTCTAGCTCGTTAAATTTGGATTGAACTGGGTTGGACCAACCCATTTTAACCGCTATAACTACGTCCTCTAGTAGAATCTCTATTATTAATATCACAATAATAAAGTACTTTGCATTTTTGTGTATTAAATTCTTTTTGAGGTTGTTAAACTTATAATAGTATATATTTTATTTGTGGTTAAACTTAATATCATAAGATATTTCGCTTTTGCGTACAAAACACCCTGAGTGGGTTTCACTTTAATCGACTAAACAATGACTCTGTGGACATGGATAGATTTGGAACTTCTTTACCCGCTAAACGAAAGTTAATTATCTTATTTTTTCATCATTAAATTAATGTGGTATATTTAAGTTTCTAAAGTTTGAGTATGAATTGAAATTTTTTAAAATTGAATTTAAAATTAAAGACTAAATAAACTCACTATTAATAACTATAACTATCAACTTAAATATTTACAAAAAAGAATTTATCAAAGAAAAGAATAGTTAGACTTCCAAAATTTTAATATTGATAGCTAAGACCATCTCCAACCCACCTCTATTTTACTAACTGGAGAGTAAAATAGAGAATAGACACTCGAACCCATCTCTATATCACTCTTCATTCTTCAAATATAGAGAGGTGAATAGTAGTTCTCCAAATTACTTTTTGACAATTTTATTATTATTTCTAATACTTTCTAATTAACATATTATTTTACAAATAATGTCATTAACTAAATATCTAATATTCATACTTCTTTTTAAATGTAATATAGTATTTTAAAAAATGTATTATTTAATATATAGTACCTTCATCCCGAATTAATAGTATTTTAATTTTTTCTAATTTTCATTAATGATATAATTTGATTTTATTATTAATTTTCTCTATAAGAATAAACACAATTAAAATGATAAGATGAAATTTTTTATTTATAAATAAAATACATAATATATGATAATTTATATACAACATAATACAATACATAACATTATAATTAAACATAAGATAAAATACAATACATAACATTATAATTTAAACATAAGATAAAATACAATACATAACAAAATAATTAATTCGGAATGAAGCAAGAATCATGCGGCCGAAAAGATGTTGAACGTGAATTCGGAGTTTAACAATCACGTTTTGCAATTATTATAGGACCATCACGTTTTTGAGGAAATGAAGTGCTACATGAATAATAACTACATGTATTATGCTGCACAACATGATAATTGAGGATGAACATGATCTTAATGCAACAATTCAAAATGTTGTAGAGGTTGCAACTCCAACGTTGAAAATGGTGATAAATGAAAATCTCCGATTTGAACAATTTTTAGCTATACATAAAAAAAAATTAAAGACGATGATGCTCATTTTGAAGTTTGTATGCATTAATAGAGTATTTATAGGAGCAATATAATAATTTCGAAAATTGAGTGTTTATGTAATTGTATTTCAATCTTATTAGAATTTGTCCATTAATTTGTATATTATAGCATATTTTGTTGAAATTTATGTTATTTGAAAAATTAGAATAAAATATCATTTTATATTAAATAAAAATTTTGAAAAAATAAAATGTTATATCACATGAAAAATTATATAACGTAATTATTGGGAAAAGAAATAAAGGATTTATATTATAAAATAACGAGATAAGAATGAAATAGAAATAATAATATAATATTGAGGAGAGAGAAAAATATTCTTTTTAGAGAATAAAATAGAGAATTGGATTTGAATTAGTTATCTGAAGAAAATAGAGAACTCTATATTTAAAGAGTAAAATAGAGAAAAGAGATGGAGATGCTTGTCTTAAAAAGAATTGATCAAAGAAAAGATTAGTTGACTTTGAAAATTTTAATATTGACAAAGTGATACTTCTTTTCTCTAATTTGAAAAAGCACGGGGTTCTTCAATTAAAAAAAAAGGAAAAATTAGCAAATTAGTCAAATAACTTAACTTAATTAGTAAAAACCTCCATACTTTATAAATATTAGTAAAAATGTCAAAATGTCATTATTTTAGAAAGGATTGTGTATTTTAATTTACTTCCTATTTTGTCTCATTTTAATTACAAATTTTCCAATTATCCTCTCTCATATGTTTTTTAAAAAATGAAATATTTTCTCTCTCTCATATTTTCATCTTCCAATTCTTCTCCATTTCAAAATCTGTCTCTCTTCTTTTTTTTTTTTGAGAAAATATATATTTATAAAGATATTCACACAATCCCTTTTATTAAAATATAAGTCTTTATCCGTTTTTCAATATTTGCTTTATGATTTTATTTTTGTTTAAATCGTTCAAAATTGTTGTCTGTAGTTGAAATCACTTTTTGGATTTGATAAACTCTAGATCACTCTCCAATGGCAGAATTTAAGAGAATTACTAAAGGTATTCAACTTTATCAACAATGTTCTATTTTTCAAATATCACTATTGAAACTTAGAACACAAATAACGATAATTTTGTATTTTAATTTATTTATTTTGTATTTCAATATCACTTTGTATACAAATAAGTGGTATACCAACAAAGTCACATTAATATTTCAACTGAACTGAGTATTTATTGTGCTCATTTTGCATTTCAATCTTAATTTTCAATGACAACAAATTTGTATTTTTTTTTATTATGTTTTCATCATAATTGTATACCAACAACTTTTATATGTTATGTGTTCACTTTACAATTCAAGTTAAAATTGAATATCAAACTGTGGTGAGTATTTTACTGTGATCATTTTGTATTTAACTCTCACATTGTATTCAGAAAAGTTTGTATTTTTTTGTGTTTATCATAATGATATACCAACAAAGTCAATTTTGTATTCCTACTGATGTGAGTATTCATTGTGCTCATTTCGTATTTTAGTCTCAATTCAATGACAACAAGTTTGTATTTCTTTTTATTATGTTTTCATCATAATTGTATATCAACAAATTTTGTATTTTATGTGTTCACTTTACTATTTAAATTAAAATTGGTATTTTACTTGCATAGTGAAACTAAAATTGTATCCTAGTGATCAAAATTGTATTACATAACTGCCAAATATATTTTTCTTTTATTTGTATTACAAAATATTTACGAATTATATTCCAATATAATCTAGTCATTACATATGAATATGATTAAAGAAAGATACATGATTCTAGAAAAAGAATAGCATACATTATGAAAATACTACAATTTATTGAGGTTGATACAATATTATAAAAAATACAAATTTAAAAAACGCGATTTAATCGAATTCATTTCAACATAAATTGAGTATTATTATGAAAATTTAAAAATCGATACTAGAAATTTGATGAACAATTGGAATGAGTTCTTTGTGTTTATTTTTTGAATTTGTGTTTACTTTTAAATTTTTGTAACTGATGAGACTTTTAAGCAATTGTTCCTTTTTAAAAAAATTCTCTCCCCTAAATTTCTCCTTTTTGTTAGTTAACAATTATATTCTTTAAATAAAAACTTAAACAAGATACATAATAAACTAAAATTTTGACATTTTTACTAAATATTAAAAGTGTTGACAATGAATCCTATTAAATATTAAAATATTGACATTTTAAAAAAATTCTCTAAAAAAAATGAACCAAAATCAAGATTGCAGGGGAAAAAACTGTCTGGGCATGTGGCCAAAATGACAAGATTACGTCACATATTAAAACCAAATGCGACTTCAAAATTGAAATAGAGAAAATAATGGGAGCAAGAAAACTAATCAAACAAAAAAAAAATAAGTAAATTGATCATTAATTTATTTAATAATCCCAACAATTTACATAAATATAATGTCAAATCATAACAACTAACAATAATAATAAAACTCTAGTAATGAAATATATAAGATATACAACGTGCTGTACATGATGCTATTATTTCTATTTGTAGTGTGTTCCAATGAACCTACTTACTTAAACCGGTACAAGTCAAAGTTGGCATAATAAAATAACAATCTCTGTACATTTTTCGGAGGTACTTTTTTTGTTTTGCAAGTCAAGTTGGCTATTAAAATTGGGTTATAAATTTAATACATTAGAGTTGTCTCTTAGCTGGATAAGGCCAAAGATAATTTGATTATTCATATATTAATTTTATATATATCATGTGTTTGGTGTTCAAATAGAATAAAACTTATTCAATGGGAATAATTTAGAGAATTAATGATAAAAGAAAATGTTAAATATTTTATTTTTAGCGGGTTAAATTAAATGGGCGGATCATTAAATGGTTTAAATGGATATATATATTTGATTCTTAAAATTTTGGTTAATAATTAAAATTTCATGTTACTAAATTTTAATGAAAAACAATTAAATAAGTTCAGTGACTTTCTGTGCAAAGAAGTCATAGTTGAGTGATTTTGAGTTGAAAATTATAGTTGAGTGACTTTCTGTGCAAAAAAATTATAGTTAAGTGACTTTTGAGTTGAAAACGAAAGTTGAGTGACTTTCTGTGAAAACAATTGATAGTTAAATGACCATCAAAGTTATTAACTCTGTATAAATGTGCCTTAGTTAGTTAAAAGTTAGTTACTGATAGTTAGTTTAAAATGTCAGATTAGATGAGTAATTAAATGGTTAGAAATGATGTGCCAAGCTATGTATTATTAATATTTGCATAACTCAATTTAGCTACTCAACACAACAGTTCAAACATTTTTTACGATTTGAAAGCTATGTATACAATATCCTAGCTATAGGATTTTTATATTGAGTAAACATTAAAATCATATTTGTATGTTATAGCTATAGTTTACATAATTGCGCTTCATAGCAAACAAACATCAGACATTTTTTTATATCTACATAACTAATATCTACATAATTAATACTTATATTATTAATATTTGCATAACTCAATTTTGCTACTCAACACAACAGTTCAAACATTTTTTACGATTTGAAAGCCATGTATACAATATCCTAGCCACAGGATATTTATATTGAGTAAATATTAAAATCATATTTGTATGTTATAGTTATAATTTACATAATTGCGCTCCATAGCAAACAAGCATCAGACTGTATAACTCGCCCGCAGGAGCATCAATTTATATAATTTCGCTGGCTAACCTCTCATTTGTATAAAAGCGCAACAATTGTGCATGTATATAAGTTAGATAATTGTATACTATGCATATGTATGAATGGTTGTGTTTGTATATCTGCATAAAGTTTGAATTTGTAAACAATTGAATCGAACTAAAACGTTTGTATATCAAATTTCGATCTCTCGCTTTATACAACAAAAATTATACATTGTAATTTGTATAATACGTGTTTGTATAAGGCGAGAAAGAAAGAAAGACAAACGAGAACTAGGCAGGGGAAGATCTGTATTTTTATAATTATAAGTGTATATGATGAAAATATATTATTTGTATTTGTATATACACTTTTCTATCGCTTTATACACACACAAACACATTTTATACATTTATGTTTGTATAAAGAGAGAGGCGAGGGAGAGACTGACGAGTCAGAGAAGGAAAGTGGCGAGCGAGAATTTGAGAGAGAGAAAGGCTATGGGTTACAATTAAATCATATTATGGTTATAACATTTGATTTGAATTAATAGTTTGTTATTATATACAATTTTACCTTTTAAATTTTTGTAAGATTGAGTACACAATCATTTTTACTAAGATTGAGTACAAATTAAACAAGATGTATCAAATCCTTTAAATATACGGGATCGATTCTAATGTTTGCTTATTTATTGAGTTGTCTAAAATCCAATTAAAAATTAAAAACGTGTAAAAATACATGAAGTCTCTTCACTATAAATTAGCATTTGAGATGGGCAATATGAAGAACAGATCGTAGCAAAATAAGAAAGAAAAAAACAATTAAATACATAAAAAAAGAAAGAGAGGAGTGATATGGGTAGCATGGCTGAGAAATGGGAGGAACTTAGTGGTAAAAACAATTGGGAAGGGTTATTAATGTTGGGTGGTCTTGGGCCTTCTCAATCCAAAAGCTAGCTCAAAGGTTGAGGCTTTCCCTCACACTTATAAATTGACCACCAGCCTCTTCCACTTCCGATGTGGGATAACCCAACAATCTCCCCCTTCACACATCGGGCCTTGGGCTGGAGAGAGCGACAACCCAGTTTCTCCCGGTGGGCTGAGACTTGTTGACAACCTGGGCTCTGATACCAATGTTGGGTGGTCTTAGGCCTTCTCAACCCCAAAGCTAGCTCAAAGGTTGAGGCTTTCCCTCACACTTATAAATTGACCACCAGCCCCTTCCACTTCCGATGTGGGATAACCAACAATCTCCCCCTTCACAACATCGGGCCTTGGGCTGGAGAGAGCGACAACCCAGTTTCTCCCGGTGGGTTGAGACTTGTTGACAACCTGGGCTCTAATACCAATGTTGGGTGGTCTTGGGCCTTCTCAACCCAAAAGTTAGCTCAAAGGTTGAGGCTTTCCCTCACACTTATAAATTGACCACCAGCCCCTTCCACTTCCGATGTGGGATAACCCAACAATTAAACCCCTTGGATCTTGATCTCCGTAAATATATCATTCATTGAGAATTGTGTCAAGCAATCTATGACACTTTCATTACAGAAAAAGCGTCTAAATATGCAGGAGCTAGCAGATACTCTATGGAAAATCTTTTTACTAAGGTTGGACTTGACCCAAACAAGTATCGCGTAACCAAATATTTCTATGCTACCTCATCCATTCCACTTCCTGATGGAGTTTTCTTCGTGAAATCATTGTCAAGGGAAGCATGGAGTAAGGAATCAAATTTTATGGGATATATTGCTGTGGCTACTGATGAGGGTAAAGCTTCACTAGGAAGGAGGGACATTGTGATTAATTGGAGAGGAACAATTCAGACACTGGAGGTTATTAATGACCTTCAATTTGTACTTGTCCCAGCACCAGAAGTATTTGGTGATGGAGGTTTGCTTCAACCTTTGGTGCATCAGGGCTTCTATAATGTTTATACAGCATCCAGTTCAAGATCACAGTTTAATCTGATTAGTGCCAGAGATCAGGTACTACAGTTAACTATTCAATTATGTACTTAACTACTTTTATTTATTTGTCGGAAAAAGGCTAAAAATATCCCCCAATCTATGTATTCTTCGTTTTAGGTGATGGAAGAAGTGAAAAGATTGGTGGAAGAATATAAGAATGAAGAGGTGAGCATAACTGTGACTGGACACAGCCTAGGTGCATCCCTTGCAACTCTAAATGCAGTTGACATAGCATTCAATGGAATCAACAAAGCAAGTAATGGCAAGGAGTTCCCAGTGACTGCCTTTCCATTCGCATGTCCTAAAGTTGGAGATCTTCAATTTAAGGCAGCATTTGACAAAATAAAAAGCCTACATATTTTGAGAATTCATAACTTATTGGATATTTTTCCAAAATACCCACCTATTGGATATTTTGACGTTGGGAAGGAGCTAATGCTCGACACCACAAAATCTCCCTATGTGAAGGCTCCTGGACACCTTGCTGGCTGGCATTCGCTAGATGTGTACTTGCATGGAATCGCTGGCACTCAAGGTATGGGACTTTTAGCAGGTTTTAATTTAGAGGTGAATCGCGATATCTCACTTATCAACAAGCAGTTGGACGGATTGAAAGATGAATATTGCATTCCTGGGCTTTGGTGGGTTGAGAAAAACAAAGGAATGGTTCAACAAGAAGATGGATCTTGGCTTCTCTTGGATCGCGATGAGTATGACTTCTGAGGGAGCTACCTAAACTTTTAAAAAAACTATCACTTTATTTCCTTTCATCAAATGTTTGAATAAAGGTTGTTTTTATTTTATTATTGTTTTATGTATGACTGATGTATCTCTAGTTGATTGGGCATGGCTTTCCTACGTACTGTACACTCAAATTTATATGCATGTATAATAAAATATTGAATGTTTTTGTTTTCTTTTAAGCTAAAATTTGCTTTTGCTTTCATGAATCTCTGCGTTGATTATTGCTAGTGTTATTGATTACAAAGCATAAGAAACTTGACATTGACTTTATTAATTTCATGCAATTTTAATGACTTTGGTGTCAAATAAGCGATTTTGATTGTTTATGGAGTTGGAATTTGATCAATTAGTAAAGATTGTATAAGCCATTAAGACCTTTTTGGATAGGAGCAGAACAAATATAATAGTCTTTTCTCAATGATCCTGTATATATAGTTTGGAAACGTACGTTTTGAATTTTTGATAATTTTCACAAATTGGAAATTTTCATATTTATAAGAAAAATTATAATTCTTAAAATTTACATGTCAAAACAAATTAAATTCCAACTTTAAATGAACTCTTCTCAAATTGAAGCTAGACTCTTGGAATTTTATGTAAATATTAGGAGTATCTCAGCTATATATATTCACTAATCAAATATCCCTAAGCTTTAATTTGGTGAAAGAATGCCTACATAATTTCCACAAAAAGGCCCTAAAAGGAATCTCCACGATTTCACCCAAAATGTCAACATGTGATGTGAATACAAATTTTCCAAGTTCAGAATAAATTCCTTTCAAAGCTGTATCGCATATCAAATGTAATTATTTTAAGGTTTTCCTCTATCGCCATCAATAGGTAGTTAAATCAAGGTGTAGGAATCAAGAAGTTTCTTTACCCATCAACACCGTGTTCCTTCTCCCTAAATCGGGGAGCTTGAAGAAGTATTGTCTTTCGTTTTTTCTTAACTATTTAACATTTGGAACTCATTAATTCGATTAATTTAAATTTAAGATTGTATAAAGTTCGTTTAAAAATTAAGTTTTCTTCATCAAACATTTTCGTTCTTAGAGTTCAAACCAAGATATTTCGTGAAATATAGATGGTATCATACTATCATCCATCCCATTATGTCCTCTAGTAGAATCTTTATAATTAATAATAAAGTATTTCGTGTTGGGTGGTCTTGGGCCTTCTTAAGGCCAAAGCTAGCTCAAAGGTTGAGGCTTTCCCTCACACTTATAAATTGACCACCAGCCCCATAACCCAACAATCTCCCCCTTCACACATCGGGCCTTGGGCTGGAGAGAGCGACAACCCAGTTTCTCCCGGTGGGCTGAGACTTATTGACAACCTGGGCTCTGATACCAATGTTGGGTGGTCTTGGGCCTTCTCAACCCAAAAGCTAGCTCAAAGGTTGAGGCTTTTCCCTCACACTTATAAATTGACCACCAGCCCCTTCCACTTCCGATGTGGGATAACCCAACATTTCGCATTTGCATACAAATCATCCTGCGTGGCTTTCACTTTAATCAACTCTAGAAAAAGAGGAGCACAAAAATTGAAATGAGAAGACTATGATAGACCAAGTGAAATTAGATTCATCAAATTCGAAAGACTAAAGAATGACTTTGTGGACATGGGTATATTTGGAACTTCCTTACGCGCTAAACGGAAGTTAATTAACTACCTTACTTTTTCATGCCTAAATTTATGTAGTATATTTGTAGTTTCTAAAGAGTGTAAATTTATTTTTTGTGAAGTAAATTTAAATTTTAAAAACTGAGTAAACTTATTATTACTAACTATACCAAACTAATAACTTAAAATATTTATATAGAAAAGATTAGTTGACTTTCAAAATTATAATATTGACACATAAATTGATAGAAACACAAGCTATTATGATATAAATAATTTGGATGTGACAAAAGAATATTACCGGACATCACTAACAATAATATTACTACATAGCTAACACTCAATATTGGTCATGCATGGCATCTTAGGGCTCGAGTGAAGTTTTTCTATTGGTTGATGCTTAATTCTTTTTCTTCTTCTTTTTCTTAAATAAGCCACCTCAATGTTGGGGGGTTAGGCAGACCCTACCTGTTCATATCTTAGAGCAGAAGTTTTACAAGAGGAGGAATATGGTCCTTTCCTCTGTGTGGAATAATGAGGATGAAAATCTCATCTTTGTTGTCCTATGCTTAAAATATAGTGTATTTCTCTCACTTGTATGACAACAAATACAACAACAATATATTTATATTATTGTGTTCCAAACTTTCCTAATTCATTAAGTTTTTATTTCATAACATCTGTTTTACTATATCGTTCTCGGACTCGAAGCTCACGACACCAGATTCAGTGCTCGCATACGTTATCGAAGCTCATAATCTCCATTTTGACTACTCGTTTATTTGTTTTTTCATCGTTGTTACATCATTTTAATCTATTACTTCCTCTATCTCAATTGATATGACTCAATTTTCTTTTTAGTTAGTGTAAAAAAAGAATGACATATTTAGTAGTAATAATTTATCTTTTATCTTTTAAATGCTATTTTACAACTTAATGCAATGATTATCACCACACAAAAATCTATAACTTATTTTAGATCACAAATTTCAAAAGTTAATCTTTTCTTTTTAAATACGGTATCAAATCAAATAACATTACGTAAAAAAGTTACGAGATTAGAGGGAGTAATACAATAATGTTCAAGTGCTAATAATCAAATCAAACGAATTAAACTATAAACACATTGGAATTAGGAATTGCTATATCTGAACTAAAACTAATGTTTAGTAATAGTATAGGATCTTAAAGACAATTCATGGGCTGATAACCCAAAATAATATGAATCGTTTCTTGTAGTGTTATGAAGATCGTTATGAATTAGGTTGGGCTCTTAAATAGCCTGTTAAGACAATTGGGTTGGGCCGGATAAATCCGTTTGACAACTCCAAGTCCAAACAACCTGCAATACCCACTATGAAGCAAACAAATGTTAATTACAACTTAATTATTACACTAATCTTTGTCCTACATATTATTAGGAGAAAATCTACTCAGAAAGAACCATGTGAAAGTTCAATCTAGGACCTTGGTCTCAAAAAAATGAGAAACTTTTATTAAATTTTTTAATTCACTTTTATTTATATTTATTTATTAAATGTTCACTTTTACTTTAGTGGTGAGTTAAAACTTAAAATCAATTGAGACTTCAAAATTGAAATAGAGAAAGTAATGCAAGCAAGAAAACTAATCAAATAAAAAAATGAAGTAGATTCATCATCAATTCATTTAACCCCACCAATTAAATAAAATATAATGTCAAATCATAACAACAACAATATAATAATAATAAAACTCCAATAATGAAATATGTAAGATATATAACGTGCTACATGATGTTACTATTTTCTATTTCTAGTGTATTCCAATGACTTAGCGATCCCTGTACATTTTTCTAAGGTGCTTTTTTATTTGCAAGTCAAGTTGGCTACTAGAAATGGGTTTAAATCAAATACACTAATAATTCAAACATTTTTTACGATATGAAAGCTACGTATACAATATCCTAGCTACAAGATTTGGTACATGATTGGGATTGCGTATCCCTAGAAAGTCAAACTATAGATCTACTTAGTTGTATTCTTTTTTAATAACACATCCAATCAACTATTAAGCAATAAAATAAAAATTATGGTGTGTTGATTAATTGTTAACTCAACAAAGGTTAAGTACCAATGTGGCACTTCAAAAACCAACTATAGTGAAAGTAGTGAATATTCTTTCATTCTTAATTAGAAATTTTAAATTTAAGTCATATGGAGTACATGATCATTTTCACGAAGGAGCACTTTAGCTCCAATGTAGAACTTTAATGCGTGAATTCATATTTAATACCAAAAACAATGTTAGAAACCAAAAATAAAATAAAATGTGGAGTGATGATCTTTCACCATCAGTTAAATTTTAGCGGCCGGCAAACATAATAAAACTTCAAAATTATTTGAGTAAGATGTATCAAAGCCTTTAAATATAGGGGACCGATTATAATCTTTGCTTATTTATTGAATTGTCTGAAATCCAATTAAAAATTAGAAGCGTGTTTCATGATAAGCTAAAAAAGTGAAGTCACTTCACTATAAATTGGCATTTGAGATGGGCAATATTAAGAACAGATCATAGCATAATAAGAAATTAAGGGAAAAGAGAGGAGTAATATGGCTGAGAAATGGGAGGAACTTAGTGGTAAAAACAATTGGGAAGGTTTATTAAACCCCTTGGATATTGATCTTCGTAAATACATCATTCATTACGGAGAATTGGCTCAAGCAACCTATGATACTTTCATTACAGAAAGAGCGTCTAAATATGTTGGAGCTAGCAGATACTCTATGGAAAATCTTTTTACTAAGGTTGGACTTGACCCAAACAAGTATCGCGTAACCAAATATTTCTATGCTACTGCATCCATTCCACTTCCGGATGCTTTCATCGTGAAATCATTTTCAAGAGAAGCATGGAGTAAGGAATCAAATTTTATGGGATATATTGCTGTGGCTACTGATGAGGGTAAAGCTTCACTAGGAAGGAGAGATATTGTGATTAATTGGAGAGGAACTTTGCAAGTATTGGAGTGGGTGAATGACCTTCAATTTTTACTTGTCCCAGCACCCAAAGTATTTGGTGATGGAGGTTTGCTTCCTTTGTTTCAACCTTTGGTGCATCATGGCTTTTACAATGTTTATACATCATCGAGTTCACGATCACAGTTTAATCTGACTAGTGCCAGAGATCAGGTACATGTTAATATAATTATCTATTTGATTTGATATATCGGAACAATTCATCATTATTTCTTCCTTTTAATTATTAGGTGATGGAAGAAGTGAAAAGATTGGTTGAGGAATATAAGCACGAAGAGGTGAGCATAACTGTGACTGGACACAGCCTGGGTGCATCACTTGCAACTCTAAATGCAGTTGACATAGCTTTCAATGGAATCAATAAAACAAGTGAAGGCAAAGAGTTTCCAGTGACTGCCTTTCCATTCGCAAGTCCTAAAGTTGGGGATCTTCAATTTAAGGCAGCATTTGACAAACTAAAAAGCCTTCGTATTTTGAAAATTCATAATTTATTGGATATTGTTCCGAAATACCCACCTATTGGATATTTCGACGTTGGGCAGGAGTTAATGATTGACACCACAAAATCTCCTTATGTGAAGCCTCCAGGAGAACCTGTCAGCTGGCATTTGCTGGAGCCGTATTTGCATGGAGTCGCTGGCACTCAAGGTTTAGGACTTTTAGCAGGTTTTAAACTAAAGGTGAATCGCGATATTTCACTTGTTAACAAGCAGTGGGACGTATTGAAAGATGAATATTGCATTCCTGGGCTTTGGTGGGTTGAGAAAAACAAAGGAATGGTTCAACAAGAAGATGGATCTTGGCTTCTCTTGGATCGCGATGAGTATGACTTCTGAGGGAGCTACCTACGATTTTAAAAAGTGATCATTATATCTCCTTTTAAGAAATGTTTGAATAAAGGGTTTTTGTTATGTATCAGTTATGTATCTCTAGTTGATTGGGCATGGCTTTCGTACTGCATGTATATTCAAATTTATTTGCATGTGTAATAAAATATTGAATGTTTTTGTTTGCTTATAAGCTAAAAATTTGTTTTTGCTTTCATGAATCTCTGTGTTGATTGCTAGTGTAATTAATTAGTAGTAATTGATTACAAAGCATCAGAAAGTTGATTGTGACTTTAGATTTATTTTCTTGCAATTTTAATGACTTGTGTCAAATAAGCGATTTTGATGGTTTATGGGAGAGTTACTATATGCTTATTAGTAAGATGGTATAAGATTTGTAAAAGTTTAGATAATTTTTACAAATTACAAAAAAAAAAAAAAGTTTGGTTATAAAGAAAATATAATTTTTTAAAATTTAATTACATGTCCTAACGAATTAAATTCCAACTTTAAATAAACTCTACACAATTTAAAGATTTCATATTCACAACCAAATGCTTACTAATTAAGTCAAGAAAAATACCAATTAATTAGACAAATAGAAAAATAAAAGAACATAACATAAAGATAATGTCGAGGAATATTAAAGAGTTTCTTTACTTGTACATTTGAAAGTCGGTTTGTTTTCAAGGAAAAACTCTCACCTTATGCTTTTTTATAAACAACGTTCTTTTACAAAAATCAAATCGAAGAAATTAAATAACAATTTTTTATTTGGTTTTGGTATATAATTTCAAATTTCATATAATTTAATTTGATTTTTTTAGCAAATAATATTCTTTCAATTTAAATTATTTTTTATAATTTGTCAGAGTAACTAATAAAAGAATTCATATTATGAATATATATAAAATATATTTAACATAAATATCTTTATAAAAATATTTAGACAATTTCATGGATCATCTAAGTTGCAAATCAACCTAATTTTAAAATGGTTAAATTAAATGGATCAAAATAAGTCCCATTAAAATATAATAAATGAGCCATAGTAAAAATTATACAAATCACATAGTGTAAAACACAAATTATCTTCTATCCCTAATCTTTTACAAATTACAAAGAATCTCATATTTTTATTAAGTTTCGGATACATAATTATATTATATGATACATTATATTTGGTGTAGGTTTAACAGTTTGTTGCGTGAAGTGAGGGATTAGAAACTAAATTTTTTATTAAACCCCCCAAAGTCGCTATCGTTACTAATCCCCCAAAATACGCCTTAATTTATTTGTTTCAAACATTCAGTTTCAGTCTATATGAAACACTAAATGAATTAGAATTGTTTATCTCTGTTCCTCCCAAAAAAGTTTCTGAAACGTGGTTCATAATTTTCTTTGAAGGTGATTTTGTGAAGATTCGTAATGAATATTTCAATCTTGTTAAGGCATTCAGGAATATGAGGGAGTGAGGTTAGATACGAGCGATACAAAAGTGATGGAATAGTTGTTGGGGAAAATATTTCATATATGAATCTTATTTCAGCCATTGCAATTGAACTGAATATTAATGAATTGAAGAAAAAAATGTTATCATCCGATATATTGTAGAAGGTAATTCATCTCCGATGATAATTAGGAATGATATCGGAGTGAAGTTGTACGTAAAAATAAACCTGATGCATTAGCCAACACCTATGCTGTTCCAATGGAATCAATACCGGACAAAAGTGATTGGACAATTCTGAAAAGTGTTTTGGAAGAAGTTGTCTTGCCACCAAGATACAAAAAAACCGGTAGACCAAGGAAAAAAGGGAAGAAAATGCAGATGAAAAGCTAACCGCAAACACGAGTTGTTGTGGACAACTGGACAAGAAGGTCACAATAAAAGAACATGTACTTTCTTTTCAAAAGATTCTTGATGATTATGTTTTCGGAGTATCATTGATATTTCATGTTTAATAATTCTCAAAGTGTAGCATTTGTTTCCACTGTTACACAGAGATTCTGATACAATAAATTGAATTGAAACGTTTATCAATGTGTTCTATAATTTTTATTTGTTAAACTCTGTTAAAAGTTAATTTTATATTTATGTATCTGATACTTTAATTTTTAAAACTTTTACATCATAAATTCAAGGCATAATGCATAAATATGCCCTTTAACTTGGCTTCAAATCACATTTATACCCTTCAACTTTGGATGTGCACAAATAGACACTTAATCTTGTATAAAGTTGAACAAATAAACATACATGTCCTACATGTCATTTTTTTTCCTACGTGGTGTCTTACATGTATTGTGCCATGTAGGACTCATGTGTTTATTTATTTAAAAGTTGAATAGTTAAAGTGCCTATTTGTGCTGAAAGTTGGAGGTCAAAGTTAAAATTTGAAGCCAAGTTTAGGGTCCAATATATGTATTATGC
The DNA here is from genome assembly GCA_016801875.1 of Solanum sitiens. Taxonomy (NCBI): domain Eukaryota; kingdom Viridiplantae; phylum Streptophyta; class Magnoliopsida; order Solanales; family Solanaceae; genus Solanum; species Solanum sitiens. Next base: position 2,833,614 of record JABWTJ010000001.1, read on the forward strand.
CTAAATTCAATTAGTTTAATTTTTGAGATTTTTACCCAAAGGTATAAAAAACAAGATGTAAAGTTTACTGATTGTATTAAGTTTAGCAACATAGTATCACGTGTTTAGATACTTAATAAATTTTCATATTAAAAGGCCAAATTATTGTGTGTAATATATATAAACTTCTTCTTGATAAATTATATTACATAATATATTAATTGTTGTGATTTGTACAAAATATATTTAATTTTAAAAAAATAACTGGTGTGTATCAAGTGTAAAATATAGTATCACGATTTGTGATACAAACAAGTTTGTTATTTGGTAATCATTTTTGTATCATGTACATAATAATTATTTACAAAAATTCTAATGATATGTATCAAAATTATAAGATACATTAATGTGATATTTTTCACTAAAAAAATTCCATCAATGTAATTATTATCATAGATATCTGATATAATAATGTCATTATTATCACACTTATCGGATACATAATTTTCTGAATTCCTAACTGAACTGAATTGAAAATTAAAAGCGAAAATAAACAATTTTAAACCTCAAAACTCTTCCAAATTTAAAACTATATTATTTTAAGGGTAATAAATACTCCAAAACACTATTTGATCTCCAAAAAATAAATAAGCATAAACATATGTCTGTGAACAGGAACATAGAAAACTAACTAGCCTACATTAACAAGTTCATCTTCAGCTGCTGATTTCAAGACATTCTTCAGTCTTGGAGGGTCATCATTGTCGCTAACATATGTCTGTGAACAGGAACATAGAAAACTAACTAGCCTACATTAACAAGTTCATCTTCAGCTGCTGATTTCAAGACATTCTTCAGTCTTGGAGGGTCATCATTGTCGCTAACATATTCAACATTGGCCTTGTCGAGACCATACTTTCATAACAACGTTGCATATCTTTTACGAAGAAAGTCACTTTCAAATTATCTGCATGTCGATTTCATCACTCAAAAATTTCGCAAATGCAGCTAACATTCTGCAATCACTACAAAAAAAAGAAGATTAATTATAAGCATGAATTAGATAAAAAAAAATAATAGAGAAAGAATGATACAATATTGACAGGCTGTCGCTTTTTTGTTGTATGATGTCTTGAACAAACTCCACATCAAACGAATGTTGTTGACCCAAAAGTTCTCCGACTTTCTTGTCTTTATATGCGTCCAATGCTTCCCAATCAGTTCTCTCTGTCTTTTCAAAGAACCCACTATCATTTATAATTGGATACCCTGAATTATAAGTAGTGCCAAACTTAAGGGAGTGTTTTGGAATCTGTTTAACTACATAATTCATATTCTGCAGTTGAAAAAAATAATGTTGATACTTAATATAAATAATAAGCTTTAATATGATACATAAAAATGTAAAATTGTACTTGATACATAATTCTAACTACAGATTATAAATCAGTCAAATTGATACTTAATAGAAACAATAAGCTTTAATATGATACATAAAAATATAAAATTGTACTTAATACATAATTCTAACTACAGATTATGAATCAGTCATATTGATACTTGATAGAAACTTTAATATGATATATAAAAATGTAAAATTGTACTTGATACATAATTGTAACTACAGATTATAAATAAGTCAAATTGATACTTAATAGAAACAATAAGCCAACTGATGAAACATTATGTTGTTCTGAAACATACATGTAATCCTCTAATTTGAACTTTAAATTTCATACACTTTTGACAACAAAAATGATCAAATATGGGTAAAATGAATAAATGATACAGAAAATCAACATTTTATAAATTAATGATAAATATCAACAATTATAACTTATTTTTCTTCATTTTAACTTCTTGATACATTAATCGTAAGAAATAATCAAAATGTACCAAAAATTAGGGCTTTGTGTATCAAATGAAGAATTTGATCAATATACATAATAATTTTTAATTAACAATAATGTTTCTACTATTACACAAAACTCATTACACGTAAATACAAAAAATTACAAATAAAAAATAAAAAAATACATACCGATGGTAGTGCAGGTCTAGATATGGCGATGACAACCTTTCTACCTCTCTTCTTGGGTGTTTTTGCATGTGCCTCTTTTTTTTATTTTTGACTTCTTGAAACTTTGCTTAGCCATTGTTAGAAGATTATGCAAGCTTAGACCCATTTTCTGTCAATTTAGGATCTTCATAAACAGAGACTTGATTAGTGTTGGATGTAACTACTTGGGTAATCCCGATACTAAATGACGGATGATCCATGAAGTATTAGAAAGAATAAAAGAACGAAAAAATTGAAGATGAAGATACTACCTATTTCAAACTCTTAAATTGGTTGAATGAAGAATATGGCAGAGAGAGCACAAGTTTGAAATTCCAAATTGGGAAGATGAAACGTTGAAAATATGGCGGAGAAAATTTGGGAGTGAAAATCGTGGGTTTGGTTATTGAAGAATAAGATTTGTGAAGAAAATAGAGGAGTAAATTTAGGGGTGAAAAGTAATGGTTTGAAATCCTAAAAAAATAATGTATCGGTAGTTTGAATTTGGGAAAAATAGGGATTTTTTTATTTTTTTTAAATAGTAGGAAAATATGGTGAATATATAAACTAAAGGTGTATATTCTAGTAATTTTTCCAAAAATAAATGAGCATTGATCCATCCAAGTCTAACGAGTTGTAGGATCATTGGTATTTGTATATCCAATTAAGTTAAAACATTGGTATTTGCATATTCAATCTCTATCTCGCTTTATACAAATACAAATTATAAAGCGAGAGAGAGAGACAAATGGACATGTGAAGATTTGTATTTGTTTAAGTATAAGTGAATATGACGGAGAGATATGTTTTTGTATTTGTATAATTTATGTTTTGTAAAAAGTGAGAGAGAGATTGACAAAAGAGAAGCGAGAGAGACTAGGCAGGGAGAGAGGAGAGGCGAGGGAGAGATCAATGAAATAGAGGAGAGTGATGAGCAAGATTTTAGAGAGAGGGGAGAGGGGAGAGAGGTGAAAGAGAGGAAGAGGAAGAGAGGAGAGAGACGAGAGAGAGGGGAAGAGAGGAGAGAAGCGAAAGAGAATGTAATTATAGCTAGAATTAAGCTCTGAATCATAATTAATACAAATTATAACTATGTTAGTTAATTAACTAGTATATATTTGTTCAACCGCGTAATTTTCTCTTAATTATCATTAACAACCAAAAAGTTAAGTATAACTTACGTAAATGAAATATACAGTAGTTGGTGATGGTGATACAAGGAGTAAATATTTGAGACACTTAAGGTCGTTTGGCCATGCGATATAGTATCATGATATGGTATCATGATATAGAATTATGAGATGAAATTGAGTTTTGTTTGGACATGCGATATGAAATTTTTGTGTTGTATATTTTCTAATAAATATAAAAATTTCGTAAATTGTAAAACTATATATTAAAATAGTCAATTGTTTATTCAATCTTATCAAATAAACAAAAATTTATAAAATCGCATAATATATAAATTATTACAATGTTATTTGTTCTCTACTTAAGTAATTGTTTAATATAATTTTAATTTAATAAAAAAAATTAAACAGAAATTGTAGTGTACTAGTCTTTAATATAATCCTCCCACATAATACGGACAATTTCCTCACGTTTAACTTGCATTTCTCAATCATGTGATCGAGAAGACGAACTGATATTGTTACTTTGAGCCATTTGTTCCTCAATATGATCCACAACTATATTTTCATGCTCATAGACCAGAAATATTTCGTCACTTTAACAATCGATATTGGTATAAGTTAAAGTGACTATGTGTTGGTGAGAATAATAAATTTTTAAAAGTAATAATGTAATTATAAATTTTATTTACATATGACAACAATATTTAATAGATATAAATATAGGGTTATTTTAACAAAATATAAACTCGTGGATAAATTTTTGTATTAAAATATCTCAAATCATGATATGAAATTCTCATATAATTCCAAATCATGATTTTTGAAGAATATGAAATCACATCTCATGATATGGAATCAGCGTAAAATCGCATGTCAAACTTTGATCAATCCCACGATATCATATCGTGATATGGTATCGCATGGCCAAATTTCTACTTATAATAAAACATTTTCATCATTTACTTTTATTTGTTCATTTTAAATTTTGCTTCCTTAAAAAATAATTATAAATATACATATTTGTCATAATACCTATATTAATTTACGTTTAGTACTATTAGATTTTGGATATAATTTTAAAAATAAGTTACTAATGCTAAGGATAAAACATGATTTTAAAAAAAAATTCTGTCTATGTTAAAAATGATAAATAAAAATAAATATTTATTTTTAAAGTAATAAACCAGTAAAATGAAAAGATGATGTGCTAAGTGACGTTATTTTCTATTTGTAAAGTGTTCCAATTTCCAACGATCACGTAGTTTAACCCGGATAATTCAAGTTGGCATGATGGATTTCCGATCCCTATACATTTTCCCAAGGCACTTTTTTTTATATTTGCTAGTCAAGTTGGCTTATGGGGTTGCATTAGTTACAAGAAATGGGTTTAAATTTAGTGCACTAATAATTCGAACATTTTTTACAATATCAGAGCTACTTAACAATATCATACAACATTTGCTTAAACTAAAGATGTACCAAGTTGCCGCCCACTGAACCAAGTTGTAGTTTTTTTTTCAAAAATGCTACACCAAATTTACCATCAAAATGTAAATAAATATTTTTATATTGCGACTTGCGCGCATTGGTAAGTCAAAAAATATAAATATAAAATATTTTTATATTGTGACTTGTTCGCATTGGTAAGTCAAAAAGGTAACTACTAATGGAGGACTTACACAATCAATAACTATTATGATGGAATAATAAATATTTTTCCTTTCCTAATAAGTAATATGTTCTTTTTTGAACAAACGTTAAGAAAAAAAAATTAGTGCTAGTTAAAAAACTAGCCATGGCGCCCTGCCTAGTGGATTCGCGTACCACGCCGACGAGATTATATAGCGGCAACGTAATAAGGCTTAAAATAATTGATTACGCAAGTGTTCCTTATTTTTTAATTGAATAAGAACCGAATCCTTTGTATTTTCGAGAGAGAATTTAATTATATGGAAGTTTGATACGCGTATTGATTGAATTATCTGAAAAGTCTTAGACGATGACCTAGTTAACAATAAATAAAAAATTACCAGCATATTACATGATAAGCTAAAAAACGAAGTTGCTTTACTATAAATTGGCATTTGAAGATCGGCAAAATGAAGAACCATATCGTAGAAAACTAAGAAGCAACAAAGAGAAAAAAAATTACATAAAAAGCAAAACGAGAGGAGTGATATGGGTAGCATAGCTGAAAAATGGGAGGAACTTAGTGGGAAAAACAATTCGGATGGGTTTACACCCCTTGGATATTGATCTTCGTAAATACATCATTCATTACGGAGAATTGGCTTAAACAACGTATGACACTTCTATAACAGAGAGAGCGTCGAAATATGCGGGAGCTAGCAGATACTCGATGGAAAATTTCTTTACTAAAGTTGGACTTGACCCAAATAAGTATCGAGCGACCAAATTTTTCTATGCCACCGCATCCATTCCACTTCCTGATGCTTTTATTACAAGATCATTTTCAAGGGAAGCATGGAGCAAGGAATCAAATTTTATGGGTTATGTTGCTGTGGCTACTGATGCGGGTAAATTTCATTAGGAAGGAGGGATATTGTTATTGCTTGGAGAGGAACAATTCAGACACTTAGGTGAGCATAACTGTGACTGGACATAGCTTAGGTGCATCACTTGCAATTCTAAATGCAGTTGACATAGCCTTCAATGGTATCAACAAAGCAAGTAATGGCAAGGAGTTTCCAGTGACGGCTTTTCCATTCGCAAGTCCTAAAGTTGGAGATATCAATTTTCTCAATGCATTTTCAAAACTGAAGCATCTTCACATCTTGAGGATTCATAACTTATTGGATATTGTTCCGAAATACCCACTCATTGGCTTTTTTGACGTTGGAAAAGAGCTAATGATTGATACCACTAAATCTCCCTATGTGAAGCCTCCTGGAGAAATTGTTAGCTGGCATTTGTTGGAGCCATACTTGCATGGAGTCGCTGGTACTCAAGGTTTAGGACTTTTAGCAGGTTTTAAACTAGAGGTGAATCGCGATATCTCACTTGTCAACAAAGAGTGGAACATACTGAAAAACGAATATTGTGTTCCTGGGTTTTGGTGGGCTGAAAAGCACAAAGGAATGGTTCAACAAGAAAATGGATCTTGGCTTCTGATGGATCGCGACGAGTATGACTTCTGAGGCCGGGAGCTAGAATTTTAAACATGATCACTAATTGTTTGTTTCCTTTCATATAATGTTTGAATAAATGTTTTAAGCTTGTGGAAATCACATCCTATAGTATTTAGTATGTATTATGGTTCCTCTTTTTCGCGGAGGATAAATTTGATTGTCTATCTATTTATTTTAATGTTTAATATTGTTAAGATCAGTGCATATGAAAGAATTGTATATTGATTGCTTGAAGAAATTTACAGGTGCTGAAAGTGTGTTTACAACTGCTACTTTATCCTCTATATATAATGAATTATCTAACTGAATTACTGACACTTCTAACTAACTCATAATCTGTTAACTTTAGCTAACTATCTTCTGTTAACTAACAGCAGTACATTTAACTATCTGCTTAACATCCTCCCTCAAGCTAGGTGTGTAAAATACATTCTTCATTCCTAGCTTGGTAAGCAGGTATCCATGCTGCTCATGAGTGAGTCCTTTGGTGAACAAATCTGCAGGCTGTTCACTTGTCTGCAAGTATACAGGTTGAACCATGCCTAGTTGAATCCTTTCTCTAATGAAGTGGCAATCAATATCTATATGCTTAGTACGCTCGTGAAAGACTTGATTTGCAGCAATCTGTATGGCAGATTTGCTGTCATAATAAATTGACACAGGCTGCTTCAGTGATATGCCCAATTTCTCAAAAAGTCCAACCAGCCATACAATTTTTGCAACTGTTGAGGCCATACTTCTATATTCAGAACTTCGTGAAATGGTGTTCTGTTTTTTCGACTTCCATGAGATCAAAGAATCCCCATAAGTAACCATGTACCCTGTGATAGATCTGCGATTGTTTGGGCATGCAGCCCAGTCTGCATCACAATACGCAGTCAACTGATTAGTAGCATTTGATGACATGAGTATACCTAGACCTGGTGAATGTTTTACATATCTAACAACTCTCATTGCTGCTTCCATGTGAGATGTCTTTGGACTGTGCATAAATTGACTTAGCAACTGGACTGCAAAAGCAATGTCTGGTCGTGTCATTGTTAAGTAAAGCAATCTCCCTACTAGTTTTTGATACACTCCAGGATCATCTAGCAGCTTGTCATTTCCATTTTCAGAGGGAAATTGTAAATCAAACTCCGCAGTTGTGAGTTTGTGATTTATCTCAATAGGAGCTCCAACAGGCCTTGAGCTAGATAATCCCATGTCTGAGATCAGTTCAAGACAATACTTCCTTTGATGCATAAGGATTCCAGTGTCATTCCTTGCAAATTCAATCCCTAGGAAGTACCTTAAATCACCTAAGTCTTTGATTTTGAAATTGTCCTTAAGAATTCCCTTTGTCTGCAATATTAAGGTGTGATCATTCCCTGTAATTAACAGATCATCAACATAGATCAGTACTATCACTAAGCTCTTTCCCTGGTGCTTTGTGAATAGGGAGTAGTCATAATGACTCTGTTTAAAACCAGAATTACTTAGAGCTGTAGTCAATTTAATGTTCCACTGCCTACTAGCTTGTTTGAGTCCATAAAGGGACTTGATGAGTTTACACACCATCCCCTGCTCACCTTTATGGACAAATCCTAGAGGCAAAGACATGTACACTTCTTCATATAAGTCACCTTGAAGAAAAGCATTGAATACATCCATTTGCTGTATTGGCCATTTTTGTGTAGCAGCTAAAGCTATGACTGCCCTGACAGTGCCCATTTTCACAATCGGAGAGAATGTTTCCTGATAATCCAGGCCTTCTTTCTGATTGTAACCCTTGGCTACCAACCTAGCCTTGAAGCTATCAACTTCACCATCAGCCTTGTATTTGATTTTATATACCCATTTGCATCCTATTGCCTTTTTATCTAGTGGCAACTCAACAATTTCCCATGTATTATTATCTTCCAGTGCTTGGATCTCACTCTGCATAGCTGCAACCCACCTAGGATGATGCATTGCCTCCTGATACGAATTTGGTTCCTTGAGAAAACTTAGTCACAAAACTCTTGTAAAAGGGTGATATGCTATCATAGTCAAGTACATCAGATATGGAATAAGAAACTGCTGCTTTCTTTTATGTCAACACATAATCAGTATGCCATAATGGAGGCTTAACAGGCCTTGCAGACTTCCTAGTGGCAACTTGTGGTATAGAATTATTTTCAGGAATAATGAGGGGAACATGAGGTAATACTGGATCTTCTGGAAAAACTCCAACATCTGTAGTGTTCTCATCATTGTGTTCACCATTAGTGCACAAAGAAGGACCTGTACACTCAGTAACATTTGTAGTCACTGCACTCCGAAAGACAACACACGGTGTTAGTTCAGAATCTCCTTCATGGGAAAAAGATACAGAGAGCTTATGATCATCATCTTTATTCTGATCTGGGAACTGAAAAGGAAATTCAGTCTCATGAAAAATAACATCTCTACTAACAAATTTGACTTTGAACTAAATATCCAATAATTTGTACCCCTTTTGATTGACAGCATATCCTAGAAAAACTATTTTTCTAGCTTTTGGAGCAAACTTATCATCTCTCCATAGATTTGTAGCAAATGCCAGACATCCTACTACTCTGATATGGGAAAGACTGGGCTGTTTGTTGTACATGATCTCATATGGTGACATGTTTCCTAATACAGACAATGGTATCCTGTTGATGATATATGTTGCAGCTTCTACACATTCACCCCAAAATCTATGTGGCAAGTGTCCCTGAAATTTGATAGCCCGAGCAGTCTCTAGCAAGTGTCTATGTTTCCTCTCCACAACCCCATTTTGTTGAGGAGAATTGGAACATGATCTTTGGTGAATAATGCCATGTTGAACAAATAAATCATGACAATTGGTATTAATAAATTTCCCTCCATTATCAGATCTAAAAACTTTAACACCTTTCCCAAACTGTGTTTTTATCATTAACAAGAACTGTCTCAAAATAACAATTACATCAAACTTCAAGGCAATCAAAAAAGTCCATGTCCATCTAGATTTATCATCAACTAAAGTAAGAAAGTATTTCATTCCATTGTGAGTAGTCACCTTATATGGACCCCATACATCCATGTGAACTAGATCGAAAATATCATCTACTGTAGTATGACTCATAGGAAATGGAAATCTATTTTGTCTAGCTTGTGGACAAACCATACACTGTTCAATAGAAAAATTACGACATGTATTGAAATCTTTTATTCTCCTAAGTACTCCCATAGGAACATGTCCTAATCTTTTGTGCCACAGTTCTGGATTTATTTCTCCTGATCCCACTGCAGACAATGACTTAATCTTGTTTTGATGTGACTTGGTGTCCCAATTCAACACGTACAATCCATCCTCAACTTCACCAATCCCCTTGACCTTCCCAGATAAGAGATCCTGAAACACACAATGTGTAGGAAAAAATGAAACATAGCAGTTTAATTCTTTTGTCAATTTGTTAAAAGACAAAAGATTAAACTCAAAGGATGGTATGCATAAAACATTTGTGATCATATCAGTATCATTCAGTTGAAGACTGCCCATATGTGAAACCATGGCTAAATCCCCTGTAGGTAATTGTACTCTTCCTATACTTCCCACTTTACTCTCAGAATGTAAATAATTGTGATTATGTATCATATGATCTGTAGCACCAGTGTCTATGATCCATTTTAAGGATGAAATCTTACCTGCCATGTGTGCACTCTTCTGAGTATTCAAAGTATTATCGTTCCCCTGCCGAACATTTAGTATCTGGTTGAGCTGTGCTAGTGAAGACTTGTTCAACATATGCAACAACTGATCATGTGTAATTTTATCTCCCATCAAGGACATATCAGGATTTGACTTCTCTCTCATAATTGTGTGTGCCTTCCATGCCATTTGATCCTGCATAAAAGGCATTGTTTTTTGCATAGCACTATCTCCTGTTACTACATTTACCTTCTTTTTACCTTTGAAATTTTCTGGATATCCAATGAGTTAGAAACAATTAGCCTTCACATGTCCAGTAGCATTACAGTGATCACATTTCTTCAGCTTATTGCACTTAGCTCGAGTATGCCCCTTCATATTACAAAAATCACAGAATATGAATGGAAGTTCCTCCTAGGAAAATACTGCCCAGTATTTGGCTGTGGTAACCTAAAATTTCTAGTAGTATACAATGCTAAAGATTCCATTCCTTCATGTACATATCCAGCAATTCCTTTTTGACTTTCATCATGTATAATCAAGGCATAAGCCTGATTTACATTAGGAAGGCAACTCATCATCAAGATCTGACCTCTATCCTGTGAATAACTTTCATTTAGCCCCATGAAAAATTGAAGTAATCGTTGGTATTGCATTTGTGCAACATATTCCTTTGCCTTGTTACAATCACAGCTAGGTGGGGGTAAGATTGAATCGTATTCATCCCACAGGTTTTTCAATCTCGTGTAATATAAAGAAACTTGCAGAGTTCCTTGTGTGAGAGTGAAAATGTTTCTGTGTAGTTGATATAGTCTAGATCCATTTACCTTATCAAATCGCTCTTTGAGATCAAGCCATACCTGATTCGCACTGGAGGAGTACAAAATTCCACTGAGTAGATCCTTGCTTACATTACAGGTTAACCAAGATAGTACAATTGCATTACAACGATCCCAGATCTTCTTCAAATCACCATCAAAATCAGTCCGCAAGACAAAACCATCAATAAATCCCACTTTGTTTCGTCCAAGCAATGCAATCTCCATAGCTCGACTCCACAAGGTGTAGTTCTCCATTCATGTTAGCTGAATTCCAACAGAAAGAGCTCCAGGAACATCAGAAGAACTCAAATATAATGGATGATTGTGGTCAATTACCACAGAATTTCTTTTGACAAAATCTCCTTGAACTTGACCAGCAGTGCTTCCCGTCAGTTCTTCCTCAATCGCCATGGTGAATCTCTCTATCTACCTCCAATTTTCACAAAGATAAACCCTAGATTTCTATTGCTCTGATACCATGTTAAGATCAGTGCATATGAAAGAATTGTATATTGATTGCTTGAAGAAATTTACAGGTGCTGAAAGTGTGTTTACAACTGCTACTTTATCCTCTATATATAATGAATTATCTAACTGAATTACTGACACTTCTAACTAACTCATAATCTATTAACTTTAACTAACTATCTTCTGTTAACTAACAGCAGTACATTTAACTATCTGCTTAACATATAATATATAAGTACTTATAATTTTAGGATAGCCATCATCTCCATTTGTCTGTGTCTTCATTTCCCAAGTTTTATATTCCACATGTCATAATTATGAATTAATTAAAGGTTGAGATTCATATATCTAATTAAGGTCCTTACCATGATTAAGACTGGTCAACGGAATGGGACGTACCGGTACCGTTCCGGTTCGTTCCGGTTCGTCCCGTTTCGGTTGCCTACGGGACGGGACGGGATAGTCTGAACCGGTACACGGAACGGGACGGAACCGTGATTTCGTACCGGTGTACCGGTACCGGTTCATCCCGGTTCATTCCGGTTCCGTTCCAGTCCGGTCCGGTCCGGTTCCGGTCCGGTTTATTTAATATATATTATTTTTTTTATATTTTATATTTTATATAATTTATATTTATATTTTTTATAAATTATATTTTATATTTTGACACTTGGCACGAGCCCCTGCCCGCCCCTGCCCGCCAATGCTTTCCTGCAGTCTGCAGTCTGCACTCTGCTTCTTTCGATAAAGCTGCAGTGCTGTCTGCAGCTGCAGACCGGCCCCCCGCCCCCTACCCTTTTCCCGGACCAACAGTCATTTTAAACGGAAAAAATTAAAACGGCTAGTTTTTTTGTTTTATAAATTAGAGTTGATTTCTAAAAATTTTATATACAAAGTTACAACTTACAAACATAAGTTTGAGTCTTTGAGAGAATATATATTTCCATTCATATTTATAACTTATAAGATTTAGCAATTACGGATTATACATTCTAAAATTTCAAATTTTCAATATTCAATTCAGTTCTAAATTCTTTATATCATTTGGTCATTTGGTCATTTGGTGTATTTCGGAGGAGGAATCTTCTTCAAATTTCAAGTTTCGACATCAATATTTTAATTTTCATTATAATCGTTTGTTCTTACACAAACGTTTGGTAACTTCGTTCCACTCTCTAATCTTATTTTATTTTTTGTATTTATTATTTGTAACTTGTAAGTTGTTCTTGTTATATTATTGTTCTTGTTAAGTTTCGTATTTTGTAATTTATAATTTTATATCATGGAGTCTTCTAAAAAAAGTGGAAGTAAAAAAGGTCTAGTAGAATCAGTAAAAAAATTAGTTAAAAAAACTAATAAAGGTGCTAGTTCTTCTAAATCTAAAATTCCTCTTGTTAGAATGAATACTGATGAATTTACGCATGTGAATGAAACTAGTTTTTCCCATCCCGGTCCTATAAATATTAATTCGGATACTCCTATGATTCCCCATGAACTCTATGAAAGACATTATGGTATTAATCAAGAAAATGAAGAAGTGGAAATGGATGAACAATTAAATTTAGATGAAGAAGTAGATTTAGATGATACACCGACTAGCCCCGACCTAAATAGTATAGGTGTTGAAGCTCCACCTCCGGTTGGAACTACTCGTCCCCCTATTATTCCAACTAGAGGTAAGACCAAGGTACAACGTTCTTTAAAATCACATGTGTGGAAATTTTGTTATTTGAATGAAGAAAAAACTTTTAGTATATGTAATCTTTGTAAACAACATTTTAAATATACATCTGGTGGGACTGGAGGTTCAACGGGGGGATTAAAAAAACATTTGATTAACAAGCATAGTAAAGAGTGGTTTGCATATATGTCTTCTCTTGAAGTTGTTGAAAATTGTAATGTTGAAGAATCGGTTAGAGGATCAAATATGGTTCAAAGTGAATTAAATACTTCGAACCCAAGTGGTCCTCTTACACATCGAACCTATAACAAGGATCGTGATCGTGAAAACTTTGCTAAAATGGTTGTTGTTTGTGGTTTACCTTTTAGTTTTGGAGAACATCCGGGTTTTATTGCATATATTCGTGAAACATATAATCCTAGTTTTAAAGGTTTATCAAGAAGCGTGGTAAAAAGAGATATTTTTGAATTTCAAGAAAAACATTGTCAATATTTACGTGCCTATTTTGAACTAATGGATTGTAGAGTTGCTATTACTACTGATATGGGTCGTAGTCCTAATGGTTTTGATTATTTAACTGTTACTGCGCATTGGATCGATTATAATTGGAATTTACAAAAAAGAATTATTGGTTATAAAATTTGTCAAAAGAAAAAAACCGGAATTTATATTGCTACTACTGTGTTGGAAATTTTAGATTTTTTCGATCTTTGTGATAAAGTCGTTAGTATTACTTTAGATAATGCTTCTGCTAATTTAAATGCTATTAATATGCTAGAACCTAGACTTTGTCCTATTAGTAAATATGCTTTTCATGTTAGATGTGCCGCGCATATATTAAATTTGGTTGTTAGTGACGGTGTGAAATTATTTGAAAATAGTTGTGATAAAATTGATAATGCTTGTTTTTACATTTTCCATATGAATAGTAGTAGTAGAATTAATCAATTTAAAGAACTTTGTAATGCATTTAAACTTCCGTTTAGAAAAGTTCCGAAGCATGTAAAAACTAGATGGAATTCCTTTTATGATATGCTTGAAGTTGCTTATGCATATAGGCAACCTATTACTACGCTATTTAATAATCATAATGCTTATCCTGAATTAAAAATTAATGATAGTGATTGGGATGAAGTAAATGAACTTAGAATATTTTTGAAATCATTTTATGATGCTACTAAAATTTTTTCAGGAATATATTATCCTACTATTTCTGAAATTTTAATACACATATGTGAGATTTCATCTATTTTTTCTGATTATAAAACAAATACTTTATTTACCTCTGCTATTGAAGTTATGATTACAAAATTTAAGAAATATTTTTTTCCTATTCCTCAAATTTATTTAACTGCAATTCTTTTCAACCCCGAATATAAAGAATATGGTGCAAAAGCTTTAGTTGAATGCATTTATCAGAATTTAGATATTCAACCTAAAGAAGAACCTGATTTGGTAACATGTCAAAATAGTATAAAATTCTTTGCAAAAGAAATGTATGATAAATATTCATTCTTAGATAATGTTGAAAATCCTCAAACGTCTATGAATCAAGTAGGTGCTCATGGACGAGTGAAACATAAACTTGGTCTTGACTCTTCTAATAAATGTGAATTTGTTAAATATCTTGAACAGGGTACGGATGATATTACAAACGATGATGGTATACCAGAACTATTGAACTGGTAGAGGAATCGTGGAGCTCAATTTCCAAAACTTAGTAGGATGGTGAAGGATGTGCTTGCAATTCAAGGATCATCAGTAGCTTCGGAGGCAGCTTTCAGCGCGGCAAGATTTCAAATTGGAGACCACATATATTCGTTAGCAGAAGACAGCTTGGAGATATCAGTGTTATTTAGAGACTGGATAAATGCTGAGCGTAGAAATCAAGGACTTCCAAAGTTAGATAGTCAATTTTAACTTTTCATAGATTCAGCTATTGGATGTGGTAGTGATGATGGCATCGAAATTCAAGATCGTCAACGAGCTTTACCAAGACCAGAAGTTGATCACAATCAATCCATAGCTGAGTTAGAAAGAGGATTTACGGGACTATACAACTATTAGTATTACATTCGAGACATAGTTGAAACAGAACCCTTCCTAGAAGGTGGCTGCGTAAGCTATGTACTCTACTAATAGTTGTAAATTGAAATTGTAATTTGTTACAAATTTAAATAAATTAAATTGATATTTTTAATTTTTGTAATAATTTAATTTTTTTAAAATTAAAAATTTTATTTATTTAATATTTACAAGATACAAGTTATAAATATAACTTATAAAATAAATATTAATGAATATAAGTAATAACTTATAAAGTATAAACTTCAAAATATTTAAATTTTGAAAACTTTATTAGACTTTTACTTGCAAACTTAACAACAAAAAAAAAATTAATAAAATATCTTTAAAATAAACTTAAGTAAAAAATTATAGTATAAAATATAAATTTAAAAACTATTAATTTATACTTAAAAAATAAAAAAAATAATTATATTTTCGTAATTCCAAAAAATATCGTCCCGTTAATCCCGTCCCGTTCCATCCCGGTCCGTTCCGGTTCATTCCGGTTCCATCCCGGTATATAGTGGAACGGGACGGAACCGATGAATCATCCCGGTAATTCCGGTCCGGTTCATCCCGGTACCGGTCAACATACCGGTCCACGGGTTCCAGTCCGGTCCGGTACCGGTTCATTCCGGTCCGGTGAACCGGTTCCGGTCCGTTGACCAGTCTTAACCATGATTAGAATAGAGATAATATCGCAGATATTCACTTACACTCTTCTTTAAGAAAGTTATTCAACTATGAACTCCTAACACGATTCCAAATAGAAAAACGTCAACCATTTTTCTTTGTTTGAAAGGAGAAAAAAAAAGAGGTAATATCTATACCTAATATATGAATCTCAATGACAATGACTAAGAATTGAAAATTGGTAACGTAAGTAAATATAAAATACACGTGATCCCACTTCTCTCAAAAGTCACTTGAATGTAAAGAATTAGGTGAGTTAAGGAAATGCTCAAACAGTTCCACTTGTGCTTCATAAAGGAAAAAGTGAATACGTCATTTGGTCTGATCATCAAGTGGAGCTTGTTCATTAAATGACTCAAACTAAAATATGTTTCTGTTTGCATGAATCTTTTGTGTTGATTGCTAATGCAATTAATTAGTATTTGATTACAATTTACAAAGCATAAGAAATTTGACATGTCTTTAGATTTAATTTCATGCTATTTAAATGAGCTTATGTCAAATAAGCGGCAACAAAACAATATAATTAGTGATAGAGTTAGAATTTTCATTAAGAAATTCAAAATATGAAAAATCAACACATAAACTATATGAAAGAATTCAACATCTATAGATATATATAAAAAAGTGTAATTTCGCGGCAAAAGCCCCAAACTGGCTCTGGCCCTGAACGAAAGTACTCATGCCTCACTGGTAAAAATATTACAGTAGTTTGTAAGTGACTTGAGAGTTCTTAGTTCCTCGTATTTCTTGAGAACAATAGTGACTTATCATTTTTTAATTTGTGTATGTTAGTTTTACACAGTGATCGTGATAATCTGTAAGGGTGCACGTGCATTTAATTGCTGGGTCTCAAGGAATTGGAATATTAGCAGGTTTTAAATTAGAGGTGAATCGTGATATTTCACTTGTTAACAAACAGTGGAGCATACTGAAAGATGAACATTGTATTCCTCCCCTTTGGTGGTCTGAAAAGCACAAAGGAATGTTTCAACAAGAAGATGGAACTTGGCTTCTCCAGGATCGTGATGAGTATGACTTCTGAGAGATCAAACCAGTTGGATTCCAAATTGTTGTTTTGTTATTTCATGTATTGTTTGAATAAAAGCTTTTCCTGAGCATGGGAAAACCGCGTCCTATTTATTTTTTTATATATGCAAGTAGTATTATGGTTCCTTTATAACAATGTTATTTAACTTGCTCTAAGTTATTTAAAAAATGGACAATCTTTTTTAGTCTACTAATTGATGCAAACTATGGTTACAAAAATAAGTAGAAAATTCATATACATCTCTAGTTCATTAGGCGGTCTATCTGTGCAAATTATATCAAAGTTTTTTTTTTCTTAATACGATATTTGAGAAACAATGTAGTAGGATGTTGGGCTGACCCAAATGGTAAGGCTTGGTGGGCTAATTTCTATCCTGAGTTGGGTCACATGCCAAATTGGAAGAATGGGCTGCTTGATCCTTAAAATGGGTGACTGTCTGCCTTTACCCAATCCTACAACTTTTAAGCATTGCAAAAAAATTGGGAAAGTTATCAAAACGGCAATATTTTAGCTTCTAATGGAACCGCTTAGCAATAGTTTCATTATATTTTTAAAATATCAATATTTTAGTTTGTTAAGAGCTGAGTTATATATTTATTTATTTTTGGTTAATTTAAAAGAATACAAATATTTAAAAAAAATAAAAAACAAAATTAAATTTATGAGACAGAATACTTAGGTTGATGTAAAATCTAAGAGCATTTCTAACTCAGCATCAATTTTTAAATTTGATATTTTGAACTCCAACCAACATCTATTTTTACACCAAATTTGGTGTGCAATGTAACACTAATCATCATACCACCAGTTTACTTATTGAATATTTTAATATCATTTTATTAAAGTACCTTTTTATGTTAAACATATGAATATTTTTATAGTTTTAGAAATTTATGGATATAAATTATATTTCATAATTTATTTTTAGAAAAATATGAAATATGCTATAATAAATTATGACAAATATATTTCAAAAATTTAATCCAACTCTAATTTTTTAATTTTCTTTTTATTAAAATTTATAATCAAAATGCTAGCTTTATCTAAAAATAAATAATATCATTCAATATGGAGAATTAGCTTGAGCTACTTACTTACAACACCTTGGACTTTTTTCTTTTTAATAAATTTTCTTTTTTATTAAAAATTTATAATCAAAATGGGGCGGCTTAACCATAAAGCAACTAAGAGACAATTGTTTGAGCCCTCAACTTTTTTCGAGTCCTCTTCTTTTTTAAAGATGTACATTCTTATTTTTATATTATTTTTTTAACTAATAATTACATTGTTGATATTCTTAATTTATAAGCTATAAAAATGCTGATCTCTCCTGAAAAGGAATAGTTAAAACAAATTGACTATTAAAATAATACTTAGTAATCAATAACTTCACATTTTTAAGAAATTAAACAACATAAATATGACAATCTCTTATGTTTTGTGTTAAAAATGATATTTAGTAGTAACTTCAGTAAGAAAAGAAAATAAAAATTCAAATTAAGGCTCTTTTTTACATTCGCGACTTCATTCAACAATATCTAAAGTTGATTTTATCGAGTCATATTAAATTTAGAGTCGTTAATATGGGCTTGGCTTGTTGGACCAGTCTGACCTAATTTGTGATTTGATTGAGTTGGATTACCATTTTTTAATCTTATTTAAGAAACTAATTTTTTAGTCTGGCTTGAATAAATCTGTCGATTTGTGGCCTTAAGAAATATAGATAGGGTCGATCCGTGGGCCAAATAAAAAATAATTAAAAAATAAAATAAAATAGAATATTAAAAATAATAAGAGTATAAACTCAAAATCTGTTTAAAGTTCAAAATATTATAATTTAAATACAAATTATATTTATAAAATATGTACTACATAAAATAAAAATCCTTAAAATTTCTAAGGAATCACTACATAGGCTGTAGCCTACGGAATACTGTCATATTTTTTGTGTATGATCACTGAAAATAATTAGATTAATATTTCTATTTAGTTATTTATGTTTTTATTTAAAATCAATTAATAAATATTATAAGGATAATCTTATACAAGTAGTAACACTAACTATGTGATATTGTCTTATCGATATTTACGATAATATTTTAAATTATAATTTAATATAAAAAAATTATAAAAGGATATACTTTTAAGAAAAGAGGATTAGCTCGGCAAAGTTCGTAGCCCACGTACTTGTGGGCTAATTGGTCATTATTTGGTCCACACTAAAAATGAGCTAATCCGACCTGATCCGTCAAATTTCAAAATCCGTATGAATTAGCTCGAATGAAATGGGTGAGCCCATATTGACAGCACTTCTAAGAAAATATCTACTAAGTTTCACAAGACTACACTTTGAATCAAAAACCTCTCTAAGTCAGACTTAAATACTCTGAAATTAATCCTCAATTTGATAAACTTGCAACACAAATTTAAAATCATATGTGAATTAACGTAAGTGACGCACTCAAATCTAATTTAAGTTCATGGTCCAATTACATCATCCTCAAGCTCAAGCTCAAGCTCAAGTGAGATTTAGACTATGCACAATAGAGCGGGATTTCATATACAGAAATAGTTACTTAGCACTTTAGTAAAAACAAATTTATACTGCAGGTTTATTGGTCATTTCAGTTAGTGCACCACAGACATTCTTGACTTAATTAACCAAAAGAAATTTTAAAAAAATCATACTTCAGGTTTATGAATAGCGGGTTGCGTTGGATATTTGGATGATTGATGGATAGTTTGAAAGGGCAAATGTTGGAGGGCATCTTTTTAAAGCGATCTAGATTTCTATAATAGCGTGCTGATTTGCCAAATAAATGTTTTGTTTTGATGACGACAAAATATGAACCAGGTTCATCTATCTAGAACCAGGACTTAAAGAGGATGATAAAGGCGGGAAGCAAATAATTAAAAAGCAGAATAAAAAAGAAGAGTCCGCGTATAGGAGTAGTTCAAGTCAAAAGAGGAAGTCTTTAAGAGACGTATTCAACACAAAAAAAGGAAAACAAGAAAGACTTGTTCAAGAATAAGTTTACAGCTAATTCTTTTCAATATAAAGACAAGGCAAGAGAAAGAAAGATCAGTCTTCACATTCACGAGAGTTGAGAGCTAAAGAGAGAGAGAGAAATATTGTGAGGGCTTAGGGTAGTTAGAAAAAGAGAGAACAAAAGAAGTTCTTGAGTTAGAACTACGTTGAGTCACATTGATTCGTTGTTTGAATCAGTGTCTAGAAAGAAGTGCGAGAGAGAGAGAGTTTGAAAGCTTTGTAAACAAGAAGTGAGTTTGACTTCTTGAGGTTAGAGATAGAAGAAGAGTTTGTGAGTTTTGTAACTTCTTGGAGAATAGAGGATTCGATTAGAGATAACTGAAAGGGAGTTTATAGTGTTAAGTTCATAGATTAACTAAGTTGTTAATCTTGAATTAGTAAAAACTTTGATGTGGTTTTTCCCTTCTTGGAGTTAGGAAGGTTTCTACACTGTCTCGAGTTGTTAAAGCGATTATCTTGTATAGTGTTTAAGAACCTGGTTCATAAATACAGAATAGGATTTCCTCATAGAGGAAATGCAAATTACAGAACTCTAGTGAACTTAAGTGTGTGTTTGGTATGACTGGAAAATATTTTCCAATTTTCCCATGTTTTGTTGGGACAAAAGTTTTGGAAAATGTTTTTCATAATCAACTTATTTTTCTCAAAATTAAGGAAAATGACATCCCTTCAAAAATTAAGGAAAACATTTTCCAAAACTCTCCTCCAATTTCAAATTACATTTTTTTTTTGAAAAAAACATCAATTTTAAAATAATATTTTTTAATTTTAAAATATTATTTTTTCACCCAATCCCTGACCCTCTCACCGGCCAGCCCCCCACCAACCCCATCCCTCCCCAAAAAATTAATTTTGCTTTTTAAAAATATTTTCAACTTAAAATTTTTATTTTAAACTCCTACCCCCCCCCCCCCAAAAAAAAATTAATTTTATTTTTTAAAAATACTATTAACTTAAAAAAAAATCACACTCCTACCCCCTCCCCCCACCCACTACTCCCCCACCCCACCCCACCCCACCACCATCACCACCATCCCAAAAAAATAATAATTTTTTTTTCAATTTTATAAATTATTTTTTTACTCTAGTAAAAATAAAAAATGTCTCTCAAAAACATTTTTCATTCATAAATCAAACACTAAAAATCATTTATGGAAAATATTTTCTACTCACCAACCAAACATGAGAAAATAAGTCCAAAATCTACTTATTTTTCAGGAAAACATTTTCCACGGAAAACATTTTCCTCCATACCAAACACACCCTAAATGACGGAGAGAAATCACAATATACACATTTGAAAACAATACACAAAGAGAAGAGGTGAAGAATTTCATATTTTCAGTAAGTGAAATGAGGCGAAGGCTCTAAAAATTCATAACCAGTAGTTAGAGACTCAATAGGTGCGTCCATCGAATATACTTCCTCCGTTTAAAAAAGAATTATCTAATTTGACTCAGCACGTAATTTAACAAAATAAAAGACTTTTATTTTATGATTCTAATTTAAATATATATCAAATATATCAAAATACCTTTTAATCTTGTGACATTAAATATGCCATTTGAAAAATTATAATTAAAGTGTTAAAAAAAAGGAATAATTTTTTTAAAACAAATTTAAAGGAAATTGATTACTCTTTTTTAAACGAGAGGATATGACATTGCATTGGGGGACGGATGATAGTTCAGAAATTCAAATTATACTAGTATTAGCACTATTGCTCAGTCAATTCAATTATTAATATTGGGCTTCGACAGATATTATGACCTTGTTAACAAACAAAAAAGTAAAACTCAAAACGTGTTTCATGCATGAGATACCTTAGAGATCAAAGAAGTAATTGCTTCACTATGCATGAGATAACTTAGAGATCAAATAAGTAACCGCTTCACTATAAATTCACTGGCTTGATGTTGTTCACAATACCAAACAAAAACAAAGAGTGAAAAAAAAGAAGAGAAAAAAAATGGGTAGCATGGCTGAAAAATGGGAAGAACTTAGTGGGAAAAACAATTGGAATGGTTTATTAAACCCCTTGGCTGTTGATCTTCGTAAATATATCATTCATTACGGAGAATTGGCTCAGGCAACTTATGACACTTTCATCATGGAGAGAGCATCCAAATATGCAGGAGCTAGCAGATATTCGATGGAAAATTTCTTTACTAAAGTTGGACTTGACCCAAACAAGTATCGCGTGACCAAATATTTCTATGCTACTGCATCCATTCCACTTCCGGATGCTTTCATTACGAAATCATTTTCAAGAGAAGCATGGAGTAAGGAATCAAATTTTATGGGATACATTGCTGTGTCTACTGATGAGGGTAAAGCTTCACTAGGAAGGAGGGATATTGTGATTAATTGGAGAGGAACTATACAGAAGATGGAGTGGGTTAATGACCTTCAATTTTTACTTATCTCAGCACCCAAAATATTTGGTGCTGGAGGTTTGCTTCCTTTGTTTAAACCTTTGGTCCATCATGGCTTCTATAATGTTTATACATCAGCAAGTTCACGATCACAGTTTAATAAAACTAGTGTCAGAGACCAGGTACATTAACTTGATTAGATAATATTCCATGTTTTTTTATATAATTAAACTGTCAGCACTGAAGCTAAAGAGTCTGATAATCAGTATTTTTTTCTTGGTTTTAGGTGATGAAAGAAGTGAAAAGATTGGTGGAGGAATATAAGGATGAAGAGGTGAGCATAACTGTGACGGGACATAGCCTAGGTGCATCCCTTGCAACTCTGAATGCAGTTGACATAGCATTCAATGGTATCAACAAAGCAAGTAATGGCAAGGAGTTCCCAGTGACGGCTTTTGCATTCGCAAGTCCTAAAGTTGGAGATCTCCAATTTAAGGCAACATTTGACAAACTGAAGCATCTTCATGTCTTGAGAATTCACAACTTAATGGATATTGTTCCGAAATACCCACCTGTTGGATATTTTGACGTTGGGAAGGAGCTAATGATTGATACCACAAAATCTCCCTATGTGAAACCTCCTGGAGAAATTGTTAGCTGGCATTTTTTGGAGCCGTACTTGCATGGAGTTGCTGGCACTCAAGGTTTAGGACTTTTTGCAGGTTTTAAACTAGAGGTGAATCGTGATATCTCACTTGTCAACAAGCAGTGGAACATACTGAAAGACGAATATTGTATTCCTGGTATGTGGTGAGTTGAGAAGTACAAAGGGATGGTTCAACAAGAAGATGGATCTTGGCTTATGTTGGATCGCGATGAGTATGACTTCTAAGGGACCTAAATAATGTGGCTTTATTTTCTTTTGTGAAATGTTTGAATAAAAGGTTTTCAAGAGCTGTTTGGAAATATCACATCCTATATTATATTATATATGGAGTATTTATGTATGTACTATATATATATGGTTCCTCTTATCACAGAGGACATATTTGTATGTTGATATATTTCTTTTAATGTTTGATATGAGTAATTTTAATTTGTGTGTGCTGAACTTTTATGCGTAATTTTTTTTTTTTTTGAAATAGATATTTCTCTGAGTCTATTAATTCAGGCAAAATATGTTAAGATAATCATATCAGGTAACTCTAGATATATGCTCTTAGCTAGGTAGATGACTTTTTTGATAATCCTTCACTGAATAGGACTAACAACTAATTCTGCTTTTTAGCTACAAATTTGTATGTTTTTTTTTTTACTAGTATACAAAAGCAGAGTAGTTTTCAAGGAACATATATCAAATTGGTAAAACCTATCATGTTTTCTAAGTACTGGATGTTCTTGGTCTGATGCATGCGAAGAGAAAGCATTTATAATTTATACGTACATTATATAGTTCCCACAAGGAACCGTTTTCGCTAATCAGCCTGATCAACGACACTAAACATGAGATACACGGGAGAGCCGATTAAAAACTAAAATAAAAGAATTGCTCACCAACGAATGGTGGCTTTATCCTTTATTTGTTCCCCCTGGAATGATAAGTCCACTAAGAACAAGGAATCAATAAAAATGAGTACATTTTTTTTTGTGATGGGTGAGCCAAAAATTGTAATTGATATGAATATTAAACTGCTAATTCACATATTGGAAAAAAAGTAGTTGTGATTTGTGAAAGAAGTAAAAGTGGGGGGCAATATAATTTGTTATGATTGCAAATAGTTCAACTTTAACAAAGTGCACCTCGCACTAATGAAAGTTGTACACGTTTGATCCATTATAACTTTTGTACAATTCAACTAGAATGGATATTAGCTCTCTGTAAAAAGAAGAATGGAAGTTTGAGATCAACATCTAATTTGGAACAAGTCCGAAGATGCCAAGCAGGACTTTACGTCCAATAATGATAGATGCAGCCAAGTGTATACTAGTAAAAATTAAAAACCAGCAACTTGGAGAGGCAAAAATTTAAGATCATCTTAAAATAAAAATAATTGCAAAAATAATCCTTTTTAAATGAGTAGGTCAATAACGCACCTAAATGACTGAGGTGCTGATTTTGTCACACCTAAATTTTCATACAGAGGTTGTACTCCTAGAGAAATGATCCTGAACTAATAAAGTTGAATTTTCAATTGGGATCTCCAACTAACATAATAAAATGATAAAATATGTATAAAAGAAATTTAATAAAATGAAACACGTGGTGCTACTTAACAAGTATGCAATTGAGTATTGAGCCTCCAATATATATATTCACATTCACATCTACTTGGATTACTTGTAAAATTTTCACATGCCTCTCTGCACTAACAACATTAATCTTGGAGACCAGTCATGTGAGTGACAATTGACAAAGTTAACATGAATACTATTTCTAGCGTAAATTTTGCTAATAACTATATTGAAATTAGATTCTATACTGCAAGAGGCTGCTTAAGACGGACCACATAGAAACGCCTAATTTTAGAAGAGAAACTAACATATATAGTCCACTATTCAAATAAGGAATAGTCCGAATTTCGAAAGTCTAATTTTTTTCTTCAAATTCAAGTTAATAAAGGTCCTTCATGTGTGAATCCTCCTAATTCATGGTGGATTATATTATTACTCCTTATTTAGACACGTCTTAACCCAATTGAATAATTTATTCCAATTTTTTTTAAAAAAAAATTATCACTAGATAAAATGTCTAGCGGCCTTTTATTAGAAATAAAATCTCAATAGGGAAGTAAGGGGGGATAGACCTTACCTTACTTACCAATCCTAATGCGGTAACAAACCTCTACTAACTAACAAGCATGAAGAAAATACGAGATAGAGTAAACTAGGTAATTTGTGATCACCACAAAGTTTGTAATACACTCTATGATGATATTACAAATGAGAATGCTTAAATAGTGCAAAATTATTCCAATTAATTAAGGCATATGCGCATTTTCTAACGTGCACTGATCGATCATATTTAATTCATCCCTCACAGATCATGTTCTTCTTATGTATGAATAAAATATTGACAGCACATTCCAAGAAAAACATCGGAGAAAATGATCACTCCAATTGACATGACTAAAATATGGACACATGACAGCACATTTCAAGAGAAACATTAGGAAAAAAATGATGCCTTCAAAAAAAAATTGTCTATAAATTTGAGTCTCTAATATGTAAATTAGAAACATATCTAGAGGAAAGTAATTAAGTAAAAAAAGAGAGAAAAAAAAATCCATGGCTAGTATAGCTGAAAAATGGGAGGAGTTAAGTGGTAAAGAAAATTGGAAAGGGTTATTAAATCCTTTGGATGTTAATCTCCGAAAATACTTAATTCAATACGGAGAATTAGCTGAAGCTACTTACGACACATTCATTTCCGATAGAGCGTCAAAATATGCAGGAAGTAGCAGATACTCAAAGGAAAACCTCTTTGCTAAAGTTGGATTAGATCAAGAAATGTATCACGTAACAAAATATTTTTACGCGACATCGTCGTTTCCACTTCCCGAGGCCTTTATGGTAAAATCATTGTCACGGGAAGCATGGGGTAAGGAATCAAATTTTATGGGATATATTGCTGTGGCAACTGATAAGGGGAAGGCTGTGTTAGGGAGAAGGGATATTGTTATTGCATGGAGAGGAACAATTAGAACATTAGAATGGGTTAACGATTTTCAATTTTTACTAGTGCCAGCACCTAAAGTTTTTGGTGGAGGTAGTTCAATATTACCTTTATTCAAACCTTTGGTGCATCAAGGATGGAACAGTATATATACATCTGATGATTCAAAATCACAATTTAATAAAGCCAGTGCTAGAGACCAGGTACAAATATTTTTTCACTTGTTTGTATAGTTTATATAGTTTTAGGTAAATTTGTCTTCACTTGTTTGTATAGTTTATATAGTTTTAGTTAACTTTGTCTTTCACTATAGTTTCAGTTTTGTTTTTTTTTTATTTTTTTTCAACTGACCCTTCTTTATTTCATAGTAAAGGAAATTAACATTTGTGGAAGAGGGGACATACAGAGACTATAGTTTTAGTTAGTTGTCGTATGTTTGACTTTTCTCGTAATGCTATATGACTTCTATTTTGATTGATATCACCCACGAATTAATGTCTTTTAAACATAGTAAAATTAATTCATAAAAATACGTTGCTAGAAAATGGTTTAATTTTGGGAAAAATGTTTGGAATATATCTGAATTTTAATCGGAATTGCTGTAATAATCCCAAACTTTGGACAAGACCTATCTCCTCTGGACTTTTTAATATTAAAGATATATTAGTGCGCACGTGGACAAATTACTATTTATAATAGTGCAATATTTATGATGTCCACATAGACACTTATATACATCTTTAAAATATACTATTAATTAAATAGTGTAGGCGGGTAATAAGTCCTGGCTAAAGTTTGGGATTGTTAAGGTAATTTCAATCAAAATTCGAATATATTTCGAACCATTTTCCGTTTAATTTTGATGAAGTAGTGATTTCTATAGATATTTTGATTGATCAGTGGTTATTCTTGATAGTATGGTAACACTTACTTTTAGGTGCTTGAAGAAGTGAAAAGATTGGTTGAGAAATACAAGAATGAAGAGGTGAGCATAACTGTAACTGGACATAGCCTAGGTGCAGCAGTAGCAACCTTAAATGCAGTTGACATAGTTTACAATGGATTCAACAAAACAAGCAAAGGAAAGGAATTTCCAGTGACAGCTTTTGTATTCGCAAGTCCAAACGTTGGAGATCTCAATTTCAGGGTAGCATTTTCAAAACTCAAAAATCTCCATATTTTGAGAGTTGAAAACATATTAGATGTTGTTCCCAAATATCCACCTATTGGCTATATAGACGTTGGCGAAGTACTAGTAATTGACACTGCCAAATCCGATTACTTGAAGTCTCCAGGAAACTTACAAACTTGGCACAATTTGGAGGCTTATTTACATGGAGTGGCAGGCACTCAAGGTGTAGGAATATTAGTAGGAGAAATTTTTGGTGATTTTAAATTAGAAGTGGATCGCGATATAGCTCTTGTTAACAAATCAACGGATGCATTGAAGGGAGAATATGGTGTGCCTGCTAACTGGTGGGTTGAGAAGAACAAAGGAATGGTTCAAAAGAAAGATAAAACTTGGGTTCTCATGGATCGTGAGGAGTATGAAATTTGAGAGAGTTCATTCAAATTAGTTTTTATTTCAATTTGGTTTAATTTGTTTTTATATGTGGAGTTATATCTCTTCTATGTATGTCCTTTTACGTTGTGTGTATCCATCTATATTGTGCTTTGTCGTCTCTGAATTTGGTTCAATATTTCTAGTGTTATGTTACTGATTTAGTATATGAAGTAATGTATAATATATTTATTGAATTGATATACTACTTGACAAAATCAATTCATTTCCCTTATTTTAGAGAAAGAAGCACGGAAAAAAGAAGAAGAAACTAACAAATATTTATTTGGAGATGCTATTAAAATGGAATGAGTTAGCAGAAATCGACTCAATGCAGATCAAAATTTAGATTTTTTTTAATTCAATTTTAAAAATATTGAGAGAAAAAAAATGGTTAGAAGCATAGGCATCTGAAAATTGCAAAAAGGTAAGTCCAATAAAATTGTGCTGATTTCCTTGATTTAAGAAACACTGGACGGAATTAAGATTAATTAGTTTAGTGTAGTAATGTGAAATTTAAATTTAAAATCAGATGTAATTTGGGTTAAGCTGGTTAGTCCGGGTTCACAAAGTAAGCCCACAAGCCCAAGGTCCAATAGGGTGTTACTTCATCGAAAATGTCAAGCTCATAGCAAGTGACAAGTAACATGGTGGAAATGATTCAATCTTAATCAAAAGTCTCGAGTTTGAATATAAGGTGTGGAGAAAATCTTATTGAAGCACCACCTTCAAATTGACTCTACAGTACAGGATTCAAATTTAATCAGGCTTTAATATGATCCAAAGGTGGAAAAAAAATGAGCCCATGAGATCCTGACATATGCCGTGTGATATCATATGTCAAAAATCAATCAGCCACAAAAATTATTTGTACCAAATGTGCAAAAATATCTGTTCTGGCCAATCTAATGAAGCTAAAGACTTCGGCTACATGATAACTATCAATACTTTAAAACAAGTCACTATTTTTCCATTAAAATTTCCTGCTAATTATTTTCATAAATATTTTAATTAAATTAGTGAGAACAGAATATCACTATATTCATACATTAGGGAGCTTTTCAATATATTAGCAGAATTTGTTTTCCATGATATAGCCTTAAAAATGAGTTTCTAATTTGAATAAGTGATTTTGACTAGTTTTTCAAGTGAATTATTTTTATTCACAAAATTTCTACTAATTCTTTTGTAAAGCTAAATGCATGTCCAGTTATCTAGTGTAATTTTCCTTCTATCACTACCAGCATGTAGTTGCTTATACATAGTTAATTCAGTGCTTTTCTTGAGTAAAGACTTTGTAAGTTGATGCAATAGTAAAAAAAAATTGTCGAGAAAAAAGACGAGAAGATATTATTTTCCCATCAATTCATTGGGCAAATTAATCAACAATCAAACGATGATAGTTTCAACTTTATAGCACATCCATGAGCAAGACTTGGTCTACTTTTTCATATCAATAATCTGACAAAAAATGTAGACCCAGTTTTTTAAAATCATTAATATAAACCATAGTCTACAGTTCTTTTGGGTACGTACGTATTATGAAATTATATTATAACGAAACAGATTAGCATAGGCCTTGCACAAAATCACGCGAACAACCCAACAAATGGTCTAACTGTACGTAGTAATATATTTTTGACCTTTTATAAATTGTCGACATAGTCTTCTTTTATTTTATTTTTTTTCCTTTTTCTTTAGCTATCGAGACATCATGATTCACGCAGTGGGCTATGTTCCATTGCATGTAAGAATTTTGAAGAAAAAAGCTTTTCTTAATTATAATCAATTATAGCTGAAGTAATATATAAATACATACCTTCTATTCCATGTGTTTTACTTCACAACCACAAAAAAAAAAAAAAAAAAAAAAAAAAAGGATTACTCAGTTTTTGTATTATTTTAACTTGCCTTGGAGTCGTCCTACCTAAGTCTCCTAAAAAGTTACAATAGGTCCATTCCTGGAAAACAAAATGATATTTAGACATTTTAGTCTCAATTGGGAATTTGTGTACATGAAAATTCTCAATATTGCGCAATTGCGCTATTATAAGCTCTATTAAGATCAATATGTAGTTACTCACTCAGCCTTTCTTTTAGGTTTTAACTAGTTCTATTTAAATATTTCATTACCAATATTTACTATCGATGGCTTTCAATTTTTGTCTCAAGAATATTACTATTCTTGTTCTTTTTTTCATTTTTAACATATGTGCCTCTATTGTAACTTCCCGCGACTTAAAAGAATTATCAATGCTTGAAAGGCATGAAAAATGGATGGCTCATCATGAACGTGTATATAATTAAAGATGAGATAGAAAAGGAACATCGCTTCAAAACATTTAAGAAAAACGTCAAATTCATTGAATCGTTCAACAAGAACGGAACTCAGCGTTATAAGTTAGCCGTCAACAAATATGCTGATCTGACTACTGAGGAATTTACTGCATTATATATGGGACTCGACACTTCATTATTATCCCAGCAAGAATCAACAACGTCCTTTAAATATGATAGTGCGACTGAAGTTCCATATAGCATGGACTGGAGAAAGTGGGGCAGTGTCACAGAAATCAAAGATCAAGGTGTATGTGGTAAGACCAGTTCTTGTTCACATATTAATTCGATATAATACTAATTTGACTGGACACGATAAATATGTTTTTATAAGTATGTCATAACATTTGATTTGTGTGGTTATAATTAAGTCTCTAGAATCACGTGATTTTTGGAGTCCGGAGCCTAAAGGGTGAAAAATGTTAACAAAAATTTCAAAACGGTATATAAATTTTTTTTTTAACCAAAACGGCAAAATCGCTCACGAAGTAGCGATTTTGTCCGCGGAAAAAGCAAAATCGCTGCTATAGCAGCGATTTGTTAAATTTGACTTTTTTTTTTAAAAAAAAAAAAATTTAAACAAAATCGCTCCCTTGGGAGCGATTTATCAAAATAAAAAATAATAATGATTTTTTTCATTTGTCGCTGCTAAGGCAGCGACTTAAAAGTTAATTTTTTTTAAAATTATTTTTTGCTTCTTTTTTTAAAAAAAATGGTTTAAATCAATTTTTTTTTATTTTTTTAAATCCGATTTTTAATTAATTTTTTTTAAAAAATCAAATAAATCAAAAAAAAAATAGCGATTTGATTTTGAAAAATAAATTAAAAAAATTAATTAAAAATCGCTGCCTTGGCAACGATTTGATTTTAAAAAATAAAATAAAAATTGATTTAAACCATTTTTTTTAAAGAAAGAAGCAAAAAATAATTTTAAAAAAAATTAACTTTAAGTCGCTACTGAGGCAGCGACAAATGAAAAAAATTATTAAAAAATATTTTTATTTTGATAAATCGCTCCTTTGGGAGCGATTTTGTTTAAAATTATTTTTTTTAAGAAAAAAAACAAATTTAACAAATCGCTGCTATAGCAGCGATTTTGCTTTTTCCGCAGATTTTGCCGTTTTGGCTAAAAAAAAAAATTCATATACCGTTTTGGAATTTTTGTTAATAGTTTTCACCTTTAGGCTCCGTACTCGTGGTTTTTGTGTAACTATAAATTAAAGCTCGTCATTAAGATTAAAAATGGAAAATTTAAAGATGTCATTCGTTTTTAAATCGACTAATTATTAGGCTTGAATATCTGCATCCTAGGTTGTTGTTGGGCATTTTCAGCGGTGGCAGCTATAGAAGGAGCGTATCAAATAGCAAATAACGAACAAATCTCACTTTCAGAGCAACAGTTGATAGATTGCTCTACACAAAACAATGGTTGCAAGGGTGGACTAATGACTAACGCGTACAACTTCTTACTTCAAAATAATGTGGAGGGTATTACCACAGAGAGTAACTATCCATATGAAGAAACTCAAAGCGTTTGCAGCAAAGAATTACAATCAGCAGCAGTGACAATCAATGGGTACGGAGTTGTACCAGCCAGTGAATCTGCCTTACTACAAGCCGTAGCGAATCAACCAATATCTGTTGGTATTGCTGCTAACGAGGAGTTTCATTTTTACAATGGTGGAATATATGAAGGAAGTTGTAGCCCTAAGTTGAATCATGCAGTGACAGTGATAGGTTATGGGACAAGTGAAGAAGATGGTACAAAATATTGGATAGTGAAGAACTCATGGGGGAGGGGTTGGGGTGAGGAAGGATATATGAGAATTGTTAGAGATGTTGGAACTGATGGTGGCCATTGTGGCATTGCTAAAATTGCTTCGTTCCCAATTGTTTGAATTATTATGTTTCTTTCTTAGGGGTACAAAGTTGAACGGAAAACTTGAAAAAAAATTCATTTAGTGGTTTCGTTTGACTTGATTTGATATTGGAAAAAAAAACTCGATTATATTTGGGTTGATTTGGTTTTAACTAAAAAAAACCCAACTCGAGACAAAACCTGACATTATATATGTAATTTTAAAATTTTATCTTATACATAAAAATATTTACTTTGATATCATTTTAAAATATTTCTTATACTATTTCATAATTTTTATCTTTTAATATATTATTTCAAGTTTAAAACTTAGAATTCAGATTGGTCAAATAAATATTATAGTTCGTAGATATTGATAATTATAATAAAACTTAAATCAAATCAAATTAATACTAGTGCAAAAGAAAAATCAATTCAACACTAAGAATGACAATAATATTCAATATTTGTTCTTTGGTTTTACATTGGTTTAGAAAATTAAAATGCATAATCTAATTTTAATTTTCCTTCAATATTGTAATGTAACTAATACTTATTAAACTTATTTGAGCATGATTTAGTACTTTTAAATTATGATTATTTTCGTTATGACTTTACAATATTTATTTTATATGATGATTTCATTATTATTTTTTATTGAATATTTTTGTGTCATCAATATTCATCACATATTTGTGTTATTTTTTTTAAG
This sequence comes from Solanum sitiens, assembly GCA_016801875.1. NCBI lineage: Eukaryota > Viridiplantae > Streptophyta > Magnoliopsida > Solanales > Solanaceae > Solanum > Solanum sitiens. The sequence continues at coordinate 2,865,956 of JABWTJ010000001.1, forward strand.
AAATACCTTAAATAATTATATTTTGGTTGGACTAAAAAAATATTTGGAGCACAAGTTAATTATATGTTTGTATGCAAACTTTATCGAAAAAATCCAAAAATCTGGAAAAAACCAAAGTTTATCAGTTTGGTTTGATTTAAAAATTTGACACAATGATTTGGTTTGGTATTTGAAAAATCCGAACCAGACCGAGGTTGAAAACCCCAAAAAAAATCCGAATTTTGTTAGTTTGATTTGGTTTATAAGTTTAAAAATCTTACACGAATAGTTTAATTTGATATTTGAAAAATTCGAACCAAACGGCCGATCATATACACCATTTATTTCTTCTGGTATAGTTTTATTTGTCATTTTTTTATCGTTAGCATAGTTTGAAATTATTAGTTTCAACATCATATCCCCATTATTTCGAATCCAACATTAAATTTTTTTATAGTAATTCGTGATTTCTGAATAAATTAATCAATACAAAAAGCTTTTTTTTTTTTTTTTTTTTTTAATTATGCAGTCAAATAGTGCTTGTTAATTACTTATACCATCGACAGTAAAATTGGGTTCTTAGATAATAAGCAAATAGACACTTCTTCGATCTCGACACACATATTTTGTCATTTGCTAATATGTTTATTTGACATTCGTAATTACAGTTTCATACGTAATATATGACGGATTCAGATATTCACGAGATATATCTATGTGAAATAAAAATATCAATCTAATCATCGAAAAAATTAAGTGAAATTATTTGATCGATATAAACCACTTAAAGGGTTGCTTTAACTTGCTTGACCAATGTACACAACCATTGACTTAGCTTGACAATTGACTCAGGTATATATACGTTTACTTTAAACCCTTTCAAACGCAAGTATCTGAAATTTTAAAGTGTATCATAAATCCTATAAAGTTGTGGTGCTAATAGATTCTTAAATTCAAATAATATTGGACGGAAATTAAGGTTGTTAAAATCAGATAGACAAGCCAATGAGATCGTGACATGTGTCAAGTGGTGTCGCATGTCATAGTCAAATTAAATCAATCAATTGTATTACTATACCAAAATGTGCGAACAAATATATTCTGACCAATCAAATTAATCAAAGGTGAATTCTAGCCTCTTTTGCCTTCAGAAAAGTGATTTTTAAAACTAATAACAATAATTTGTGTTTAATTAATTTTTTTGAAAAGTGTTTCGTTTGATTTAAAAAAGGATGTAAATACTTTTGAGAGTAAAATTATGAAAAAAAATATTTAGCAATATTTTTAAACATTAATAATATTATTCTATGGAGAAAATATTTTAATATCAATTATTAAAAAATAATTTAGTTTTTTTATTAATTAAAAAGTGCATATTGCAAATTTTCAATCAATATTATTGATAGATAAGAAAATATGAAATTTTGATATAATATTAACATATGATTTGAATATATTGAAAAAGTTAAACCAAATAAATTTTAAAACTTGTTCCACATATTAAACATAGAATAATACTATATCATTTAATTTAAAATAAAATAAAATAAAATAATGAATTGTTTGTATAAAAATGAAAGATAAAATTCTTAAATAAAATTTGGCCAAACATATGATATATACTTATATTAATTAATTAACCATGAATATATCGGTAAATATGTATAAATGGTAAGGGTACTTTTGCATTGAAAAAATAATTTTATGCTTTTGTTTCTGTTTTGTTTAACAAACAAAATTTTTAATCTTTTTCCAAATAATAGAAAAGCTCTTTCGGCTCTATTTAATTAAAAATAAATAATAAGATTCACCGGCCAAACACCTTAATTCTTAAAGTATTTGTGAAGTGGAAGGTTAAAACAAGATAGAATAAGGTTGTGTTTGGTACAAAAGGAAAATATTTTTTTAATTTTCTCATATTTAATTGGATTAAATATTTTATAAATCAATTATTTTTAAATTTAAAGAAAAATAACTTTTCTTCAAAATTTATGGAAAGCATTTTTCAACTTCAAATTACAATTCTTTTGTTAAAATAAATTATTTTATTTTGTCCCTACCATCAAATCAGTGATCCCACCACCACCACCACTATCCCCCTCCAAAAAAAAAATATCCCCCCTCCAAAAAGAAAAATAATAAAAGGTTGTTTATAAAAAATATTTTTAACTTCATTTTTTTGTTTTTTAAAAGATATTTTCAATTTTTTTAACCCCTCCACTCCCACCCCCTTAAAAAATTTAAATTTGTTTTAAAAAATATTTTTAACTTTAAAATTTTATTTTTTCACCCTTACCCCCTTCGGCCAGCCACCCTACCAGCCCCCCCCCCCTCCATCCCCTCTAAAAAAATTTGAATTTGTTTGTAAAAAATATTTTTAACATCAAAAGTTTATTTTTTTCAGCCCTAACCCCCTCCCCCCCTCTGCCAGCCACCCTATCAGCCCCCCACCCCCTCCAATAAATAAGTGTATTTTTAAAAATATTTTCTACTTTAAAATTTTATTTTTTCATTCCTACCCCTTCGGCCAGCCACCCTAACAACCCAACCCAACCCCCTCTAAAAAAATCAAGTTTGTTTTTAAAATATTTCTACTTCAAAAAAAAAAAAGTTCACCATAATTGTTTAAAAAATATTTTCAACTTTAAAAATTATTTTCTCATCCCCTATCCTCGACCTCCCCTCCCCCCATCGCCCCCCCAAAAAAAAATTATTTTTTTAATTAAAAAAATATATTTTTCATTTATAAATCACATACTAAAAGAGCACAAGATCCTTAAATTTACCAGACTCGATCTGTGGATTAAAGAACGTCTAATTCCAATATATATCTATCAGGGTGTGTGTTGTGAACAAAAGGAGTCAAGTTGCTGACCTGGATGACATGGGGGCTGCCACGGAGAGTAATCACATGGATATGCCACGTAAAAGCTCTAGAAGAGTAATTCCTCCTAAAAGACTTGGTGATTACGTTTGGAAGAGTGGGAGGTCACGTGACAAAAGACAGAGTTTGCTGCAACAAAATGTATAAACAGAACGAGTACTGGGCATAATGGAAAAAGGAAAATTATGATGGATCTTTCTGTTATCTCATCTCTATTTCTCTAGTTTCTCATCTCTTTCTTCAGTCTATCTTCTCATCCCATTTCTTTTATCTATCTATCACTAGTATTTCTTCTAGTATTCCAAATTGCCTTATATATAGTTTATCAAGTATTATTGTTGTTTACAGAAGTTGTAGTTGGTTCAGTTTATCAATACAAAGGTGTCTTTGAGAACTATTGTTATTCCACATTAGTAATCTCTTTGTTACATTGGTGCTTTCATCCAGAGGTCTTTTATGGAGGACCAACAACTCAAGGCTCTAATTGCAGAATCAATGAAAGAAGTAAAGGATTCATTCGCCAAGGATCTCGCTGACATGCGAGGCTTCTTCCAAGAGATGGTGGGAAAAATAGTTCCGATGGGTGCTCCTCAACGAGATCCGTTCATGGATGCTCCGACACCGATCCTTCGTCATAAACCAGCTTCGGTTGAGTTGGGTCGTTTTGGTGGTGAAAACCCAGAAGCATGGCTATTTCAGGCCGAGCGTTACTTTGATTTCTACGGCATCGCTGCGACTCACAGATTGACCTTAGCGTCTTTTTACCTTGATGGAGAAGCCTTGGATTGGTACCGATGGTTGTTTCGTAACAAACAACTAGTCGGATGGGATCATTTCGTTGAGAAAGTGAAGATTCGTTTTCAACCAAAAGGGCTTGAGTCACCAGAGGGAAGATTGGCGAAACTCCGTCAGACAACCACGGTATCGGAGTTCCAAGGACGTTTTGAGGCTATGGCAAACCAGACCAATGATATCTCAGAGGGGCTGATGGTTCGTTTGTTCATCTCTGGGCTAAGAGAGGATATTAAGGGTTCAGTACTTGCTCATGGACCTAAAAGTTTTGAAGAAGCTCTTGATTTGGCTCATATACATGAGAAGAGGATTCAGGCAGAAAAGGGACAGGTACGACCCGCCTTTGCTAATAGAATTCCACCCTTGCTTCCAAATCCTAGCACCAAAACATTTCACGATCCATCTTCTAAATCAATTGTTCCTGCTTCTTTATCGACCCCAACTCAGAATAGGCCACCACTCAAGCGTTTAACACACGCTGAGATCGAAAGTCGTCGAGAGCGTGGTCTTTGTTATTACTGTGAGGAGAAGTATACTGTAGGCCATAAATGTAAAACCCCACCCCATCTTCTACTCCTTACAGATGGGACAGATATGGACCCTCTATTGCCGGACCCTTTTGTCACAGATGATATTTTGGCTGAGGATTTGCAGTGCTTAGAGTTACAGGAACACTCCGCTATTTCCTACAATGCACTAGCCGGAGGGAGTTCACCTTCTACACTACGATTTACGGGGCAAGTGAATGGGACTTCGATTCAGATCTTGGTGGATGGAGGAAGTACCCATAATTTCATTCAGGAACGAGTTGCACGCTTTCTACAATTGTCCATTGAAACCATCTCTAGCTTCCCTGTGGTTGTGGGGAGTGGCCAGCGCCTCCGTTGTGACGGAGTGGCCAGAGGCGTCACGTTGTTAATTCAGGGAACTACGCTCATTGAAGACCTGTATATTTTGTCACTCCATGGCGCCGACCTTGTTCTCGGGGTTTCTTGGTTGGCAAAACTAGGTCCAGTACTCACTAACTATGCGACGAGAACTTTGGAATTCAATTTAGGAGGAAACCAAGTAGTATGGCAAGGTGTATCTCCGACTGATGTGCAACCCGTACAACTCCATAGCTTAAGACGAATGGCAGCTACGGAAGCCATTGCATCATGTTTTTGTTTGGAGATAGTTACTGGATATAACTCTGTTACAGAACAGCCTACAGTGGAACTAGAAACCTTGTTAGAACAATATGCCGATGTATTTCAAAAGCCATCGGGATTGCCACCTTCTCGTATCCAGGATCATGCTATACATCTCAACTCTGGGGCACAACCGGTGAATGTTAAACCCTATAGGTATCCTTATTTCCAGAAACAGGTCATGGAGCAAATGGTTTCAGAGATGCTTAAAGAAGGGGTAATACGGGCTAGCACCAGCCCATTCTCATCGCCGGTGTTGCTGGTTCGAAAGAAAGACGGTACTTGGCGTTTTTGTGTTGACTATTGAGCACTCAATGCAATCACAGTAAAAGATCGGTTCCCAATCCCAACTATTGATGAATTATTTGACGAATTGCATGGGGCTCACTATTTTTCTAAGCTTGATTTACTCGCAGGTTACCACCAGATTCGTGTGACGCCTGAGGATGTGTCTAAAACGGCCTTTCGAACTCATGATGGTCACTATGAGTTCTTAGTAATGCCATTTGGATTAACTAATGCTCCTTCAACCTTTCAGGCAACAATGAATGATATTTTCAGGCCGCACTTGCGTCGTTTTGTTCTCGTATTTTTTGACGATATGTTGGTCTACAGCCCTTCTTGGAACACGCATTTGGAGCATCTGGAGATTGTCTTACAATTGCTACGACAACATCAATTAGTGGCTAAGCGCTCTAAGTGTTTGTTTGGGCAGTCATCAGTTGACTACTTGGGTCACATTATTTCAGCTCAAGGCTTGGCAGTGAATCCAGATAAAATTGAGGTGATACAACAATGGCACCCTCCTAAAACGGTAAAAGAGGTACGCAGTTTCCTTGGACTCGCTGGGTATTATCGACGTTTTATTCACCACTTTGCAGCTATAGCAGGGCCGTTGTATAACTTGTTGCGGCGAGACTCCTACCAGTGGACAGAGGCAGAGCAGCAGGCCTTTGACACTCTTAAGGCCAAACTGGTTTCTACTCCTATCTTATGTCTGCCTGACTTTGGCCAAGAATTTCAGGTTGAGACTGATGCGTCGGGGCAAGGCATTGGTGCTATACTTTCTCAAAAGGGTCATCCAATCGCATACTTCAGTCAACAATTGAGTGCCCGAATGCAAAAGGCGTCCACTTACCATCGAGAAATGTTTGCAATAACTCAAGCTGTGAGTAAATGGAGGCAATACTTGTTGGGGCAAAAGTTCACTATTATTACTGATCAACAATCATTGAGGAGCCTCACAAATCAGACTATTCAAACTCCTGAGCAACAAAAATGGCTCACCAAGTTAGTGGGGTTTGATTTTCACATAGTCTATAGGCCTGGGAAACAAAATGCTGCTGCAGATGCACTTTCTCGTAACTTTGAGGCAGCCTATATGAGCATCTCTATTACGTCACTGGAACTGGAACAAGAGTTGAGACAACTAAATGCTAACCACTATGAGTTATTAGCAATACAGCAAGCGAAACAAAGATCAGATGAGGACTTTGTTGATTACAAGTTTAAGGAGGGGATATTATTTTACAAAGGTCGAATAGTAATTCCTACTGATTCACCTTTGCGCCATAAGTTAATGTTTGAGTTTCATGCCACTTCAATTGGAGGTCATGCTGGGGTTGCTCGGACTTACCATCGATTGGCCTCCAACTTCTTTTGGAAGCATATGCGCAAGGATGTCCAGTCTTTTGTTGCAACTTGTCACATTTGCCAACAGATGAAAGACTCTCACTTGCACCCGGCAGGTTTACTTCAGCCCTTGCCAATACCGGACCAAGTCTTTGAGGATATTGCCATGGATTTTATCACTTGCCTTCCAAGCTCCAAAGGCAAGACTACCATTATGACCGTGGTGGATCGTCTCACCAAATATGGGCATTTTATACCCTTACCATCCACCTTCTCTACTTATACGGTGGCTGAAGCATTTGTGATTTGGGTTATTAGGTTACACGGAACCCCTCGAACTATTGTAACAGATCGAGATCCTCGCTTTCTTCACTCTTTTTGGCAGGAGATTCATCGTTTACAGGGGTCCACGTTAGCTATGAGTACAGCTTATCACCCTCAGACGGATGGCCAATCTGAGGCACTCAATAAATGTGTTGAGCAGTACCTCAGATGTTATGTTGCTGATGTTCCTGCTACTTGGGTTTCCATGTTGCCTTGGGCTGAGTTCTGGTACAATACTTCTTACCAAACTTCCGCAAGAATGACCCCTTTTCAGGCATTGTATGGTCGTGAGCCTCCTACTGTTGCACGATATATATTAGGAAGTACATCCAGTGAGTTAGTAGAGTCCTTCTTGCTGCAAAGGGACAAAGTGTTACAATTACTCAAGCATAATTTGGCAAATGCTCAAAATCGCATGAAGGCTTTCGCAGATAAATCTCGCACTGAGATTACATATGAGGTAGGGGACTGGGTCTTTGTGAAGCTTAAACCTTACAAGCAGTCTACTCTGCGTTTGCAACGCGATCATAAGTTGGGGCGGCGCTACTTTGGTCCTTACAAAATTCTGAAACGTGTAGGTGCTGTGGCTTACAAATTGGATCTTCCTGAGGCTGCTAAAATTCATTCTGTATTCCATGTTTCTGCCTTGAAACGATGTGTTGGTGAACCAGTTCAACAAGTCACTCCATTGCAGCTCACAGACACAACATCCTTAGCAGATCAACAGAACACCAACCTTGAGGACAAGGTTGTTTTTCAGGGAGGGAGTATTGTTGTGAACAAAAGGAGTCAAGTTGCTGACCTGGATGACATGGGGGCTGCCACGGAGAGTAATCACATGGATATGCCACGTAAAAGCTCTAGAAGAGTAATTCCTCCTAAAAGACTTGGTGATTACGTTTGGAAGAGTGGGAGGTCACGTGACAAAAGACAGAGTTTGCTGCAACAAAATGTATAAACAGAACGAGTACTGGGCATAATGGAAAAAGGAAAATTATGATGGATCTTTCTGTTATCTCATCTCTATTTCTCTAGTTTCTCATCTCTTTCTTCAGTCTATCTTCTCATCCCATTTCTTTTATCTATCTATCACTAGTATTTCTTCTAGTATTCCAAATTGCCTTATATATAGTTTATCAAGTATTATTGTTGTTTACAGAAGTTGTAGTTGGTTCAGTTTATCAATACAAAGGTGTCTTTGAGAACTATTGTTATTCCACATTAGTAATCTCTTTGTTACAGTGTGGAATCTTCTTTTAATCAGAACAGTCTAATTAGTTCGTTAATTATCCAACATCAATTCATATACAGCATTGTAAATGAGAGTCGTTTGAAAAAGTGATTTTGAATAGTCATTACAGAACTTCTACATATATTATTTTATACTTTTCAAGTTTAACGCATATCTAGTGTATTTTTTTGTTCTACCACAACCAGCATTTACACTACTAGAAAATAAGAAATAGTTAAATGATTGATAAAATTCACTAACTAAATAATATAAATTACATACTAATCTTATTTAGCTACGAATTGATGACTGATTATAAAAAATACAGTATATAATTTATTGAGAGTTATATAATCGATAAATATATTTTGTAGTTAGTTCTTTTCTAAATATAGTTGTTGCTAGTAATACTTAATTAATTCGGTGCTTTTCTTGAGTAAAGATTTTGTAAATTGACGCAATAGTGAAAGTTGTCGAGAAAAAGATGAGAAGATATTATTTTCCCTATCAATTCATTGGGCAAATCATCAAAAATCAAATGAAGATGACTTCCACAATATTATAGCACATGCATGAGCAAGACTTGGTCTAATTTTTCATAACAATTAGTGGATCTGACAAAAACCATGCAGAAAAAATTCCTAAGAGAAGCAAAGATTCCTACGCAAAGTAGGTAGACCCAGATTTTTGGAATGATCAATAATATCCTTCGATTTACAATTAAGCTGCCCCATTAATATAACCATTATCATCAGTTCCTTCGAGGGGACGTAGAATAAAATTATAACGAAATAGATTAGCATAACCATTGCGCAAAATTACAGGCACAACTCGACAAATGCTCTAACTCTACGTAGTAGTAATATAATTGTTGACCTTTTAGCGATTGTCGACATAGTCTTTTCTTTTATCTTTTTTATTCCTTATTTTGTCTAGTAGTCCAGATATCACGCAGTGAGCTATGTTGTATTGCTTGAAATAAGAATTTTAAAGGAAAAAATTCTCTTAATTAATCAATTATAGCTCAATCGATATATATATATATACACACAAGAACCTTCTCTACAAATTTTGTTTTTTTTAAAAAACAAAATATGTAAGAAGGAATTGATTACGAGGTAGGGAGTCGAACCCTCACTAATAAAGATAGAGTTCACATACTCAATCAATTGAAATATGAAGAATATTCCCTACATATTTCTCTACCGTGTGTTTTATTTGACGGAAAAATAAAGCAAAGAAAAAAAATTACTCTGTTTGTATTGTTTAAACTTACTTGAAGTCGTCCTAGTCTCCCAAAAAGTTATGATAGGTTGATCTTTCCTGGAAAATGAAATGATTGATATTTTAGGCTCAATTGGAAATTTTTGTACGCGAAAATTCTCAATATTGTGCTTATATAAACTCTATTAAGATCAATATGTAGTTACTCACTCAGCCTTTCTTATAGGTTTTAACTAGTTCAAATTTCAATATTTCATTTCCATTACTATCAATGGCTTTCAATTTTTGCCTCAAGAACATTACTATTCTTGTTCTTTTTTTCATTTTTAGCATATGTGCCTCTATAGTTACTTCCCGCAACATAAAAGAATTATCCATGCTTGAAAGGCATGAAAACTGGATGGTTCATCATGGACGTGTATACAAAGATGATATAGAAAAAGAACACCGCTTCAAAACATTCAAGGAAAACGTTGTGTTCATCGAATCTTTCAACAAGAACGGAACTCAACGTTATAAGCTAGCCATCAATAAATATGCTGATCTGACCACTGAGGAATTTACAACATCATTTATGGGGCTCGACACTTCATTACTATCCCAGCAAGAATCAACAGCTACAACAGCGTCCTTCAAATATGATAGTGTGACTAAAGTTCCATATAGCATGGACTGGAGAAAGAGAGGGAGTGTCACAGGAGTCAAGGATCAAGGTGTATGTGGTAAGACCAGTTCAAATTCTTATTAGTTTCACTTTGAGTTGTGGTTAAGTATGTTCGTCTTAAAATATTTGTCATTCTTGTCGAGAATCAAACTATATGAATTTTAATATATAATTTAATATCATGTATTTATATGAGAAGATCAATTCCTACTTATAGTTATTTAGTTTTCATTTAGCTTTTAAATATCTAAATTATAATTTTAAAAGGTGACCACTATTTTTTAATAGACAGAGTATATATGTGTGCTCTTGAAAATTCTATATGCCATAACCATCATGTGTAACTATAAATGGAAAGTTCAATTTCAAAATTTATAAACTAGGTACGTACTTGTTTTTAAATAAACTATCACACGTACAGGATGTTGTTGGGCATTTGCTGCGGCCGCGGCTATAGAAGGAGCATATCAAATTGCAAACAACGAACTAATCTCACTTTCAGAGCAACAACTATTGGATTGCTCTACGCAGAACAAAGGTTGTGAGGGCGGACTAATGACTGTCGCCTACGACTTCTTACTTGAGAACAATGGCGGGGGCATTACCACAGAGACTAATTATCCTTATGAAGAAGCTCAAAAAGTTTGCAAGACCGAACAACCAGCAGCAGTTACTATCAATGGCTGCGAAGTTGTACCATCTGACGAGTCATCGTTGTTGAAAGCTGTAGTGAATCAACCAATTTCTGTTGGTATTGCGGCTAACCGTGAGTTTCATATGTACGGAAGTGGAATATATGATGGAAGTTGTAACCCTAGACTGAATCATGCAGTGACAGTGATAGGTTATGGGACAAGTGAAGAAGATGGTACAAAATATTGGATAGTGAAAAATTCATGGGGGAGTAGTTGGGGTGAAGAAGGATATATGAGAATTGCTAGAGACGTTGCAGTTGATGGTGGCCATTGTGGCATTGCAAAGATTGCTTCTTTCCCTACTGTTTGAATTTATTTTACAAAAAATAGGCATTGCTATTAATATTATGTAAAAGAGTTGCCAACGCTATAGCTTGTAATTCGTGTTTCAACAATAAATTATTCAATATATGAGAAGTATTTTTCTTTTTTTAAATGATACAGTCAAACAGTGATGGTTACTTGTATCATCTGTAGCCTGGGTCGGATTTAGAAGGGCGAGGTTGTTAACCTGAACTCTCTCAACAAAGAAATTCATAAGATTTAAATAATTGACCAAATTTATCTACTTCGTCAACACGCCTAAATTGAAACTTAGAAATTTGGTAACCCCAAAAAATGGGGAAAAAAGAAACAAATTGGTGCTGTAAAAAGCAGCATGGGATTAAAGAAATGTTACTACTTGAAAATCATTATTTTTCCATTGAACAATATTTTATGACTATTTCCTCAAATACTTTAATTGAAATGGTGAGAAAAGAAACAATAATGTAATGTTTTCTACACCGAATAATTAGGAAGTTTCTGAATATTTCAATGAGAATCTAGTTCAATAGATATGGAGAAGAGCGGCGAAGAGAATATGTTTTATAACACATATTTTTGATAAGAAAAACTTTATTTCTAGCCGTCAAAAAGAAGGGTAAAAAGATTCGAATGTACACAAAATACATGTGTGAAATAAAAATATCAATATAATCATTGATAGAGCTTATTTGATCGGTAGAAGCAACTTACAAGACTCGCTTTCACCAATATGTGTTGTGGTGTATTAGTGGGAGTGTTTCATCCTTAACCAGAGGTCTTCGGTTGATTCTTGAGTATGGAAAAATCATGTTGGGAGCGCCACCCCTGAATGAGCCTACAGAGTGCTATTCGGATTTAATTGGAGATCTAATATGAGCTCTAGATACCGAATGAAAAATAAATAAATAAAGGACTCGCTTTCAACTTGCTTGGCCAATGTATCTTACCATTGACTTGATTATTGACTCACGTATACGCAACACTTCAAAATCCTTTCGGAAAAGAAAAGAAAAAACTCAAACACCATTTATCTTTTCACACGAAGATTTTTTTTTCTTTTGTTTACCTTTTTTCTTTCAAATATCCTACATAGTTCACATATATTTGTGGAGCAAGAGTAGTTTCTTGGTCGTCTTTATTTTCCTGAGATGAATAATATAATTTCATAATTATATTACTCCTATAAAAAAGATCTGAAAAATATTAATGCCGACTTTTGAATAGGGATGGCAATGGGACAATGTATTGGGGGCGCCGCGAGTTGAGCTTAACCCGTAAAATTTTTAATTCGCTTCGCCCTGCCCCGTATAACAACTCTTTTCATCTTCAACCCGTCTTACCCCGCCCTGCATGAACCTGCTCCACATAAATTTTTTAATATTTTATTTTTTTTTAGTTATGTTTGATGATAAAAATAAATTCAGTTTTTCATTAAGTTGTATTACTATAATAGGATAGTGATTTAAAATTTTATTTTTTAGAGGTCAATAGGGAAACATGTAAGAAATTGTATTATTTTTTATTGAATTATTTCCATTTATAATCTTAAACATTTTAGTAGTTTTAATGAAATTATGTTAATAAATAATGTTACATCATTCTTATAACATGTAAAAAGATAAAATTAAGTTTGAACCCACATAAAATCACATATACCCACAACCTGCTCCGCCCCACATTAATTTTTAAAAAACCCACTTCAATCCAGCGTGCATCCAATCCGCACCACACAACCTTAAACCCGCCCCAATCCACATAGCCTTAAACACACTCCGCCTCTCGTCCGCCCCGCCCCATTCCCTACTTTTTGAACGTGAGTGGACAAAGTCGGAACTTAGAACTTAAATAGTTTGTCTATATTCTCATGACTTACTAGTCAATGATATATAGTGCTTCCTTTTCCTACCAGTTAGGTAACTTCAATAAGCAGGATCGTAAGAAACAATTTAAGAAAGAGATAGCTCAGGACCACAATTTAATTTGCAAATTATTTCTAGGGGTAACAAAACACGCGGATTAGGCTGAAATTGGAGAGTTTAAAATGAATAAATTTAACTGAGTTGTATCATGACTCTTTCAAATTTACTTTATACTAAACTGGACAAAAATTAGGTTAAATTATGATCCACTTAATCTAAACCATGTTGCCATATACTAATATAATTCATAAAAAAAAAAAGGGAACAAATTCGCCATAGAAAATACAAAGAATACGAGATTTGATCCCGGCCTTGGATTGGAAATTTTTGACCCAGGATCCGATAGCTACCCGGTACTTCAGACCTGACCCCTTCCACGACCCCAATTTCGGACCTGAGTTACCAAAACAAAGAAATATTATTTTTTAATCGGACTAAAAGCGTGTTTGGGATTTCTGCTAAAATATGTTTATTTTTAGAAGCATTTTTTAAAGATAGATTTTCAAAAAAATGATTTTGAAAAAAAAATAATAATTTGTGTTTACCTAATTCATTTGAAAAGTGTATTTGATAAGCAAATTGTGCTTGATTATTTTTTTTAATAAAAATACTTTTTAAGTGTAAAATTATAAAAAGAAAGGACAAGTATCAATATACTTTTAACATGAAGATTATTTATGTATTGAAATTATTTTAAATATCTATTAAAAAAAATTGATCAAACTTTTATTTTTATTGAATTAAAATGTACATATTTAATATTCCAATCAATATTATACATAGAGAACTACAAAAAGAATATTGATATATTATTGATGTGATGAATTAAATATAATTAAAAATATCAAATATAAAGTAATAATGATAAATGTAAAATAATAAAATAAAATTCTAAAATGAAACTTTTATCAAAATTTTGAAATATGTTAGTTAATTAATAAGGAATATATAGAAAAATATATAAATATAGAAGGGATATTTTGGTCTTATAAAAAATAATTTTCGTCTTCCGTTTCAACCTTTTTTAAGAATCAGAAACAAAATTCTTCTTCTTAACAACAAAAAAAACTACTTCTATTTCTATCTTAAAGCAGTTTTTTTGTCAAACGGACCCAAAAAAGGATACAAGTATGGAGTGTAGTGAGCTGCTTATCTCTCCTAACAACTTTAATAACTGTTCACTGTTCAATCATCGATTATCGAACCACTGAACCTGACTCCATCATTGAATCTGGCTCTGATACCACTTGTTAGGATCGAAATATAAGCAGGTGTAAATGCGAAAGCTAGCAAAGCAAATCTCAAAAGATCACGAGTAAGAAGACAACGAGAAATACACCAAAAGACACAAAGATTTAACGTGGTTCGGTCAATCGACCTTCGTCCACAAAGGAAATGAGCAATCCACTATAAATATGAGAGTACAAAATACAGAGGGAAACAACCTCAACCAATTCACTCAAAATACATGGGAGGTTCACACAAGTGATAACGTATCAAACTTGTGACCCATAAATTCTCCCCCTAACTAAAACTCTCAAAGCCCTTAAAACTACATTGTGAATGCTAATTAAGTTAGAAAGAACAAACCTCTATTTATAGAGTTCTAAACCTTTTCCTACCAGAAGAAGGATTAGTAAATCCAAAACCTTTTCCTCAAAGAAAAACCTATTTATGGTAAGAAATCAGGGCAAATAAAACTCAACATGACGACTACTAAGTTAAATTTCTAATCAACTTTCGCATACAATGACTATTTTGCCCCTTTCAACACTTTGTACAGAATACATTTTAAGACTTTTCAAAGGAAAATTAATTGCCATTGTTGTCTGGTCAGTAATAGATAGTAGATAAAAGCATAAACATTTTATATTGGAGTCGGGAAACAGATAGAGGCAAAGCCCATAACTGCAATATCTCTTCGATAAAACAAAACAAAAATTAGTATACAGCGGTTCACACATTAATTTCTAAGGCTAGATTATAATTTGATGGAGTAACTTGCAATTAGTGTACTAACAAGCTTTAATTAAAACGGGATCTACTAGAAACAAACTCTCTATCTCTAGACGATAGGAATAACATTTGCGCAAGCCCTGAAATCATCGTTATAAAATTTAAAATCTATAAAATTAAAATTGTGACTTTTAACTTTTGCTCAGCATGTTTGCAATTAGTGTGTTAGTACTTGCTACTAGTATATCCATGCATAATTAGCCCAAAAAAGCTGAAGACAGGAAGGTGGACCCTTATAGAAAATGAACTGACACCAGAACTTGGTCATCAATGTTTTAGATCAAGATCATAAAGGGAACGCGTAAGAAAATTCTACAGAAAAAAAAAATAATTCACCTTTACAACTATATATATACCTTTTTCATATTGTATTACTAATTATATTTTCATGAACTCTGATACCTCATCTTTTATTTTCATATAACAAATATATTTTCAGATTTTAACAATGGCATTGAAATTTTGCAGGTTAAGCCTCGTTGCACTTTTACTAGTGGTCGGAACTCTCAGGTTCCGAGCCACTAGTGCCCGTGACTTGCAAGTGTATTCCATGCTCGAAAAGCACGAAAAATGGATGGGTCGCCATGGGCGCGTATACAAAGATGATGTTGAAAAGGCAGAGCGATTGAATATATTTAAAGAAAATGTCGAGTTTATTGAGGCATTCAACAATGATGCTGATCATTCTTACCAGCTTGGCGTCAATAAATTTGCAGATCTAACCAACGAAGAATTTCAATCTATGGTTGGTAGATATAATCTATCTTTCCTTCCAAAGACATCGAATTTGCAATCATTTAGTTATGAAAGTGAAAACTCCAGTCCTGATAGTTGGAACTGGAGAGAACAGGGTGCTGTTACTCCTGTTAAGGACCAGGGTAAATGTGGTAAGTCCCAAATCAAAGTACATTCTCCTATTCAATTTATATGACCATATTTGATTAGATCAGGATTTTAATTTAAAACTCAATAAATTAAAAAGACTAGAACTTCGAACCTATAAATTTCAAATTATGGTTCTACATCTGACTATAGCAGGTTTAGACTAACATAGTGTATTATGCTACTTTATAAATTACTACTGGCTACTATAAAATGCAGGGTCATGTTGGGCATTTTCAGCTGTAGCAGCAGTAGAAGGACTGAACCAGCTAAAAACTGGTAAGTTAATTTCACTATCTGAACAACAACTTCTAGATTGTGAGTCCAGAAACAATAATGGTTGTGGAGGCGGAGTCAGGAACGAAGCATTCCTATACATAGCCGAAAATGGAGGGCTCACAACAGAATCAAATTACCCATACACTGGAATTCCTGGAAGTTGTAATAGTAAAATGGCGGAATCAACGGCAGTAACAATTTCGAGCTACAAAACAGTGGATCCAAGTGAATCAGCATTGTTACAGGCAGTACTAATTCAGCCAGTCTCTGCAGGTGTAACTATTGGGAGCGACAAATTTCGATTTTACAAAGGTGGAATTTTCAGTGGGGAATGTGGGGAGAGTTCACATCATGCAGTTACAGTGGTAGGGTATGGGACAAGTGAGGATGGTAGTAGTAATTATTGGTTGGTGAAGAATTCATGGGGAGAAAATTGGGGTGAAAGTGGATATATGAGAATGGCTAGAGATGTTGTGAATGGTGGAGTTTGTGGCCTTGCTACTCGAGCTTCTTTTCCTACTGCTTAGTGTTACACTGAGGATTTTACAACTCTGTTTTATCTTACTACTTGTAGTTACGTACCATCGTATAATCTTATTCTCCGATCAATATTATTACATACCATCTTCTTTGATAAGGTTTGTGTATATGTCACCTTTCTCAGATTCTACGTACCTATGGGATTACACTGAGATCGTGTTATTGTATTATTCAAGTAATCACTCTAACTACATATTGTGATTTGATACTTCTCCTTGTTGCCCTCTGAAAAATCTAATCCACCACAAATATGTTCACAATCAAACTTGTATTTTTCTCTTCATATGTAATTTCTTGTGAAGCAGAAGTTTTTGAGTTTCAGTATCAATTTTAAACAACTATATTCACAATTAAATAGTATTTAATAATTAAATTTCTTGACATATCTACAGAATTTAGACTAAATTTACATCCGGTTAACGTGAGTCCATATATAACTTTTAAGCTAACATCGTTAAATCCAATTGTAACGTAAGTCTCTGAATATTGTCTTTGCATCTTCTTTAACCAATACAGGAAAGTCATTGAATACAACTGGACTTGCATTAGAAAGTTGGGATCGAAAGTTAAGCTTTGAACAAATTTAGTGTCTAGTTCACATGACAATCTTAAAGCCAAACAAACTAATCTAGTTTCCAACTTCATTTTGAATGTTAAAAAATATTAATTGAATTTTGTATTTGAAATTTTCATAACTAAACATTAATTTGTAAATAAAATGATAATTTTCATGACCAAACGTCCTCAAAATGATATTTCTTATGTTGAACTTAAAAGGTAAGCAAAATGCTGATGCATCAGAAATTTAGCCTTTCGATTTATAAATTTCTGAACAACTCACATACAAATAGGTCAATTATTCTAATATGATAAGAAAACAATTTTATAACTTGTTTTTGTAGAATATGCAAAGTCTATGTCAATACGTGAAAATTACTCATAAAGTCACAATTTAAATTTTACCCTTAATAATAAAGTGGTCAATACCATCCGAGATTGTTTGATTAGAAGTAAGTTATGTCGCGATTAGTAACATAAATATTGCTAATAATATAGAATTATTTATGCAATTTAATGAAGAGAATTATTATGTGATAATTTATAATGAATGCATTGTCATGTGGCGATTAATATGCAGAAAATTTTTAGACATGAATTAATCAACATGCTTAAAATGTATTTTTATTTTTAAATAGTCTAATCCCTACAATAATATTACATATTTTTGTTTCACATTCTCATATATAATTCATAGATGACCATATAATTTAGTGTAAATATTATCTTATAAAATTTAATGCAAAAATTAGTAACACATTTGTATACCTCAACAAATTACTATATTAGCTCATACGAGATTTTGTGTTCGAAATAATTATTTCTGTACTCTGAATCTCTAACCAAACGCACCTCACACATTTATTACTTCTATTCTTCCCACCTTTCTTCGTCAAAGAACCAACAATAAATACTCACTATCTTTATGGTTGTATTTCTCTTTCACACGTTTTTAAAATATATTAATTAACAAGTTTTTCTTAACATTTTCATCCTAGCTCAAGTCTTAGTATATAATTTTTGTTTGTTAAATATTTACGTTATTGAAGTGTTTGTAGTAACAGTTGATACTTAAAATAAAATGACAAAAAATAATTAATTTTGTTTTGAAATTCTAAAATAATAAGTCTTCCATTAGTCTACTTTTACTTATTCAGTATTTCAATTCCCCACATAATAGTCCTTTTCCCATTTCCCTTTCTTCCACCCACAAATTGTTTTAAAACGTCAATTAGTATGAGATATGGTAAATACTCATATTAGTTAATTTTCATAAAGGACATGCAAAATTCAAAGCAGACTTATAAAAGTGAATGAGAGCAGTAATTTGATACTAAGTATTTTTAAAATATAATAATTTGAAACATAGGAAGTACAAATATAGTTTTAAAAAGGTATAAAATTTCAAATATGTCATTCTAACTTTGAGAAAAGACTAAATTACGTGATCCGTTTAAATTTTGACTCATTTATGTTATTTTCGTTTGAGAAAAGTCTCATATATATCATCATTAGTTAATTGAATAACATATATGAATCAAACTTTAAAAGGATGACATAGCTGAGCCTTTTCTCAAAATTTGATAACATATTTGAGGCTATTTTTCTTTTTTTAGAAATGATTTAATTAATAATATGATCGAATCATAATTAATGATGTGGTCGATATTATATTTGAGTTTTTCCCTTGCAAAAATATTCAAGTTAAAAAAAGTAGAATATATTATTTTTTAAAAAGTAATTAATGGCAAACTCGTAAATAAGAAAAGAAAGTCAACTAATCCAACAAACAAGAAATTTCCAAGTGTATTTCCTTTGCGTTTCTCAGAAAATCAGGTGTTTTCCAACAAATCAAACCTCCGAACAACACAAGAAATAACATCACCATTGAAACATCATCACCTCGACGACTCAACACGTTTTTGCCTGAATCAAATCAAACAAACAAGAAAGCGTCTTCCAATTAATTAAATTACACCTATTTTTCAGCGTCTATATATAAATAACACGTTATGGCAGGGAATTTGATCGGAGGTGCAGTAATTGGACAAGCATTCAGAATGTTATCCGAATCAATCACACAAGCCGGAAAAACATCCGTCTGCTTCGGTTCCAATTTTCGACGATTAAATTCAACTTTGCTTTCAATAAAACCAGTGCTTGAGGATATAGAGACACTGAACAAAGCATTGGAAGGAAGAGAATCAGAGATTGAAATATACAAGAAGAGGTTAGAGGAAGGTGAGAAGCTTGTTTGTAAAAGCGCGAAAATCAAACGTTACAATGTGTGTAAAAGGTGGTATTATTCAAAGAAATTAGCTGATTTAGAAAAATCGACAATGAACTTCTTTGAGGTACATGGATTAATGCAATCATGCAGGGATAGGAAAAAGATACTTGTTGCACTCAAAGAAGAAGGAGAGAAGTTGGATGAGATTTACGCTATTTTGAAGGATATGAAACTTGATAAAACCCGAAGGATCACTAAGTGAAGTCTGGAGAATATATTTGTCGTGTCATATTGTCACACAACAAGAAATATAATACTCCTACTATGCAAGAAAATGTTTACTTATTTTTATTTCCGTGTATTGAACTTTATAAACGAAATTTGTAATTGATCTTGAAAAAATAAAATAAAATTTTAAATTATAACAGATAAATATGATTTGATAACATAAAGTTTCCTTACACTAACGTTATAGTAGTATATAAATTAAACTCTTATAGGAAAGAGTCACGTATAAGGATTAAATTGAGGGTAATAATTTTTCTTTTTACACTGCCATAAAATGAATAAAATTTTGACAGAAAAGAAAAAGGGAAAAGGAGGGAAATTTAAATTTTGTTTTGGGTTAGCAGTTATGGGCCAGTCTTAATGGGTCTGAGTTTGACGAAGAGGCATCCCTGAATCCAATGGATTAGTATCATGGAGTCCAAAACTAAAAAAGCCCATAGGCCTATAAAAACTTGAGAAACTTATAGAAATTCCAAAATTTAGAAACTAATTACTTGGATATACGTTATATTTGCAATATTACGAATCATATCAAATTTTTGTGTGTCCAGATATATGTATCTCGATATACATGGGTCAAAACTATGTGTAATTTGTTCTAGATACTCTATATCCAAGTGAATATGTATTTGAGATACATAACAAATATCACCCACCCGCCTCGCTTTCCTTCCTATCTGCTCATTACTCTCCTATGTATCTGGGATACATGACTATCTCGCTCGCCTCTTTGTCTATTTTAGTATATCTGGTAGCAAAAATACATGTATTTAGGTGTATCCTCCCCAATATATGGTAGGAAAACTTTTTTTTTTTTTGATAGAAAACACTTAATTAGTGTTAAGATACATAACTATTTGTAGTATAGATAGAATAAGATTAATATATGGTATGATTATGGGTGTGTTTGGTATGAAGGAAAATGTTCTTCTAAAAACAAGTAGATTTATAACTTATTTTCTCATGTTTGGTTGGTGAATAGAAAATATTTTTAGGAAATGATTTTTAGTGTTTGGAAGGGGGGGGGGGGGGGGGTATAGGTGAAATAACAAAAAATTAGGAAGTTGATTTTTTTTGTAAAAAAATAAAATAAAAATTTATTTTGGGAGGTGGGATGGGTAGGTGTTGGGGCGGGGGTCGAGGTAGGGGTTAAAAAATAAAAATTTGAAGTCAAAAATATTTTTTAAAAATAAACTTAAATTATTATTTTTTTAAGGGGGGTTCCCGGGGGGGATAGTGTGGGGGTGGAGTCCAGGATCGAGGTGAAAAAATAATATTTTGAAACTGAAAATATTTTTTTTTAAATAAATTTAATTTTTTTTTTTGGAAGGGGTGGAGGGATGATTGGGGTCGGGAGAGGGCAGAGTGAAAAAATAAAATTTTAAAATTAAAAATATTTTTTAGAAAATGATGTTTTCTCAATATATAATTTGAAGTTGGATGAGAGTTTTGAAAAATGTTTTTCTAAACTTTTGAAGGGAAGTCATTTTCCTTAATTTTGAGGAAAATGAGTTGAGTTGGAAAACATTTTTCAAAATTTTTGTCCCAACTAAATTTGAGAAAAATGAAAAATATTTTGTAGAAAATATTTTTCTTCGTACCAAACACACCCTATATATGTATGTAGTTTTTCCTAAAGGCTTAAGTCATATGCAGTCCCTTAAAAGTTGTTCGCATATTTTACTGAGACACCTCAATCTAGCTTTGTACCTATTGAACACTTAAATCTTATCAAATATATACCTATTTAACACAAATTGATAATCAATAAAAAAACAATAGTGTGTGCATCTCAATCGCATATACATAGCAAATGGACTAATGAGAGAATGACATGTGGCGATAGGATATTTACTCAAAAAACTCTATTTAAATAATACAAAAGATATTTAAAGAAAATATAATTTTATTTTTGAATTAACCCACCCCCACCCCCTCCTCCTTCTTCTTCTCCCCTTTGCACTGGTCACCCCTGCGCCTCAACTCGTCAACCAACCATAACCTACGGTCTTCTTCTTCGTTGTTTCGTTGCGCCTCAAATGCCAATAAATTATAACATTCACCCCTTTATTTTTCTCCATCAAAATCCTATTCCTTTCACCGACGTCCTTAATACACCATTGTTGCCCATCAAAACTAACCCTCATTTATCTTTCGTTCTAATAGATCAAAACGTTCCATCCATTCTCTTCATCTTCTTTTAATTAGTAAATATTTATCACAATTATAAGAAAATAATAGACGTTTTTCAAAAAAAATAATTAATTGTTTTGGAATACTATTTTCATCTTAAACAATGGAGTTTGGCCGAATATTATTGTCATCGAAAACAATAGACCTTCACCATAATATTTGATACTTTAATCAAACCTACATAAAGTAAAATAAAAATAAAAATAAAAATAATGAAGAAGCAGTAGACGAATTGGAGAGTGTGAGGGAGAGGTGGAGGGTCTGAGGAAGAAGCAGAATAGTTGCATAGGGAGGATGAGAAAGACGTTCCTTCACTTTCTTTTTTTATTTATTTTTTATATTAATTATTATTATTTTTTAATTTAGCTATATAAGTTGGAAAAAAAAGAAAAAAAATATTATTTTAATTGTTTTCACGCGTTTTAGGAGAGTGACCTACACTTTTTTGCCCATGTCAGTTTTTTGTGTCTAATAGGAATCACTTTTGAACATATAAAGTGTTCAATAGATACATGTCTAAATTGAGGTGTCTAAGTGAAATATGCGGACAACTTTAAGGGACCGCGACTTAAGTCTTTTCCTAAAACTTTGCTTATGATGCATGAGTAAGGAAAAGATTCCGGATTGAATAGTGTAGTCTTTTTGAAAAGGAAAAATAATTCAATAAGACTTTTTGCAAAATAAGAATTACTTCATATGTAAAAATCAATCAAACATACATCAAGAGAGAGAAATCCATTTTATCCAAAAACAAAATATTTCAATTTTAAGAATGTGAAAAAGTAATTTTAAGTAGTTAAATGGCCTTCACGTTAAGATTTTCTGCGAAAAATAAAATAAAATTGAAGTTCTTCTTTCTTTGAGTTTGGTTTAAAAGATATATTTTGGGTATAAAAAAGTTTCCCTAACGTCCTTTTCCAAAAATTAGAACCAAAATTTGCATCTTCATTGAGAGATGGCTGGAAGAAAATGAGAGGGATAGAGACTAAACCTGTTCATGTAAAAGGCTACGTGCGTTAATTAGACCAAAATGTGACTTATGGTCCCAATTTCATTTGTTCAAATTTGAGTCAATTATGGCTTCTGTTCACCTAGGATTTTGATAGGTAAGAGGTGTTTACTCTATTTCTAATTTTCCAAAAATAAAAGTTTATTGAATATGAATGAGTATTTGATTAATGAGATTACTGTAAAATGACTGCTTAATTGTGTAATTGATTTCAAAGAAAAATATTATGATCGATTTAACAAAAAGGCAAATGAAAAAAAAGAAAGTAAGTTAACCTAGCTAGATCCTTCAGTTGATAAATTTAAGGGTAAAAAATCTAACTATACAATCTAGGCACCCTAAAATATTGTATAGCATTAGGTTTAACAACAATATTCTCGATCAAAATTGTTTCTTAAAGTTTATAACACGTATATTTTTTTCCCTCTGTCTTTACGTTTTATAAGGTTAATTAAGTTGATGCCCTAATAATTTATCAATTTTGACATTTAAAAAAAATTACAACTTCCTCAGGTTTATATTACTTGATACAAGTTGGCGTGACACACTATTGAAGAAATTTAATATTAGAGTTATATTTTACTAAACTATTATGTACATAGTTATTATAATTAAGGGTAGTGTGAGAAAAAAAAATCTCTTAATTTGTTAAAATAGAGAAGCAAAATTAAATATCTATTTTTAATATAAGAGTCAAGTAAAATAAAATAGAAATAGTACTAAATACTCTTTTTGTCCTCATATTAGTTATTTTTATTTTACTTCTCAAGAGTCGATGACTATTGAGTACGTACTCTTCCGAGCTAAATTAAAATTTAATACACCAAAATTACAATTTAAATATTTAAAAATTACACAAAAAATATTATAAGTTACTATTCTTCTTATAGTAATATAAAAAACTTATTTGAAATACTAATTAAAATTGACTGCAAAAAGCTAAACATGAAAAGTATTTAAACCGAATAGAGTAATTAGTATTCATTTCGGACCAAAGCTAACGGCCAGTAAGTATAACCACTTTAGTGTGTGTACATTAAGCTACATTCCAAATAAATAAAATATAACGTCAACAACAGCAATAATGTTAATTTATTTTAACGTGACAAATTGCATTAATGCACACATAGCTCCAGACGTATAATGACAAATCAAATTAGAAGCCAAATTAGCCATCATCACTAGAAGATTATGAATTTAGTCAAATAAACGTGACTTCAAAGCCAAATATCAGAAGAAACGGATGGACATAATTCAAAGTGTAAATTTCACTTATCCTTGCAAATTGGGCAAGGTGAAAGATTGTTTGATAAATGATTCTTTGATTGAAAACAAAATTAAAATTTTCAAACACGTTCTTTTTAACAATACAAATTTTTAGACGAAGGAATTAGAGAATCAATTAGGGCCAGAAGTAAAAATTAAGATATGAGTTTAATCGAATTTATAATCTTTTATGATTGCATTAATTTGAGTGTTTGCAATCATATTGAATAGGCGTGTAAGAGAAGAATGGTACAAGTGTTATCGTGGGAGCTACTTTCAATATGGGCAATACAGCCAGCCACTAAAGTAGGCCTCCAACTCCACTTCAACCTCAAACCCCACTGTCTTCATGTAGCCCACCAACATATACCCAAGTATATTTTGAGTTACTTCACTTTCCCAATCAACTTGACCTTTTAAAAGTTCCTCTCCAATGTGTGTGCGGGATGTGAAATTTAAAGTATATGAATACTACTAGAAAATTATTGAGAGTCTTGAATTAAACGGATAATTCTTTTCCTTGAAAAAACATAAAGACCAAATCTATTTAAATTTTTTTTTTTAACTAAAAGAGTCAAATCGCTTGTGAAAAAGCATATCCTTCTGACAAAATTGTTGCACAATTACCTAATACATATTGCTGTCACAATTAGCTAGTTGATTCCACATAATGTTTTCGTCTTAATGTCTTAAATTAACAGCAGCGATTTTAATTTTAATTTTTTTATTTTGAAAAATACCCAGCTATATATAGCAGTGGTTTTATTTTTTTAAAAAAATTAGTAGGAATATTAATAGTACTAGTATATTTATCCGTGCTTCGTGCAAATTGAATATATTTTTTAAATAATTAATATCTTTAATTAACTATTTTTCAATTAAAAAGTGTATAAAAATAATATAAATTAAGTCACGGTCTTTATGTTGTCTGGGCAGTGATATTGGAAATTTTTTTTTGGACAAAATTATTGTTGAGGCAGAAATTTTAAGAATAGAAAAATTGACAAAATTGCTGTTGAGGCAACAATTTTTATTTATTTTAATGGAGTAACAGAGTTAATTTTATCAGAAGAATATCGCTTCCTCAGGAGCGATATCTCCTTTTTGGTTAAAAAAATTGATATATTATTTATGTTTTTGAAGGAAAAAGTTATCTTTTTGACTCCGAACTCAAAATATTGGAGTAAAGTAAATTATAATTATATAAAGTGTGTTAATTTTGTGGTATAAATTCACAGGAAAATAATCGATTATTCGAGGTGTAATTCACATAACACTTATCTAATAATCATTCACTAATTATCCCATAAACTCATGATCTACAATATTATGATTCCATTATTTTGTCATTTAATTTATGAAAGAATTTCATATTAGTAAATAATGGTGTTTCTTCCTTTGTATTGTAGTCTGAGAATTATGAGGAGTGAAAAAATATATATATCGTCAGTGGCGGAGCAAAAGTTTTTAATGAGGGTTTAAAATTTGAGAAGTAAATATATGAACTAGTGGGAGGGGTTTCGGCATCTATTATACATACCCAAAAAATAATTTTAACCATTTATAAATAATAATATTTTTTCGCTGAGGGAGTTCGGATACACTGCCCCCGCCCCTATCGTAGTGTCTAGACTCTAGAGTAGTGAAAGAAGGAAAAATATTTTAAATCTCCTATTTATTCACGATTAAAGAAAAGTAATTTTATGTTGAAGGAAGACGTTTTTTTGGTGTAAATTTTGGATGCTTCAATTAATCCGGAATTATTTGAGTTCAACCACGTAGTTAAATTGTTATATGTAATTGGAGGAGAAAAGTAAAGTTATACACTGCAATCCTTAGAGAGGATGTAATATCCAAGTTTTAGCCTCAAAAAGTAAAATATTATTCATTCTACGGCCACCTACAATATAATGTCTCTTTACATAACATATGATCAAGTAAAAAAGCTAACTTAACTAACCAAAAAGCATACCGTCCATTTTAGGGCTCCCAAAGTTAGGTTTAAGTCTTTAATTTTCAATAATTTTTATCTTTTAATTATTTGATTAGGCGTCTTTTTCAAGCTAAAAAATGACTGACATAAGAAAACTTATAATAATAAAATTCAAAATAAAGAATACTTACCATTTAACATACGAGCAGAGCATCCTTGTCGACTTTGAATAAAAAATTGTTAGATCATGCAAAGTATTCATAATCGTCGGATAATTTTTTGGAGTATCAACACTACAAGTCATCACTAATAATGTTGATTTCGTCTCATTCCTTCAAACTAATAATTAAGATAACGATGTGCTCAACAATTCCTCCAAACTAGTCTTAGTTAGATAATTACGTGACCAATTCCTTCTACCTTATCTTTTTATCTTCATGCTTTGTTCTGCAATGACTCCTACCACATATTTATTTTATATATGTTCATATATATTGTCTCAAATATCTACAACACGAATTGTCAATTTCCTACTTTTCAAATTAAAGATTCGAAAACCATCGTAATTGCTCCAAAAAAAAAATTATAACTATATTTAATACTTCCTCACATATAATTGAAAGAATTGTGAAAATTTAAAATACGAACCCAAATTGAACACGAAATTTAATTTTTATACTCATATTGGAGAATATATTCTTTTTATATCTAAGGACACACTTCACTCTCGTAGAAGCAATCGTTGTTGTAATTGGGCCACCCTCTAACAATTTGTCTAAAGATTAAAAGAGAAATTGCAGAGTGCTCCAACTATACCCATTTAAGTTGTTTTTTTATTCCTATCAATCATAATGCCATTTTTTCATAAAAAGGATTGGACAATATGCATGCGTTAAATGGAAGTACTCTCATGCGTTTTTCCCTTTTTTCAGAAAAAAATAACAATTTTGGGTTGGTCTCTTTACTTTTCTTTAACTAGTTAGAGGCAAATAATGATGCCCGTACTTGTTACATCATCATGCACATTGGCGGAATCAAAATTTTTAATAAATGGGTTTAAAATATAAAAAAATACACACAAAGTAATAGAAAAGGATTCGATATTTACTATATATACCTAAAAAATTATTTTAACAATATATAAATAATATGAATTTCGCCGAAAGGATCCGAACCCCCTAACTCTAACGTGGCTCCGCCACTGATCATGCATTCATGCTCTTCTATTATTACACCAGCAATAAAAATATGAGTAAAATGTAAAGAAAACTGAAATGCGATTCCAACTTTAGAACCATAATTGCAATATTCAAACTAGTGAATTATAGTGAAAATATGAAAATAACAAGTAACTAATAATAGAGATAAAAATGAGGATGAAAAGCTTAAACTCTAGGAAAAAAAAAAGGACACACATTCTTTCTTTTTTCAATATGCATAAATCCGTCTTTCTACCATATTTTTTCTTTTAATCAAATGTTAATTAAACCTGGATCTCAAATAAAACAATGTTACATTTTGCTTGGCCCATTTTAACTCATAGACCCTTATAGAGAGTTATAAAATTACTCTATATGTTGTTGTTCTTCCTCTTCTATATTATCCACAATTGTATTAGTACTTATGACTCGATCTTACGTCAGCATTTGACTACATGCGTTTTATTTTACTTTATTTTTAATCTTGATAACTAATAATAATACAATTGGACTTTAAAGAAAGACCTAGGTTTAGCTATAAACTAATTTTCTATGCTTAAAAACAATAACTTGCCAACGATATTTTTTATGGTTGTCAATATTGCATTTTATTATCAATATATAGTTGGTGAAATTGTTAGCCAAAAGTTCATTAACAAATGGTTGCACGTATAAGTTCAAGCCCACTACGACACTAACATGTATTAATTGTAAAACAAAATTAGAAGATATCAAATACACGTTTGCTTTATTAATCAATTGCCATCTTAATCCAATAATTAATTTTCTTCCACTCAAGTGTCATAGTTGCTTAATATGTTACGAAATGTTAAATATATTTCATGGCATTCTTTTCTCCTTTTAATAATTGAGGATAATCATAAATTTGCTTGGAATATAAGATATACATTATTCCTTGGCCACTATGAAACAATCGCCAACAAAGATGCTTCGTCAACTATCCTAAAGTTTAATTATTATTTTTTTGTGAATCAATGAAGCATATGGTCCTTTTCTAGAGGATTGATGAGTCAGCCACTCCAATAACAAGCTTATTTTTTTTGTGTCTCATCAAATATTAAAGGTAGCCTTTATATACACACATATTTATATATTTCAAATTGACATTATAATTGGTTCATACGAACTCAGCTAATTAGCTACGTCAATTGCTTCCTAATTTACATCAATTTCAATAATGATAACTTAATATCTATTTTAACTTATATGGAAAAATAAATATATTAAGTTTATTTATAGTAAATCATACGCACTTATAATTTAACTTATTTAGGTTAAATCACATCATATTGCAGTTTGAAAGAGAAGCTTCATCTAAATCCTAAAGTGTTTACTATTAAATTAGTATAATCATTTTAAAAGATGGATAAAGCATATATAGGTCAAATACTTAATATTGGAAAGTAAATATCAACACAATATATAGGCGGTAGGACCACATAAATGTAACACATGGCCAGTGTTGTTATAGTAGAAGTAGTATAGATACATAATGATCAAGAAAAGTCTGCCATTTTGGTTACCTATTTTCTTTTGGCGGTACCAACTAGCTATTCTTTTTTATTTTGGGGTTTTTTAATCGATATAATTTGAATTGCGGTTCGATTAGATACCCTACATGTAATACATGTTGTCGTATTTTTTCGCTCAAGGCTTAAGGTTACACAATTCTATCTAGGTAATTTGCGTAATCTTATATATGTATAAAATAATATTGGTACACTTAAAGGCTTAAAGTTACACAATTCTAGCTATGTAATTTATGTAACCTTATACATTAAAAAAAATAAGATTGGTATGATTTATTGATGTATTAATTTCGAATGATTAATCTTTAAAAGGGTGACAAAAGCTAAATAACCTACTAGCTTGGAATTACTATTCAGTAGAAACAACCTTGTCGGATTTAATATTTGCAGACATACATACAGCAAAAGAGAATATTTTGTCTAGTGTTGTAATCAATCTATTGATAGTATTTTTAGGCATATTATTTTAGTAGAAAGCTTCTTTATTTTTTTCACTAATTCTGTTTCCAAATTTAGGCAGAAAAATGTACCTGCCGAATACTTTTATTATTTGTAGTTCGCACTTTCATTTTTAATGGTATTTATTCCACTTTATTATTCTAGAAGAAAAGAATTATTGAAGTTCCTACTTATCCAGTATAATTTGTTGGTTACTTTATCTAGGTGGTCTTGGACAAGAAAACAGTTTTAAATTTGGTTTGTTTGTGTACATACATTTTTTTGGGAATTTTATGCATATATCATACCGTTAAAAGAATTAATTACCATCCTTATTATTTTAAAACTACAAAAACTTCTAAAATTTAGTGAAATTAGTATACATTTCAAAACATCCTGGTATATCTCTCAAATTTAATATATCCTTCAACGTTTTAATATATCATTTTTTTATTTCAGTTATATAATTGAACGGCATATATAATACATTGCATATATTCTGATAAAGTGATGTGTCCGATCAATATATTTCATAAAGTAATGTATCCATGAATAGGCGAGAATAAGAATTTTTATAATTTTTTTAAATGATAGATAATTTTTCCTTTATTTTTTCTTTCAATGAGTGTTTGGATATGATTTTAAGAGAATTCTGACTTTCAAATGTATAGTTTTCTCTCGAATGGAAAACAAGTATTTATCATATTTTACACTTTTTCAGTTCACATTTATTTGTCTATGTCTATATTTGAACATTTTCTTGAAAAAAAAATATATATAGTAAATTTAGTATATCACCTGCTGTTATTATGAATCATTTAAATATTGAAAATAAATAGTATTTAATAATGAGGATTAAATAATCAAAATAATAGATTAACTTTTAATTTTTAAGCTGACAGGTAAAAATTATCAAATGAATATCTATTTTTTTAAAATTTTTATTTAATTTTTGAAATATATATTAAAATTTCGACTAAATTTAAATTACTTCTACGAAATGATCCTCTCGACAAAATTACTTTAGTATAGTGTATATGTAAAATAACAAAGAAATTACTCCTATTATATTTCGTTTTTCAGCCTTTATCTTTAAAAATAAAATCGTTGCATTTAATCAAGAAAATAATTGAAGTTATCCTATAAAACAACAACCCACAATAATATATTATTGATAGCAATAGCCAATAGCCAAATAGGCAACCTATAATAGGCTGTAAACTTGCTAGAACTAGTCCCCTTGTGTCCCAAATTAATAAATCATTAAAATTTATTTAATGCTACCCCAAATTAAAAAATAAAATAACAAAAATTAAATGAATCTACCATTAATTAAGAACGTGGACTTGCTATATTTCAGTATCAATAGAGCATAAAGAATAAAGTAACTTTTTGCTTTTATATTTTTTCCTTTTTTGATGAGCAATAATCCGACTAAGCAATTCCACTAAATTAGATCTCTACTTCTAATAAAACAACACTAAACTCATATTATTCCAAAATGATTAACCCATTTTGCTTTTTTTTTTTTATAATTAAATAAAGTAATCTTAAACGAGAAGACTTGTATTTTTTCCCCATAAATAATCTATGTAACCATAGATTTATCTTTTAAAGTTAACTAACTTATAGCAGTAACTTTATTTAATTCAAATATTTATATTATTCCTACACGATAATTCAGTACTACGAGTTCGAACTTCTATAGTAAATAATGCTGCTGAATTAGTTGTTTATATGACT
Organism: Solanum sitiens; assembly: GCA_016801875.1. Taxonomy (NCBI): domain Eukaryota; kingdom Viridiplantae; phylum Streptophyta; class Magnoliopsida; order Solanales; family Solanaceae; genus Solanum; species Solanum sitiens. Next base: position 2,896,920 of record JABWTJ010000001.1, read on the forward strand.
ATTGTAAACTACGTGCAAGTAAAATCAATCAAAAATTGATATATTCTTATGTGAGATTTCTTTTGAGGGGAAAATTAAATTTAATTGAATTTTAATATAAATATTTGACTCGAATGAAAAATAACAAGAAATTGACGATACCGCATTTCTTACTTTAAGCATTTGACAGTGATCCGACTAATTAGAATGCACATGCTTACTCAAGAGTTAAATGCTTTCTATATTCTGAAAAAAAAAATCTTCCAAGAATTCAAATTTGTAAACTTTAGGTCGGCTTTAGATTATAAATTTTAAATATTTTTATTTTATTTTATATTTAAAGATAGGGTTGTAGTTGGTTATACTTTTTGTAAAGGAGAAAAGAGAGCATTTATTTGAAATTATAAATAAAAATGAAATCAAAAGACATGTTATATAAGCTGTTTTTAAATTTAAAATCTAATTTTAATCGTATAATTTTACCTAAATTTCATAGTATTAGAAGTTAAATAAATTATTTTCTTACTTTATTTTAAATTAAAAAATTCTTTAAAATTTATATATTTCGGATTCATTTTTGGTCGTTCGGATACATTAGCAGACACCCGGATACATAAGTTAATAGAGACGTATCAGAGAGGAGAGAGACGTATCAGAAAGGGGATAGGACATTCAGATACTCCGGATACAATAGGTGAGGGATGTCCGAGAAGGGAGAGATACATCAAAGAGTGGAAGGACTGTATAAAAGAGGAGGATAGGAATGTATCAACAAGAGGAGAGTGATGTATTCGAGAGAGATATTTGAAATTTTTTTAAATGGTAGGAAATTTTAGAAATTATAATAAAATAAGATGTGTATTTAGGTAATTTTTTGAGCAACTTTCACATATAGCAAACACAAAAATCATATTTGTAGTTATAATTTGCATAATTGCGCTTCATAGCAAATATAAATACGTATATTTTGCTATACAAATGAAAGTTATGGCTATTTCGCTATACATATATATAAAAGAAGCAATTGTATAATCTGTTTTGACATACATATACAAAAGAATCAATTGTATAATATGTTTTTTATAAAGAGAGAAAGAGAGAAAGACAAAAAAAAATTGGGCTGAGAAAGAACGTATTTGTATAATCATAAGTGTACCGAACGAAAGTATATGTTTTTGTATTTGTATATACAATGTTCTCTCGCTTTATACAAACACAAACACAATGTATACGTTTGTTTTTGTATAAAGTGAGAGTGGCGAGCGAGATTTGGAGAGGACGAGCGAGTTATGGGAGAGGAAAAACAGGGGAACTAAAATATATATATATATATATACAATTTTCTCTCGTTTTATATAAACACAAACGTCTTTTATACATTTGTATTTGTACAAAAGCGAGAGAGGCGAGTGAGACTGCCAAAGTGGCGAGCAAGATTCCATCAGGGCGAGAGGTGAAAATAGCACCGTTTGCTATGTGGTATAATTAAATCAAACTATGTTTATAGTATTTAATTTAAATTAATAGATTGATATTATATATAATTTTCCCTAATTTCTTTTCATTTTAATTAGCTGAATATTAAGTTTTTATAGTCAAACATTAATTTTCAAATAAAGCAAAAAATTATTTCAAAAGTAAATAGGAGTTTAATTAAAGGAAGGCTATTCACCACTGTTATTAATGGTATATATCCCAGTGACCCAGTTTATTAAATAAACAAGTCTGTTAAATAATTGTGCCGACGGAATTACTCCACATAGTATACCAAGAGAAAAGTAAATATAACTGCTAAGAGCCAAAACACAATGCCCCACTGTTTCTACAGGAAGACTTCGATAAAAAAAAGTAAAAGTATTTGAAAATATTTTTAATTTTGATGTTAATTATTAGTTTTATTTTTAAATTAATAGTTTAAAAAATATTATTTTATTTGATTAATTAAATTTAAATATATCAATGTTGCAATATAAATGAAATATATTCTTAAATTTTTGTCAAGTTTATAGCATTTTTAACACTTCTTTTAGATTTTTTATTATGAATTTCATGATCCTATGAGAGTTTGAGATCAATTGATATATCATGTAGCAGATTTTGATGTATATAATTTAATTAGACACGTAAATAAGTGTTTTTAAGACAGTCAGAAATGTGGACATCACTATTTCCTTTTTGCTTTCATCATGTGATCCTTTTAACAAGGAATCTCCAGATACCACTTCACCTTGAACCTTCCACCCCCACCCCCCTCAAAAAACAAAGAATTGATTTTGATGTATGTTATGGTTTTGTATTATATATATAGGAGAATGTACTAAGCTTGAAGACAAGTTCCTCATTAGTAGTTCCCTCAATTATTTCCACACCAAAAGCCAAAGATGGTTCTGTGGAGCCAATTGGTCATTAAGTCCGTGCTTTTAGTCTGTAGCATTATTTCTCTCTGCTTACATAGTGGCAGAGCAGAGCTTATAGTACAAAATTTTAGTTTGGAAAAGAAAGGGGTTGTAAGCAATAGAAAGTGCAACTTGTTTCAAGGTAGATGGGCAATTGATCCTTCTTTTCCTCTTTATGATTCCTCAAAGTGCCCTTTCATTGACCCTGAATTTGATTGCCTCAAATATGGTCGCCCTGATAAACAATACCTCAAATATGCTTGGAAACCTGATTCTTGTAACTTGCCCAGGTACCTTTTAATGTTCCTTCTTCCAATCTTTTTTTCTTACTTTTACTTTTGCCATACTGTGCCACGTGATATAGACTTTACTTATGAAATTACACTGATTATGTTGTTGTTGACTTACTACACATTATTTTTGAAGAAACAGAGAAGTTTTTCCTCTGTTTTAATATTGTCTAGTACAACTCCTCTTTTTTTTTTTTTTAATATATTAGTGATTGTGGTGTTTTGCAGGTTTAATGGGAAGGATTTGTTGCAGAGATGGTCAGGGAAAAAAATAATGTTTATTGGTGACTCGTTGAGTTTGAACATGTGGAATTCTCTAGCCTGTATGCTACATGCGTCGGTGCCCAATGCAAAGACTACAATTTATAGGAAGGAGACACTTTCTTCTGTCACTTTTCAGGTTTTGCTCTCTTGGTTATCTTGATTTCATTTTTTGCAAACTCTCACCTAGTTTTAGTTTTTAAAAAATTTATCTCGTGTCATGAATTCAAAATTAAAATCGATAGTGTTAAGCGACTGTTAAAATAGGACGGAGGGAGTATTAACTAGGTGGAAGAAGAGATGAAAATTAGAAGAACTTGAGTACATTCTCAGCAGGGAATTGAATGGAAAAATGAAAGAAGAAAGTTTTTGTTAATTTCACAAGTAATTGTTTAGGTAGGAACTCTGGTGAGAGAAGGAAAAGGAAAGAACAAAAAAAAGAAAAATCTTTTGCTATAGTATTTTAAACTGTTTTTGATTGAGTGTGAAAAATCTTTAATTTGAGTATTTTATGATAAAAGAATGATTTTTGTAATCATTTGATGATGTTGAATTCAACTGTTAAAACAACATATACGTTACGTTATTGCTATAATTGTAGTGGATCATGATGTTGGTTGTTGCGAAAATGATGAAATCGGTGGAAAAAAAGATTCTAACTATACTAAAAAATAGTATATGCTTCATTTTAATTACGAAGTCTCGAGTCTTAAATCTTAAAAATAAAATCAAAAGTCAAATAGTTAAATTAAGAAGCAATAGAAGTGAGAGAACATAAATTTCAGCAGAAAAGGACTTACCTTTCTGAGTATTGCTTTTTCTTGAATCTTTTGAATATAAAAGAAATCACGTCTAAACTAAGGAGTTTAAATTCTATAGTGTGTTCATAATTCTCAAAAATAACATATTAGTGAAATTTCACAAGTTGAATTTGAAACGAATACAACATACTTAAACCTTATATATATTTTTATGGAATAAAGAAGTTATTTTTGACTAGATATATCAGTAATATCTATTGATAGCATAAAAAACTGTATACGTTTTTACATACTCCATAATTTAAGCTTAGTCACAAAGCAAAATCACATGCATCCACATATATATGTGTGTGTTCTCACGTGTTATGCTTTGGTCCCTATCTTTTGTTTTACAATATGAGGCTGTAATTAGTACTAAATACATATTACAGACAATAGAGTTGTTAAAGGAGAAATTTTGTTTTCTCCAATTTTATATCTTTTGTTTGACAAATATTGAAGGAGGGGACAACCAAGATCCAAATAAGATGTAGAACAGTGGATAGAAAAAGATTTAAAATAAAAATGTGACAGCAACCATTAATATAATACTACAAATAAGATATGGAAAAAAAATTGAGAAATGTGGTAGCCAAAGACCACAAGGAAAAAAAGTTGACTTTTTTAGGCTCCCAATAAAAAACTTAGAAAAGAGACAAAAAGGAATTTTATTTGTCATGTCTTTAATAACAGTATACCCGTGAATTAGTGAAAGACATGCCTAGCCCTTTTCAATATTCTCCAAATCTGCTCTTACCTTTGTAATTTTAGCTCAGGAAAACTAGAATCGATAAATTTCATATTCTGAATCTGCTTTTGTTATCGACTCTTGAATATGTTCAAGAGGTCTAGTTGTCGATGTCGGGCTACTCGATCTTCATATTTATTATCCAGTTGTAGTTGTTGCATTTACAAGAAACCATAAGGGCAGCAAAAAAAAAGATAGTACAAGAGAAAAAATTAAATTATCTAGTGGTGTTACCTGGCCAATACATTGTCATAATCATTGGTAGGTCCAATCTTTGAAGGCTAGTTTTATTGCAACTTTTTTTTGGTTGTCAGAGCATAAGCTATTCACTTTTTGCCTTAGCCACACATCTACTAAAAAGAGGCTCAAACCTAACAATAAAAACCATATCTTTGCTATAAAAGCTTTTGACAATTTTGTAACCAACTTGTTACTCATATTTATAGAATAAAATAAGGGTGTTTCACTATAGTTTTTTTTTGACACTCAACCACTTTTTCCCCTGCAGGACTATGGAGTTACTTTATTTCTTTATCGAACAACTTACCTTGTGGATATAGTAAGAGAGAAGATTGGAAGGGTATTGAAATTGGATGCCATTCAACAAGGTGATGCTTGGAAAGGAATGGATGTGTTAATTTTCAATTCTTGGCATTGGTGGACTCACAAGGGCAACTCTCAACCGTATGATTCCTTTTTCAAGCGCACTTTTATTATTTAATTGTATATTCAACATGCGTGAGTCTGATTCTCTAATACTATGTTAAAGTATGTGATTATTTTATCTAAAAACTTAATCTGTTAGAAAGAGCACATTTTTATTATTTTAATTGTATTTGTCAAGATGTGTGGAAAAAACTATAGTAACTTAATCATATTGTTTTGTAGATGGGATTATGTGCAAGATGGTATGAAAGTATCGAAAGATATGGACCGTTTAATGGCATATTACAAAGGTCTAACTACTTGGGCTAGATGGGTTGATGGAAATGTTGACTCCTCTAAGACCAAAGTCTTCTTCCAGGGCATTTCACCAACACATTATATGTAAGTGCTACACTTCTTCATTTGCTCAATAACCGCTCGAATTTAAGTTTCATATACACTGACAGTTCAAGAATTATTCATATGATCAACTAACTCAAAAGTATGTAGTGGTCTAACCTATTTTTGCTTGAAACCTTGAAGAGTATTGGATACAAAAGAAACACATAGCTTTTAGAGGATTCAATACACACAACAACTCTTTTGACGAGCCTGAGCAACATAGTTGGTAACCTGGAGAAAGTAGCAAACAACGTGCAATCATAGTGCGCGTATAACTAACCACTAACTTTCACTGGATATCTATGTTTTCCACTCTTAAGAAGCTCAAAATTCTTACTTTGTTCTGTTTTGATCAGGGGTCAGGAATGGGGGGCATCAACAAAGAATTGCAACTCCGAGCAAATACCATTAGCAGGATCGACATATCCAGCAGGGACACCAGCATCAGCTATTGTGGTTAACAAAGTACTAAATAGGATGAAGACACCAGTTCATCTCCTCGATATCACGTTTCTGTCTCAGTTAAGGAAAGATGCTCATCCATCAATGTACAGCGGCGATCACCCTGGTGTAGATTGCAGCCACTGGTGTCTCCCTGGACTACCTGATACATGGAACCAGCTTCTTTATGCATCACTAATTATGTGAGGATGAAAAACCTCATATAATTTCCTCCTTTTAATCTTCTTCCTTTCCACTGAAATTAACTGTACATTTGTGGACGTATGTGAAGACCTTCAGCTCAAAACAGCCAGCACTCAAGTGAATATAGCAATCATTGGCGCAGTACTCCTGGACTTCTTAATAATTGGAGCCAGCTTGTTTATGCAGCAGCAGTTCTACTCTGAAGACAAAGACTTCAGATTAGTTTTAACTGCTCATAGTTTGATTCAAGGACATACAATAGCTTTTAGATGTAATAATTAAGGGTGCATAGAAGTTCTGTTAATTTCTAATTACTAGCTTGAAGTTTCCTTTCATTTTGTTAAGCAATAACAAATAAAAGCAGCATCTCTCTGCTTGTATCTGGATTGAGTCCTAGTAAATGTAAAAGCTTCTTATCCAGATATAGAATTTCATGTGTAAGTCAAGTTTTATGATTCACAACTAAGAGGTTTGCAACATTTAGATGAAATTTTTACTATTCAAGAACATGTTTTGCATTGTTCATGGTGTAATATGATGCATGGCCACCAAATGTTAACACTGTTTACTCTTTATCATATAAGTTGAGGAAGCTAAGGAAGTTATTTACAGAGTGTGTAAACATATTATGGAAATCATAAGTAGAAGTAATGAACTTCATTGACTGCAAATGAAGTAGAAAAGAACAAGGAAGTGACTTTGAGTCTATAAGTTACCAACATAAATAGCAGCATTTTACAAAACAGATGAGCCTTGCTTCCTTTGAAAGAATATCTTTTAAATGTGTTTTGTAAACACCTTAACGAGTAGCTAACCTACTGAAATGCAACATGATCTTTTAATTATGGTTAAGACATTTCACATTCGCGCGACTGCAAATAGCAAATTTGATGGAAATCAAGAATGTGTCCAAATAGAGTCTACATCAACACTGAAAAGAAAAATCACTTTATTATGCTGAAATAAAAGCCTCGATAACATTGAAATCACTATAAATGGAGACATACAAATTGCTACGAACTACATATAGAGAATTATACAAGTTAGACATATTATTAAGCACAAATTGCTGCAGAATGTGCACGATCGATGCAGCATCTGAAAACATTGTTAAAAAGCTCATTTAGATTATGTCAACTTCAATGCAAGCCAAGAGAACCTCATCAGGAAGGAAAGTTGCATTGGTAGCATGGGCTAAGCTATGTTTTCCAAAGAAACCTAGTGTACTCAAATGTTGCTGCAATATAGAGGACTACTATTTAATTACCACATATAGTGTGCAACAAACTGGAAATTTTTCAGAAATGAAGTTGTAAATAGTAGCTTTACAGTGTTACAAAATTAGGAAGAAGTTAATAGAAAGTTTCTAAATGTCATTTTTTGATTCAACGTTTGTGTAATTGGTTTGGTTTTTGCTTGAGGACTACTTAATCATATTACTCTTGTTAGGTGTAATGTTTTGGTCTGTCTATAGTAATATTTCACATCAATCCAGGGAGGCCTAATGTCATCGGACCTAGAGTTTCGCTAAGACTCCGTGCGGCACTTGACAACTTACTCACGAATCTTTCACGATCTTGTAAGCTCAAATAAGCCTTTCACACTAAGATCGCTAAGAGAAATGCAAAGGAAGACTTAGAAAGAGAAGATTTGGAGGAAGAAGTCTCTATTACTTCTTTGTTGGATTGTTGGATTCTTGGATGATTTACAAATGAAAGGCCCTCCTATTTATACAACTTCCTAAGGGCCTGCGTGTAAATAAAAATAATTCTACAAGTCCCTAATTATTTACACTTTGGTCCCCTTCTAGAGAATTCTACACTTCGGGACCTTCTCCAACGGCTACTTAGACCTTCTAGAATTCTCCACACAATTCTAGAACGGTCCGCCCCTCCAACGGTCACAAAGACCTTCTAGAGAATTCTATGGAATTCTCTAGTCTTCTCCAGGCGTCTAGAGCGTTCTGACAAACCTCTAGACCCTTCTGGCCCGTATCCGGACACAAATTCAGCTGGCGTTGTGGCGGAACGTCACACTAAGCTTCCTGATTTAGATTAAATAATGTTTTGAGCACAAACTATAACATAATATTTTATAATCCAAACGGTATCTAACAAGTTTAACAGAGTAATTGTCAGATAAATTGTACAACTCCAGCTGTTACGAGTGGAAAGTACAACCCCACTAACATGCTTTATTAGACATCTATGTTAGCTGTTGTAAAAAGCCTCTTCAACAAATCCAACTACAACAGAATTGAATAGGAAAAAGAACAAAAGAGATGAGAAAACGATTTTCAGATTAAATTGAATAACTTAGTGTACGTTTGAATTAACTTATTGTTAGGTCATGTTGATTTTTAAGTAGGTTTTTAAAATTTAGAGATGTTTGGAAATGTTATTAAGTGTTTTAAAACACCTATTTTTAGGCTTAAAAAGTAACAGGAAATGTAAAATCCTTTTGAGACAAATTCATGATTTGAAGTTTATGTTTTTTACAACAATCTCTTGATTACAAATTCTTAAGCAAGACTAACCAATTAACTTACAAGAATAAGTTTTAATTCCACAAATGTTATCTTCTGACCAAGCTACTACTTACGTACAGTTACAAATTTTTATGAGTATAATTTTCACTTCAATTACTACATCGTAGTCTAACACTTATTTAGAAAAGAAGTGAAGCCAGAAAGTAAAAGTACCCAGCTCTTTTTCTTTAAAATTTGGAATGAGAAGAAACATACCTATGCAATTATCCCGAGCTTTTTAACTTTAAAATTTGGAAAAAGATTAAAATAAAAGTTGCAATATTTGATATTTCAAATACTGGGCTTTAATGAAAAGGAAACTCTAAAAATAATTTGATTCTTTCCAGACGTTCACACTCCCCTGCCTTACCTACCCAATTAAATGAAAAAAGAAGTTCTGAAAATCTACATTTTTTCAAATTTGCAAAGAAATAAAAGATACAACTTTCTTTATCTTGCCCTCCTTTCTCCCCTTTCAAGAAGAAAGCACAACGAAAATGTATCTTCTAGCTTTTATAAACCATATAGGATAGTGAGGAAAATGGGAAAAGAAAAAAAAAAGTAGATATAAGTTACAGTAAAAACTTGAATTTGAAATGGTGCAAGTTATACTTGAACTTGAGCATTTATGGAGGGGATCAAAATTAACATAATCTAAATTAACTTTAGCAACATGAAAATGTAACAGTAAGATTGCAAGCTCATATTTATACACAATTCCTCTGAGCTTTTTTTAAGTTATATAAATCGAAGCAAGTCTGCTAGTTATGGTACCGAGGAATTTTAAATGATTAAAACACTGTTATAACAGGTTATAATACATATAAGGACAAGTTATTGAACTGATAGAGAGTCCATTTTCACACGAATTATGAATAAATTAATAAATATTTAAGCAGAAAAATGGCTACTGCCATTGGTATATTCACATTCACATTGGTGGTGTCATTTTTTATACAACAAAAATAACAGCATTCTGAAGCTGAGTTTGCTACAGATAATGAATTAGCAAGGTGTAGATTTGCAAACATATTTGTGTTGCTGCTGTTGCTGATTTTGACATTGTATATGGCACGATCTTGCTTTGTCCCTCAGCTCTTGGAATGCCCTCATTGTCTCCACGTCGAAACCACCCGCAAACTTAACAAAAAAACAGGAAAACCACAAATTTTAATTATTAATTGTACAAAAAAAAAATGTGAAACAACTACCCTTGCATGTTGTTATAAATGTTCTTCCTTTTTTCTTACTATTGTTTACCTGATGTACTCGAAAGGCGAACCTAACGCCTTGAATTATAAGCTCTTCTTCTTCAGGACCACCACCAACCATTTCTAACTCTGCAGATACCCTCTTCATGTACTTCATGGCTAATTTTACTGATGCCAGCTTGATCTGCAATAATGCAAAAATAAAACAAAACAACTACCTCACGTTATTACCGCGTCTTCCTGTGTTAATATTTCTCAATCAAAGCAGAGCAGCATAGTACAAAATTTGGGACACACGGTTTAATAGGATTTGCCCCACATAACAGTGAAAAAAGAGACACCAGTAATTGTGCAGGCAAGCAGAATGTCTGTGAACTCTAGCTGCCTGATCTTAATTATATTATCTTGCAAGAAAAAGACCAACAGACTAGATAGTTTCATATATGCCCATATCACTGTGCAGAAACATAAATTGCCCAATATAATTGACCTAAAATCTCAGAAGGAAAATTAAATTTTTCATTGGGTCCCCACCCAACTCAGCTTAGCGGATTACCCGCGCCACACGAAGGGGTAATGTATATTGTGGAAAAAAATTTAAAGCACTTCTAAATCTTGAAAACCATGAAAGTAAAAGTAAAGCAGCAAGTTTTTGCCAATTAGGAAACTTCTTCCTGCTGGATGCATATTTTAATTTGCCTTAAAATTATGCAGATATAGATTAAAAAATCATAGGGAGATTTCTATCTTAGTGTGACATTATTAAAATCATAGGGATCTATAAAGGTCAACATTAAGAATCTGATTCCTTTTTCTACTTACTACCACCAAACACTGGCATGAAAAGTGATGCAGACAAGCAAATATGTTTTGGAGAACAGAGACTTGACATGTGCTCATGCAGGCATGGGCATATTAATAATGCAGAACTTCCCCATAAATTCTGTCATCTAGTAACACACTCTAATAGAATAATACATAGTATATTTTATCCCATGCTATTTCCTTTGTCTGTATTATTCAACGGAAACCTCCACGGTACAGACCAAGAACAATCTTCAATTATATTGTTTTTCCTCTAAGTCATAACCCTATGATAAAGAAATAGCAAGTTATCTGATACAGTAATTGATTTTCAGCACGAAGTTTGGAATTATACCACGAGAACTAAAAACCACACATTGTGTTGAACTGTTAACACAGCTCCGCAAAGCAGAGTAAAGTATGGAAATATTTCAACAGGACTAGCTTCAGTAGTGCTCTATGCATCATTTCCTAGAGCGTGTTGGGAACTGTCCTAGTATTTCTTTTTAATAGACAGTAAAAAATGTATAGGCATCAAAAGAGGTGCTACCAGAAAAGACGGCACGAATTGAGGTCATTGGTGAAAGTTTACCTATTGTGAAGACATTCCTATGTGGAACATCAATAGGAAAAATACATCAAACATCTACTATAGTAGAGAGAAATATTAATTACCTGAGTAACAAAACCAGTATCCAGCATCCACTCAATTGGGATTTGGAAAACTTTATATCTCTTAGTGGCTGATTCTCTCATTCTTGAAAGATTGTAAATTCCATGCTCTAATCTGTGTAATTGACAACAATTGACATAAGAACAGAGATATTCACTACTTAATAAATATATTTTCTTCAAAAATGCAAAATCTCATTAATTGATTCAGAGCTTAAATAGAGTTATAATAATAATAATATAATAGAGCAAATTCATACTTCTCAAATAAGGCCTGCATTTTCTTAAGAGCTGTGCCACATGGTTGTCTAGGATTATCACGAAAGGACGATGCCTCAGATTCAAGTTTCTTTAGATCACAATATCCAAATGCAGCTTCTCTCAATGCATCAGCCTTTTGTTCAGGCCATTCAAAGTGTTTCAGAACAGCCCTTTCATCAACCTGAAAAATCTTCAAGTCATCAGATTGATTGACCAAACATATAAAATTTCGCATGTTAGATAATCAAACGAACTAATAAATGAAAACTGAACAAGAAGTTTACCAAGTAGGAGAGCTCGTCATCAAGCCATTTAACAAAAGGCACAACATCCACAATGTCTGTGAATGCAGCATGTTCTACTTCTTTGATCAAAAACCTAATAAAATCTCCTTGTGTCTCAACATCTGTTTTAATCTGCAATTAAGGAAGCAAAACGAGAATGAGAAATTAAATAAATAAATAACACTGAATGAAACTTTAAAGTTCAACCATCTTTAGGTAATCCGCATTAAATTGTCATTCTGTTTTCTCAGTTCCAAAATTTTAGTCCAAATAAGAAATATTTGATTAAGACCTTCAATTGTTTAGTGTTTATTGCTAACCGATACAATAATTGTAGATTTTTGTATGCAATTATCAAAATTCTATTTTTGTTCAGCTACTAATATCAGATCTGAAACAGAACTTCACTAAAACACATGAAATCCATAAAGATTATGATAGCGATTAGTCATTATATTCAGCATCAAATTGACTAAATTGCCCAAAGTGAGCAGATGGAATTACACCTCTCGTGATTCATAATTGCACTTTACCCCCTCTACCTATATTGATTCGAATCTGGAGACTGTCTTATCTTGTGGAATACTTTAGCAAAATTCCAAGAAAAGTGCAATTTGGGTACCAAAAATAGACATCACAGAACAAGTCATTTTCACAGACAGGAATGCATAAGGTAAATGGTAAAACAGTAATTTAACAAAATAGCAATGGTAGAAAAGACTTACCGCTAGTAAATGCGCAGACCGGTTCTCAATTTCTCCGATCATATCCTTCGCCGACGATGGAGCATCGGCAGCGGAAGCAACTCCGGCACCGGAATCTCTCCGGCAGTCTCTCCGCATTAGAGAGTGATAAAACTCCACTACTTCAGGTATCCGCCTGACCTTTGCTGGTAAGGGCTTTAAGCCTTTCGGAGGTGGAGGAGGTGGTGGTGGGCCTGTTTTGGACGCAGCTGCAGGTAGTGGTGGTGGTGGCGGCGGCGGTGGAGGAGGAACTGCTGCCAGTTTGGGCGGCGCTGGTGCTGCTAGCGGAGGTGGGGGAGGTGGAGGCGGAATGTTACAAATTTCAGCTAATGCACGTTCAACTGAATCTGACAAAGAACTATACGAAGGAGAAGATGAAGAAGATGATAAAGACGAGGATGATGAGGATGATGGCAATAGCGCAGACGATGGCCGCGGTGGTGGTTTAGGTACTCGGGGAACTCGTGATCTTAAACTCATAATCCCAACGGATATCTCAGCTAGCTCATCTGAATTAGACCGAGAATGTCTAGGCCTTTCACACATTTCCAATGCACTAACAATTTCCTCTTTCACCTCACACTCTGGTTTTGAAGTTACAGTAATGCTAGGTTGAGTCACGCATTTTCTCAAATACTTGGTGAGGTTAGCTTTGTTATGAGCACTATTTGTCACATCTACAAATCTATGAGCAGATAACTCTTCATTAGCTTTCTTCAGCTCAGAAATTTCAGCTTCCATAGCTTTTATCCTCTCATCATACCTCCCATTTTGCTTCGACAGCTCAATGTGTAACATCTCTACTTCTTCTCTAAGCCTCTCGTTTTCCACTTCCAAGCATTCAATCATCCGTCCTTTTCGTCCGATTTCCGCATCTTTTTGAGTGATCTCACTCTCCAACAACGGAAGTATAGCAACTGACTCTTTAAGCAGTTTCTTCTCAAGCAGCTCTGTTTTCAAACGTGACTCTCTTTCACGCAACTCTTCAACTATACGTAGAAGCTCTGCAACATCCGGTGGACGAGGCTGAACTTGAGCAGAGGAACGAGGAAAATAAACCCCGAAAGAACGAGAAAACACAGCACCTTTGGATGTTTGCTGTTTGGGGCAGCTTGGTGAAGGAGAAGGAGGCTTAGGAGATGAATCTTGCTTCGATGGCTTTGGATTAGCAGGTGATTTCTGTAAACCCATAACCATTTTTACTTTACCAGCAACCATTGTTGCATCTAGCACAAACTTTTGAAGTCTCTGCTATACTATCTGTCCCTTCCTTCAAATTGCAAATGAGAAGAATAATAAGCCAAAATGAGGTCCCTATCTATGTGCCTGGAAGAAAAGGGTAAAGGGCAAAAGGGGTAGGGGTAGAGTGAAGATAATACACTACCTGTGTTTTTGTAAAGAAGGTATTTCTTTGTTGAAACTTTGAAATGTGTAAATGATGCAGCAATATCGATGAACGGTCTTCTTTTCTTGGATCCGCTTGGATTTTTTTCTTTTTTATTTATAGAGAAAAATACGATAAATAAGACAAGCCCATTTTTTTTACTTAGTTTGACTCATCCACGCGCCCAAGTGGATTCAGTACTATTTCACATTGACCCTAACTTTGGTAAGAGACATAATTGTTCCAACGGTCATTCAATATATATACCAACTCTTAAAAAGAAAATTAAATTAAATTATCATTAATTAAAACTTTACCTATTGAGATCTGGTAAATTAACACTTAATTACCAAAGAAACCTTAAATATCATAATTTGGGACCTCCCATAATTTGAATAACTACGGATATAATTATAATGAGTAAAAGAGCTCAATAAACGGACTAGTTAATAGAGCTCCAACTTATCATAGCATTTACTGAAGCAACCTTTCAATATTCAAAATAAAATTTTAAATTTTAGGTAAAGTTTTAAAACATCTATGACAAGTCAAATGGAGCTAAAAGTTATCAATTTGTACCAAAACAATTTAATGCATTTGGAATTTTCAAATTATTGTGAATGTACTTCTTAGACTTGACTTTATATGGTAGGAAGTTACAAAATTATGATGGTAAGAAGGTGACGATTAAGTTAGATGTAATATATGATATCGAATAAATTAGTTTTAATATTTGGCTTGTGAAATGGATCTGAAAAGAATCATTTTTATTATGTTTTTCCAATCATGAAATGTAAAAGGGTGTTTAGATAATATCTCTTCGATTTAATAATTTAATAATAGTTATTTACTATTGAATTGACATAAAAATTAAAAAATAGTTAATGATGGGTGTAATCAAATCACCCTTATTAAATATAAATCATCTAAATATTAAAAATAAACAATATTTAATAGTATAAATAAAATAAAAACAAAATAATGAATCATTTATTGATTTTATAAATTAAACAAATAGTGTAGACATCTTAAAATATTAAAGTGGATAAGAAAAGATGAACCGAAGGAGAATAAAACCTCATCTAAAAGATGAAGATAAAAGAGTTCGATTGTGATTTTGCTTAATGATGTTAGCATGTCACACGATCCAACTTTTATGGACATGTTTGACGTAATATGAATTGTATATATTGACATGAAATGGTTCTCTAAATAAAAAATTATAAGTAAAGTTATGTTTTTAACTACCATTGTTTGTTCGAATTTTAATGCACGCACATGAAAATGAAATCTTTTGGGAAAATTTTAATGAATTGCATATCATGATACAAAAAATAATTATAAGAGCCAATGTCAATAGAGATGACGAGACTCTAAATAGAAAACCAATAATTTACTAACAAAAAACATAGTAAAATTGTATTTGATTGAAAAAGTAAATTTTATTATCAAAAGCAAAGTGTTCGTAAAAGACTTAAGTTATTCATTATTTATTCAATAAGAGATAATGCTCAGCAAACGTTCAATATGATGATGAAGAGTATTGTAACATAGTGATATTGTATAATATAAGTTTGATATTCGTTTTACGAGTTTAATTTATAACCATCAAGTTTGAATATTTAAATTTCACTCGATCATTATATAATAAAGGTCTGTTAAGAAAATAAGAAGAAGATTTTTCAAGCAACATAGTTAACTTAATTTATTTATTTTTTGAGAAAATAGTCTGAAATCCCCTCAATCTACATCCGAAATTTCAACTACACAATCCAACATCATCGGTGTCCTACTATATATCCACCTAAATTTTATATTGCTCTATTTTCTACACACCTAAGTGCTGACCTGTCATGGAGGTGTTGTCACCGCCTCTAGGCGCGTCAGAAGCAAAAATTTGACGAAAAATTTCTTCTTCTTCTCCAATGGTCATCTTCCCTGCCTTTAAATAACCCATTGTTTCTTCTTCCCCACCATTAATCCTTGTTCCTTTTGTAAAAAAATCACAATTTTTCTCTCAAAATTAAGTACGATTTAGTTGTTAATATTCATTTCTACTTCAAATCTTGAATTTAGAATTCGTAATCTGCTTTAATTTCTTATTTAGGTATCTAATTAGAATTTTGAATTTTCTCAAAATTCATTGAAAATGTCAAATGAAAACTTGAATAAGCGTTGTATGGATGAATCAGACCCAATGCTCAACGCTGTAGTGAGTTACAAACACGAATTTTTGCTGAATTTGCAAACTTCTTAGTCGAAATTAAATTCGGGAATAACATTTTGATCTTGTCCATGCTATGGTGTATGTATTTTTTCTTGTATTCTTGCTACACTTTATTTTGAACGATGTTAATGTATTATTTTGAATCATTATAAAATTGCGAAATAAGGAGGATTTTTCTTTACTTTTACGTTTTAGGAGGGAAATGAGGGGAAAAAAATAAGAAATGAAGTTCTCAATGGAGTTTCAACGGGAGACCCAGCGTGTGGAATCACACAAGACTAATTATTTGATTTGTGTTGAAGTCGGCACTTATGTGTGTAAAAATAGAGCAATATAAAGTTCAAATGGGTAATAGGACATCCATAAAGTTGAAATGTGTAATTGAAATTTCGAATATAAATTGAGAGCGTTTTAGACCTTTATCTTATATATATTATAAAAAAACAATACATGGATCATGCATGATAGAATACTAATTTCCTACACGGCTAAAATGTAATCAATCCTAATATGAATTGGTCAAACCAATAGACCTAAAAATAATTAGGATAAGTATGTGATCATTTAATAATGTACTTAAGAAAAGGAAAATACCTTTCTTGCTTTCATGAAGTCGATCTTCACAGACATCTCTTTCATTTTTGTAGATTAATTAATATACTAAATAAAAATGTCAAATAAAAACTTTATAAAGAACTAAAATAAAATGGAAATTTAGCATTCACGCGCTGAATGAGAGTAGGTATATTATTTTATATATTTTCTTGAGTGTTTTATTTTTACAAAAAAAAATTAAATAATTGAAAAATGAAAAAATGCTTGTAACGGTCAGCTTATCAGTAAGTGAGAATTCAAATTATTTTATCGCGATATTTTGATAGATTTCGCGTGATGTTATTTAAGGAGGGGTAAGTTGGTTTGAAATTTGAGGTAGGTCTCACACACTTTTCATTAAGATATCACTTTACTATTTTGACTGCTTGCTTAGCATCTACTAGTTGTATTTTTTGACTTAATTTGGAATTCGATAGTATGTACTAATTTTGGTGGTGTTCAATTATTTTTTATTATGATACTTGTTTTTATTTTTTTACTTAAATTAATTTTATAATTATAATTTTGCTTTTGAAATTTGATAATAGTAATCTTGGTAGTGTTTGATCTTATTTTACTATGAAACTTGATAGTGATTTTTACTTTTATTTTTGACTTGACTTGGAATTTGGTAATAGTAATCTTGGTGGCATTTGCTATGAAATTTGATAATACCTGTTTATTCTTTGACTTAACTTGAAATTTAATAGCAATAAATTTTGATGGTGCTTGATCATAATTTATTGTGAATTTGATCGTATAAATTATATTATTTTACTTAATTAGGAATTTAATAGTAGTGATCTTAGTGGTGTTTGACCATATTTCATTGTAAAATTTGATCATACTTATTTTATTCTTTGACTTAACTTGGGATACTGCTGATCTTGATGACATTTGACCATATTTTATTTTAAAATTTAATACTACTTATTCTATTCTTTAACTTTACTTTTAAATTTGCTCAATTTAAACTTTAAAACTATGTTAAGCTACTGAGGTAGCTGGGGAATTAAACAAAAATAAATGTATTTTCAAGCTATGCGGTAATTAATGAAAATAACAAAGCAAAATTAGCTAGAGCGGGCAAAATCTAATCCAATCCGTCCAACGTTTTAAGTTTTGGCAGGTTATTGATTCACTCATTTGTTAGCTCAATCTATTTCAACCCAACTTATGGGTTGATATGTAATCTAAATTGACTTAAGAAAAATCCTGTCAAAATATTTTCAAGAATTGTTTTTTAAAAATTGATCTATTATAAAATATTGTAGAAGAACAAATAAAACAATTAAAACTTTGAAAAAAATTGAATTGAGTCTTGACCTGTTCTATAACCCCATTACCCAACTCATTTCGTATCAACTCATTTAGACCCAAGCAAATTTAGACTGAACTAAGTCTTGATCCATTACGATCTGCCCAAATTTAATTCAACCTGCCTACTTGCCCCTCCTAAAATTAACTAAGCAAAATATAATAGAAGAAATTAATATATCGTGCAATCTATTAATTATATACGAAAATTGTGTGTAAACTTTTGATTATGAAATTAGTATCTCAAATGTTGAAATAATGAAGAAGTAGAGCATTTGATAGGCGTTGAATCGTTCACTCTATTTCATGTACGTGCTTGTAACAGTTCAACATTTTGTCACTGCATTTAGGGTCACAATTACGTCTAATAAAAGTGACATAAATAACAAGTTGAACAATACTTAATGAACCACTCATTTCCCTTTCAATTCCAGCATTTGGCAACATCAAGTGCTTGATTATGTGTTTTTTTTTTTTTTTGCAAAATCCAGATAGATATATGTTTAACATGAGTATTTATGAGAATTTAGTGCTCATTATTTTGATGAATATCCCTCACAAAATTATATCTCCCCACTCTACGCCTCAAATTGTGTCCTATTACATATCCACAACACTTTACGAGTTCTACTTAGAAATAGATGACCTAAATCATAGCTATAATTGAATGTATTTTTTCCATTTTAGATTTCTTTTTTGAATCCACTAAAAGCCCATTTATGACACGTTCAAGTAATAAACAAGCTATAAATATTGACTAATTAGGGTAGGAATTCTAAGTGAACAATATTTACACATACTTAAATATTGTTATTGCTTAGATTGACTATTTATTTAAGGGAGATTAACCTTTTAAATGATTAAAGACAATAAACAAAGGTGTAATAGTCAAAACACACAATTTTTTAAGAAGCGTGTAAATAAAAAATATAAAAAGTAAAGTGATTTGGAGGACTATTAGGATGGAAATGGAGTTTGATTTAGCATAATCATTAAGAATTATTTTGGCAACGACACTTAATTGCTTGTTTTTTAAGGCCAAGATCTCTAGATCATTGAAGCTTATGAATCGAAATTATTTCAAAAGCAATATGACTTTATTATTATTATTATTAAAAACTTGCATTTTATCTTTACCGTTTGGCCCTTGAAGATAATTTTCTAATTTGAGCTAGATTGAAATATTAATAGGACGTTATAATCATTTTTGAAAAATCAAGATTTGAAATTTTTTTCTAAAAAATCAAGATTTGAGTGCCTAATCACCAAGAATGATGGGCAAACGACATATTTGAAAACTTTGCCAATCATTTTTGTTGTTTCCTAAAGATGAATGTAATTGTTTTACTTCCAAATTATTGTATGAAATGCATACGCAGCATATCGGAGCACAATTACTTGAACTATTTCAATAAATTTTAATCATTTTGGGATATGTGTCGGTATAGATTTTTTTGGTAATGGTTTCTTATTCATACTGTTTAGTTGTTATCTAATTTAATGAGTCTAACATGATAGAGTATATTTTAGCTTTGTTTAGAGCTTAATGTGTCCCTCACATGGTGTGATGTCTCTTTCTTCTCAAATTCTCTCACCTTACAATCATGTCTCTAAGTTCTAGTACTCCCTAGTCTCTAATGTCGCTTCACAATTTAGAATTTCTAGAATATAAACGAATTATTAACAAAAAATAGTAATTAATCTTAGTTTTCTAGGTAAATTATTCGATCTTCAATCGAGTACACAAATTTAAACTTTTTATACTATAATTCCTAACAAATAATATGGTACCATTTTTAAAAAAAATAAAAGATTATCTAATTTTATAAGGAGACCATAGATTACGTATCCTATAAATTCGTCCTGGCTTTATGTTAGTAGCATTTTAGCGAAGCTAGGAATGGTTAAAGGTTTTTAAAAATTATTTATATCACTAGAAAGGTTAACTAGAGGCATCTTTTATTATTATTATTATTAATAAAAATTATTCTTTAAAAAGAGTATTACAAATAAGGAAGAGTAAACCTTATTTCAGTGATCTACATGTGAAAAAATAAGAATTATACTAAACTGAATATTTTATGATTATTATATTCAATAGTTTATATTGATGATCTACACACAATAATGATGTATATAATCGAAGCTAAGCCCACATATGATGCATCGATCATGGGAGATTGACAGGACACTCAAACCTAACACCAAATGACCGTCTATGTCCATGGCTCCATCAAGACTAATGAACCACCAGAATTGTTTCAAATCAACAAAGATTGGTCAGATATTTTAATAGCCACCAAATCTGCAAAGAAGAAATCCCACTGACCACATCATGCGTTAGCAGTCTGACATGTTGCATACTTAGACATGTTGGCCCATGAAATCTTGTATTAGTTGAATTAACGCAGGAGCTCTTAGTAAAATTCTTCAAAAAAATATCTCACATCATTTCATATTTACTACTCATACCTTATGTATAGCTTCGCAGTTTCTTCCTTTATTAAGTCCGTCTAAGCTGATTATTCGTCATTTTCATGGATAATTGTATCATTAATTGAATAATTCATTACTACTTCGGTGTTCACATATATAAAATATGTAATACAATGCAAACAAATATTATAGAAGGTGTTTTTTTTGTAAAAGATAAAAGTTTGGTATAAAATTTGAATTTTTAAAAGTTCTCAATAATGAGATTTGACCCAAATACTAATTTTTTCTAGTATTTGAGAATTTGGATTATTTTCCAAATTATATGGACAAACACTATTTATCAAATTTTCTCCCAAATTTTACTTGGGAAATTTATGGCCAAACGGATCCTAAATGTCTTATTGAGCAAATTAATTTATTTTTTAAAAAAAATATTAAATCATATAAGAAAAATAATAGACAATAGGTACACAAAATAATTTTTAAAAGTGAGAGTACTTAAATCATACTCCCTACGGAGTATGGACTACTTTATTCGTCATCTTCATTAAAATAACAATATAATTCATGAATACATTCTTTATATTATATTAATTTTTTCTTAGTAATAATAATTATTGTTGAAAATAAATAACTTTTACTAATTTGCATAACAATCTATGTAAAGAGCCCATACATCTATACTTCAATACTGTAACTCCTTAGATAAACACATACTTTTTAAAGGGACATGTAACTAAAAAAAGTGACATATATATAAAGTAATTAGAGGGAGTATAAGTTTTAAATTAGGCACTGATACCTCTTTAAAATTCAAGGACAACATCTAGAAAGGAGTTGAAAAGTTAAGTGGTTAACGAGACACTTTGAACTCTTTTAAATGGGTGGCCATAATAACTTGAGAGATACTTATATTTTACTTGATTTATCAATTGAATCCTTCCATTTCAAGGAAATTTCAATGAGACACTGAACACGGTCAAAATAAGAATTTTACCTATTTCTACTCTATGAAGTGTCAAATGGGTTGGCATAATGACGTTGGAGACATTTAGAGATCGTTTGGTAGAGTGTATAAAAATAATGTCCAATAGAGTTTATTAATAATATTTATATTAGTTGTGCTTGCATTAGTTATGCATAAATTATTTCTTATGCATTGTTTGGTTTAGTGTATTAGAAATATTATGCCTTGTATAAAAATATCTTTTAACAAAAATATCCTCCACAATTATGGTGGAAAAGAAGTAAAAGTGTTTTTGAGGGGTAATTGAATCTTTAATCATGTTATACATGTATTAAGTCTCTTTGCATTACTAATACCTAGAAATTCACGGTATTAATTAGGGGTCCCTATTAGTAATACACTCTTCAATACACATGAATAGAGTGTATAACTAACGCTTCATAACATATAAAAAAATGTATTAAACAAGGTACTATTAATACACAAAACTAATGCATATAATATTTTTGCTAATACACTCTATAAGCAATCCTTATATTTGACTGTAATTACCAATTGAATCTACTAGAAGAAGTTTCAACGAGACACTCGAACTCAATTAAAATAATAAGAATTTGACCTATTTCTCCCTACTTTTAGGTAAGGTTGGTTGAAAGAACATGCATGGCACTTATGGATTGGGGATGGGGAGGTATTAATTTAAAGGACTAGTTTGGTTTTCATGGATTGATACATCACTTTCAGATGAAGATTGGTTAGCCTGGCAATATAGTGACCACTAACAAACATACAACTTTCTCTCTTTTTCACTAATTAGTTTGTCTCATTCCACTTTTTAACACTTCAACACCTCTTGAACTTAATATGCAAATGGATATATAACACGAACAAAATGAAAAAAGCTCTAGCTTAGCTACTTCAGTAATTTATTCTTCAACTTGATGTAATCAATACACCCTTCTGATCCAAAGATTTTACCTTTTTACATGATCATTCCATGAAGCTGCTTCTTTGCCCTTTTATGTTCTTTTTCATTTTTAGTCCATTTTAAAAAAGTATGTCGTCTTTTTCTTTTTCTCTCTTTAATTTTAGATATATTTAAAATTTTGAAATTAAATAACTTTGTGGTACATTAGAAACATTTAATTTAAAACAATATATATATATATATATATATATATATATATATATATAATGCTGAATGACCAAAAAAATTGGTCAGAATTTGGCCAAAAGTTTAAAAATTTATAATACCTTTTTTAATTTAAAATAAACTAATCTTTTTTCTATTTTTTAGTTAAAATGTATAAAATTAAAAGGGTAAAAATGTTCAAAAAGGTAAATATCATTCTGGTCAAATTTGATTAAATTTTCTTGCCACGATGACTTTTCCATATAAGATTTAGAAGTCTTTTATGTCTTCTTAAATTATGTGTCAAATCAAAATGAGATAAACAAATTGAAATAAGGAGAGTACTCACTCCCTTTGTTCCCTATAATTAGATGGACATTATAGTAAAAATATTTGTCACATATTAAATGTTTACTTACTAAATAAGGATATAATTAATTATTTTTTTTTCTATTTTACCCCTTCAATTATGACCTTTTGGAAGTTTAAGCTAATTTGATGATTACAAGTTTCCTTTTTTAAGAGGCTAATTAGTTCTCCCTCCGTTGACAATACTTTTCAACTATTTATTTTGCACAAGAAACTATATATAGAAGGGTAACAGAGATATGACTATAATTAATAATAAATATAAAATTAAGCATCAATTAATTTCATGAAGTAGATAAAATTATTGAACATCCCAAAATAATATAAATGGACAAGTATAAACAAAGGGCAAGATAGTAAAATTAATCAATTTATTACTCCCTCCGTTTAAAAAAGAATACTTCATTTCCTTTTTAGTCTGTTTCAAAAAGAATGACTTCTTTCCCTTTTTAATAACATTTTAATTTCAGCTTGCCACGTGACATGTTTAAAGCCACAAGATTGAAGGGTAATTTAGTACATTTGACATAACTTTAATTTAGGACCACAAGATTCAAAAATCTTCTTTATTTTCTAAAACTTTGTACCAAGTCAATCCATGTCACTCTTTTTGAAATGGAGGAGTAATGTTTTCTTAATTATCGTGTATAATAGAAATTAGTACCCATCTAATATTGGATGGAGGGTGTGTTAATTACTCCATTACATTATGATATATGGAGGGAGTATATACTCTGCTGTAAATTATTTCACATTTTTAATAGGGAATGATGGAAGCTGTAAAAGAGATAAGAGTTGAAGAGAGTTTGAAAAGGATATGTAGGCAATTTTGAATTACGATTTGGGCATATTAATTATCAATTCATTTATTCATTCACTATATTTTAAAATATTTAATCTAGTTTAGTCAAAAATTTAATTGCTACAAAGTTAAAGTTTATTGATGAGGTTAAACTATTTTTTTTAATTATACTTTAATAGAATCAAATGTGTTAAGTTATGAGTCATTGTTAGCCTATTCATCCCAATCAATGGTCCATGCAATTTTTGGACAAGTCATAACATTTATTAATTCATTAAACCACTAATTTGATTTGCCAAAATTCAATTCAATCTGCTCATTTAACTCTCTTAGATATAAACATGGTACTTTAAATGAAAATTCTATTTAGGGTATCATGCTTTTAGTAATTACTTGATTGATCTTAAATATAAGTTGTTTAGATGAATTAATATTACTTAAATCTTTCAATATTACAGGAAAAACAAAAGGTCATTTGTGACATTTTCCCTTCTAATTTTATAAGAAAATGTGATGAATTTCTTGATTGAGAATGTTGATATGAATGTTGGATCGATCTTGACTTTAGACTTTAGGAGCAGCTTCAGAAAAAGGTTCTACGACGTGTCCTTTTTTATTCTTGACTGTGATATGAGGCTGATTCATATTATCATTCTCTAACAGTTATATCTATGAAATGATAGTGAATTAATTAAAGTAAGAAGATATTGGTCAAAAAGAAACCAAATTAATATTGGAAGAAATGAACTTTACGTCTTAGTGAAGGCAGAGTAACACAAAATAAAGGGGCAGACAATTATCTCTTTTGTAATACGCCACTTTGAAAAACTTGTGCTGATAAATATATAGCTAGGTTTTTATATATTTATTGTCTTTCATTTTAATTTTAAAATTATGAATTTAAGTCACTAATAGAGCAAAAAGGATAAAAAAAACACTCTATGTTTCCTCAAATTATAGGGGGAAAATCTATTACTTATGCTAATCATTGAGAGAGTTATCTTTGTAAATTAATTCATTTGTTATTGATCATTTGTCTCTAGGCTCTAGCTTATGAGTTATGATATACTCTCTCGTTTTTTTTTATTGCATATTTTCAATTTTACTTTCTATATGATTTGATTATACACATTTAGACTTTAATTATTTAGAGTGTGGATAAAATTAATAAAATTGAACTATTTAACATAATGATGGAAGTCTAAGTTATATATGGCCCCATAGTTGGGGTAATCAATATATTGGGCATAATACATATATTAGACCCTAAACTTGGCTTCAAATTTTAACTTTGACCTCAAACTTTCATAATGCACAAATAGGCACTTTAACTATCCTATCTTTCAATAAATAAACACGCGAATATTTCAATCAAAACCGTGTTACTCACATGCTCTGACGTGGAAAAGTAAATCACTCAGTGACTGCCAACTAATTAAAAAATTTACACGTATTTTTTTAAGCATAATACATAAATTGGACCCTTAACTTGGCTTCAAATTATAACTTTGACCTTTAACTTTGATAGTGCACAAAGAGACACTTTAACTATCCGAAATTTAAATAAAAAAACACGCGAATATTTCAATCAAAACGCGTGTTACACACATGCTCTGACGTGGAAAAGTAAACCACTCAGTTGCTGCCAACTAACTAAAATAAATACACCTAGATTTTAAAAATTATAAAAATAAATTATAATATAGAATAAGGTGGAAGTGAAAACAAATTCATTTTTTAGGTAAAAGAAAATTAGTACCTCTTTTCTTCTCTCTCTTAAAAATTTCTAATCTGAAATTCATGTTCCTTATATTCAAATCAAAGAAAAAATTGTTCAAGATATTTGCTGTATTTTAATTTTTGAGTTATCTATTTTTCTTCCTCAATTTAGTCAAGGTAACAAGATTCAACATTTTACAAACAAGAATTTGCATATTGTTGGTCAAATGTTCAAACTAATATGAGAATCTCTAGAAGAAACTAATGTTTTTATTGCAAAATTATTTCAGAGCAACCCATAAATATGGAAAGACTTGAGATTCAATGAACTTCTCCTTCTTTTCTTTAGTTTGAAGTATATTTGTGCTTTATGTTGTCAAATATTTGACTGAAAAAACAGGGTGCTTTGTGTATTGTGATTGTCATAGTGAAGAGAATTGCAATTATGAATTTTGGAGGCCAACAAATGAACTTACAGTACTAAAAATTATTAAGTGAAATGGTGCACTTAAAGTATTTGATAAATTGTCTGATAGAACTTTTCACATATTTTTGTCAAGTTTGAGTAGCAGTCTGATATCTAATCAAAATGCCTTCAAAAATTGCATTCAATTTGTATAATTGTATACTCACCCCATCTTGTCAAAAAAGACTTCATTATAATTTTTTTCATAATAACAAAAAAGTAATTAAATGTCACTTGCATTTTGCAATGAACAACAAATAATGCAAAAAAGAGGGGAAAATTGTTGAAAAATTAGAAAGAGAGTTTAATTGTCATTTCAGTGTTTTTTTTACTGTTGGGCACTCGATTTTTACATCTGACGCGCCTAATTTGAGTGAATTTTACGTATTTTGCCATGTAGGATCCGAGTATTTTTTTGTTTAAGTTTTGGATAGTTAAAGTGCCTATTTGTGCACAAACAAAGTTAAAGGTCAAAGTTATAATATGAAGCCAAGTTAAGGGTCCAATTTATGTACTAATTAAGGGTAGAATTGTCATTTTAGCAATTTTTTATCGTTTTGGGCCTCAAAAATTACCTCTCACTCGCGCAGAATGCGTGTATTTCACGCATTTTGCCAGGTAGGAATCGCGTGTTTATTTGTTGAAAGATAGTATAGTTAAAGTGCCTATTTGTGCACTATGAAAGTTTGAGGTCAAAGTTAAAATTTGAAGTTAAGTTTAGGGTCCAATATATGTATTATGCCCAATATATTGAGAGGCCAAATCTGACTGATTTGATAGAATGATATAACAAATCACTACAACAAACAAATGGTCAGTATTCACATCATCAACTACTATAGAATCTAATACGATGTAACTAGTAAAGATTTGCAATTGGAATATCTAATGTACAAATAATAATGGGCCACGACTCGAATTGGCAAGAAAGAATTTTGATATTCTTTTTATGAACAGATTAACCCAAAGGGCAAACCACCTAAATTCCTATTACTAGAAACTTTGATAGTTTTTTGTATTATTTTTTTGGGAAAAGAGTCAAAAATACCTCAGAATTTTGGTTTATTGTTTGATTTTATACTTGCAGTTAAAATAAAGTTAATT
This sequence comes from Solanum sitiens, assembly GCA_016801875.1. NCBI lineage: Eukaryota > Viridiplantae > Streptophyta > Magnoliopsida > Solanales > Solanaceae > Solanum > Solanum sitiens. The sequence goes on from JABWTJ010000001.1 coordinate 2,924,105, forward strand.
TTACCCCTCCCGTTACTAATTTTACGAAATTTACCCCTCATTAGATGGAATCCCCAAAATTTACCCGATTTTTTTTTTTTATAAAAAAAACCTATTATATGATTTTCAGCTATGAGATACATGTATTATAACCTGTCAGATATATGTATCTATCAAGTTTAAAATGTCGAGATACATAATTAAAGGAAAAATCCTTTTTGACAAAAAAATTTGGCCAAAATGGTATTGTACCTATGTTATATTATCTTTTTGAATATTTTTATCCTTTTAACTTTATATCTTTTGATTAAAAAAAATCGGATTATTTTTAAATTAAAAAAATTATATATTTTTAAAATTTCTGATCAAATTTTCTAGTCATTTAGCATCATCCATTATTTAATACCTTTGAAATAAATGTTAAGAATTATTTCCTGAGTAATTATGGGAAATTGACAAACAAAAAAGACTCCCTTTAACATAAAAACGAACAAAACATAAAAATTGTAATACTAGTAAAATTGAAAAGAAACAATATTCCGGTGGTTTAGAATTTTAATGAATAATTGGTGATCATTTGTTTAGGCATGAAAACTGTGAAAGAAGAGCGCCGTGAATTTAAGAGTGAAACATGAAGAAAAGAATGCGGTGAGAATAAATACAGGGGTGGCTCCTCCCCTTTTATACTCTTGAAAATTATTTTTCTTTTTTATCAAAATATCGCTTTAGGAAATTGAGGGAAACTAGTAATGATTTTTAATTTATTACGATCGAATTTTTAATAACTTAAATTAAAGCTATACTTACTTTGATACGAAGAGAGCCGTTCCTAGAGTTAAACTTCAAATATTCTTTGTATTTCAGATATCATCAAATTCATATTCAAACGTCTATTCTTATCCACCGTTCCTAGAGTTAATAATTAGGTCACGCTAATTTCTTGACTCAATCATAGAAGCTCAAGTTTACATTTTTGTAAAAACTTATAATATTTGATGGAGGATGTTAGTCTTAATTAGGGACCCTCATCAAGAATTTTATGTGGAGCAAATTAAAGATGTGATTTAATTTAATTTAATAGGGCATGAATCTTTTTACCAAGCACTTGACATATGAACTACTACTATAAAATAATTGATAGAACTCAGAAAGATCGCTTCGATCGGATAGATGTTTTGATCACAACTTGACCCTGCAAGGCCCATATGCTATAACACCATCTATTCAATACTTATAAGCAACTCCCACCCTCCCAAAAAAATATGAAAAAGGAGATATTCTTTTCGCTTCAAAATCTATGTGATTATGATTGATTAGCATGGAGTTTAAGAATGAAAGAATTCTTTATAGATTATAAACATTTATATGGAGTTGTAAATCATCTCGCTATAGATTAAATGAGAAGTTTAAAGTTGAACTGTTATTTTCTATGGGCAAAGGACAGAAATCACATACTATTAAGGCAAAATTATCATTTGTCTCTTATAAGTTTATAGTTATAAAACTCTCTCAAACTGATATAATAATAAAAGCGTTGATACATTAATCTGATGCGCGAGATATACATTAATTGTTAAGTAAAATATATTACATTTTATATATGATACACTAATCTGATGTAACATCTCTTAAGAAATATAATAAATAAAAATAGCTTGTACTATTAAGTAGTACGGTAGTTTATCATCTTATTAATATTTGTGAATTGAGTTGGAAATATAGTTTGAAATAATGTACTCTCTCTATTTTATATTAATTGAATTATGAGGCAATAAACACATTTTAACAAAAACATTTCAAGGACATAATTTTCACTATTGCTCTTTATAAAATTATAACTATAAATTTTTAAGTAGAGTAATTTACCTCTTAGAAAAATATAAAACTTCAATAAATGAAAGCGCAAATATCGGACATCCATTTTAAGTTTTGAATAATTTAATTATTTTAAATTATAAAAAAATCATTAAAATTCATTTAATACGAAATAAAGAAAGTGATAATTATTTATTTTTTAATCAAATCAAATCTTATTTTGAAATGAGGAAAATACTAGTTAATAATTAATGAGGTCGGCTGCTCGATATTAGGATTGGTGGTACAAGGCAAAGGCAGAGAAGAGAGGGCACACTTTGATTTGATGATTAATAAATATATGTATATTGACATTGTGGTCTAATTAAGTTAATTTCGTATGATTGAGGGCACCCACTAATCTTTCCTTCTCTGATTTGGACTCATCGATCACTCTAATCATATTCTTCATATCTCAAAACAAAAACCAAAAAAAGCAATATCTAAATTTAGCTTCACTTATAATTGGAACGATTTTGCAATTTTGTCTAGTAATATTGATACTACAATTTTCATCATTCGCATGAAAATGAAAAGCTTTTTCCGTGTCTTCTGTCTTTGCTTTGTATTATATAATATAATTATTTTATTTTAAATGATTAGAAATTTAGAATATTACGTAGTCTAGTATATAACATTTAGACTTTTTTCATTTAAAGGTCTTGATTTAGGCATTAGGCACGTGAGAAAGGAATTTTTTTTCTTGAGAAAATAAGTTTCATAAGTAACCTTTCCCATTCAGTATTTCTCACACTCATTTTCCATGGTACATATTTGTCTATACTAGACAATGGAACCTCATATAGAAAATATATCAGTTGAAATCAACCATTGAAGAGCTTAGAAGCTTGAATTTTAAAATTTAATTTATCATAAACGTAAATCAAGTTGATAATATATCAAAAGATTCGAAACATTGAGAGGGACTCACATCTAAAATTTTGGGACTATTTAGAGGAGATTTGAGTTGGTTGGATACTTGGAATTGAAAAATATAAATTGTTTCGCGTGAATAATTTAATTATCAAAAGACTCAAAACATTAAGAGGAGTTCATATATAAATTTTGAGACTGTTTGGAGATAATTTGAGTTTGTTGGAATTGGAAAAAAAAATTGGTATGCAATTGTATACTTTATTATATAAACAATATAGTTAGATGTATATAAATCTTGAATACATAAATATACACCATTTATACAATATCAATTTTATTATATACATATTGATACATTACATATACACATAACCATTCTGTTTAAAAAAAACTTCTATTACTGTGCATATTGATAATTAATCGATTGAAGATCTTGTAATTGAAATAACAAAAAAAATTGACTTTTTTCTTATATATAACTTTATATTAATTCATTTTTAATATAAAGTTGAATGAGTATTTATGAAATCAATTTCATAAGATGACTTATGAATTAATAGTTGTGGAGTATTTCTTTTTTCCCAAAAGCTAAGAATAAACCTTATGAATATCCTGATTTCAATTTTGGATCATATTCCAAACAAATGTAAAGACATAAATATAATCATGCATGAAAAAATGTCGACATCTTTGAATGTTTTTTATGTCAAAAACTTGTCTACGTGGCATGCCAACTAAGCATCCACGTAGATTAAACACACTTCCACGTGCCATGTACACACTAAATTTGTTTTTGGCTCATTCAAGACAGAGAGATTTTATTCCCACTAATATTATATGGAGAATATGTAACCTTTTAATACTCATTATTATGTATACAAAATTAAATACTATGACATGTAAAGTTAATTTTGGAGCCAAGCATATGGCTTTGCACATTTTTCATGTCAAAGACACACTTCCTAACGTGCCCAAATAAGTGCACACTTGGCTCTTTCCTATATATATATAGCATTTTGTTACCTTACCTATCATACCATTAATCTTCACATCTTATCAAAAGAGCAACAAGTATACACATCTCATATCTAGCTCATAAAATTCAATATTTCACTTAAGTAATAGAATGTCTACCATTTTCAAGATTATTGGGTTCGAGAAGAGAAGGTCGTGTTTGGATGGTGATGATGATGGTGATTATGATTATGCTCCAGCAGCATGTTTAGAGAGAGATGGTGATGATGATGGAGATTATGACTATGCTCCTGCAGCATCCTTAGAAGGAGATGACGATGATCGAGATTATGACTATGTTCCTGCAGCATCGTTAGAAGGAGATGACGATGGAGATTATGATTATGCTCCGGCGGCATGAAATGGGTTCTTGTTAGAGACAAGTTTAGAATAGACACAACATTTTTGGTCAAACTAACTTATTGTTGTCTAATTCAAATATAAGGAAGTTCTAGATAGTAACAAGGAATTAAGAAGAACCTTGGTTTTAATAATAGTAGTCCTTTTTTAAAAAAAAAAAAAAAAGAAGAAGAGGAAATATGTAAAATTAATAATACTTAGTTGAGGTCTCTAATCAAGATCATTAGCTTATTAGATGTATTATTTATAATTAAATTAAAGTGTTTTACTTTGAATGGATACAAGTTCAATTAAGAAAATAAAAAGTACTTTTAAATTCTGTGAATTTAAAGTAAAGATGAGTTAGCATGTCCTTTTTGGCTAAAATATGAGGGTTAATGAAGAAAGACAAATTTAAACAACTTTTATAACTTTGATGGCACATATGGATCTATAGTATAACTTTAATGACATATATAAATCAAAGTAAAGTATAAGAAAGAAAAATATTAAACGTCTTTCAATAATAGAGAGGTAAATATAATCATTTTTTTTAAGTTTAATGCTGAATGATTAAGGGTGTCAAATAAATTGTCTTTCAATAATAGAGAGGTAAATACAATCATTTTTTCTAAGTTTAATGGTGAATGATTAAGGGTGTCAAATAAATTGTTTGGATTGAATTTGAATCGATCGAAAAGAATTAAATTGATAAACAAACTAATCGTTAATATACCCAAAGATAACTTTACCTGAATTTGGATTAAAACGAGCTAAACAATGCACTTTATTTTATGTTTTGCATAGGAACGAAAGGATTTTATTTAATAATAATTAAGGTTCATTCATACAAAGTTCTATATGAGACAATTCCATTCACATCTCTTTCTAAACAATGCATTATAGTTCAATTCATTCAAATCTTACTATATTTTTTTTAATTATAATTTATTTAATTATATTCAAACTTGGCCATATAGTAAGTGAATCATATTTTTCAATTATATATGATGCACAAAAAGGAATAAATGTCAACATTTTTCACAATATCTCTAGTGAAAGGACATGGAATATATTTGTCAAGGTGGCATGCCAACTCAGCATCCACGTAGACAGTTCACACTTCCATGTGCCATGCTAACGATTCCACGTGGCCTAATAAAATTTTGTTTGGCTCATGTAATTAAAAATAAACTATTTATAGATATCTTTTTAAAAAAAAGAACAAAACCCTATAAATAGATACTTTTAAAAATATATGTTTTGCTAATTTATCACACACAAGAAAATAATTTTAAAAAATCTATTTATTTTTCTTAAAAACATTTTCCCCTCTGCCAAATACACCCTAGATTTACAGTTTTCCAACAAAGAGAGGTTGTATAGGAGTAACACTAAAAGGAGCTAAAATGGATTCTCAAATAGTAGCATATTTTAACGGCCCAATATGATTCAAATGGGTTGTTGTAAGTTGGAAGTGTAATTTGATGCCCACTATTTCACTCAACCATTTTGATGTTCCTAATTACTTTCTCCATCCACTTTTAATTATCAGATACTTTTTTGAAAGTCAAATTGATTATTTTTTAAAATTAAATTAGAGTAAATTAATTTGATATTTTAAACAAAAAAAAATTATATATTCAAAAATTATACAAAAATACTATAAGTTGCAATTTTTTTCATATCAATACGATGAAAAACTATTCATAAAATATTTTTATAGTTTGACTACAAAAAAAAGAAATTATTACAATTAGAAGTGGACAGAAAGAGTAGTAATTACTTTCTCTGTTTCATATTAGTTGATTATTTTTTTAATGCAAATAATAAGAAATCATGAATAAGAAAATAAAGTTATTGATTCACCCTTAAAAAACTTTTTGGAAATTTCACTAACAAATGTTAACACTCTTAAAAAGAATTAATTGCAAGGGTTACAAAGGAATATTAATTAATTTTTTTAAAAATTTTTTATAAAGTGAACATCTAATATAAGATAAATACTTTTTAATAAGATGATAATATAAGAATAATTACTTTCTCTCATACAAATAAAAATGAATTTAGTCTGATCTTTAAGTCTTGGCAAATTCCAACCTCAGACCCAAAATATAAGTTTGAAACTTCAGATCTCAAGTCTGAAATTAAATTTTTAAGACATGCAAATTCTGACTTTGTTTCTTACTTGGGAAATGGGCATATTACTTCACATTGATATGGGGTTCCTATTAGTTGGGCTTATGCTGACACGTAATTAATTTAATTGGGAAATTTTTTCAAAATGTCAACATTTTAACATTTAATAAGACCCCTTAGTTACACTTTCAATATTTATTAAAAATATCAATATTTTAGTTTGTTATGTATTTAATTCACATTGTTTTTGTTTTGTTTTAATTGAAAGAATATAATTATTTAATAATAGAAAGGAGAAATTTAGGGGAGATCATATTTTTTTAAAGGAGTATATCACCTAAAATACTCATCAGTTACAAATTCAATATTTTATAAAAGGAACATATCACTTAATATCTCTCATCTTAACATAAAAAAAGAAAATCTAAAAAAATCCTAAAAAATCAAATCCTTTGTCTTCTTCATCATTCTCGCATGAATTTTGGCGCCGACAACAATGGAGAATCCAAAGGTTAAGCTAATGTGTAGCTATGGTGGAAAAATTCAAATTCGTCCTCACTATCATCAACTATCCTATGTTGCGGCGATACTAAAATCCTCTTTGTTGAAGTCAGTTTGATTAAATTTGCGTTTTTTTTATGAGAAGATTTTGGAAACGAGTATAATTTCATTGACAAACAACTTTGGAGAAGGAATTTTCAACTGGAACTTCGATATAATCCGTGAAATACAATCGATCAAATATTCGTTAATTGTTGAATCATTAATTTGTATGGGAGTTTTGACATGAACATTTTTTTTGATGACGAGACAGAGTTTTACCAATGCACAAGTTAATACATATTTTTATTTGAGTTTGGAGAAAAAAAGCAAAAAAAATAAAACACAACAGACGAAGAAGAAGGAGAGAGTCAAAAGAAAGAAAATTGCGAAAATTGTATTCATACCAGAATTGTATTTATATTAATTTTTGTTTGTCAATTGTTTTTCTTTTGCTCAACACTTGTATTTTTATTAAGAATATTGTATTTCTTAAGTATAAATATATCATATTTCTTTTCAGAGTTAATTTTTATTTTTTTAAAAAAATAATAATGCATTCTTCCTCAACTGATTGTATTATTTTCACTTTGTATGCTATTTTTTTAGAATTTTGTATCCTTTCTTAAATCATATTCATAAGTAATTATTGAATTATATTTGAGATACAATCAATAATGTTTTTATAATACAAATAATAAAAATATGTATTTGACAAACATGTAATACAATTTCAGTCACTGAGATACAATTTTCAGTTTTTACTATGAAAGTAAAATATCAATTTAATTTGAATGGTAAAATGAGCACATAAAATACAAAAGTTGTTGATATACAATTATGATGAAAACATAGTAAAAAAGAAATACAAACTTGTTGTCATTGAAATTGATGTTGAAATACAAAAATGAACACAATAAATACTAACTTTAATTGAAATACAAAAGTGACTTTGTTAATATATCATTATGATAAATACAAAAATAAAAGAAATACAAACTCGTCTGTATACAATGTGAGAGTTAAATACAAATTGATCACACTAAAATATTCACCTCAATATGATATTCATTTTTAATTTGAATGATAAAATCAGCACATAAAATACAAAAGATGCATACCTTCATCAAAGTGATTGTTATGAATATCTTTAGAAATATATTTTTCAATTTTTGAAAAAATAAATAAATAAAAATAACAAGAGGGAGAGTGACGTGGGAGTTTAAAATGGAGAATAATGGGAAGAGGTAAAATATGAGAGATAAAATATTTATGTAAAAGAAATATGAGAGAGAGAGAGAGTTGAAAAATGTGTAATTAAGGTGAGACAAAATAGGAAGTAAATTAGGATACAAAATGTTTTCTCAAATAATGACATTTTGACATTTTTACTAATTTTTATGAAGTATAGAGGTTTTTACTAATTATGTTAGATTTTTTGACTAGTTTGCTAATTTTTCCTTAATTTAATTGAACAAATATGATCTCCAACTTGATCAGCACTAAGACAAAGTTAATAAGTTATTATTTGTTACATATAAAATTTTATAACCCGAGATAAATAAATTATATTGGGCCTTTTCAAGATATCCACTCTAAACATAGCTTCCACCAAAGTGAGCGGAGGCGGAGCTATAATTAGGCCAAGTTCGTAAGATGGAGTTAAAATTAAGAGTTTTGAATTCTATATTTAGGATAAAAGAAAAAAATATTATAAAATATGACCGTTTAAAAAAAAGAGAAAATTAGGCAAAGTGAATCAAAGTCTAGTTGTTTACATAATTTTGTTCTTTATTCTCATTAATGAGCAAAGACTATGTGTAAATTGGCAAGGGTAGTTGGTTGAAGTGATTGAACATGAACATTTTTATCATCGATCAATAAGTTTTGAATAGATGAAAACACTGTTGAATCTTTTTATATTAAGAAAAAAATAAATTAAAACATATGTTCACCATAATGCATGAATATATAACAAACAAATAAAAAAGTGAGAAATATTTTTGCTCGTTTTATTCTTTTATCCACTCTTAATAGAAACTAAAAACAAATTAGGATTTGTAGGAGTTCCATTGCTCAACAAGAAATGTGCTTAGGCCCTATAGATGAGGGAAAACTATAGTCTAGTTAAATGTTCAAAGAGAACTTATTCAATCCATAAATCCTCATTTTGTCATCGAATATATTCATTGTCTCTTTATTTTCAAAGTGAAAAAAAATCAAGTATACCTAACTTTTAAAGTAAAATTGAAATCGATAAGGGCTTTACTTTGGGGCCACCAATAACGCTTGCTTTAAGAAAATCATAGTGTTCTTGCAACACAACTTTTGTTTGTTACTTCTTCAATGGCAAACGAGCGAGTCGAGTCGAATTGAATATGAGTCAATTAAAAAATAAGTTAAATAAAAATAGATAAATTATCTGACTCGATTCATATTTTAAATTATTAAAACGAGTTTATCTAATGAATAATATAATTAACCATATTTACTATATTATATTAGAGATCTTGTTAAAAAAAAATTAAAAAAAATTATCAATTAACTCCTCCTCCCCCCTCCCCCCCTCCCAAAAAAAAATAACAAAATTTTAAAAAAAAATCAATAATTTTTTTTGAAAAAATAAATAAATTACTACCCCATCCCCCAGCCCTTCAACACCCCATCCCCCCGAAAAATAATAATTTTTTTAATTTTTTCATTAATATTTTTAATTTTTTTGATAAAAGATTTATCACCCCACCCCCTAGAACCATCCACCCCATCCCTACCATCCCTATCCCAAATTAAATGTAAAAAAAAGTTTAATGTTTTTTTATAGATTTTTTTTTTAAAAAAAAAAATTCTTACAAACCAACAGTTTATCACTTTTTTGATTTAATTTTATTTATTTAACTTTCCATTTTTAAATAAGTAATATGGGTATTACTCATTTTTTACTCATTTTTAAATATGTTGAATATCAATTCATTTAATATGAATAGTATGAATAAATACCCATATTATTTACCTATTTTGCCATCTCTATTTTCAAATTAAGTGTCACTCTCTCGAAATCATTTCGTCAAAGTTAAAACTTATTTTAAAAAATAAAGAAGTATTTTTCATTGAAAAAAATAATAACTCAGTGAACGCTTTATACCTCCACGCTGCGCACATCGATTTTTATGTACGCGTCCTCACGCAGCGCTGTACAACACAAAAAGGAATTATATATTATTTTCCTCTACTTTTAATTGTCATAATTTTTTTTTTTAAAATTAAATTATTAAAAAATTTGAGCAACATTTTATAATATATTTTAAATTATATTGATATACAAAAAATTATAATTTATAGTATTTTATATAATTTTTAATATTTAAACTTTTATTTAAAATATTAAATTAATATAATTTAATTTAACTTTAAAAATTATTCAAATTAATTTTCAGAAAATACAACTATGACACAGCTGATGAATTAAGGAAATATCAGAATGTCAGTTTTGGATTATCAGTTTTTTTATTCCTCCCTCGAATATGTGAAAGCCAAAAGTTTCAATAGTTCATAAATGGGTAGATTCCGTATAAAAAAAACTTGGATAATGTTCTTATTTTTGAGCTAGCTTTGGGTATAAATTAGGCCTAAAATTTATTTAATAAAAATATATATTTAAAAATTGTTTTAAAATACAACTTCAACAAAGATTAAATACCCCTACAATAATAGTGTGTTTTAATTCCAGATCGCATAAATAAATAAAGTATCTCTTTTAATAGTAAATAGGGTATATTGATAATATTTATATTTGTAATACTTATACTCTTTTAGTCTACTTTTAATTATCGTGATTTTTTTTAGAGATAAATTATTAAAACTTTAATATTTTATGGTTATTTTTTCATTATTTTGATATGCAAAGAATTGCAGTTTATAGATTTTTTTGTATATTTTTTTGAATATTAAATTTTTTTGTTTAAAATAACTAATTAATATAATCTAATTTGATTTTGAATATTAGTCATATTAACTCCCGAAAAGTGCAACATGACAAATAAAAATGGATGAATATGCCTAAATTATTTCTTATGCATTGTTTGGTGAGATGTATTGAAAATAGTTAGCATTATATAAAATATTTATTTATAAAAAAATTCTCCATAATTATGGTGAAAAATATTTATTTAATACATGTATTAGATCCTTCTGCATTACTAATAAGTACAAGTTCATGATATTAATAATATACTATTCAATACACAATAGAATATATGATTAATACAAACATTAATTATTTATAGCATAAAAAATATACCATACTAATGTAATGTACCAAACTAATACAAAAAGTTAACGAATACATTAAATTTGAGTTTTTGATCAAAGTAAGTCATTATTAAACTCAATTTATCAAAATAATACAATTTTTAAAAAAATTTAAAAAAACTAATATAAACGTAGTTCTCAGTAACGTTTTAGGTAATATATTATTAAAAAAAATCAATAACAAAAAAGATAAAAATTTAACAGAATAAACAGACATAAAACGTTATTTAGTAACATTTTATAATTCGTTACTCTAAAGCACGTTATTGTTAATAACGATTTATGTTTGTTACCCTGTCAAATTTTTGTTTTTTTGTTATTAAATTTTTTAATAAAATATTATCTAAAACGTTAAAACTATGTTTATACTAATTTTATAAATTTTCAATAAAATCTTTTATCTTAATAAAATTAATTTTAATAATAACTTACTTTAATTAAAAAATTCATTATTTTTATTAATCCACTGTTCACCAAAAGCCGCCCACCAACTTGTGTGTGACCGTTGTGTTCTTATTCATCAGTTTCTTTATATTATATTGGGAAAAAAAAGTAAAGTACGAGTTTTTTTAAAAATCAATCAACATAAAACAATTATTTATTTACAATGGACCAAAGGGAATACTGATTACATTTTTTTTTATTCAAGCCCCTGATTAATTACTTAAATATAGATTTTCTTTCTTTCAATTTAATCATCTGATTTTAACTTTAAAGTTAATATAAAATTTTAAAAATTAAATTCGAACCTTACAATTTTAAATTTAAAATATATGTAAAATATTAAAATATCTTTTAATCTTATAATTTTAAACGTATTGTGTGGTCAGATGGAAAGTAGAAATAAATAATACTCTACTCAATAATTTCATCAAAAATTTATTTTTTTTACGGAAAAGGCTCAAAAATATCCTTAAACTATCTGAAATAGCTCATATATACCCTTAAACTATATTTTGGCTCAAAACTACCCTACCCCTTAAAACTATTGGATCAAAAATGCCCTTCTAATTAACGGAAATTGTTAAATGCCATGTGGATGCCACATGAATGCCACATGGCATGCCAATAGGATTCCACTGCCACGTAAACTAAATAAAAAGGGTCAAAAATACCCTTAAACTATCCGAAATAGCTTATATTTACCCTTAAACTATATTTCGGCTCAAAACTACCCTTCACGTTAAACTATTGGGTCAAAAATACCCTTCTTTTTAACAGAAGATGTTAAATGTCATGTGGATGCCACATTGCATAACAATAAGGTTCCACTGCCACATAGACTAAATCCCTAAATCCTAATTACTCCCCCCCCCCCCTCATTTCATTATTTCCAGAAACGATATATTCACCCGTTCTCCCTCATTTAGCGGCTAGGGTTTCACAGTTCTTTTATTTTATTGTGTTTACAACCACTAAAATCAACTTTGAAACTTAGCTCCGAAGAAAGTTAAGAAACCTTGGCCGCGAAATGACGAAAAGTTGTGAAATTCTAGCTATCATACTTATAAATCGTAAATATAATAAAATAAGAAAAAATATTTACTAACCTACAAGCATGAATATCCACTTTGAAACTCAGCCCCGAAGAAAGCTATGAAGTCTTAGCTGATAGGGGAAAGTTGTGAAATCCTAACTATTATGCTTTGAAATCATAAACATTATGAAATAAGAAAAAAATATTTTACTAACTTACAAGCATTAATATCCACTTTGAAACCCAGTCACGAAGAAAAGTATGAAACTCTAGCCGCTAAATGAGGGAGAACGGGTGAATATATCATTTCTGGAAATAATGAAATGAGGGGAAGGGGGGGGCAGTAATTAGGATTTAGGGATTTAGTCTATGTGGCAGTGGAACCTTATTGTTATGCAATGTGGCATCCACATGACATTTAACATCTTCTGTTAAAAAGAAGGGTATTTTTGACCCAATAGTTTAACGTGAAGGGTAGTTTTGAGCCGAAATATAGTTTAAGGGTAAATATGAGCTATTTCGGATAGTTTAAGGGTATTTTTGACTCTTTTTATTTGGTCTACGTGGCAGTGGAATCCTATTAGCATGCCATGTGGCATTCATGTGGCATCCACATGGCATTTAACAATTTCCGTTAATTAGAAGGGCATTTTTGATCCAATAGTTTGACGGAAAGGATAGTTTTGAGCCAAAATATAGTTTATGGGTATATATAAGCTATTTCAGATAGTTTAAGAGTATTTTAGAGTCTTTTTCTTTTTTTTATAAAAAAAGAAAGAAAGGAAACAGAAATGGAAATGGATGGAGTAGTTATTTTTGTAATCACTTTGGCCTTTTCCCTTGTTCCAAAGTGTTGCTCTTTGCTTTGCTCTTTCGTAATTTGGAAGAGCACTGCTCTACCAGAACTTCAAAAGTGGTAGCAATTTTAATTACTCCATATTTATTGAAGTATTTCAATGGGCTGCATAAACAAAGGATTGGAAGTTGTAAGTATCAAAATCAAGAATTTTTTGAAAAAGAAAAAAGGGATCGAAAACAGAGACAACAGCATAGCAGAAAGATGGGAGATTTTAAATGGAAAAAACAACTGGGAAGGCTTACTTGACCCTTTGGATTACGATCTACGACGATACCTTATTCACTATGGCCAAATGCCTCAAGCAATCTGCGATTCATTCAACAGTGAAATAGCATCAAAGAATTTAGGGACAAATCGATACTCCAAAAAGAATTTCTTCAAAAGAGTGGGACTCGACAAAAACAACCCATTCAAATATGAAGTCACAAAATACATCTATGGAGCTTCAGATGTACCAAGTAAAACTGAAAAGATCAAATCATCAAATTGGATTGGGTTTGTTGCTGTTGCCACTGATGAGGGCAAAGTTGCATTAGGAAGGAGGGATATTTTGATTGCTTGGAGAGGAACCATGTGTCCTGCAGAATGGAATGATGATTCTGACTGGGTTTTGGTTCCACCCACAAAAATCTTTGGAGAAAATACTAATGACATTCTTGTACACAGAGGTTTTTATTCAGTTTATACTTCTCTTAACGACGCTTCAAAATTCAATCGAACAACAAGTGCCAGAGACCAGGTAAGAATCTCTCTGTTTTTCTTTCTTCAATAAAATTTGGGTATGATGAGTAGGGGAAGGGGAAATGAGTGAGGAGATTACGAGTTAGAGATTTTAATCAACTGATCTATTAAGATTCACGTATTTCTCTTTAGTATACTTGCAAATTCTATGATTTGCTTACTAAATAGAGAAATATCATGATATAAGCCATAGATTGTAGCTACTTTTGAGACCCTATGGTTTGAAACAAACAGGTTGTTGAAGAAGTTAAGCGATTGGTGGAGCAATACAAGAGAGACAAAGTTAGCATTACTCTAAGCGGCCATAGTATTGGTTCATCATTGGCCACACTATGCGCAGTTGATATAGTTGTCAACAAAGTCAATAAGGAGTTTCCAGTGAGTGCATTTTTATTTGCTAGCCCACGAACTGGAGAGGCCAATTTCAAGAAAGCTAATCAAAATTTGAAAAATCTTCAAATCTTGCGGATTACTAATGCCCTTGATGAAGTACCGGAAAAACCAGACCGCGGACAGGTAGACGGCTCTGATACAGATTGGAGAGTGTATGAACATGTTGGGTATGAACTTAAAATTGATACTACAAAATCAGAGTATTTGAAGAAAGATGTAAATAATCATTCTGTGGAAGTTTATCTGCACGGAATTGCTGGAACACATGGAGCAGAAGGAGAGTTCAAGTTGGAAATAAATCGGGATATTGCGTTGGTGAATAAGGAAACGGACGCATTGAAGAATGAATATGGTATACCAGTGTATTGGCGGATCGTGCAAAATAAAGGAATGGTTCAACAAGAAGATGGATCTTGGATTCTCAATGATCGTGAGGATGATACTGATCTTTCAGAGTAAAAAAGCTTTTATATCTCAAAGATAAATTACTCCTAGTATCATTTTTCTAAGGGACTATGTGATGTTTTTTCTAAGGGCATGATACCTAGGCGGAGCTAGGTGAGATTCATGGGTTCGAACGAATCCAGTAATTTTTATGTAGACCCTATATTCTGTATTGGAATTAAGTATTAACTTGTAAACCTCCAAAAACATTGATTGACAGTTTAATGATGAGGAAGAGAAAGAAAATTTAGAATCACTAAACTCCTAATACCGACTTTGTCTCTACATGATAATACGTTATACCATCTTTATATCGTATAAGTTGACTTCATTTCTTCGCTATTTCTAATTTTATGCAAGTTTGGACGTTTTGCAATTGAAGCAGCCAGGACAAAAGGGTAAAGCTGTAGGATATACTGTTTTCTAAAATCTTAATAGCTCAATTAGGAGTCGTTTGGTACAAAGATGCATAATGCATGGATTAGTAATGCCGAGTTTAGTAATGCTGGGATGAGTTTTTATCAGTATTTGGTTCATTGTTTCCTACCTAATCTTATATTTGGTTTAAAACTTTACAAAAAGTTTATTTTCTATTATACCCTTGGTTATTGTGAGATTTTATATTTCATTTAACTAGTTAAATTAAATACTAGAAAATATATATAAAAATATTATTAATTTTGAGGTGTGATATGTCACACGTTCTATTTCTAATTTTTTTGTTGGTCAAATATACCTTGAACTTAACATGGATTTAAGGCTACTTGACTTGTTCAAATACACGAAGCTTATTTTAAAAATAAAAAAAAATAGTTCAAGTGATCAAAATCAACCCAATATAACAACTCAAACATGGAGAAAAAAAATTAGTTTGTGAAATCATCAAATTACATGGAATAAATTTGGAGAATTTAAATGAATATTTATAAATATTCTAATATAAATCAAAAAGAACATGAATTACAAAAAGAAAAAAAATAGGAAAAAGATTTGGGGATAATTTAGTCATTTAGGGGTCTTATCCAAGGATTGTTAAACCTAAAATTAGCTATCACTCTCTTCCCTAGGGATAAAATAAGACCTTATATGAGGTATTACTAATCCATGGATTAAGTTAAATAAAGTAATCAAACAATATTTTTGTTGAACTAAATTTTAATCCATAGATTCTTTTGATTAATACCTCCTACCAAACGAATCCTATAGTTGATTATTTTAACTTTTACTTTGTTGGTAACGGATTCCACGTTATAATCTTTTGTTCTATTTCCCTTTTACTTCCCACTTGTTTTGTAAAAACAAAAAGAGAGTATTCCTTTCTCTTTTTTTTGTTCCTTTTCTTTTTAGTAAGACAAGAATACCCTTACTTGGAGTTTAATCATTGGATAAACTACTATGCTTCTAAGAGATTATTAACTCTTCAACAACACACGATTACTCTATCATTTCATTTCTATGTAAGTGATGTTTTTAGTTTACATGTATCATTTATAAAAACTATTCATTTTTAAAAAGTAAAATATATTTTCATTAATCGGTAATATAATAAATGACTTGAAAAATATATAGTTTTTTAGTGTCCCTCTAATGAAAATGATGTTTATTGAGAAATCAATAAATAAAGCATCTGAATATTATTGACTCACTCCTATATATTTTTAAAAAAATTAATCAAAATTTTAGCTAAAAAGTTGAGTATTACTCCTAAAAGAAAAAGTAAGTGATATTATGTAAAAACAATATCACATTTACAATATCAATGTGAAATAGCAATGTGTTCATTCTTCCAAAATAAGCAACAATAAAGTAACGACAACACATCTTGTCCATAAAAAGCAAGAATCATTCCAATTTATAGGGCATTAAATTCAACAAGATCTTGATTGGAAAAATAATATTTATGAAATTCTTTGTCTTGCTATGTGAAAACAGCAAAAGATTTCCTATTCTGGTTGCATCGGTTACTTTCGCTCTTTTTACTCTCCTGATGACTCAAATTTGCAATTTTTAAGTTGAATGTGAGAAATGCTTATCATCCGAGCAATTCTCTCTAATCCTTTATCACTTTAACTTGATTGCTTTGCTAGTTTAACTTTTATGCAAGTTTGGACGTTTGCAATAGAAGTGGCCAGAACAAAAGGGGTAAAGATGTAGAATATATATTTTGAAATGAAAATAGTAATTAAAAAGTACATAATGCATTTTTTTTATGTATCTTAATTTGATTATCGCAAAATTTAAGAAGATAATAAAAGGATTTTAATTCTTAGATATGTATAATGCAAAATATCCTTAATCTTATAGTCATCTAAGTACTATGTAACATGTGAGATATTGGAATTAAATACTATATAAAGCATAAATAAATTCAAAAGCTTATTTAGGATTTAACATGATGGACGCGCTACTATATAAATGTGACATCTAAGTACTATGTAACATGTGACATATCATAATTAAATACTAAATATAAAACATAAATAAATTCAAAAGTTTATTTAGGATTTAACATGATGGAAGCGCTACTATATAAATTAGGATCTAAAATATAAATTTGATCAATTTATTATTTTAGATTTTTATCACTAAAAATCATTTAAATTATAAAATTATATACTGGTTTTAATGTGCATACTTGGTTTAACTATATATAAAAAAGTACAGAGCTAAAAGTTTAGAAAATTTCAATAGGACAAACTTGAAAATTTGAAAGATTAAAGCTATATATATAAAATATTATCAATTACCACTTAAAAAGGTGTTATCTAATTTAGAAAGAAAAAATATGATAAAATAGATGTAAGATTCAAATTATTAACTTTACTTAAAGAGATCCATCAAATAATCATTGCATTATTTAATATGTCTAGTACTGGGTCCCATATCTATATTTAATATTATTAAATTTTTTAAAAAATTACATTGCTATATATATTTTTAGGAGAGGAATATGTGTTTACATGAATCTGGTGACCCATGTTGCATCCACATCTATATAATAATTTATAAAATTTACAATATGATATAATAGCTTCTAAACAATTTTAAAAATTAAAATATATTTTTTTTGGAAAAAAAATACATCTATTTTGTTCTAGTTGAAGTTTAGCTAAATAGTTGAGTATTACGCCTCTCTCATGAATTGCTTGTTTATTTTAAAATTGACATACATAACAAAAACTAATGATTAAAATAGTGAATTTATATCATTTTTCTCAATTATTTGTAAAGTTGATAAATTAAAAATTTATAATTTCAAAATTAATTGATTAAGCTAGCGTATAATAGCTAAATTATTTTCTTTGTCATTTGTCAAAATGGACGAATAAAATAAAATTGAATAAGTAATTAGGAATAAAGATAGTAATATCCACTCTGTCCAATAATAATTATTCATTATTAACTTAGCACATTCTTTATCCACACCATGCTTTTGAGTGAAATCTTCTTGAGGGGAGTCTTCGTTTTTTTTTTTTTTACAGGATTTGGATCATGGGGTAAAGATACCAGTGTTTATCAAGATTTTTTGAATTATTTTCTCAATTCTGATTGTTTGCCTTTTTTGATCCCATATTTTCCGTCGATCAACAACCAATTAAATCTATACCTCTTCACTACTCGTACAAGCTTGACGGAGTGAAGCTGCATTGAGGAAATCTTTTTGTCTCAATTAATAAAAAAATAAATAATAAAAATAATATTATTATATTATCCTTCAAATTTATTAAATTTAATGTTTCAAAAATATGTTAGATAATAAAATAATATTTAATAATAAAATTAAAATAGACATAAATAAATTATTTCTTCAATTTCCGAGTCTCAATTTCCAGAAGTGTTGAGATAATGACTAGGCATTATTGAGTTGAGTTAAAAGACTTATCAATGTGAAATTAGCGATGCGTTCATACTTCATCATCCCCAATAAAACAACAGCAGAATAACGGGAAAACATCGTTTTCCGTATAATGTAAGAATCATTGACAATATTTAGCCATTACATTAAACTCTCCAAGTCTAATATTTGGACCTAATATTAAGAAAAATATTTTAGGTGTTTCACACCTTTAAGAAAAGAAAATTAAAAATAAATATTTTTATTAATTATTATCAAATTTATGATTAAAATAACTAAATATTAATAAATAAATAATATCAATACTAATTAATGAAAGATAAAATTGAAAGAGTATTCTAAAATTATTTTTGAAAATTGAACACAATTAATTTGAAAAATAAAAAAATATCTCAACAATTCAATTAATTAGAAATGGAGGAAGTAATTTTTATTATTTTCCTTTATGAAATCATGTTTATAACTTTGTAGGTAGTGTAATTTATCTTTCAAAAATATAAAATATCAATAAATGTAATCGTGTATTAGAAAAAAATTTCAAACATTTCATTTTGAATTTTGAACAATGAAAAAGATTCATAAATATAACTTTGGAGCTTTAGATTAAATATATTTGAGATATTACCCATTAATAGGGATAAAATATAAAAATACACTATATCATTTATCATTTTTTTTAATAGGCGTTTTAAGTTAAAATTTGATACTCCTTTCAATTCATATTAACTGATCACTTTCTTTTTTATACATATTACAAATAAAAAATATTTTTACTAATTTATCCCTTATAAACCTTTAAAAAATTAATTATAAAAACAGTATAAAAGTTAATTAACATTAGCTTGATTTAATAAAATAAATAATTAATATAAAATAAATTCAATATATTTTGTTAAAAGGATCAACTAATATGTAACGAAAGTATAAATAAATAGTGACCGAGGGAGTGTGTATTTTTTGTCTTGCCATGTGAACGGCAAAGGATTTCCCATTCTATTTTCACGGGTTGCTTTTATTTGATCCAACCACCATCTTGTCTATTTTTTATTTTATTTTTTTGTTTTCCACCTGTTGTCTATTTGTATTGATTTTGCATAAATTCTACAATACGCTTTATCATAAATGTATTTCACATCATTACAATCTAAGTGATCAATCTTGCATAATGTCAGGTTGGCTTAATGTAGACATTTTAACACTTCTTTTTGGAAAAAAACATGTGCACGGGCTGTCCACATCATAATTTTTATCATTATATGATTTAATAAAATAAAATATATATAAATTAATTATAATTAAAATAAACTAGAATATTAATTGAAACATATGAGATATATGAATTGACTTGGTGTGAATATCTTATGCTGATAAGTTGTATACTTTCCATTTTTCTAAATCTCTTCTTTCCATCACCTGATTAAAAGAAGGATCATGGCATATATATATTTTTTCATTTAGAGAATGAGATATATATGTCGTGTAACATTTAAACATTTAAAAATTAACCCTTATTTTAAAATAAATTGAAAATAAAAGAAGATTCTACCAAACTTATCTTTGGTCTTAAAAACAGAGTCAGAATTTTCAATAAGAGGTTTAAAGCCTGTTTGGATGGGCTTGAAAAAATAGCTTTTAAAAGTACTTTGGAAAGTGCTGAAACATATTTTTAAAATAAGTAGTTATGTGGTTGGATAAAAGTGCTGAAGTTAAAAAAAATTGTTGATGTGTTTGACAAATAAATGACGTTAAACACTTTTAAATCAAAATGTCTGAAATATCCTTAAAAGCTGTTAACATGATAAACGTTGATTAATTTAATAATAATAATAATATATAGTAGCAATAATAGTAAATAATAATAATATATAATAAAAATAAATAATAATAATAATAAATTAATATGAAAATAATAATAATAATAATAGAATAATAATAATAATATAATAATAATATATAATATATAATATATAATAATAATAATATATAATAATAATAAAGATTAATAAAATAAATAATAATAATAATAATATATAATAATAATAAATAATAACAATAATAAAATAATAATAATAATAATAATAATATAATAATAATAATAATATATAATATATAATAAAGAATAATAAAATAAATAATAATAATAAAATAATAAAATATTAATAATAATATATCATAATAATAATAAAAAATAATATAATAATAATAATAATAAAAATAATTAAATATAAATAATAAATAATAATAATAATAATAATAATAATATAACAGTATGAAAATA
The DNA here is from genome assembly GCA_016801875.1 of Solanum sitiens. NCBI lineage: Eukaryota > Viridiplantae > Streptophyta > Magnoliopsida > Solanales > Solanaceae > Solanum > Solanum sitiens. Next base: position 2,945,202 of record JABWTJ010000001.1, read on the forward strand.
ATAATAATAATAATAATAATAATAATATAAAAGTATGAAAATAATAATAATAATAATAATAATAATAATAATGATAATATATAATAATAATAATAATAATATTATCATAATAATAATAATAATAATAATAATAATATAAAATAATAATAAAAAAATAATATATAGAGTATTAATAATAATAATAATAAATAATAATAATAATAATAATATATAATAATAATAATTATTATTATAAAAATACAATAATAATAATAATAAAATAAGTTTTAGCTTTTGACTTAAAATAAGCACCCTTCACCTAACTTTTAGCTTTTGACTTAAATAAGTTACTTTGATATTTGTCAAACACTCTAATAAGTTAAAAACTAACTTTTAAGTCAGTTTGACCAGCTTTTAAGCTCATCCAAACATGCTCTTAAAATATGAAAAGTAAATACACAAATTAATAAAAGAAAATTCAATATCTATTATACCTATCTAAAAAATAATTTTAACATTGTATAACTAATAATATTTTCCTCTGAGGTGTTTAAATGAACCCCTAAGCTGCCTCAGTCCTAATGTGTTTTATTCCCAAAAAGCAAATCATCATTCAAGATACTTCACGTTGGATCTGATATATAATAATTTGAGGCCCATTTTAAAATTATGCTGGCATTGGTTATCTCGAAAATGACCTCTCTAATAGGTGATAAGGAGGCCAAAATTAGGACTTTATGTGTTGAGTAGAAATTAATGTAGTTCATCACATTGCTAAACAGAAATTGGTTAGCGATGTCAGCATGACAGCCAAATCGTATGGAGTGGAGATACCAAAAAGGAGTAGTAAAACTTGTCAAGATTAATGAATGATGTGCCCATAAAATTGGGGAAAGATTAACTTATAAATTATACAACTATAGTGTAAGACGAAAAATAAATAATAATTTTGCTAGACATATTAAAACTATAATCACTCAAAAATTATTTACAAATAACCCCTCTAAATGATTTTTTACACTGACTTGCCCCATATAAAATATATTTATGGATAAGATAATGTATTGATATGAATATCACATTAATTCCCGTTCAAACGTATGGGTATATTTATAGATTTGGCCGCCCAATTAATGAGGATATCCAGAAGCAAGAAAGTAGGGCCACCACAAGTTTTGCCCAAATCTTTTAGGGATACTATTTAAATTCGAATTTTGAACTTTTTGAAGTCCAATTAAAAAGCAAAATACTAACAAATACCCCAAACATCAAAGATGTTCAAAGCAACAAAAAAGGAAACCATAGAAAAGATGTCAATGCCCAAATTGTTATTAGCACTTTGCATCTTTTCTATGGTTTCTCCGACAATAGAAATGATGCAAAATGTAGACAAAAATATGGGCAATATAACAGAAAGATGGAGAATTCTTAGCGGAAATAGCAATTGGGAAGGCTTATTAGATCCACTCGACAATGATCTTCGTCGTTACCTCATTCGCTATGGCGAAATGACACAAGCAGCTCGAGACGCCTTCAACACCAATAAAATGTCAAAGTATGCTGGAACTTGCCGATATTCTAAGAAGAATTTCTTTTCTCGAACGGGGATTGAGATATCGAATCCGTTCAAGTATGAGGTAACTAAATATATATACGCAACATCAGCTATACAAGTACCAGAAGCATTATTCATAAAATCATTGTCAAGGGAAGCTTGGAGTAAAGAGTCAAATTGGGCTGGTTTTGTTGCTGTGGCTACAGATAAGGGGAAAATTGCATTAGGAAGAAGGGATATAGTGATTGTGTGGAGAGGAAGTGTTCAGTCTCTGGAATGGTTTAACGATTTCGATTTTATTCAAGTTTCAGCACCTAAAATCTTTGGTGTAAAATCTGATCCTAAAGTGCATCACGGTTGGTATTCCATATATACTTCAGAGGATTCACGATCACTATTTAATAAGGAAAGTGCTAGAGACCAGGTAAATTCATTTATTATGTCTTCTGCGAATTACACTTAGTACTATTTGCAATTTTGGATAGAGTAAGTAATAATCACGAATTCCATTTTAGGTACTTGGTGAAGTTCAAAGATTGATGGAACAATATAAGAAGGAGGAAGTTAGCATAACAGTAACAGGGCATAGCATGGGGGCATCCATGGCGACATTAAATGCAGGGGATATAGTTTTTAATGGAATTAACAAAGGATTTCCAGTCACTGCATTTCTATTTGCAAGTCCTAGAGTGGGAGATGAAAATTTCAAAAGGACTTTCTCAAAACTCGAAAACCTTCGAGCTTTGAGAATTAGAAATGCCCCGGATTTAGTTCCAAGTTACCCATTGTTCGGCTACTCAGATGTTGGTGTCGAATTGGCCATTGACACTAGGAAATCGGGATATCTAAAAACTCCGGGAGATCAGAGCAGTTTTCATAATACAGATTGTTACTTGCACGGAATTGCTGGAACACAAGGATCCAAAGGAGGATTCAAACTAGAAGTGGAACGCGATATTTCACTCATTAATAAGTATTTGGACGCGTTAAAAGAGGAATACGGCATACCAACTTCATGGTGGGTTGAGAAGAATAATGGAATGGTTCAACAACAAAATGGAACCTGGATTCTCGTGGATCATGAAGATGATGATTTTTAGCTCTCTATTGAGAAATAATATACATCTTACATTCATGAACAGAAAGAAAAATAGTACCGGTTTTGATTTCATGATTGATTGGTTCATTCATGTAGACACGTATGAGAGGATTTTTTTTTTTATCTTTTGTGTAATTTGGAAGTAGGGCCAAGCGTTATAACAACATCTCAGATAAGATTATTGGCACTGCAAAAAAAAAAATTGCAGTAATTATTTAGTTGCAATAATAAATATAAATATTTACTACTAATATTTTATATAAGTGTCATTACGAATGTGACGATATTAAAAATTGACGTTGATTGTTTTTACAAGTAATAAATATTATCGTTAAAAAAAATCTATCTCGATTAAATGTCTCTTTTATTGTTGCAAGTGATACAAAATGGATGACTAATGCATTCTGTCATTGACGAATGGTTTTTGTTAGTTACGATAATAACGAAACAATAAACTGTACATTTTTTTGGCTTGACAACTCGTGACTTTTTTTAATCATAATAATCAAATGTTTCACCTCGATCACATAAATAAAAAATGTTTCATCTCGTTTGCGTGAAAGGATTGGAGTAATGAGTTATAACTTTATATAAAAGTAGAATGGAAACACAGCTCTTCTATGTCTTTCTTTAATTTATGTTTTGTAACATTAAATTTTTTCAAATGACATTTTAAAATTTTTAAACAATTTGCTTATTTTGAATTATAAAAAAAATTAACACCTATATTGAAATAGAGGAGTATTGAACTTTAATTCACCAGTATACTCGGTTTGATGCAAACTTAAGGCCTGCAAGTTTTTACAAGGCAAGTACTCCCTCTGTCACATTTTATACGTTATGTTTTTATTTTATATTTGCATTAAAAATGATGTAATTTTATCCTTTACCATCATTTCATTTTTTTTGGAACTTGAATTTTTAATCAATAAATATAAATTAATTTATTTTGATTAATTAATTTAATCAATAAACATGAATCATTTATTTAACTTTTCTAAATTGATCAAATGTATATTTTGAAGACTAATAACTCATAAGGGTAAAAAAGGAATAATATAATAATTTATGTATTGAGTATTATGAACCAATTATTTATAAAAAAAAATAACATATAAAATGAGAAAGAGGAAATACTATAATAATTGCTTCAACATGGTTTTAAGTATTCAAGAATCTTAATTAATCAAATGCATTCACTTTACTTTTCATTTCAATTTATTTATCCATTTTTTATTTGACATATTTATTAAGTAAATATTAATTGATTTGATAATTTACTATTTTATTCTTATTAAGTGATAATCTCTCCGTTTAAAAAAGAATGTTCTTATTTTCTTTTTAATTTGTTTCAAAAGAATGACCCTTTTCCTTTTTTGACAACACTTTAATTTTAATTTTTCATGTGGCATGTTTAAGACCACAAGATTAAAGGGCATTTTGATACATTTGACATAACTTTAATTTAGAACCACCAGATTAAGAAGTCTTGTTTCTTTTCTTAAACTTCGTTCTAAGTTAAACTAGGTTATCCTTTTTAAAACGAAAGAAATAACATTTTAAAATTAATTTAACTCGTTAAAAAGGTTCTGCTATTTAAAAAATATTGACTCTCGAAAGAAATTAAAAATATAATAAATAAGAACTATTAAGTAAAAAGCAACAACTCCCTTTGACACAATACAAAAGAAAAGAAGGTTAGAGAAACCTATCCTTGTTACATAGGTGGAAGATGACCCACTGCTCTTAACTAATTTGACATCACATAATCAATCTAAATCCATTTTTTTAAAATAGGAAAATAACGCACATACATTTTATTCAATATAACATATACTCATATCATGATCCATTGTTGATTTCTCAATTTGATCATTCACCAAATAGTTATAGTTATTATTTTCAATTTTCTCGAAAGTAAAGTTTGTAAAATAATAACTATTAGTTGAATAGAAATCTAAGTCTGATGATCGATGAGAATCCAAGATCCATCTTGTTGTTGAAACATTCCTTTATTCTTCTCTATCCACCATGCACTTGGTACACCATATTCTTCCTTCAAAAAGTCTCCTTGCTTATTCACCAGTGCAATATCTCGATTTATCTCCAGCTTGAACTCTCCTTCTACTCCATGTGTTCCAGCAATTCCATGAAGATAAACTTCCAGAAAATGACTAAATATATCTTTCTTCAAGTATTCTGATTTTGTAGTATCAATTACAAGTTCAAAGCCAACATCTTCATATGCTCTCCATTCTGTAATTGCACAACCTTCGACCTGTCCACGCTCCATCAGCTTCGGAATGGGATCAGGGACATTGGTAATCCGCAAGATGTGAAGGTTTTTCAAATTTTGATATGCCTTTATGAAATTTGCCTCTCCAACTCGTGGGCTAGCAAATAAAAATGCAGTCACTGGGAACTCCTTATTGATTTGGTTGACAACTATGTCAATTGCGCATAGTGTGGCTAATGATGAACCCAAGCTGTGCCCTGTAAAACTTATGCTAATTTCCTCCTTTTTGTATTGATCCAACAACCTTTTAACTTCTTCAAGAACCTGCCAGGGATAATAATTAATAATTATATTATCAATCGGAAATTAAAGTTGCAAGAAATTTCATACCTGATCTCTGGCACTGGTTGTCCTGTTGAAATTTGAAGCTTCGTTAAGACAAGTATAAACTGAATAAAAACCTTTGTGTACAAGAATGTTATCCCTATTTTCACCAAATATTTTTGTTGGTTGGACTAGAGACCATTTATCGTCTTCCTTCATTTCTGATTCCGTCTTGGTACCTCTCCAAGCAATCAAAATAGTCTCTCCTCCCTAATGCAACTTTACCCTCATCAGTGGCAACAGCAACAAACCCAATTCAATTTGATTCTTTCGTCTCTTCAGTTTTACTTGAAGCTGCATACACATATTTGGTGATTTCATATGTGTTTTTGTCGAGCCCAACCCTTGTAAAGAGGTTCTTTTTGGAGTATCGACTTGTTCCTCTGTATTTTGAAACTTTCTCATTATTGAATGAGTCGCAGATTGCTTGAGGCATTTGGCCATAGTGAATAAGGTATCGTCGGAGATCATAATCCAAAGGATCAAGTAAGCCTTCCCAGTTGTTTTTTCCACTCAAAATCTCCCACCTTTCAGCTATGCTGTTGTCTCTGTTTTCGATCCCTTTTTTCTTTATCAAACAGCTACTGATTTTTCTACTTCCAACCTTCCAACCTTTGTTAATGCAGGCCATCTTTGTGATAATAGTAACAAGTATTGCTACTACTGAAGAACGTGGCAATGCAGAGAAAACCATCAAAATGGACCTTAAATATATAAATGTTTTATTTTATTTGATAAAATGTTTCACTAATTACTTGAATTGATACAAATATTAAGAAAACATTATTTGACTTAAAAGGATATTTGGATTGATTTAACGGAAAAGGCTCAAAAATACCCTTAAACTATCTGAAATAGCTCAAATATACCTTTAAACTATATTTTGACTCAAAACTACCCTTCCCGTCAAACTATTGGATCAAAAATGCCCTTCTAATTAACAGAAATTGTTAAATGCCACGTGGATGCCACATGGCATGCCAATAGGATTCCACTGCCACGTAAACTAAATAAAAAGGGTCAAAAATACCCTTAAACTATCCGAAATAGCTCATATTTACCCTTAAACTATATTTCGGCTCAAAACTACCCTTCACGTTAAACTATTGGGTCAAAAATACCCTTCTCATTAACAGAAGATGTTAAATGTCATGTGGATGCCACATTGCATAACAATAAGGTTCCACTGCCACATAGACTAAATCCCTAAATCATAATTACTCCCCCCCCCCTCTCATTTCATTATTTTCAGAAACGATATATTCACCCGTTCTCCCTCATTTAGCGGCTAGGGTTTCACATTCATCGCTGGGTTTCAAAGTGGATATTCTTGGTTGTAGGTTAGTAAAACTTTTTTCTTATTTTATTGTGTTTACAACCACTAAAATCAACTTTGAAACTTAGCTCCGAAGAAAGTTAAGAAACCTTGGCCGCGAAATGACGGGAAAGTTGTGAAATTCTAGCTATCATACTTATAAATCGTAAATATAATAAAATAAGAAAAAATATTTACTAACCTACAAGCATGAATATCCACTTTAAAACTCAGCCCCGAAGAAAGCTACGAAGCCTTAGCTGATAGGGGAAAGTTGTGAAATCCTAACTATTATGCTTTGAAATCATAAACATTATGAAATAAGAAAAAAGTTTTACTAACCTACAACCAAGAATATCCACTTTGAAACCCAGCGATGAAGAGAACTGTGAAACCCTAGCCGCTAAATGAGGGAGAACGGGTGAATATATCGTTTCTGGAAATAATGAAATGAGGGGGGGGGGGGAATAATTAGGATTTAGGGATTTAGTCTATGTGGCAGTGGAACCTTATTGTTATGCAATGTGGCATCCACATGACATTTAACATCTTCTGTTAATAAGAAGGGTATTTTTGACCCAATAGTTTAACGTGAAGGGTAGTTTTGAGCCGAAATATAGTTTAAGGGTAAATATGAGCTATTTCGGATAGTTTAAGGGTATTTTTGACCCTTTTTATTTAGTCTACGTGGCAGTGGAATCCTATTGGCATGCCATGTGGCATCCACATGGCATTTAACAATTTCCGTTAATTAGAAGGGCATTTTTGATCCAATAGTTTGACGGGAAGGGTAGTTTTGAGCCAAAATATAGTTTAAGGGTATATATGAGCTATTTCAGATAGTTTAAGGGTATTTTTGAGCCTTTTCCGTTGATTTTTAAAAATAGATCAGTTTTTGACTAATATAAAAATAACTTAAAATTAATTAAAAAAATGACTTAAATAATTGGAAGTATCTCGTAAAATTTAAATATATATAAAATGACTTAAAATAAGTTAAAAACTAATAATAGACATTCCACAACTTTTAATTTTTTAACTTAAATAAAAAATTTCAAAAACTATTTAAAATCTATATCCAAAAAATAAAGAACTCACTACTTTTTATCATTTTCTCACCCACCACAAACCATTGATTCTGTCTCAATTTATACCATTTATTTTTCTTTTCAATCATCTAAATAATAATAATTTAATTTTAAAATATTATTTTATTTTTAATATAATAATTTATAATCAAATAAATATCGATAATTTATTTTAGATCATAAATTTAATTTATTTTTATTTTTTCTAAATTCCATACCAAACCAAAGAAAACATGTCTGAAGCTGATGCATCTGCTAAAGTTCGTCAATAATAATAACTTTATGTGCAGTGAGTGGGACTCGAAAATACCAAAACTTTTGTGATGTTACTGAGCATTTGTCGCCTTTCTCAATTGATAAATTTGCCACAATAATGCTGCTATAAGGAAATTTTTTATAAATCATATATTTCCGTTCGTTTCATATTAGTTGTTCGTTTTATAAAAAAAAAATTATTTTATATGCATGTAAAAAAGTAAGTGATCAACTAACATGAGACGGAAGGAGTATCATGCTTAATTGAATGAATGCTTAAGCATTAAGATGTGTATTATAAACTAAGATGATTGAATTAAATAATTACTCATATATTTCAGTTTATGTACCATCATTTCATTTTTAATAATTTGCAATCACATAAATGTCTAAAAATTGTTTTAGACAACAAATTTATCATTTTTTTTAATGGCGGATTGAGAAGAATAAAGGAATGGTTCAACAACAAAATTGATCCTGGATTCTCGTGGATCACGAAGATGATAATTTTAAAGCAAAAATCTTTCACCTCAATCACATAAATAAACAAATGTTTCATCTCATTTGTGTGAAAGAATAATAATGTGTTTGGACTTTATATAAAAGTATAATGGAAACACAACCCTTCTATTAATCATAATTGTGTTTTATTTCTTTAATGATAATACTAGGGATAGGGATAGTTTGTTGGGAAAAGTTATTTCGAGATTAATTATTTAGGAATAATTTATTTCATCACTAAGATATACGTGATGAGATAAATAACTTCAGGATTGTCTAATAACTTCAACTAAATGCAATACATTTAATTTTTACAATTATTATACCTTATATCTCACACCAAACGACTCAAAATGATAAAATTAGCTTACATTTGGATTGAAACGATTAGTGCATATTTTAGGAAGGGGAGGGAAAGTGAAAGTGCCTTGTAAAAGTCCAGTGGCAATCCATTTATATGCAGCTTCGGTAAAATGCATTCCATCCCAACTAGCATACACTGAAGTGTCACTAGCTTTTAAGGTTAAGTTAGACCATCTTTACATGGTATCAAAGCCAGACAGATCCCAATTTCTCTGTTCACCAATGTTGCCCGTCCACGCTCCAGCTAACGAGGTCTGGGCGTGCGGGGAGTGTTAAGAATTCCCACTATCTCGAAAAAGGAATGGAGCTTTAGTCTCCTTATATACCCTTAGAAAAGCCTCCCATCATAAGCTAACTTTTGAGATTGAATTAGGCTCAAGATCCATAATTGCATAAATTAAGAAATGAAATTAATAATTACCATGGCTCATTGGAGAGGCATAAAATTGCATGGCTGCATTGTAGTAGTCAGCATAGATTATTGTAGCAGCAGGATAAAGGTCTCTTAGAAGATGAAGTTCCTTCTGAAGAAGCTCATTATATTGCTGTGAGAATTTGTTTAGCCAATTTAAACAACCAGTTTTGGGATCATACTGTCCCTTATCTGAGTGCATAAATTTTGTGAGATAAGCTGTTGAACATCCAATCGGCAAATCCCCTGGAACTAACAGTGTGCTTGCACCTAACTCGATTAATTCCTGCGCGCATCATCAATTAATCATTACATTACGTACTATGGTTTAGTATTATTTTGAAGTAAAGCAATATGAAGTGTGTTTTGACCTGTATAGCTGAACTAATAGTCTTGATGACTGTTGGAACATATGATTCAACCTCTTCCTTAGTGCTGTTTCCAAGAAAACCATAGTTGAAATCATTGCCTCCAATTTCTCCCATAAGTATCAATGAGTTTTGAAGAAATTCCTTGCATTCTTTGTGACATAATCAAAAAAGAGTTTGTGATAGACAAATGTTGAAGAAAACTTATTCAAATATATTCTTTTAACTTTTTTTTTTGAAAGGTCTATAAATATTTCTGAACTATTCAATAGGTTCCCATTTAATTATCCGTTGTATTTTTTTAAGAACAATTAATCCATCTGTTTAAAAAAGAATGACTTAGTTTGATTTGATACGGAGTTTAAGAAAATAAAAAAGACTTTTTTATTTTTATGGTTCTAAATAAAAGTTATGTCAAATATATCAAAATACTCTTTAATTTTGTGGCCTTAAACATATCACGTGGAAAGTTAAAGTATTGGCAAAAAAGAAAATGATCATCTTTTTTAAATAAATTAAAAAGAAAATTAGAAAATTCTTTTTGAAACGAATGAAGTAATATGTCTTAATAGTTAGTCAGCTTACTAAAAGATAGTCGGTTTATTTCAATTTATATGATGTTTAATGATATGACAAGCCAGTTCAGACTAAATCTCCCCGTCTAAGCATTGCCAACCTGACTAAATTATCAGCCATTAATTTTGACCCGATTAATAACTCAAACTCTAACCACTATGATTTGCCTTCAGCTCTTTTTCTTTGTTCTGAGTGTGAAAAAACAGATGCGAGAAAGTGCCCTCTGCTTGTATGATCAAATGGCTCATAGAAACAATTTATTTATAGATGTAGTTGTTAAACTTGTAGTTATGTATTATAGGCAAAAACAAGTGTGGTTGTTGAATATGGGGCCTATTTAATTGTATACATGACATGACATGACATGACTACTTGACTTATTCTATTTTCAATCACCATATCTTTAAGGGAAAATACATCAAATTCCATTAACTTGCCACGAAAACTCTCTTTAGTACTTAAATTATACGGGCGTTTAAATACCACCCTTATCATCTTTGAAGTGATTTTTTTTCCACCCTAAAACTGTAACACCACTCTCACCCGCCACATCATATCCACGTAAGCACCACATCATATCCACGTAAGCGCCACGTCATAATTTTTAGTTCTTTTTTACTTATTCATTATTTTCTATTAAACACTTTTAATATTAATTATATCAATTAATTAATTTATAAATGCATACCCCCACCCCCTATCTTTCATCTTCCTTGTTTTTCATCATTTCAACCTTCAATACTTACTTTTCTTCTACACTATTCAACAATTTTTTAAATAACTAGAATGAAATTATTCACTATAATATTCACATTATCTTCTTTGAATCCACCCCACGCATTTACCCTTTTGGAGGAAGAATTTTTTTTGAAAGCCAAGATTTTATTGTCAACTCAAATAAGAAATGAAGATTACATAAGAAAGTTGATAAAAAATATATAAATTCTATGAGAAATATTTGAATAGATCTAGAAATCAAAATGGGTCACTCAAAATTAAGAAAGTTTACATTTACAAAATCGACACCAATAATATAGAGCGAAATCAACGTCAATAAAATAACTTTGATATTGAATTTTACGAATTAGTAAAGAATTTGTAAAATGAAAATAGTTTTTTTTTTGAAGTGGGAGGAAGATGGAGGAGGAGGTGTTTCAATGGAGAAAAAAAGTATATGGGGAAGACAACAAAATGAAAAGAAAAAAAATAAAGAAATTAAAAGGGGATCTACTAATTCTATATTTTTAGAGAGTTAATATATCAAGAAAAAGTATTTAAAATATTAATTATATATTGACCAATAAAAAAAGGCCATGTGTAGGATTTCAAAAAATTTTAACTTTTTTTTTCCTTCTTTCACGCGCTTTAAGGAGAGTACACTCACTCTCCCTGCCACGTCATCCCTAAGGGGGTGTTTAAATCACTTCAAAGATGATAAAGGGGTAATTTAAACGTTCGTGTAGTTTAAGTACTAAAGCGAGTTTTCATGCCAAGTTCAGGGGGATTTGATGTATTTTCTCTATCTTTAAATTAAATGCTCTACCACTAAGTCATCCATTCTTGTGGTTCTTAATTTAAAGGGCGTTTTATGTTTTAAATCATGAGAACCACAGGAACATTGGTGTTGTTTTTTCACAAATTTATGGCCTCAAATCTCAATAGTTAACTAATTGATACCGCTTAGGTGGATTATAAATCGGGTCAGAATTAATGATTCATAATTTAGTGAGAATTTTAGTTGACAATGATTAGATGGAGAATTAGTCTTACGTAATTTGTTAGGTTATTAAAATTTGAAATATTAAATCTTTACGATATTTGTGATCTCTTGAAAAGATAAAATTATCTATCTAACATAATTCGAGAGCAATTTCAACTGTTTTACCGTTTAAATTAAGACAAAGCAACAGAATGCTGGGTCTTGTTCACACCTTCTTAATTCAGGCAAGCTAAACATTTTCTAATTTCATTGCAATTCAACTTTTATTTTCTCAACAAACTGATCATGAGAACAACACCTGGTCATCAATGACATGTTTTAAACAAATTCGGTAATTCTTGCAAATTTTAGTAATCTCTCTGTTGTAATTTATATTTGATCTATTTTTTTTAATTTCAACTTTTCACATGACATTTTTAAGGCGCGCTATATGATTTGCATACTTTAATTTCAAATTACAAGATTCAATTTTCTTTTTCTTTCTTAAATATCAAAGAAGGCTAATAAGAGGAAAATTTTAAGAGGAAAAAGGGTCAAATATGCCATTAAACTTTCAGAAAAAGTTTATTTATGTCATCAGTTAAAAATTCGGCTCATTTATGCCATTACCGTTACAGAAAAGACTCATTCATGACATTATTTTTTAACGGTGGTTTTGCAAAACCATTTTTAACACGTGGCCAATTATAATTCAACCACGTCATCAATTTATTTAATAAAAAAAATCAATTTTTATTCAGAAATTTGTTTTTTTTTATTAAAAGAATTGATGACGTGGTCAATTATAATTCGGCCACGTCATTAATTTATTTAATATAAAATCAAAAAAAAATTAATTCATTTTTTTTTTTAGAATTATGATTTTTTTTTATTAAAAAAATTGATGACGTGGCCGAATTATAATTGGTCACGTGTCAAAAATGGTTTTGCAAAACTAACGTTAAAAAATAATGGCATGAATGAGCCTTTTTTCTTTAAAGTAATGGCATAATGAGCCAAACTTTTAACTGATGGCATAAATAAACTTTTTTCTAAAAATTCGATGGCATATTTAACCCTTTTCCTATTCTAGTATTACTAACCTGAAGGAAATTTGCAAAAAGAAGACATCATATCTTTGAACCAATCCAGTTGAGTCCCCAAAGACACATTGTTATTGGGTGTTATTCCCTTGTCCAACAAGTAGGCAGAATCAAGTGCTGTTGCCCCTCCCACCGCAAAATTCACACCTTGTCTGAATTTTACATTATTCCTTTCATCTTTTCCTTCCAAATATGCTGGCACTAATGGGAGCCCAAAACTCTCAGCTACAAATACAACAAATGATCACAAAAATATATATGGGACATTTAACATCTTTGCATAAGCGTTTAGACTTATCAATGAGGGCGCAAATAACAATGGTCAAAGACTAGTATTGATCATACATGTAACAAATTTGTAGATACGTACCAATAAAATCTATAACAAGACGTCCATCAGAAAAGCGACCGGTAGGATGATGAAAGAAGGTTTCACCATAAGGTGGCAAGGAGAAATGGGAAGGAGGGGTTTTGTTTAGAGAGATATGAAGTTTATTTCCGGTGTCAGCAAGGGAATCGCCGAAACTAATAATGGAGTCGAAACACCCCTCAATTTTCTGAAAATTATGGTTTAAGACCAAAAAGATGAAACTCCATTTAACCAATTTTAGAGAAGAAGAAGAAGAAGTCATGATAAAGACAAACAAACGGCTTTTAGTTTGCAACAAAGAAAAAAAAAATCACATTTTTATAAGCGAAAATGTGACACAACTGATCCCTTATATTTAGTGATAGGTTTAAAGTAGTTCCTTAAATAGCATCTAAGTGATTTTGGTCTTTTAATTTAAGTTTATTAAATATGAGTATTTTTGGTCTATTTATCAATTTTTTGTTTATACATTTACTGATTAAATTTATGAGTTAAAAGTTTGATAAATATCTGATAAAGGTCAAAATAGTCCTTTTTGGCTAACTTTAAAAAGATCAAGATTGTTCATATATAATAAAAGGACTATTTTAAATTTACTACCAAAAATAAAGAACTATTTTTATCAATTTTAAAAACTCTATATCATGTTAAAAGCATGAATGTCGTTTCAGGTTATTGTACAATCCTTAGTGATTAAATTTGTCCCCACTCCCCACCAAACTACTCGTTGAAAAAATGTGGCAAAAAGTTTAAAAAATATTTTAATTTTAATCGAAATTATTATTATAATATCAAATTTTATAAATAATATTTTACCTTGTATTATTTAATAGTGTATTTTAAAGACATATATATGGTGAACACATTAGTATTTTTAATAATACAATATTTTTTATGTACACATAAATACATATATACATTTAAAATAACTATTAAAGTTTGGTAACGTTATAATAATTTTAATTCAAATTCAAATATATTTTATACCCTTGCCCCCAAAAAATAATTATACAATCTCATCATCAAATCACTCATTTGACTAAAAGAAAGAGGGAAACAGTAGCTTCCTTCCAAGGATAGTTAGGAGGTTGGATAGTAGTGGGCAATCAATAATTGTGTCGTTATTTAGAAATTACAAATCAATTAATTTGAAAAAATAATAACTTATTCCATTATTGATCACTCGTACAAAATTAGATTTAACTTGGGGAATTTATAGCTATAATTTGATAATTATAATTTGTAGCTACATGTTATATGGAGGAGAGAGGCGAGCGAGACTGGGTGAGAGAGGAGAGAGGCGAGAGAGAGGGGGAAAAGAGTGGAGAAAGGTGAATTGTATATATGTATATTGGTTAGATAATTGTATATTATACATATATATGTATATATGGCAAGAGAGATTGGGAGAGGGAAGAGAGAGGCGAGCGAGATCGAGAGAGGAGAGAGAGAGATGGCAGATAGTGGGAGAGAGGTGAATTGTAAATGTATATAATTGTATATAACTGTATATTATACATATACATTTGTATAAATGGCAAGCGCGATTGGGAGAGGGAGGAGAGAGGCGAGCGAGATTGAGAGAGGGAGGCGAGAGGCGAGCGAGAGAGGGTAGAGAGTGGGAGAGATGTGAATTATATATGTATATAGGTTAAAAAATTGTATATTATACATATGTATTTTTATTTTTGGTGAATTATACATATACAAACATGACTAATTATACAGACTCGAAGTCAGCCCACGTAATTAATGTATAATGTTAGTCGCGAGTGGTAATTATAGCAAACTATAGCTGTGATGAGTAATTAAATAGTATAAATTTACTTAGCCGCGTAATTTTCCCAATTTATATTTACCTTCGATTTGAAAAAAAAAAAAAGGTTATAAAAAAATAGTGTGTTATGAAAAAATATTACTGCTGAATGACGGAGATGTAGAGTTAAAGAGAAATTGACAGAGATGTGTCACGGACCTAGAGTTTCGCTAAGACTCCGTGCGGCACTTGACAACTTACTCACGAATCTTTCACGATCTTGTAAGTTCAAGTAAGCCTTTCACACTAAGATCGCTAAGAGAAATGCAAAATAAGACTTAGAAAGAGAGAGATTTGGAGGAAGAAGTCTTTATTACTTTTTTGTTGGATTGTTGGATTATGAATTACAAATGAAATGGCCCTCTATTTATACAACTCCCTAAGGGCCTATGTGTAAATAAAAATTACTCTACAAGTCCCTAATTATTTACACATTAGTCCATGTTCTAGAGAATTCCACACTCTCTAGAACATGCCTCCCAACGGCTACCTTCTAGATCCCTCTAGAACGGTCCGTTCCGTTCGCTCCTCCAACGGTCTCAAGCCTTCTAGAATTCTCCGCACAATTCTAGAACGGCTGCCTCTTCGTCGGGGCTCTAGAGCGTTCTGCCAAACCTCTAGACCCTTCTGGCTCTCGTCCGGACGCAAACTCAGCTGGCATTGTGGCGGGACGTCACAGATGGCCCCTTATCTTTAATTTGGTACTAGTTTTAGAATAGTTGTATAAGAAGTTTTGGTCTTGCCAAATATGAACATTTTTGGGTCACTTAAAATATTTATCAAACTTTATTAATAGTAATAATAAAGTTGAAGGGAATTGTGGAAATAGAAAATACTTATGTGAACTCATATTATAATTTTTTCAAAGTTTTTTTTTCGTGATTGGTATAGTTTTTTATGTTCAGTTTCTTGATTTTTATTTAGATAATTGAAGGTCCGTTCACGGGCCCAATATAATTAATTATCTTTACAATTTTAATTTTCTTTTTTTACCTAAATTTTTTATATTATTTTATTATAGTTTCTAAATTTTTCTAGTATTTAAAAAAATTATAAAAATTTCTTATCAGATACATCTCTCTCCTCTGTCAGATACATCACTATCTCCTCTCGAATACATACATCGCTCCAATACATCTTCATCCCCTCTTGAATACATCTCTATCGTCTCTTGGATACATCTCTCTCCTCTTGAGTACATTCATATTCCCTCTCAAATACAACTCTCTATTCTCGAATTCAATCGGGAGCTATGTGTCTGCAAGTCCCCTGAATAGCAATGTATCATGACCAGTGTTTTCAAAACGTTTTTGGGGCGAGTCCCAGGGCGAGTTTCGGGGGGAGGCGTACCAAAAACGCTCTGGGGCGTAAATTAAAAATGTAGATCCATAAGGCGTAAGTTCTAAAATTTGAGGCGTAAGCCCTGAACATAAAAATGTAAGTCCTGGGCGTAAAAACGTACGCCCGGGCGTTTTTAACTTTTTTTTTAATTTGTTTTGCTTTAAATCATATTTTTATTATTGGTTAATGATATTTCTCAAATAATAATTTTAATCATTTTTTCATTATTGAATATTAATTCTTATCTCACATAAATATTATAATTTATTGAAAAGTTTACTTTTGCTTATTTTATTAGTAATAAAACTATAAAATTGAGTATACTTGCGACTACGCCCCGTAGATCCATGGGACTTACGCCCCGTGTCTCGAGGCTTACGTCTCGCCCCATACTGTATAAAACGCCTCGCCTTTTAAAACACTGATCATGACCGATGTATCCGCATATCGTTGATAAATCTAATTTTTTTTAATTCTAAGAATTTTTTTGTTTTGAAAAAGAGTAGAATATAAAGTAATTAATTCTTAAAACTATGAAAATTTATGTCATTTTAACTTTAATTTATGTGACATATATTTCTCTGTAATCAATTTCAAAAGAATGATGTATTAATATATTTAATAATATTTTGACTTTAACATATACATTTTATTCTTAATAAGAAGATTTATAGTCATATGAATATCTATGGTTTGTTTTAGACCACGAATTTTAAAAGTATTTTTTTCTTAAAAAAAACTTCATTTTAAGTCAAATAAACATTACATAAATTGAAATGGAGTGAATACAAATTTTAGTTAAGTTTTAAAAAAAAAAACTATTTTTGTTGTTTCACAGAATTTAAAATGAAAATGCGAAACCTTTTTCACAATTATGTTTTATAGTTTTTCTTTTTTATCAATATCTAGTCGATATTAACCAAAATTTTAATATAAATAAGGTAATAAAGTACTCCCTCCGTTTAATGACCTAGTTTGATTTGAAACGGAGTTTAAGAAAAGAAAGAAGACTTTTTAATCTTGTAGTTCTAAATTAAAGTTATGTCAAATGTACCAAAATGTCCTTTACCTTGTGGTCTTAACCACGCCACGTGGAAAGTTAAAGTTAAAGTGTTGCCAAAAAAGGAAAGTGGTCATTCTTTTTGAAACAAACTAAAAAGAAAATAGGGACATTCTTTTTTAAACGGAGGGAGTAACTTAATTTGAAATTCAAGTATTGATAAAAATTGAGAAAATATTTATTTATAAATTATAAAGCATTCATAATCTAACATTTAATATGTTTCATATTCTCGACGAATGACACTAATTTATCATAATTCAAGATTGTAAAAGTAGAAATCAAGACTAAAAAGTTCAACTCACTATTATATGAAGGTCAATCCGTAGTTTATCTATTGTGAAAGTTTCCTAAGTATATGATATATAATTCTATGACAATTTAATTTTTGATCCCATATATTTATACTATTTCAATATTTCCCGTTAATTGGTTATGTATTTTCTTCAACTACAATTATGCGATCATTATTTATCAATTCTTACATTATCAACTCTATATTCTTATTTTTTTTTATCTTTTTAGAATTGTGCTATTTTTGTTTTCTTATTTAAGTCACAATTTTTAAAGATAAAATAAATATTATGTTGAAGATAAAATAGGTTAAATAAAATTATATGAATACTTATGTTTAAAAACATTATATATAATTAAAATGGATACATACATGGAATTAAGATAAAATAAATATTATTTTGGAGATAAAATAGTTAAATAAAACTATATGAATATTTATGTTTAAAAATATTATATATAATTACAAAGGAAATTACATATATGGTAAATTGTCAGATTATACTGAATATATTGCAATAGTAATAAACATAAATGAACGATTTAAATTGTCAAGAGTATAAAAATAAATATATTTTTTACATTATTATTGTAATCAAACAAATTCAAATTGATTTTAAAAAATAAAATAAAATAAGTTTATGGGCCACACATGAAATAAAATTTTTTGTGATACTTGAAAAGAAAATTTGAATTCTTCTAGAAAACTATTTTGACAATTAATTATACAATTATAAATTTAAAACTTTGTCCATAATAATGTTTAAAATTATAAAATTATCATTGATCATTCTCATCATGACTCTTTTATATAATAGATATATATATATATTGTTAAATCCTTTTTTTTTAATCAGAATTTTGATTCTAAGGGGTCGTTTGGTAGGCCGCATTAAATAAAATAGTCCATGTATTATAGATGGTATTATTTAGTACTACGTTTGGTAGGAAATTGGGTCTATGTATAACTAATCCATGGATTAGTTATACCTCCTACATGGTATTATATGATGTATTACTAATACCTTCTATTTGGAGGTATTAGCAATACATGGGATATAATACCATGGGATAAGTCTACTAAAGACAAAAATATCCCTCAAAACATTTTATTATTTGTTTATTTTCTTGATTTTATGTTTTATGGTTGTGCAAGTAAATTTATTTAAATAAATTAGCTTACAAATTATTTAACTTTTAAATAATTTGTAAGCTAATTTATTTAAATAAATTTACTAGCACAACCATAAAACATAAAATCAAGAAAATAAACAAATAATTAAATGTTTGTGCGGTTTTCTAATATTTTGTATTTTCAACAATTTATAACATTGAATACATACAAAAATTACAACTTGCAATTTTATTCGTAAATCTAGATGATTTATTCAATTTTACTATTGTTTATCGTCTTTTCAATTTTAAAAGTTGATAGTTTATCTTTTTTTAAATTGAAAATTGACATTTGTAAGTGATCAATTAAATAAGATGACAATTATTTATCCTCAAATAATTTAAGAAAAAAAAGGCAAACATGACGATAAAACTGTTCTTTTCTTAGCTAGTTAGAAGGTCATAAAAAAATATTATCCGGGAATTATTTACCTTAACCCAATTGCATAAGAATTTAAGGGTATAATTGGAAAGAAGTTTTTTATAAAGTTTTAATCCAAACATAAGATGAGGTCGAAAACAATGAACCAAACACTTGATAAAAATAATCCCTGTATTACTAATCCCTGCACTATTAATCCCTGCATTACTAATCCCAGCATTATTAATCCCTGCATTATCAATCTGTACCAAACGACCCCTAAGAGTTAAAGTTTGATAACTACTACTGTACATATCAAAAGGGTTCATTATTAAGAAACTATTTAAAATCTACATCCAAAAATAAAGAACTATTTTATCATTTTATCATTTTCTCACCTACCACGACCTTTTCCTTTCATCTCAGTTAGAATAAAAAAATGATACAATTCTATATTAAATAATAATTTAATTTTAAAATGTATATTTTAGTTTTGATGAAGTGATTAATTGTCTCACATATATCTATTACTTATTTAAACTCATAAATTTCAAGAGTCTTTGTTTTTTTCTTATGTTTGATACGAAGTTAAAATAACTCATAAAATAAAACGAAAAAAGTAATAAGTAAAGTAATTATCTCCGTCACAAATTTAAGCAACTTAGGATAACATATCTGATGCATTTGTAGCCTTTTGCTAGACCACAGTACCAACATTCCTCATTTGCCATAATAATTTGACTTTAATTCACCAGTATACCCAAGTTTGATGCTAACCTAAGGCCTGCAAATTTTTACAAGGCAAGTACTTCAGCATGGGTCTTAACAGTATCCATTCAATCAAAATGCATCCACTTTACTGAACATTCTATGCAACACAACTCGCTTTTGGGTCTATTGTATTAGTTTTAGTATGTTTGATAAGGTCTTTTATTAGGTTTAAAAGTCAATATGATTTATACGATGTTTGATTGATAAGTTCTAAATATTATATAAAGTTATTCATGTATAAATTTATACGGTGTTTGATTGCGCTTTTTGTAATCCTACATAATTAATACCTAGATAACTTATATGGGAAACTATGTATAAATTATGAGATGGAGTAAGTTATGTGGGTATTAATTATACATGTACTAAAAAATTAAATTATACATTTATTCCTATTAATTTATTTTTATTTAAAAACTTACATAACTATTCTATTCTCCCAACTATTTTTGTTTCTTATTATGAATAGGAATGTATAATTTTGATAGCACATGCTAATTATATATTCACATTATATGTTACAAAATATATTCCACATATTTAATTATCATGCATTATTTTTTATTTAAAATGTGAATTTATATATGATTTATATATTTGGTATACTAAAAATGTACAAAAAACACATGCAACATATTGATCGAATTTTACATTATATAAAATAGGATAGTACAATGTACTTGAAATATATTAATAGTATTTTATTTTTAGAAGCTTTAAACATTAAAAAAACAAAAGAGAAAAAAACATAGAAGTCCTAGTTAAGTATAGAGAAAATTAGTTTCGTTATTTTTTTCAAAAGGGAGAATTTATATTATTTTCTTACTTATTTTATTTGTAAATAATATATATTACTTCATATTAAAATCAATATTTTAAAGTTAATAATTGTCCTTTGGGATGACTTAGTTGGTTTAGAACGTGGTTATCCACACGGATGATCGGGATTGGTCCCACCTTTTGAGTCGAGCTTGTCACATAAGGCTTGTCTAATGTAGTTTACCTCCTCTGTATGGTTTGCAGACTATTACACAGTGAATAACAAAACGATCCATTACATTACATACACAGTACAAAACAAGGATAGGTTACACCACTTGAAGGACAACTACTCTAACAAGTAATTAAACAGCGGATTACATTACATACACCGTAAAAAAAAAGGATAGGTTACATGAGGTGGAAGATGACCCACTGCTCTGCCTAATTTGACATTACTCAATCAATTCGAATTCCTTTTATTTAATATGAAAATAATATAATGCACAATTTAACATAAAACATGTGTGTGGTTTTACTCACATATGCTCATTACCAGCGCATGAATCAGTTTCATCCTCATGATGCATTATTGAGAAAGATCATTCACCAAATAGTTATTTTCTTGAAACTGACTTTCTAATATAATACTCTGTATTAGTTGAATTACTTTATAAGAAATCTAAGTCTGATGATCGATGAGAATCCAAGATCCATCTTGTTGTTGAACCATTCCTTTATTCTTCTCTATCCACCATGCACTTGGTACACCATATTCTTCCTTCAAAAAGTCGCCTTGCTTATTCACCAGTGCAATATCTCGATTTATCTCCAGCTTAAACTCTCCTTCTACTCCATGTGTTCCAGAAATTCCATGCAGATAAACTTCAAGAAAATGACTAAATATATCTTTCTTCAAGTATTCTGATTTTGTAGTATCAATTACAAGTTCAAACCCAACATCTTCATATGCTCTCCATTCTGTAATTGCACAACCTTCAACCTGTCCACGCTCCATCAGCTTCGGAATGGGATCAGGGACATTGGTAATCCGCAAGATGTGAAGGTTTTTTAAGTTTTTATAAGCTTTCTTGAAATTTGCCTCTCCAACTCGTGGGCTAGCAAATAAAAATGCTGTAACTGGAAACTCCTCATTGATTTGGTTGAAAACTATGTCGATTGCGCATAGTGTGCCCAATGATGAACCCATGCTTTGCCCCGTAACACTGATGCTAATTTTCTCTTTACTGTATTGCTTCAACAACCTTTTAACTTCTTCAAGAACCTGCCAGGGATAATGATTAATAATTATATTATCAATCGGAAATTAAAGTTGCAAGAAATGTCATACCTGATCTCTGGCACTGGTTGTCCTGTTGAAATTTGAAGCTTCGTTAAGACAAGTATAAACTGAATAAAAACCTTTGTGTACAAGAATGTTATCCCTATTTTCACCAAATATTTTTGTTGGTTGGACTAGAGACCATTTATCGTCTTCCTTCATTTCTGATTCCGTCTTGGTACCTCTCCAAGCAATCAAAACGTCTCTCCTCCCTAATGCAACTTTACCCTCATCAGTGGCAACAGCAACAAACCCAATCCAATTTGATTCTTTCGTCTCTTCAGTTTTACTTGAAGCTGCATACACATATTTGGTGATTTCATATGTGTTTTTGTCGAGCCCAACCCTTGTAAAGAGGTTCTTTTTGGAGTATCGACTTGTTCCTCTGTATTTTGAAACTTTCTCATTATTGAATGAGTCGCAGATGGCTTGAGGCATTTGGCCATAGTGAATAAGGTATCGTCGGAGATCATAATCCAAAGGATCAACTAAGCCTTCCCAGTTGTTTTTTCCACTCAAAATCTCCCACCTTTCAGCTATGCTGTTGTCTCTGTTTTCGATCCCTTTTTTCTTTATCAAACAGCTACTGATTTTTCTACTAACAACCTCCCATCCTCTGTTAATGCATCCCATCATTCAATACTGGAGTAACAATTACAACCTCCAAATTATAGCTTTAGATCTACGGAAGAATGTGGCAATTTAATACTCTCACCGTGATTTGATAAGTGGATACTATAAACAATAGCAGGTCTGAGTCTCGCCACAAAATTATAATCTCATTACCCCCACCATACGCCTCTTTCAATCAATACGGTGTTGATATTTCGTAATGTTAGGTTAAAATTTAATGTTCGTTTTGATCGTCACCTAAAAAATTTATTATAGCGTATTATTAAATGTATTATCAAAATACCATAAAAGAGTGTTATCTTATGTAATGACTGATTTAATTTAAGTGCATCTTTCCTCTTCTATTTCTTTATTCCTTCTTTGTATCATTTCTAGCTCTATTTTTAGGGCCCCTCCATTTTTATGAGGAAAATAGACCGACACATCACACTGGTGTGAGCATATATGGCTTCCATTAAAACTCCAAAAAGAAAAACCATGATCACGTCCCCCTCCATATATATATCCAGGATCTACTTTCTTGAATAAGAATCTACTAATGCTGGTAAATTATTAGATCCATTAACACATTACTCTTTATTAATGTGTATATTTATTATCACAAAAAACTTTTTTTGTTATAATGTATACTACAACAAGACATACCAGAATTTATCGTAATTAATATTTATTGATATTATCACACATTGCGAGTTTTTTTTTTTTTGTACATCGCGAGTTCTAATATTAGTGAAGGTAGAAAAAAAAAATGTCCTTGTAAAAGAATTAAAAATCATTATCTTCATCTTCATGATCCATGAGAATCCAGGATCCATTTTGCTGTTGAACCATCCCTTTGTTCTCCACAACCCACCATGAAACAGGTACACCATATTCATCTTTTAATGTGTCCATATGCTTGTTAACAAGTGAGATATCGCGTTCCACTTCTAGCTTGAACCCTTCTTTTGATCCTTGCGTTCCAGCAACTCCGTGCAAGTAACATTCCAAGTTATGCCATGTCCAATAGTCTCCACCACTTTTTAGATACCCCGATTTTCTAGTGTCGATGCTTAATTCAACACCAACATCTGAGTAGCCAATAAACGGATAATGTGGAATTATATCTGGCATATTTCGGACTCTCAGAGCTCGAAGCTGATTTTCAAGTTCTGAGAAGGTCTTGTTGAAATTTTCATCTCCCACTCTAGGACTTGCAAATAGAAATGCAGTGACTGGAAATCCCTTGTTAATTCCATTGAAAACCATATCTACTGCATTTAATGTCGCGATGGATGCTCCCATGCTATGCCCTGTTACTGTTATGGTAACTTCCTCCTCCTTATATTTTTCCATCAATCTTTGAACTTCTCCAAATACCTAATTATAAAAAATAAAATTACATTATTATTGTTAGTGACTGAACATAATTTAATTTTTTTTTGTTATATCATTTACCTGATCTCTAGCACTGGCTTTATTGAATAGTGATCGCGGATCATTTGATGTATACATGGAATACCAACCGTGATGAACCTTAGGATCCGATTTTTCACCAAAGATTATTGGGGCTGAGACGCGAATAAATTCAAAATCATTAAACCATTCCATAGGGACAACAGTTGATCTCCAAGCAATCACTATATCCCTTCTTCCTAATGCTACTTTCCCCTCATCAGTGGCCACAGCAACAAAACCAATCCAATTTGACTCTTTACTCCAAGCTTCCCCTGACAATGATTTTATGATGAATGCTTCTGGACCTTGTATAGATGATGTTGCGTATATATATTTAGTTACCTCATACTTGAACGGATTTGATATCTCAATCCCCACTTTAGAGAAGAGGTTCTTCTTAGAATATCGGCTACATCCAGCATACTTTGATGTCTCGTCGTTGTTGAAGGCATCTCGAATTGCTTGTACCATTTCTCCGTAGTGAATGAGGTATCGGCGAAGATCATTGTCAAGTGGATCTAATAAGCCTTCCCAATTGTTATTTCCACTAAGAACTCTCCATCTTTCTGCTATATTCTTGTTTTTATTTTGCATCTTTTCAATGGTTTCCCTTGGGTTTTTTCTTGGTTTGAAACAGTTGAAGTACATTTTCCTCTTGTGAGTTAACTTGATTTTTTTCCCCCTTTATGTATGATGAGGCCATTTATTGGTAATATAGTTAACAAATTGCATCATTCATTTATCATGAGAAGTTTTGCTGTTGCTTTTCATTCTTTCAATTCCACACTCAAACTGAAATTGCCTAATTAACAGAAATGTTATGGAAAGAAGAATTAAAGGGATATGCTTGACATTTTCACAAGGCAAGAATTCCATCTGTTTTGTTTTGAACAATTTTCACTCATGTTTTTTGTTGGAGAATATATGTTGAATGTCACTAGCTATATTACATTCAAAAGTTCTTACTCAATAATCTCTATTTTGGTTTCCAAGAGAAGTCCTTCGTCAAACGCTTAAATGAGCTAAAAGTGTCTTACAAGTTTTCAATTAAAAAAATAGAACAAGTGGCCCCTTTTATTTTTATGTACTTTTTTATTTTTAATATGAATAAAAGGACTAAATTAATAACATTTTTCATAGTTGTATGGACAACTTCTAAAATTGCTTGGACAACTATTGAAGATGTGGAACGACCAAAGAATTGTCCCGACAACTACGACAGTTGTCGGACGATTAAAGAATTTGTCCCGACAACTGCAACAACTGTTGGACTAAAATGTAGAAATTAAAAGTTTGGAATTATTATGAAAACATCTTTTAACCTGATATCTATTATTTGTCACTTTTACCTCATTTAATACTTGAAGGACTTTTACCTAATTGACAAACTAGTTTGTCCCTTTTAATAGACCTCCTCTTTGTCATTTTAGTATGTTAAATTTATTTTTTTAATAAAAATCTAGGTGAAATATTTAAGACCACTACATTATAATAAAAATTTGTAACATTTGATACATTTTTAATTTAAGATTATAAGATTCAAAAATCTTCTTAAATTTCTTAAATTTTGTATCAAATCAAAATAAAATAAACAAATTAAAACGAATACTATATTATTTTGCTAAAGTCTAACTAGTCTTTCCTTGCTTAGAACTCTGAAGTATAGTTGCTTATACTTGGAGCACCAAATATTTAATATGAATAACATAGTCTGAAGTGGGAGGACCCAAATCAACCCATTCAATTGAGTCCTACATTGGATTCATTGGCAACTTAACTGGCTAGCTCTCAGAATCACTACTTAATTATTTTTCAAATGACATTACTTTTGTCTCGCTCGTCTTATTTTATGTTATACGATTTAAATTTTATGAAGTAACTTTTTAATTTTGTTTGTGATTGAACATATGATCTTGTAACAGGCAACTTTTTATTTTGATCATAAATTTGAATATATGATCTTAAATTGGATAAAAAAAAAATCTTGTTTGACTCTTCAGAAGTTAAAGTGTCACTGTAAACAAGGCCAGAAAGAATATTAGCATCCGTTTGCTAAAATAACTTTTCACTTTTCTCCAAAAAAAATCATTTCACTGTACGTATTATAAAACGACTTCTCAAGATTGAAAAAAAATCTTATTTTCATTTTTGTTCACTTCTATTATATTTTTCTTTTTAAATTTTTACCCTAATTATTTTATTTTATAAAACACACATATTTAAATTATATTTCATATATTTTAAGAATGTAACCAGAATAGGGCTCTGAACTTAAAATCACCCGCTTTTAGAAGTCTAGAAGGCGGTATCTAAACTAGTCAGACTTGCTTGAATCGATAGGCTTACCGGGCTTGCAAAAAATTATAACCAAACTTAACTCCAACTTCCAACTTCAAAAATTTCAAATTAAAAAATCTCTGCAATAGTATGTAATAGTTCGTTTATAAGATCTTATGTAATAGTTCGTTTATAAGATCTAGTGTACAATATTATGTAACTATAAATTTGAGATATTATTCTCTTAGAACACATTTAATTGTATCTTTTAGATGAATTGATTGAGTTTGGATGATTTTTCTTGTTTTTGAAAATTGGAGGTATAAATCATAAAATTCTAAATATCTTTTAAAAAAAAAAGTATAATCAAACTAAAATGATTCTGTTTTTTTAAAAGTCTTCTGGCCAAATGGCCCACTATATATTTTCAAGAAAAGTTGAAGGGCTAGACCCACTACTCTGATTAATTAACCTTTTCCACATCTTATTACGATATCTTTTTATTGTATTTGTGGAGTATCGGTTTATAAGCACATAATTTTTTTTTTTAAAACGATGTATGTTATTTTTAATGTATCAAATTAAACATGATATATTCCTTCCGTTTTAAAATGATTAATCTAATTTAATTTGAAATGGAATTTAAAAAAAAGAAAAACTTTTTAATTTTGTAATTCTAATTTAAAATTATATCAAAATATCTTTTAATCTTGTGGTCTTAAATATATCATGTGAAAAATTGAAATTAAAATATTGACAAACAGAGTTTATTTTTTTTGAAACAAATTAAAAAAAAAATAAAATAAACGGGGAGAGAGAGTACAAAAATAATCTCAATCTATCAAACCTAATCATAACTAATATTAGCATTGCTTATGTCAGTATTACCAATACTACACTTTATTCAACACAAATCTCATTCATTCTCCTCCCTAATTGTCGTCATCCTCGTGATCCATAAGAATCCAAGATCCATTTTCGTGTTGAACCATTCCTTTATTCTTCTCGATCCACCATGACGCTGGCACACCATATTCATCCTTCAAAACATCATCTGCTTTATTCATAAGAGCAGTATCCCTATTTATCTCCAACTTGAACTCTCCTTCTAATCCATGTGTCCCAGCGATTCCGTGCAAATAAACCTCCAGAATATGACCATTTATCTCTTTCTTCAAGTAGTCTGATTTTCTAGTATCAATTGGAAGTTCAAACCCAACATCTTCATACACTCTCCAATCTGTTTCAAAACCCTCCACCTGTCCACGGTCTGGCAGCTTCGTAATGGTATCAGAGGCATTGGTAATCCGCAAAATGTGCAAGTTTTTCAAATTTTTATAAGCTTTTTTGAAATTGATCTCTCCAACTCGCGGGCTAGCAAATAAAAATGCAGTCACTGGAAACCCCTTATTGACTTGGCTGACAACTATGTCAATTGCGCATAGTGTGGCTAATGATGAACCCAAGCTGTGGCCTGTAACACTGATGCTAACTTCCTCCTTTTTGTATTGATCCATCAACCTTTTAACTTCTTCAAGAACCTATTTGAATGTACAAATACAAAAGGGAATTTTAATGAATATCACCTGTTAAGATATAAAAAGAAAAAAAAAAGTCGTACCTGATCTCTAGCACTGGTTGTCCGATTGAAATTTGAAGCGTGATTAAGAGAAGTATAAATTGAATAAAAACCTTTGTGTACAAGAATATTATCCGCATTTTCTCCAAAGATTTCTAATGGTTGAACCAAGGACGGTTCGAAATCATCATTCCATTCCGATACAGTTATCGTCCCTCTCCAAACAATTAAAATGTCTCTCCTCCCTAATGCAACTTTACCTTCATCAGTAGCAACAGCAACAAACCCAATCCAATTTGATACTTTGACCTTTTCAGTTTTACTTGAAGCTCCATAGAAATATTTGGTGATTTCATATTTGCTTTTATGGAGCCCAACCCTAGCAAAGAGGTTCTTTTTGGAGTATCGACTTGTTCCTCTGTATTTTGAAACTTTCTCATTATTGAATGAGTCGTAGATGGCTTGAGGCATTTGGCCATAGTGAATAAGGTATCGTCGTAGATCGTAATCCAAAGGGTCAAGTAAGCCTTCCCAATTGTTTTTTCCACTCAAAATCTCCCATCTTTCAGCTATGCTGTTGTCTCCGTTCTCGATCCCCTTTTTCCTTTTCAAACAGCTACTGGTTTTTCTACTTACAACCTCCCATCCTTTATTAATGCATGCCATCTTTCTTCTGATTCAATACTGGAGTTGTTTAGTTTTTATTGCTATTACTGAAGAACTTGGCAATTTGAATTTGAATGGCAGATCTAAGCCTTGCACGACTCCGGATGACTAACTTCTTCATTGCCCCAGCACCACCATACCTATTTCAACCAATACAGAGTACTTCCTCTGGTCAACTCTGATGAATTATTGGTGGTGTGTGACACACCTATATTTAAAGACATTCATTATAATATTAATTTGTTAATATTATTCGTTTCATTTTATCAATTTCTTTTTGAAAGTAGAGAGAGATCATTTAGATTTAAAAAGTAGCAATTTCATTAAAAAGGAACGGTAATTTTAAAAATAATAACAATACCTTTTTGAACTTTGAGAAATTCATTAAAAGGAATTAACAATTCATTAATATTAAACTAGAGGAAGCTGTGGTTAATATTAGAAACAACAGGCTGGTCTTAATTAGGGACCCTCAACAAGAAACTTATGTGGAGTTCCAAGAGCATATGTGGTTTAATTTAATTTGATACTACGTGAACCTTACCAAACACTTGACATATGAACTACTATTACTATAAAATAATTGTTGAATTAAGTTCATCTCTGCTTTTCACAATACTACAATTAAATTCATTTTTATGCTTCCACTTTAGCATATAGAGACATTTTTTTTTACCTTTAACATAAACTATTCATTTCAAATCATTTCTCGAATATATTAAAATCTATACATCAATTAATATTAGATTTATAATAAAATATGCACTTCACTTATTATTTTTTAAGAGGTGTGTAAAGTTTATTGTGAACAAGTAAAAGTGAACGAGCTTGTACATTAACACCAAACAGCTCCTCTTTTGAAAACAAATGTACAGCGCGTGAACACTTCATTGTCTTGTTGTTATATGTTAGCCCTTCTTTAATGTTAGTAATATTCAAGTAAAGTGATTTTTGCATTGCAAAATAGTTGCAGTAAAAGTGATGAATGGTCACCATCCATTAAATTAACACAGGAAAATACATATACTTCAAATAGTAGAGAACCTTAGTTGCTCAGTTGGTTGGCAACCGAATAATAGCAGTGTGATTCCCTACATTGTAATCTCCTCTCCATTTTGAAGGAGGCGCACTGCTGAGAGCCAGAGAACAAGAGTATGCGATTTTGAAGTTCTATCATTAAAAGGATACAAGCTAATAGCCTTTTCGGCAATCAATGATACAATGAGCTTCTGTGCAAAAAGAACCAAACATATACACCAAGGCATTCTTAGGGCAGAGCAGCCCTGCAAGTCCAAGGTGATGAATAGTGTAGAACTCATCAATATTTTAGGATTGCTTCATACTCAGCTAAAGACAAATTGCAATCTTCATCATCATCTACATCAAATTCCATAGGTTCTGCAACTTTGATTTGCATCTTATTCTCTACAGCTAATCTCAAGAAACCTCGATAGATTTGGATTTTTGCACCATAAAGAAGTAGGATGCTGCCTGGCGTCATTAAGTCAACTACATGACAAAACCAGAGCTATCATAAGCATAAGCATAAGCAATAGATATTATGCAAATAGCAGTAACTTTGTGACCATCATTTATGGTTCCTTGATAGTGGAGAGCTAGATGGAGCAATCTTGGACTGGGGATACAAAAAGAAAGAAAAGACGGAGCTAGATGAAGGTAAATGAAAGAATAGAGAAAAAGAAGATGACATTACCTTGTTCGTTACGAGTAGTTAATATGATAGTTCCGGTTTCATCTCCAACTAGACTCTCAGCTACACGTGTGGTTCGGAAAGGAGAATAGTGGTATGACGGTAGGGACTGCTGCTCTTCCCTCTTGTCAAACACCACATCAGTATTTAGGACCTTAACAATTAGATTAATGCCCTCTGTCCCTGGCTTCAACTCATCCACCTTCACAAATCCTAGTAGAAAACTTGCGACTTATTACAAAAATGCATACTTTTCATATATCTTTATAAATAGGGCAATCAAACAACAAACAAAATTATGGCATGTTCATTAGGATAAGAATCTTTAACCCAATTTTTTCCTCCAACTTTATCTAAAGTGTAGATCGTGCTGGCTTAGAATTCTGCTCCTAGATAGGTTGAAATTTTATGATCAGAATAGATTTTGGCAATCATCTAAAAAAAGTGATTTTAGTTTCTCATTCATAATGCAAGAGGCAGAGGGAAGAACATTCACTAAAGCCCTTGTCCTTATCTGAAAAAAGAAAAGATGGAATAATTGCCCTCTTTGAACAATCTAACTCCCCCATTATAATACAAAGCTTAGTAATTTTCTCTTATTTTGCTACCACATACTTGGCTTCATTATACAAAATCTGATTTGATGTTCCTCTTGATCTTATCTGGCCACTAACAAGTAAATGGTCACTCAGAGCATATCATTATGTGTTTGATTGACCTCACTGAATAACATAGCATTATAGCAGTGTTTGTAAGACTTACACATGTCAAAGCAAGGTTGACTTGAACCTACAAGCTGAAGGAGAATACAACAATTGCATAAACATAAGAGTATAAGACACTAAAGCACACCTGTATCTTTGATCTTTGCCTCCGTCAGTTTTTCCTCCATTAAACAAATGGCTTCTTCTAGCGTAGCTTTCCTACCTTCCTCGAAATTCCAAAGCTGATGTGTCGTAGTTCTTTCCTTCATGTTATACTCTTTGATTTCTTTCAAGGCTATAACAACAGCTAAATATACTTCATATCCCCACTCTTTCCTCAGTTGCTGGAGATGCTTGTCCTCTTGGTCTATTGTTTCCTGAAGCATAAATAATGGTTATTAGGCTTGAATTTTGAAATCATGTAACTTAAAGTAGAAAGAGTTCAGTTGCAAATGTTTCGGAGGGGACATCAGATAAACAGTTGAGTTAGAATTCCACGGAGGAGAGAAAAACTTCAGAGGAATGAATTGTATCGATAACAAGATGTTTGCTAATTAGACCATAGAAACTAGAGAAATCAGTTTGAACATAATCATTTTGTTGCCCATTTCACTAATTTATTATGAAAGGGGTGTGTTTATTGCATTATTTGACTACATGAATGACTTGACTTTCCAGAACTTACTTTCAGAAATCAGAAATTAAGAAACCAAAAAATTTCATTTCATTTGACAAGCAACAACAAATTGAATATATCTCTACAAAAATTGAAGCTTAAACAGGTAAAAGGGAAGAAGAAAGGATTCAGATAGATACTGCTTGAACTTCCCCAGTTAAGATGACAGTTTTGAATGGATTCCATTTGGGGTTCTCCACATTTGCCTGCCATATAGAACACAATTCTGTCGCTTTTTCCTCGGCAACTTGATGAGAGAATTTCTGCTTGCATGCAGCACGAAAAGGACAACCATCAATGGCACCAAACTTTTTTATGCCAATATCCACATCGTCATAGTTCAGCTCAGAAAGAACCTGGAAAAAAAAAAAAACTCAGTCATTTTCTCATAAATTCAGAATGGAGAAGTGAATGAATAAGGTGTTTCCACATTGATTTACAAGTGCAAACCCTACCAATTCATGTATTTGAAGACATTACATCCAGAAAAGCTACACAAGCCAGAGAAGTATTTCACTAAAATAGTCATCAATAGAACCATTATTGGATAAACAGATAGACCCTTTGACTTTTAACACAATCTTACAGTGATGACAGTTTATACATGCGTTTCTTGCAACACATTTTCCTAGTAGTGACACTCACGTCATTGAATCTTTTTAACCACATCATCCATCTAAAGGGAGGAGTAGGCCACAGATGCAGAAAACAAAAAAATCCCACAGACAAGCAAAGACGTTACTCTGCAAGCAAATGGTGGTAAGGCAACAGGCCAATGAACAGGTATTTTGCAATGGTTAGTGCCTACAAAAAATTTGTTTTGCAACCGCTAATACATCCTCATTTGAGATGAAGTGTACCTGTTACAGAATGTTCATGTACTCACATGTAGAAAGTCAAAACAGGTAGAATTCCCAAATACATACTATACTATCAAAGCACATAAATGTAAGAATTCCATACAGATGCTTATATCAAACATCAGATGATTAAAACCTTATATGCATATTTTAGGAGTTACTTCAGCCCATAGCCTCTAGAATTAATAGGCTAATAGCTAGGGTATTTCTTCCAACCATGAAATAGAAGTAGAAAATCAACCTAAATCCTAGGAAATGGATTCCTCAAAGTCATGCAATTTCCAGGTAAAACAAGGGAACCAAATTCTTCATCAAATAGTAATATAATTGCTGGTAAGTCCCAAAACGACTATCAGATAAACAAACAACAAAACTTGCAACATACTTGAGGAATCACTGGTTATATAGAATTTACTTAGTGCATAGTTCATACATGAGGAACATACTAAACCAAGTTTCAGTAAAACACGAAATTAGATGGTTCATGGGAAATGCATGAGGCTATATCCATTGTCAATGATGACTCAGGAGTTTCGACCTAGGGAACTTTTCAGAATGAAATCTTACACTGAATGCTTTCAAATTGCTTTCTAAGCAGACAGGTATAGACTCCAATTTACATATATGCAGATTGAGGAGAAAAAGAAATAAAGAAATACTGGATAGAAAGTTGTTGGCTTAGATGCTGCAGATTTGCTTATTCTGAGCATCAAAAGCATATTTGTTGGCAAAGAAACCATAGTAGTAACCTGATGTTTCGGATATAATTAGCAGATTTAAATGAATAATGCTTATGGCATAGCTGTAGTAAAATTATGATTAAAAAATGACCAAAGACCCATACACTAATCATCTTTTGTCGAGCTTCTACTTGCTCAGATGTCTCACTTTCCTTGCCCTTCTTAAGCTGCTTCGCTAAAGTTTCCCAATATTGTCTTTCCTCGGTGAGCTTTTGCATACTTTTTGTCAGCTCTTTCACCTTTTCCTTGGGTTCTTTATCTTCAACTTGGATCTCCCTTAAAGCTCTTATAGCTTGCTTATATGCTCTAACTTCCTTAGTTTCAAGCTCCTTCTCAAGCATAGCTATCTTACTCATTGCAGCGTCCTTCTCTATCTTATGCTCAGCATTTGTGTACTTTTTATAATCCTCAAACTTGGTTCTTAGCTCCTCCTCCTTTTGAAGCGGAGCATTCATATACTTTCCAATTTTCTCTTCCTTAGTTTCTAGCTCCTTCTCAAAAAAAGCGATCTTCTTGGCTGTGTCTCCTTTCTCCTTCTCTAGCTCCTCTATCTTACTTGATGCAGCTTGTTGCTCCGTCTCAAGCATAGCTATCTTACTCATTGCAATGTCCTTCTCTTTCCTATGCTCAGCATTTGTATGCTTTTTATAATCCTCAAACTTGGTTCTTAGCTCCTCCTCCTTTTGAAGCTGAGCATTCATATACTTTCCAATTTTCTCTTCCTTAGTTTCTAGGTCCTTCTCAAAAAAAGCTATCTTCTTGGCTGCGTCTTCTTTCTCCTTCTCTAGCTGCTCTATCTTATTTGATACTACAGCTTGTTGCTCCATCTCAAGCATAGTTATCTTACTCATTGCAGTGTCCTTCTCTATCTTATGCTCAGCATTTGTATGCTTTTTGAAATCCTCAAACTTGGTTCTTAGCTCCTCTTCCTTTTGAAGCTGAGCATTCATATACTTTTCAAATTTCTCTTCCTTGGTTTCTAACTCCTTCTCAAGAAAAGCTATCTTCTTGGCTGCGTCCTCTTTCTCCTTCTCAAGCTGCTCCATCTTACTTGATGTATCTTGTTTCTCCATCTCAAGCATAGCTATCTTACAGAGTGCAGCTGTTCCCTCCTTCTCAAGCAAAGCTATCTTATTAACTGCACGTTCTTTCTCCTTCTCAAGCATAGCTATCTTACAGAATGCAGCTGTTCCCTCCTTCTCAAGCAAAGCTATCTTATTAACTGCACGTTCTTTCTCCTTCTCAAGCAAAGCTACCTTATTAGCTGTACGTGCTTTCTCCTTCTCAAGCTTGTATATCTTAATCAATGCAGCTTGTTTCTTCTTCTTTACTGCGACTATCTTACGAAGTGCAGCTTCTCCTTCCCTCTCAAGATGAGTTATCTTGCTCAACGCAGCTTCGATCTCCTTCTCAAGCTCAGCCATTTTACTTGATAGCGATTCATTCCCCTTCTGTAAATCAGATATTTTTGCATCAGAAGCTAAGTAATAACCTGCTAATAATATTCATATCAAGTAAATAAATATTAGGACCAGCAGCATTGACGCACCTCAAGACCTTCAACTTTTATTCCAATGCTGTTAGCGGCTAATCCACGAGGGCAGACACGATTAAGGAAATCTAGCCGTGTGTAAGCCTGTAAGAGATGTAGAAAAATTTAGAGAAGATACTAACACTTCTGGCCAAAATTCTTTGTGCACATTTGACATTCATAGGTTAAACCGACCATTGGTCAAAGCCATTTTCAGCATTAAATTGCATAATCATTTCACAAACTATATAAAACAATAAACTACATAATAATTTCTACAAATAAAACTGCACAAATTTGTATAAAAATGTAATTGATTAAAAGTCAACATGGACCAAAAATTCAGGATGGACAAAAGTAAGAACCCAATCAAGGACAACCTACTTATCAAGCAAAGGAAACAACTTCACAACAATTGAACTAAAACATAATATTTTAAATTAATGAGGCCTTTATAAGAATATTGCTCCCTTTCCCAATTTATTCCACACTTCTCTTCCATCCAAAATGTCAAAGAGCAATACATTTCTTCAATAATCCAAGTTCATTAAACTAAAGAAAGTTTTAAACTTTCATTTGATAGTTCTCTCTCTGAAACAATTACTTAAAATAATTTTCTTGTTATCACTAATATAATATACCAACTTAATAAACAATTTAAACTCTGTTTCCATTCAAAGACCATATCATTTTTACTACCACTAGTAAAATGAGATAGAAGGATTAGTACATTATATTAAAAATGTTCCACTTTTTTGTAACAAAGGCGTTTGGTCAGCTTGGGTGCAACTTGACTCTTCCCGTGTGTATGTTAAGTCTCCTACCCAGTAAATGTACAAGATAACTCAACGGGATTTTGAACTTGTTGTCATCCCATTTGTGTGTGTTTCCAGTTATTTTTATCAGCACTTACATGGGTGTTTGAATTTTCAGACGTTGTGATGGTCTCCATTGTTGGGTGACCTTCTCTTTGGTGTGTCAATCAGTAAAATGCAAAGTCTGATAACCTGAAATTAGAAATATGCAGAGAGCTGTAATCTGTATGTAAAGCTACCTCCTCCTCCTTTCAGTTTGCATTAACCAAATTTGAGCCACAAGAAGGGAAACTAAAATTCAAATGAAAGTTGACTGACCTTTGAAATGAACTCATCCAAAACAACCTTCTACTGCAAATTATAATCTCAGCTTTTTTTCATCAGCGGGTGGAGTTGGGAAAACTGTGAAAGAAAGAAAAGGAGGGAACCTTTTGAATTTTGAAACCCAAACCCTAAACTTATTTCCACATTAAATTAATGAACATTTCCTCTATTCCTATTTACTTGTTTATATTCTAATAACACATATATTAAGAAAATAATAATTTACATAATTAATTTACTATGTAATCATACTGATCGATAGAATTTCAAAATTAATTTATTATTTACTCTATAAATAAATTGAGAATATAATGCGTAAAAAATATTGTATTTTTTAATTTATCAAATATAATAAATAAAAAGTCAAAAGGAAATAGAGGGAGTAATAAATACTACTATAAAATATATGATTATAAATACAACAATTTTTTTACTCTTTAAATACAGAAATGACATCGTATAATAAAAGAGTGTAATAGTATTTATATATGAAATTTGATGAAGTGACTATATTGTAAATAATAAAATTGCTCTTTGAACCACTATATTTTTAATTAATTGATTCTTACTAGGAAAAAACAACTCATATTAACTGTTAGTTTATTGATATAAATGTTTATAGTGATTTCAGAATTACAAAGAAGATATCCAAAAAATATTTTTGTTAGCTTATAAAAGAGGTGGACAATAATTGCTTGTAATTTCTTCTCCTAGTCCTTTAAAACAAATTTTCCAGCTATGGCAATTTAAATTCCTTCTTTGGCACATTCGGGAATAGAATTCCTTAATTATGTAATGCCAATAGTACCCTTAATTGTCCATCTATATAAACCCAATTTAGGCGCGAAAGGATTATTATTTCGACCCCGTATTCTCTGTAGTCTCTATTCACTCCATATTTACACTAACGCAAAGCGAAAGCAAGCGATCGGGATTCGGAACCAAAGCATTGAATTCACCGGGAAAAGAAGCAGAAATCGTCTTTTTCAATCCGTCGTTCACTTTCAACAGGTTTTGCAGATTCGTATAGTTTTTGCTTTTACTTCGATTTCTTCCGTATGTAGAAAACTGTGAAAATGTTTAATCGAGGAAATTTGGTGATGCATAATCAATTTTCGCATAATCTGAGCTGTGAATTTTTGTTTCAATTTGTAAATTTGGTGAATTGGTGAAGAGATCAACTCGTTCTTATTGAGATATTGATTTTAGCTGCATCATCAACAAATCCTCTATTTTCTGACAATTTTAGTTGGTGATTGATTTAAAATTCATCAATTTGTGTATGTTTTTACTACAATAAGAAACTTTAGAATAGTCGACAGTTGTATGCGAAGATGATTAATCTACTTGAACAGCTCGGGAGAGAGGTGAATCCACGTAATTTAATTTCTCATAGCCTTGTCATCGAACCAGTAGGTATAATTGGAAAAAATTTAGATCACATTTCTCTTCTATTTTCCAGTTTATTCAATAGTATTTTCTTATGCACTCATGAATTGATCATGTTATTTAGCTTCCTTAATTGCCAGGAAACTTAATTTCTGATCCTTGAACTCTATTCTATTAGTATCTCTGAGATTGGAAAAGAGACATAAGACTACGAAAATATATGTATGGTTCTCTTTTTATATCCTTTGCACTGAGAAAGCAAACTCTGTCCACATTCAAATAGTTTCTGGAATATTCGTTTCTTGTTTGGTTGGATTTCGTAGCACTTTGTTATTCCTTTGAGAGCCTGCAGCAGTTAAGTACAAAACCATTCTTTCTGTGCAGATGGCAGAAACACAGAAGGGAGCATCCTCGACTGTCAAAGCAAAAGACAACAACTCGTTACTTGGTATTTACCATTTGTTTTGGGTTCCTACTAGGGCTCTAACCTTTTTGTACCATTAGAAACTGAAAAGTGCACTTCTTAAAACTTAAGCAGATCTGATTTCAACATTAATTACATACTAAAACAGATAGCTTCCTTCAACAGAATGTTATGTAATACCAAATCTGTTTTAGTCAATATTACAGAGACAATCAAGATGAAATTCACATCGCTGATCCATCAGTACTTGGTGTACAAGAGACATTTCAGATAATTAGCTTTCTGAAAATGAGAATGCCACGAACAACAGATATTGGGTGACATCCTTCAAAATGGGAATGCTACATTGAAGCATAATTTTTGTAAAAGATAGTTATCAACAAGTTTTTACTTATCCACATCTTGAGTAGTGCAGTTATTAAATCAGTAGTAATTTGTTAATGTCCTTGTGTCTTGAATAATTGCTGTTCACATTATGTTATGACAGATCTGGATATTGGAAATGACTTTCTTAAGTCGTTCAAATCAGTGTCTATGGGAGAAGATGATGCAATGGATTTCGACTTTGGGCCTATATCCAAAAACAAGAAAAAGACATTCAACTTTGACAAAGAGTAAACCCTGCATAGCCTTGTTTCTATTTTTGATTGCATAATTAGTTTATTTGCTAAGCTACTGTATCAAATACTTATATTCATGACTTTTATTTTACTCGTATATTACCTTTTTATTGTATACTTGGATCTAAGGTTATTTGTCTGCCTCTCTTAACGGTGTTGTTCTATGTTATAATTTGCAGTATTTTTTTGATAAACAATTTTCCAGACTTGATTCAGGACAAGCTAAAGAATGTAGAATAACGGAGAAATGATATGTTGCTTACATTGACATTGAACTTTCTTCAGGGATATGGATTTCACTCTTGATACTGATTTCGGGAAGATGTCGTCCTTCAACATTGACATGTCAGATCTTGATATATATCCCCCAAGTAAAAAGGATCAAAAATCAAAGGAGACATCAAAAGAAGAATCCACTGTTGCTGTCAACAAAAAGAAAGGAGATGGCTTCAATTTTTCATTTGATTTTGAGTATGTACTACATTTGGTGGTCCTTTATATTCTGCTCTGTATTTGTCTAAGGCGTAAATTATGCTTCAGTTCATCAAAACATGACTCAGTAGTTCTATTTGTAACTAAGTGGAGTATCCCCTCCTGTGTTTGGTTCAGGTTGGATAATTTCAGGTTTGGGTCAAGTCAGGAGAGTAATGGCAAAGCGAAGAACAACCAAGAAAAGGATTGTTTCAATTTTGGATCAAGCCAGGAGAGTAGAGAGAAGGCAAAGAACAACCAAGAAAAGGATTGTTTCAGTTTTGGATCGAGCCAGGAAAGTAGAGAAAAGGCAAAGAACAACAAAGAAAAGGATTGTTTTAGTTTTGGATCAAGCCAGGAGAGTAGAGAAAAGGCAAAGAACGACCAAGAAAAGGAATTTTCAGCTTCTAAGAGAAGTGGTAATGAAGGCTCTGGAAGTCATCTGAATAAAGACATTGGTTCGCTAGAGGAGGGGACAGTTCAGAAACACACTGCATCAGAGGCCAGGGTGACTTCAATTGTCGATTCTCATATTGACATAGATAAAAGTCATGGCACCACAAAACATAGTTTATCTTCAAACACTACTATGAGCAACAATGAAATTTTAAAATTGCAATCTGCTGGCTATGAAGTTTCACTGGAAAAAGAAAAAAGTTTGTTACAAGAAAAAATATCCAACAGCACTCGAGAAACAGTTTGCCAAGTAGAGGAGGGATCTTCTTTGATATCACAGAGTGAATCAAGGAGGAATAATTCTTCAAGTTTACAGGAACATGTTAATTCTGTGGATGCGGATGTTAGTCTCTTAGGTGTAGGAACAGATTCTAACAAAAAGGTGCTTTTGGACTCTGACACAAACTATGATAAGTCCGTTTTAGAAAATTCCTCTTTGGAGGATGTTGCAACCTCAATGAAAGATGCTAGTGAAAGCAGAAACTTTGACAGTACTAAGCACGTTTTGGAGACCAACAAGGACAGGACTGAGACACATTCCAACATTATGTCAAATGCTACCGAAGAAAAAATGCGAGACATGAAAGTCTGTAACAACATTCAGAGCCCAAGTTCAGAGCCTTCTGCATCCTCGTTTAGCAAGTAGGTCAATATAGACCATCTCCCTTTTATTTATTCAGCATTACTGTCCAGGATTTCTAACTTGGAAACTGTAGAGCTTAGCTACTGCACAGAATGGTGTAAAATAAGTATCTGTCGTGCATTTTATGATACTGTGGTGCACTTGCTTTCTCTGAAATTGTCGCAGAATAGTAGCTGAAAAATTGACAGTAGAGAAAAGAAGAGAGACTGTTGTCATCAGGTCAAAGTTTTTTATGCCATCAATTAAACCTGCAGCACAGACGCAGACAACAACATCACTGACTGAGACAAAAGTTTCTGCATTTAGTAACAAAAGAATTGGCCCCATACCACAGAGTCGTCCAGCTGAAATAATGTAAGCCGATGGTATAAACTAGTCAAAATTTTGTAGACAGTGTATATGATATAATCTAATACAGATCTCAAGATAACAAAGATAATGACACTGGGAGCAAGGCTGGTTTTGCCTCAGACTCTAGATCTCTACCAAAGATTAACCCTCTTCAGACAGGAAGTCAGGAGGCATGCCAAGTTTTAGGGACTTCTATGTAAGTTTTTGGTAACTTTCTTCTTGTATCATGCTTAATTTCAAGTTTCATTTACTTTACCTCGCCGTAATTTCATGGTAACTGCAAAAATACTAACTTCTGTTGTTGATAATCCATCGTCATCGTAATAATAATAATTTAGCAAGGGATCCCAGGCGGATGCTGCGAAAAACATAAGAATATCGACCGCCAAATCTGCTCCCCAGAAAAGCAAAGCAAGCAGTAAAGATCTTCTTACTTTCAGGTTTTTACCCTCTGATTGATGCTTCCAACCAGATATGCCATCAAATTCACCTTGTAAAATGTTTGACATGCATATAAGACTATTCCTCGCCATGCATGGACTGCTTAGCTGATTATGTTTCTTAGTATATTTGGAAACTACTGTTTCTGTTTGGACGCCTGCACGATAAAGAGTTAATATATTGATCTGATTTATTTGA
This sequence comes from Solanum sitiens, assembly GCA_016801875.1. Lineage (NCBI taxonomy): Eukaryota > Viridiplantae > Streptophyta > Magnoliopsida > Solanales > Solanaceae > Solanum > Solanum sitiens. The sequence goes on from JABWTJ010000001.1 coordinate 2,986,368, forward strand.
TTTTTCTCTCTTAAGCTAGTCATGCTTGTTGCATATGGAAATCATTTCACCCAAAATTACTAGTAATACAAGATATTGTTTGGCAGTCTCAGTAGATGAAGAAGTCGTCTTACTTGTTATGAATGATAATTCCATATTTCTAACTCATAAATACGATGCTCTGATATTGTGCTTGATTCCAGTCAAATGTCTCTCTTGATCAATGAAAATAGAAACATTTTCTAACCCAAAAATCTTTGGCATGTTTCCTTCAGTTCTGGGGTAAATCTTCCAAGCAAAACTCAACAGATAGCTGCATCCGCCCCATGCAGCATTGCCATTCCAAGGAACATAGCTCCGATTCCAACTGCAAAGAACACTCTCAACCAAGGAGACAAAACACTGCCAATTAAAGCTGCCAGGAATCTTCTAGAGACATCTAGCTTAAAAATTTCGGCGTACAATACTATTTTTCTTTCAAATTCTTCAAAAATACGCCTTCTCATATTTTTGCAAGCTGTCAATCAATCACATGTATCACATGCAGAAAACTTGGTACAAATCCTGATACACCTCAGACAGTGTTGCAAAAAAAATTGAAGTCCTCAAAAACTGTGGACCAGCATGGTGGGTTTAAAGCTATTTTACAAGCCAAAGACAATTCCAAAGAGACGCTGAAGCAAACACCTGTTAACTTGTCTATGAAGAGGAAAGTACCAGAGGTCTGTTTTCCTTTTCTCCACCACTTTCCCTTGCAAAAAGAGTAACTTATCTGCATAGTTACACAACCACTATGGGACATCTTTGACATTTGTGATAGCATTTAATGCAGACAAATTCAGATTTCATGATCCTACTTCCATCAAAGCGTCTTGCACAATCACCCAATGGAAGCAGGTTTTTCTATAAAATTAGTTAGTTTTCCAACTTTTCATCAAGCTGAATGTAGGCATGATTACTCCTCAATATTCTACAGGGGATCCTCTGAAGGTACAGAAAGTATATGCAACAAACAGGTGATTGGTAGAAAAGGAACAGATATATATGTTTGACATAGTTTTGCAAGTGCTTTTCTATATTGGAATCTAAAAGCATGTCAACATTTTAAGTTTCTTCACCATTCTTCACTGATAGGTTAATGACCATGATCATTCTGTAAATGGTAATAAGACCATCGAATATGAAGATTGTCAAATCTCTTTACGTGATGTTCCTACGAGGATGAACACCAAAGAGTTAGGAAGCCCTTCTGCGATAGAAGATGAGGACAACATAAAGAAGGCTCAGACTTTGTCAAAGGATCTTGAAGATGTAAGCAGTGCTTCCCGCTATTTTTCATGCTTCCTTGTTTTCTATTTCTGGTTTAGTATGAGCATCTTTTCAAATAACTCATGAAGTAATCACTGCCACCAATTTTGAAAAAAAGATAAATGCTTGTTCAGCCAGTATTTTTGTACTCTAAACAAATAACCAGACAACAAAAAGTTCATATTTTAAGCTTCTCTGAGAATTAGGTGCATAATACCACCTTCCCATTTTATATTGGCTGCATGAACAAGAAAAATGCATTCTCTCTCAACTTGTTTTCTTTTGGTAATTTTGACTTGTCCTTTTTGGTCCTTGAAATTGTTACAGTAGTTCCTTTTAGGTTTATATCTTTGGATTTAAATTTTCTTAAATCCTTAGCATTGTATCAATCCTAGCTATTGAGTTCCACCTTAGTGAAAACTTTCAGTATGCCTGAAAGCAGAGTCTATTTTCACTGCACCCCAGTAGTCCAAGAAGCATCCATAAATTTGACAAAGAAAAAGAAGAGACGAACTACAAGACATTTTGACTTGTTATGTCTGATTTTGTTGGTGGGCTAATGTATCTCTTATATTGGTGGAACATAATAGTATCCCCAAACAAGTTGGTTGATGCAATAATTAGTGTCCTAGGCTCCTAGCCTACTCTTTTTTTAATGCTTTCAAGCGGATAACAGAAAGTTCAAACATTACGGGCGTGCAAGAATTCTTCAGTCTTCAACTTAGCTTCTTTTTTATTCTAGCTAACAACAATTTTTCTTAGGTGAGGCCAGGACCTGAGGCATGATATGGGAGACTGTCTTCAACTTAGCTTCTTTCCTCTGTGCTAACAACAATTTGTTCTTCATTGAGGCCTGGGACTGGAGACTGTCATGCTGGCTAATAATAGTTTATTGTGTTTGCAGATATGCAACATGCTGAGAAAAAAGCAAGAGGAGGCAAAAGAACTATTAGTTCGAGTTGTTGTGAACAACAATAAGCTGCTTCTGCTTAACCATCCCATTTATAGAGAGAAGATATCCTTAATACTGACCTACTGTCACGCCACTTCCTTTTCACAATTTCAATTATCTATTTAAAAATAAGTTGTGTATGCCTTCACCCCTTAGAACATACACAGGGTTCAGAAATTTGCTGCTGGATTGATGACGAGGAATCACCAAATAGAATCACAGTAAGACAACATAGAGGTATTTTCCTCCTATGTGTTACACACCACGAAAATGACTTGAGTAAAGATATTGAACACAAACCTTACTGCTTTGTTTGTCATCCCTGGTTCCAGTTCTGTAGTTGAAAATTTCTCACTGTGTAAAGACCTTCTCTTTGTTAATTATGTATGACTTCTAAAGACCTTCTCTACGTTATGTATGACTACTAACGCCATGTAGTTTCAGGCAGAGTCTGCTGCATGTTCAAATGCAGTCGCGGAGAATCTTTTTTCTTTGCATTCCTCTGGTGAAGAAGCATTGATTACACAAATGTAAAAGAAGACTTAGCTAATAACAAACTAAAGTGGTTACTCTCAGAGGCAGATCATCCCGCTGAAGGGAAATCAAACTTCTACTAAATTTCAAGTATCCCACATACATTTGGCATCTAATAATCTGTCCATGTACAGGTGTTGGCAGTCTGGTTATACTGAGAGCACCAGAAGATATTGAACCTCTTGTTACTCTTTACACCATAATTTTGTGCTTGTTTACAGCTTCCCCCTCTTGGGCACCTTATAAAGACACACCAAATGAGATATTTGTCTTTGATTACTACCTATGTTATTAATTTCCAAGTACAGGTCAATAGCCCATGATCTGAAGTAACTCTTAACAGTATGAGCTAAAAGTTGAACTTATGACGAGTAACAGGTTAAAACACTGAGGAGGGAGATAAGATAACAATTCTAAATTCTAAGGCATACATTTTATGAAATTACTTAAAGTGGAATCAGAGCAATCTCTAGAAATTTTTATGAACTATCGAGTTTGCTTAGTATTATTTTTCCTCAAGTGACCAACTTGACATACTGTGGAGCTCTAGGTGGTATATTTTGTTTTCTACAAAAATAAGAGGTAATATGTGGTAAAATATGTTAAATTTGACAAGATTCAAAAATGGATTAATGAGAAGATATGGTAGTTAGGAGGATAATTCTTCATTGGTAGGAAAGTCAAAGATAACACCTTTTGTAGGTGAAATTTAGGTAAACAACAAATTGGTTTCACAAGGTAAATCTTGACATTTTTGACATATTGTGATGTCATGGATGACATCAATAGGAAGAATTCACTCCTATAAATAGGTAGCTCCTAATTCATTTGTAACACACCTCTCACTTGCCTTCTCATCTCCTAAGGCGTTTGTTCTTCTTTCTCTCTTGTAGTATTTCACTTGTACTCTTTTGGAGTGAAATAAATATTGGTTGGTTGTGTCTGAGGACTAGGCAAAAGAAAACAAAAGTTTGCCGAACCTCGTTAATTCTTGGTGTTCCTTTTGTTGTTGTCTCATTTACTATTTATTAGCTACATTTAGATATAGCAGTTGTGATTCTATCACTCTCTATATATTTGGCTTCCGCAACAATTGGTATCAGAGCCAAGGTATTATCTGAGTATGCTCTGTGGTTGCAGCATAGTCTGAACTTCCACATCAGAAAAAGATTTACTTTGGTCTTTGCATTGTTAGCTAGTAAATAGTATTTGTAGTAAAATGGGAGACAAGAAAAATGATGAGTCCACATCAAGTGTCAATAATACGTCATCATTGGCATCTTCGCTTATGACAAGAATTGTGTCAAATGCGAAATTTGCAGTTGAAATTTTTGATGGGTCAGGACATTTCGGAATGTGGCAAGGCGAGGTCCTTGATGTTCTTTTTCAACAAGGGCTAGATATTGCCATTGAAGAAAAGAAACCAGACGGTGTAGGAGAAGAAGATTGGAAGATTATCAACCGTGTTGCTTGCGGTACCATTCGATCTTACCTTGCAAGAGAACAAAAGTATCCATACACGAAGGAAACATCTGCAAATAAATTATGGAATTCATTGGAGGAGAAATTCTTGAAGAAAAACAGTCAAAATAAACTTTACATGAAAAGAAGACTGTTACGCTTCACTTATATTCCTGGTAGCACAATGAATGATCATATCACCAGCTTTAATAAGTTGGCGACAGATTTGCGGAATATGGATGTGACTTTTACGGATGGAGATATGGCCTTAATGTTGTTAAGTTCACTTCCCGATGAGTTCGAGCATCTTGAAACGACTCTACTGCATGGGAATGATGAAGTATCTCTCAAAGAAGTTTGTTCTGCCTTATACAGTTATGAACAAAGAAAGAGAGAAAAACAAAAAGGCGGAGAAGCAGAAGCACTGGTTGCGAGAGGTCGTTCTCAAAATCATATGAGAACGAAGAAAGGGAGATCCAAGTCAAGATCGAGACTCAGCAAAGATGAATGTGCCTTTTGCCGAGAAAAAGGGCATTGGAAGAAAGACTGCCCAAAGTTGAATAGCAAAGCCAAACCAAATAATGGGAAGGCTGTCATGGATTCAAATGTGGCTGATTGTGATGACTCCGATTACTCACTAGTTGCAACAGATCCATCCAAATCATCTGATGTATGGTTGATGGACTCAGCTTGTAGTTATCATATGTGTCCCAATAGGGACTGGTTTATTGATTTACAAGAAGGAGAATGTGGAGTTATTCACACTGCAAACAATAATCCTCTTACCGCATATGGTGTTGGTTCAATCCGATTAAGGAACCATGATGGATTAAGTAGAACATTAACAGATGTTCGATATGTACCAGATTTGAAGAAAAATCTCATTTCTGTAGGAGCCCTAGAATCAAAGGGGTTCAAAGTCATTGCAGATAATGGCGTGATGAGAATATGCTCTGGTGCACTGGTGGTAATGAAGGCAATTCGAAGAAATAATAACATGTACCACTATCAAGGTAGTACAATTATTGGGACAGCGGCAACAACATCCAATGACGAGAAGGAGGCAGAAATGACCAAGCTGTGGCATATGCGCTTGGGACATGCTGGAGGAAAATCCTTGAAAACTTTATCAGATCAAGGATTGCTAAAAGGAGTAAAAACTTGCAACTTGGAGTTTTGTGAGCATTGTATCAAGGGAAAGCAAACAAGGGTTAAATTTGGAACAGCTATCCATAATACTAAAGGTATTTTGGATTATGTTCATTCGGATGTTTGGGGTGCTTCCAAAACACCTTCATTAGGTGGGAAACACTATTTTGTAACCTTTGTTGATGACTTTTCTCGAAGATTGTGGGTGTATACGATGAAAACAAAAGATGAAGTTTTGGGAATTTTTCTCAAATGGAAGGCGATGATAGAAACTCAAAGTGGCAGAAAGATCAAGTGTCTTCGCACAGAATATGGTGGAGAATACAAAAATGATCTTTTTCAGAAAATTTGTGAGGAAAATGGCATCGTCAGACATTTCACCGTCAGAAATACACCACAACAAAATGGAGTGGCAGAACGCATGAACCGAACTTTGCTGGAGAAAGTTCGGTGTATGTTGTCCAATGCTGGCTTGGGCAAAGAATTTTGGGCTGAGGCAATAACATATGTGTGCCACCTCATTAATCGTCTACCATCTGCTGCTATTGGTGGGAAGACACCATTTGAAAAATGGTATGGAAAATCTGCTGAAGATTATGGTTCTTTACATGTATTTGGCTCAATTGCATATTATCATGTAAGAGAGTCAAAATTGGACCCAAGAGCAAAGAAAGCTTTATTTATGGGAATTCTTCTGGAGTCAAAGGATACCGTTTATGGTGTCCAGAGACAAGAAAAGTTATTTTCAGCAGGGATGTTACCTTTGATGAATCTGCCTTGACAAATAAGGTAACACTTGAAGAAGTCAAACAAATTGATGGTGCTTCAAAGCAGGTGGAGTTTGAGGGAAAGATAATTTTTCCAACACAGGGATCAAACGAGGAAACAACAAAAGATTTTCCTCTTGAAGGAAAGCCAGTTGAAGAGGAGGTTCCATCTCAAGAACCTCAACCACAACTTGAATCAATAGCAACGAGCAAGCCAAAAAGGACAATAATAAAACCTGCTCGACTCACAGATATGATGGCTTGTGCTAACTCAATTGCAGCCGATGACATTCCTACCACTTATAAAGACGCAGTCCAAAGTTCACAAAAGGTAAGTGGAGGAATGCCATGGATGAAGAAATGCAATCTCTTCATCAGAATCATACATGGAGATTGGCCAATCTCCCAGAGGGCAAGAAAGCAATTGGGTGCAAATGGGTATTTGCAAAGAAAGAGGGATTTCCTAACCAAGAAAATGTTCGCTACAAAGCAAGATTGGTGGCCAAAGGATATGCTCAAAAGGAGGGAATTGATTATAATGAGGTATTTTCTCCAGTTGTGAAACACTCCTCCATTAGAGTTTTGTTGGCTTTGGTAGCACAGTTGAATTTGGAACTAGTTCAGTTGGATGTAAAAACTGCTTTTTTACATGGAGACTTGGAAGAGGAAATCTATATGACTCAGCCAGAAGGATTCAAAGTTGATGGAAAAGAAAATATGGTGTGCAAACTTGAAAAATCGTTGTATGGATTGAAACAATCTTCTAGACAATGGTACAAACGATTTGACAAGTTTATGTTGCAGCAAAGGTACATAAGAAGCAAATACGATCATTGTGTGTATTTGCGCAAGCTTGAAGATAATTCCTTTATATATCTTCTCCTATATGTTGATGATATGTTGATAGCTTCTAAAAGTCAAGAGGAAATTGAGAAGCTAAAGATTCAACTGAGAAAGGAGTTTGAGATGAAGGATTTGGGTGAGGCAAAGAAGATTCTTGGCATGGAGATAAAAAGAGATAGACATTTAAAGAAACTTTATTTATCTCAGAAAGAATATTTGAAGAGAGTACTAAACCGATTCGGTATGAATGAAAAAACGAAGTCGGTTAGCACTCCGCTTGCTCCTCATTTTAAGCTTAGTGATGCTATGTCACCTAAGAATGAAGTTGAACGAGAATATATGTCAAGAGTACCATACGCTAATGCTATTGGTAGCTTGATGTATGCAATGATTTGCACAAGGCCAGATATTTCACACGCTGTTGGAGTTGTAAGCAGGTACATGCACAATCCTGGAAAGGATCATTGGCAGGCTGTAAAATGGATTCTACGGTATATTCATAATACTGTAGATGTTGGTTTGGTTTTCGAGCAGAAAGATAGTCAATATCTTGTTGGATATTGTGACTCAGATTATGCAGGTGATTTGGACAAACGAAGATCGACTACTGGTTATGTTTTCACTATTGCAAATGCACCAGTTAGTTGGAAGTCTACTTTGCAGTCAACAGTTGCTTTGTCTACCACTGAGGCAGAGTACATGGCAATTACAGAGGCTGCGAAGGAAGCAATTTGGCTTCAAGGATTGCTTAGAGAACTTGGTATTGGACAGGAAGGAATCACAATATTTTGTGATAGTCAGAGTGCTATTCAATTAGCAAAGAACCAAGTTTATCATGCAAGGACGAAGCACATTGACGTCCGATATCATTTCATACGAGACATCATAGAAGATGGTGGAGTCATAATGCAGAAAATTCATACTACGGATAATCCTGCCGATATGTTGACAAAAGTGGTGACTGCGGTCAAGTTTCAACATTGTTTGAACTTGATTAACATTGTTGAACATTGAAGATTGAGGTTGAAGACACAATCAAAATTGTTGTTGAGAAAAAGTTGAAAATGGAGAATCTTGCCAAGGTGGAGATTTGTTAAATTTGACAAGATTCAAAAATGGATTAATGAGAAGATATGGTAGTTAGGAGGATAATTCTTCATTGGTAGGAAAGTCAAAGATAGCACCTTTTGTAGGTGAAATTTAGGTGAACAACAAATTGGTTTCACAAGGTAAATCTTGACATTTTTGACATATTGTGATGTCATGGATGACATCAATAGGAAGAATTCACTCCTATAAATAGGTAGCTCCTAATTCATTTGTAACACATCTCTCACTTGCCTTCTCATCTCCTAAGGCGTTTGTTCTTCTTTCTCTCTTGTAGTATTTCACTTGTACTCTTTTGGAGTGAAATAAATATTGGTTGGTTGTGTCTGAGGACTAGGCAAAAGAAAACAAAAGTTTGCCGAACCTCGTTAATTCTTGGTGTTCCTTTTGTTGTTGTCTCATTTACTATTTATTAGCTACATTTAGATATAGCAGTTGTGATTCTATCACTCTCTATATATTTGGCTTCCGCAACAAAATAAGGTATGACGTTGTGTCATACCTTTCTAAATCTTGTTGCAGGAGAAAGAGGCTTCCCTTTGCAAAGTTGAAGGAAACAAGAGTTGAGAAGACTAATGAAAAATCAATTACTATTAGTCTACCATGATTAATATTACAATGAGACCATAGTTCCTCTATGGAGATCTTTTTTCCTGATTAAAGCCCCATCATAGAAAAAGGATAGAAGAAGAAAAATGAAACTTGGTTCATATGCCTGCCTAGACGTTGCATCCTCCTCCCCCAATCATTGCTATGTAATGTGAAATCTACTGTTTACTTGCTCGAATCGGGGGGTTTGGGGAGGGGAGGAGGAGAAGGATAAGCAAAATGGAAACCAGTATGTTGGCCATAGGCTAGTTGTTCACTTTATTAGAGTATTATGTCAATCAGGTAGCTATAACACTGGTTGCTGCAGTTAAATTCTAAAAGTTGGTTTATCATTGTTAGGTCAAAAGAGTGGTGGCAACTAATAGATTAGGTCTTTCTTAAGTTAACTGGAGCCACAAGGACACCGTCCATTGTATCGTGGAGCTGATAGTTTTTTTCTGTATATTGAGGTGAATTTAAGGTGAGTTTTTTAGGTTCAATTGATCTCTATTGTTTTTAGCTCGAATTATGTATCCATGCACATGTAAAAAATAAAAATGTACAAATATAATGAGACTATGATCATTCTGAACTTCTTACTTTAGATCTTGGATTCACCTACATGACCATTTAATGCGTTAAGTAATTTTTTTAATTCTTGACTTGGGATTATAGGTTTTTTGCAAGAGAAACAGGGGTATCAGGAATCAGAATATATCTACTTTCTAATTTTTTTTGAAGTTTAACTTTGAGGGTGCATAAATTAATGAACATCCTACTTTCTAGAGCATACTATAGTAAAAGATTCTGACTGCGCAGTCTTATTTCATTTCAATTCCCCTGCTATGCTGAGTCTATGTTAGTTGAAGAAGACAGCTATTATCTGCTGACAAGAGTGATTTTGGCTGCATCTAAGTATCGACATGACATTCTTTAATCAGCGTGCTTTATCGAAGTTAAACTTTTTTTTATTCTTTGGACATGAAATGGTAGAAAAAAGAGTCTTAAATTTTGAACAAGAACATTATCCGAATTTAGACAACTTCATATTACCAAAGACATGACCTTAGATAGGTGGTCATGGAGGTCATGTATAAGCATAGAAGGTTAGAAGGTAGTGAAGTATTGTCTTGTTTTTCGAGGGCTTAGGCTTGTTGGTATTTGTCATAGTACTAGCCGTATTCTTGTAGTTTTTGCTTTTGATACCTATCATTATATGTTTGTTGTGTTTAAGTTACTGCACTATTTTGTTGTTGTTCTTATTCCTTTCTACTACTTCTCTTAATTTTTTTTATGTTGTTTCATTTTCTTTTTTTCTATACCTGGATTTTTCGTATTTGAGCCAAGTGTCTTTCAAAACCAGTTTTTTTACCTCCACGAGGTAGTACTACGACCTGCATACACCTCCACCCCAAGGGATTTCCCTGTTTGTTGTTGTAAGATTATCTAAATACGTAATTCGAATATTATGGTACAAAGATCTTGAATTTTTTTAATCTAATCCACAACTTTACTACTGATGTTGAGATGCTGTTTTCATCTTAGTTCCTATTGGCTTTTGCATTAAGAAAAGCTCTCTCTTTTTTGCTGCTTGGCTCACTATATCTGAATGAGTTTCATGTTTATCAGAAATACCAATCCATTAGGTATATATCTGCTTATAAATTGGCTGTTGACGTATAATAAACCGTTCAGCCAATAAACTTAATTCTATCCCCATCAGCATCTATTCAAATTAGATGAATTCCCTGCTGTATATTCACTATTTTTATCAAAGTCATCCTCCATAATCCCTACATGTGGTCCTCACTAAATCTTTATGCATGGCCCTAAAAAAGCAAACTTATAATCTTTTAACATAAGCTGACACAAAGAGGGTTGACATTTTCCTAGGTATCTCTTGAGAAAGAATAAACTTATAATTTCATAAATGGACAATGCAGATCTCATGCCTTAACATTACTGGATAGTGAAATTTGTTTGGATACAAATAAAGACAAAAACTTTGTGCTTCTTGAATCAGTTTCCTCTAACTAAAGGTCTACAAATGTATAAAAAATTTATCGAACATTACGAGTAGTCACAGCAAGAAATGTATATAATGGGACTGATCTCTAGCTATTCTGAAACACTCTGGCTAGTTGCATATTCTTGAATGATAAATACAATGTCTAAGTTCAAGTATTTAGCTTGCATTATTTTGCTATTGCTTTCATCTGCATTACTCGAGGCTCGCCCCATAAGGTCTATTAGGATTGCCAGGGAAGCGTTGGAGGAACAATTCAAAAGAGAGATGGCGAAATATGGCTCACACGAGTGGCCTGAGCGAGTGAGTCCAGGAGGACCTGACCCTCATCACCATTTTAAAAATAACTAATCAGAAAGTTATAGTCTTGCCAAGACTGAGTAAGAACTAGGGAAGTAGAAATCAAGATTTATCGATCCTGATCAATCCTCCCTGCATCCTAGTGTCCAAATTCTATGTTACTCGGACTCTTTAAAAATGTCATCAGGCATGTGTCAGATTCTCCAAAAGTAAATGCATTTTTTGGAGGATCTAACATGTGTGTGGCGGCATTCTTGAAGGAACTGAGTAACATAGTCCAAAACCCGCTAAGTTTGTGTCTAGATACAGTACAGTGTGTGATTATAGTTACTAACAAGGAATGTTTTTTTTTCCTTCTGTATAATAATAATAAAAAATATGATCTGATGGTTTTTGGACATTTCCCTTTTGTATACTAAACTCAGAGATTTCTCTTTATATTGCTAAATTAATAATTCTGATCTTTGTGACTTGTACGTGGGGCTTTATTTTGGTCAGTTTAATATTCTTCAGACTTCAGCAGACTCTGAACTGTTGACTACAAGAAAAAATAATACATTCAAGAATTTGACTAACAGCTGCTGACACTAACTTTTGAATTTGATCCAAGTAGGAATTAAAAATAAAACAAGGCAGTGTCAAATTACCGAATGCTATATTAGACTACTAGATACAAAAGTCCGAACAAGTTCTGGCCAATATACATTATTTTATTTGTTTTAATTTTATAATTTTATTGCTACTTAGTTTTATAATATTTTAAATACACTTTTTAAATAATATATATGACATATTCGATTTTTGAGAATTTTAATTTGCAAGCCGCAAGAACGAATTTAATATAATTAAATTATTCTCAAACTCAAATTTTATTTCCGAAAAGCACACGCACACACGACCGAGATGTGTGTGCCGTATATATAAGTAGTAGATACACAAATAGTATAAAAAACTTTTGTTTTATAAGGCAACTTTAGGTACTAAATAAATAAATAAACTTTGGGTGATTGCCCATAAAAAGTGAAATCTATAACTGATAAAATAACAAAGTAAATACTAACAGTAATAGTGTGACAATTTATTTTTTCTGGTGATTTCCACAAATAGGATATTTGGGTATCACTATTTAAATACGTTAAGGAATGAAGAAGTCTAATATTAGTAATTAATAAGATGCCTAATCTCCTTATAAGTGTTGACAATCATCACTCATTTTGAACTAGTTTTTAAGAGTTTGAGTTAAAAACTTAAGTAATGACCTAATTTTACATGATATCAAAAGTATGATTTTTTTTTATCTTATTCGATGTTGAGCTTGCAAAAATTAAAATTTATTCACTCACTAAACTTAGTGATTTCTTATTTGATAATGGAAAAAGCTTTTCTTAAGAACATTATAACGATCGAGGATCATTTCAACATTTTGTAACTGATTTGTCAGGGATTTTAGTCAAAATTATGACAATCACCGTAATTTGTTAACAGAAAAATTTTAACACTACATTTTTGTTTGTTGCAAATCAACTATAATTTGATATTCAATCTTGTAATGTTAGTCCTAACAATTTTCAAATATTAGAATCTATTCAAACCTCCATAATCACTAGAACCACTCTGTATTCTTCTACAAAAAAACTTGATAAAACACAACATGATACTTTTCAATTTTCTTCAATCATCATCATCCAAATTAATCACAAATAAGTAATAAATATTCATTTTCTTGAAATTCCTAACGGATATATACATATATGTTTGCACGATTTTTCTTAACGAAAACCAAAAATTAAACACCAGTCTTTCAAGAGGACACCTCGTAAAAAATGGTGGCCTTTCTTTCCCTTAAATTGGAGAACATAATGGACTCTTTCGAAGCATTGAAAGGGCATAAATGATGGGATAAGTGACCATTTCCTCAAAGATCCTTTATATAAAGCTAAGACACTTTAATTTGTTGATACATTTATTATTTTATTAGTGAGATCCTAAAATTAGACTATTATTATGGAAGATTAGGCTTAATTAATTGATGATTAAGGATAACCATTTAAGGATTAATTTCAGATGCACGCCAGACCACTTTGCTATCATCCTACTGGAAACTTATAAAGCAAGGACATTACACATTAATACATTCCTTGTAATTGGGATATTACTTTTTAAATTTTGTTTTTGCTCTTATACTTATCTCTACAACATCCTCTTCTTTGAATATTTTGACACTTTACTCAATCAATTGTTATTATTATTAGGTAATTTGTAATGACGTATGTTTGCAAATTCATAGTTTCTCTTGGATTGAAATAATCAAATTTGTGTAAAAGCTAACAGAGAAAATCTTAAATTCATGGTAAACGACTAATCTCAAAACATATACCATAGTTTACTTAGATATTAGTATAAGATTTTTATTCGGGTAATAACTAAGATAAGAGTTGATTACAATGTAACAAAAATAGTTTTTAATGATAATTAATTAATATGAATATGAATAAAAACTGCTAAAACTTTTATCAATATTAATAGCGCTATAAATTTTAGAGACATTTACAAAGAATATTAATTATTTCTAAAAAAATAGTTAACGATAACTAATAAATTATTATTATTATTTAATTATCGCTAGAAATCATGTCATTTCTGATAACGACAAGTGATGGTATCAGATGTGAAGCCAAAGTTAGGAGTTTGAGATTCTAAATTAATTTTATTAGAATTTTACATGTTAATACACATATATTTTTTAAATATATAATATAAATATAAAATTTACAAAAAAGTTAATGAATTCGAACTAATAAAGCATGAACTTCACCTAACTCCCCTGTGAATGAATGGTACATGGTGTTAATTGAAAGCCGCAATGTTTCGATAAGTATCATTGAAAGTAGTCACGGTATATATCTAACTGTCAGTTGTCACTTATCAAGTGGGGCTTAAAAGCTCTTCACTTTTGTGCTTACTAATCTCTTCTATTAAAATAAACATCAACTAATTAGTTGATGTTACGATTGCGTTCAGACTGTTTGACTTCTACAAATTGACAATATTAGTACACTATTTTTTAAAAAAGCAGCAAATCAACCATATGATGTGATTGTGACATGGATTAGCACCATCTTTCACATACCGGAAATGCCACACGTATTCTAATTAATGTAATGTAAAACCATTTTTTCTCTCTTTATTATTATAATTTGACCAACGAGGTTATAAGAATTTTTTATTGATTTTGTTTGGAATTTTGTGTTTGATCCATTGAGATTCTGGGCCACGACTTGAAGGTCGGTCACTATCCACCATTGACATTAAAGAACACACGATGTCAGGAACTTTGTTATGACTCAGCCTCGGCCTAACGTCGATACCTAGATAAATGTCGCGCAACTAATTATTGAGCAGACAAGAAAAATATAATTGAAAGGGCTTTCACAAAGATTGATTTGGAATCCGGGCGCAATTAACAACTAGCTAAAAGGGATGACGGATGAGAACGATTTATGAAAATTGTTGAGAAAAATATTTAGTTCTCTCATCCCTTTTTCTGAGTCCGTTGTTGAGTTTAAATTGCGGTCTTATTATTGGATTTCTTACCATTTTTCACCCAATATTATATTAAAGCATTGATTTATGATCATTAATTATATTCTGAATCTGATCATCATCTTCATTATTATTTCGAATCACATTATTCTAAAAAAATTGTTTGGATATATTAATTAGTCATAGGAATTAGATCAATATATCAACTAAGCATCATATAAAAAAATTTCTTATCCAAAAGATATATCGACATCAAGAACAACATAATCAATTTCAGAACCATGATCACCAACTATTTTAGGTGGATCATTAGATTATTTTCCCAAAATCCAAAGCATCATTCTGCATTACATGAAAAATAAAAGACATTATACTCCAACCGCCCATGTAGTGTAAACGGACAAGCCACCTAATAGAAACCAAAAAGGAAGTGTTTTAATATTAGCCATTAAAGATAAGATACTTTAGAAGAAGGGGACATGAATCTTGTTATTTTATTGTTTGTCTTTTGTCTTACCACATAACGAAGATAATTCTTAGTACAATGTTGACTCACAAAAAAGATTATAGTAAATCATGTATATATGTCATTTGGCCTCCATATCCACTTTGCTAATTTTAAATCTTTCATTTCCTTGTCTTTCTTTGATGTCCTCAAGCACCTTGTAGACAACAAAAAGGCTTCATCATCAGATCCTTTATCTTTTAAAATCGGTGATGCAGTTTGACTTTTCACTAAAAGTTTAAAATATAAAAATTTAAAATACACGAAGAAGTCTAAAGGGATTTAACATTTTGTATATATATAAAAATAATTTTTATCATGTATATACATAATGTAATTTTTTATTAAAAGGTCCTACCTAGCACCGTCCTGATAAAAACCCTGAGAAAACTATTACTAGTTGGATAAGCACAGTCTGAAGAGAAAAAAATAATTAATTACAGACAATATAATTGACTATTTAGGAACTTGAAAGAATGATAGTACTAATTAAGATATAAGAATAATCATTTGTCTTTTTTACGTTGCTATATGCGGAGCGGCGATTCGAATATAAAGAAAAAGATTAAAAATGCAAAGAACAATATCACAAGAAAAACTTTTAAGGCATACCTATATCTTTTGTCTTTTGTCTTAAAAGTAAACATTAATGTACTATCAATTACATTAATTAATGGATTGCTCTTTTTGCTATTATACATCAGAACTACAAGTTGGGACAACACTTATAACTCTTAATCAAGCACAGGAGATGGATAAATTCCTTATAAATCTTAGACAATTCTTCTTTCTTTAAGCTAACTTTTGAAGCCTAAGACCTAATTTAATATGAGAAACTTACATAAATATACTATAATTAGAAAATATTTATTATTTATAGCAATAATATTTCTTTTTCACTTAATCACTTTTAATTCATTTATAATACAAGTTTAATCCATATTACAAAGAATAATTTTTTATTCACATATAATACAAATTTTAATGATAGATAATTTATTTATCACACATTTTAATACACTTATAATACAATTTGTTAAATTTTTATCAAACAAACATAATATATTTTAAAAAACAATTATAATTCATATATAATTCATATATATTGCATAGATAATTCACTTTTATGTTTTAATACATATTGCAGATTTAACATAGTATTGCTATAAATGGTAATAAATAAAAAGTATTGCTAAAATCAGTAATTATTTATCAAAATGTACAAAATTTATGTAATTTTTCCATTTAACATGGTATCAGAACAGGATCCGTTTGATCCAACATTGGGACCCTCAAAATCAAAATTTCCCACGCACCAGATGCTAAGCACTGGACGTGAGGTGAGTGTTAAAAAATGATAAAAGCCCCACATCGATGGCTAATGAGATGGGTGGACTCCTTATAAGGCTTGGACAATCTTCCTCCCGTTGAGCTAGCTTTTAGGATATAAGTTAGGTTTAAGCTAAATTTAACAAGAATACGATCTATATTCATGCTCAGGAGTCGGGAGTAATCCATCTTACGCATAAAGACCGATTGATTGTTAGATTTCTAGACTGACAATCTTTTTAAAAAAATTAAGTTTATATAACATTTAAACAGATTTCACTTTAAAATTAAGAAAGAGGAAGTTGATGAATAGTGAGGAAGTTGATAAATAGTGATATGTAAGACATTAAATTGTACGTGTGTTTTTTGGATTCGATATGCAACGTAGCGCAAAGGACAAATCCATTATGAGATCACTTTGGGGTGAAAAACAGAAAATATCAACCAGTTAAAAGAATTTGAGGACGTTGAATCGAACTCAGATGCATTCATGAATGAGCAAACTTGTACTCTCTCTTATTATATTGAAAATAGTTAAATATACTCTTGAACTATATGAATTAAATAAAGATATCTTTTATTTATAGTTTAGTTTAAAAGTATCTTCATCATTAATAGTTTGATTTAAAAATATTTCTGTCATTAATAGTTTGACACAGAAATATCCATCCCAAATAGTTTGGCCTAGGGATGACAATTGGGCGAGTTGAATTAAATTTGGACGGATCTAAATGAGTTAAGACGATACAGGATCTAAATGGGTTAAGACGATACATGGGTCAACACCAATCCGACCTAAATTTTTTTGGGCCAAAATGAGTTGGATCAAAACGGGTTAGTAATGGGTCATAACTCAATCCGTCCAATTTTTACTAAGTTTTAATAGATTTTATTTTTGGAAAAACTACACAATATGGCAAACACCAATATACATTTAAATAAAATAGCTACAATATAGTTTTTTAATGTTATTGGGATATAACTATATAGTAAATAGCAAAGTTAACTATACACCAATAATCAGTTTTTTTTTATTTATATATTTAATATAAATAAATATTAAACAGGAAAGTTATTGTTACACTCATAATTAATTAGTCCTCATCAATATCTTTTCTTTCATCAATATTCCTATATTACATATTATTTGTATTTTCCCCCTAAATTTCTTTCAATTCAAGATCTTTTTGTATGATTGTAGGAGTGATTTTTGTGATTTGAATTCATTATAAGGTATTTTCTAACTGATTTTTCTCCTCGTTTTATGAAAATTTTATTTATATAACTATTTTCATCTATTTTTATAGGAATCTGATTGAAATTGCTTTTTCGTGAAAATTATATTGCTTTTATACTTTTCTTTCCATGACGAAATTGCATATATCCTTGTGAAGAGTGTCACCTTTAATGCTGGATTCATTTTCTTGTCCCGGTGCACCTGTTTTTATTTTAAAAAAATACTTTTTAGTAAATTTTCCGACTTTTTAGAGAGTCGCCACTTAATTTTTGGAGAAAAATCAAGAAAAATATGTTTTCAAAAGACTTAACAGAAAAATCTTTTGAAAACTAAAAGGGGGTTCGGAAATTCCTATTTATATTTTAGGAAGGTGTTAAGCACCTAAAATATCCGCTTAAGTGCGGTTATCCAGCAACTAACATAGTTTGGCTAAAAAATTATTTTTAACTTGCCTTGAAAAAATATTTAGAAATAGAGAAGCTAAGATACTAACTTATTTTTAGATCATTTTATTTTGCTAAAATTTAATTTTAAGTCGATAAATAACATTTATGGCATTTGCGGGGATTCGGATTTTTCCTAACTTTTAAACTAAACGACAATAAAGCAGATAAATAATTAAAAGCACATAAAGATATAGGGAGAGAGATTTGAGTCCAAATTCGGGTTCTGTTCGCCTTGACCGGAATTTTGGACCCACCTGTTTTGGATTTTTTGACCCATTTCCTTTTTGTACCTGTCCTAAGCTCTAGTAACGTAATACAATAATACGAAAATAAAATAAAAAGGGCGACAAGGGCTTAGGCCTATTACAAATAAAAATGCAAGAAAATAAAATAAAGGGTCTTCTAATCCCAATTCTTCGACTTCTTCAATTCTTTAAACTTCGGGACCTGTCCGTCGTTTTTATGGCTGGTTGACTCGATAGGAAGTGAGTCTTAATGACTCTCTCAAGATGCAAGGGATAAAGGAATCCATGAGGACTCACACAGATTTTACATGCAACATAAATAATAAAAGAAGGATTAATATTAAATAATGGACAAACAAACCAATTTAATTAATATTCAAAAAGTAACGCTATCCAACTCAAAGCAGCTTTAAATGCACGACAATCAATTAGTCACTCACACATAAGTCCCCATGATTAAATAATTGGATGCTAAACTTTCAAATAATCTATATTAAAAGAGAGGATGAACAATTGACAAAAGTCTAAATCAATATTAAGAACCGTATAAGACAACACTTGAAAGCAATATCATATGAATGCAATAAGGAAAGGGCCCTCACAGTGACAAACAAAAAGAAAAGATTAACGCCTGAAGCGTGAGAGGGGCGTGTAGGCAAGACGAAGTCAATAAATACTAAATTAAGAAAAACAAATACAAAGTGTTAATCACCTTTGTCACCAATTAAATAGCATCTAAAATTCCCACGATTGACATTCAAAAGCTATAATTCAAGCCAGAAAAGAGTTGACTGTCAACAAGCATGCACAATTAAATAAAATACTTCCAGTTCTTCTATTTCCCAAAAAAAACACATGATTAATTCGAGAAGAACTCATTCAAGGTGCTAAACTAAGAGTCGAAAGACTCTACTCCAAGCATGAGAAGCTATCAAATTGTATACCCACACGTTTATTAGTTATATCTCGATGTCATTAGCCAATGAAGAAGCAAGAGTGATATTTCAACAAAAGAAGAACACAGAAGTATCATGACCATCCAGCAAAACAAACTAACTCGAAGCGAGCACAATGATCACGGGCTCGAAAGAAACAAATAGATAGACGATTTTAATCATAAGCACTAAATCACTTTGAGAGCAAAATCTTCACTACTGTTTTAGAAAATAAAATAACATAAAATAAGCAAGACAATTTAAGCTAAAAAACAAATCACATAAAATCATCTTGGAATCATACTGCACAATATATGACACTAATGGTGAATACTAACTCTCATTCAAAGCGCTGCCTGACAGACTCTTGCAATTAGCAATCGACACCATAAATCTTAGCATCTCCGGACAAAAAAAACAAAGTCGGACAGGAATATACATAGAAGAAAACATTCAGGGAGTAGCTGGAAACAATTTTACAGAAAACAAAAGCTCGAATAATTGATCTTCCAAAGAAAACGATCTGATTTAGACATAGAAAAAGACAGAGAAGACTGGACAAAACGTTTTAGGGAACTAGTCACATATAACGGGTAAACAGGGGAAAAAAATCTAAACACAAAAGGCTTCCACTTGTTTGAAATCACGTCTAACATATTCATACAATATCGCAGGACACCCAGGACAAGATATGAGAAGTTAAAGAAATACAAAGCGAGTGGATATTTAAGCAGGCTACCTAAACTACAGGAGAAATCATTCAATATTTTCAACTATGACAATGAAACAATAGAAGGTCAACAGTAAAGAGACTCAAGGAAACTTAACAAGAGAAAACTAAGAAATTTCAATCAAAAGAACAAGAATATAATGACTAAAACCATAATACCAAACAAAGGAAAAAATACGCTACATACACTAACTTCACAGTAGCCATAACCAACAAACAATCGTAGAAGTGATTTCCCAACACTAACGAGACAAATATCAAAGAGATGAAGAGAATATTATAAGAGCAAACATGTTACCTTTCTTGGGTGCAACGAACTGAGGTTGGGTGAGCAAAGAGGTAGCGACCTTCACCACGAGACTCGAATACGCACAACAGATAGGAAAACACGAGACTAGGACTGATTCTCTGTTATGCTTAGTATCAGTAAAAAAAAAGTCACTCTTTCCAATTTCTTTTCTTAACTTCTCTCAGATTTTCAACTCAAGGAAAAAAAAAATCCGCCCCTTCTCTCTGTTTCTCACTCAATCTTTTCAATAAAATTTTCAGATCAAATTTTCCACTCCAAAATTCTGCCTCTTCCCCCCAAAAAAAAAAATCCCCTCCTAGTGAATCAGGAAAGAATATATATAGGGGAACCATTAGGGTTTTTGGGAATTAGGAGAGTGGGGGGAATTCGAAAAGAAACTGGCGTAAAACGGGAATTCTAAGACCCTATTTGAAATTCAAAACCTCTTCCAAGGACAAGGAGCAAGCTGGATTTGTACGAATTTTCAATGAAACCAGATGAGAGGAGGAAACGGATGGCTCGGATTGGTTTCGATCGTCCTTGAATGAGCGACGTGGCTCAAATCCGGAGCCGCAAGGACGATTCACGCAGGTAGAGCTGCGACAGTCCAAAAGCCGCGTCTCTCGCTGCCTTTTTGCGAGCTCGCTGTTCGCTGGAACTGAGCGGCACGCGCTGGGCATCCCTCTTGCTTTTGGACGCCTGCTGGGAGTGGACGGAAAGGAACAAAATTTGCAGGCACTGCTGCTCTTTCTGCAAATTCGTACGAACGAGTGAAGGGGGGGAGAGAGAGAAAGGGATAAGGCGACGCGATTGCGTGCCTGGACTCGGACGCGCCGAACTTATGGTTTCGTCCTGCTTGCGCGTGAGGAAGACGATGAGCAGGTTGGTTTGCTCGATCTATTTTGGAGCTTCACGCTTTCTGGAGTTTCTTTCCATTTTGCTTGAAGGGATAAGGAATGAACTTGGGTCGGGTATTATTTAGGTGGGCTGGGACAGAAACATTGGGCTGGGTAGGGAGGTGGGCTGAAAATTAAAGAGTGGTCTGGGTTAAAAGTTTCATGGTAATTGGGCTGACTTTAGCTTTAGGGAATTTGGTTAAATAATAAACTAAGTAAGAAGAACTAATTCGATCAACTAACGAGCCTCTTAATCTTAACAAAATAAAATAATTAATTTAATGGTAAACTAGTTATTCAAAATATAATCGTAATTTAAACTACACTAATTTAATAAAATAGTTACTAAATTTAAAATCTTCTGAGATGATTTTTGAAGTGTTTATAAAACATACTACTTATGTAAAATTATGTATCACCTCAAATTATGCAAAGTGACAAAACTTATTTGAAAACAACTTACAAATTTAATATTTTCTTAAAATTCATGAGAACTAATTATTTTGGATCGTTTTGAAATAGAGGAAACTCGAAACACTTAACTGACAAAGTAATATCTTTTCGAGACAAATTTCCATATTTATAAAATTTATAATTATCTGCGGAGCAAATGTATTAGCTAGACATTAGGAATCGATAAAAAATTAGCTAAAATATCTTGCCCAATACGTGTATATACGTATGTATACATTTTAACTTTATAAGACTAATTATTTTAAATTATTTAAAATTGAAGAAGCTCGATAATTAATATATTTGTGAACGTCCAAAATTGGGTGTCAACAGCACCAATGAGAGATTTCCAACGATCTATGAGATGGGGCGTAGGGAATACCCGCAGTTCAGCGGAGCCGTTAGGTTATCATTGTTAGCGGAGAGTGTAGAGAGAGAATTTTGTTGTTTGTCAAATTTGTATGTAGTATAATACTTATATACATAGATAATTGTGTTGTAATATTAATAAAATGGTGATTTGTGAATACAAGTATATCTGGATACATAAGTAATTTATCCAATTTGATTAGACAATACAAGTATAGTTGGATACATCAATACTATATATTTATAAATAAATACCTAAGTTAACATCAAACCTCAGGTATTATAGAAAACTTCACGAAAAATAGATCGACGTTTTGTTGATTTTTTCAATTTTTTATACACTCGAATACTTACACACTTTGATAGATACACACTTCATTATTTTTTCCATTTTTTTATTTGACAAATGTATTCATATGTATAGTATATTGGTGTATTCATTTTTTTTGGTTTAATAATAGTGTATCCATTTTTTAAATTATTGTATTCATATGCTAAAATTGTACTACTTTACCTTGTTTGATGTATTAATAGATTAAATTTTTATAAATACTTGTACCCTTGATATATTAATACTTTAAGTTTCTAAATAGTAACACCAATTTGAATTCAAAGTATTCATATGGTAATTGTACAAGTAATACATTTTCCTTATTTAGTTATTGTAATTACAACTGTATTAGTGTATAAATAAATAAAAAATAAAAAACATATGCAAAAATACAACGAGAAAAAGACATGAATACTCTTTTATATTCAAAATTTTATGAATACCTTTATAATTAGTATTTAGTGAATATATTGTATTTAGGAATATAAATACAATTTATTGTATTATGTGAATGAATCATATTTGCATACAATATGTAATTATTAGTTGGTAATTTAATAATGGAAATTTCAGTTATTTAGGAACATAATAAAAAGTTGGCACTTGATAGTTATGGTAACATATCATACTTTATTTAGTACATTGTATAAATAATAATAATTTTTTTAAATAAAAACATGCAGCTAGAAATTGACATAAAGTGTAGTCATTTCTAGTAAATAATATATTTATAGCTATTGAACTTCAATAACCTATAAATATAGTCATTTTTATAAGTTATTCTTTATTTTTTGAGCAACTTTCACATATAACAAATAAAAAATTATATTTGTATAATTCGCTAGATACATCCAATTATATACAATTTGTTCAGTTTTGTATAAATTCATTTATACATTGTAATTTGTATTATAAGATTTGTATTTGTATAATTATAAGTGTATATGACGAAATATATGTATTTGTATTTGTATATACACTTTTCTCTCGCTTTATACAAACACAAACGCATTTTATATCGAAATGAATAAAATGACAAATTATATATCGAAAATGACTAATTGTATACCGAATCAAATGACAAAAAAAGGGAATTTGCTGCGAATTACAAATAAAATTAACTATGGTTATAACATTTAATTTGAATTAATAGTTTGTTATTTCATATAATTTTTCTTATTTTAAGTTTTATAAGCTTTTAATAACTAATAGATTTTTTTTTCTTTTTATAACTATATATAACATATAGGATAAAAAAAAAGTTTTAAAATTTTTTTGACAAGATTTCTTGATTAATCAATTTGGGTAATATATCAGCTCAAATTTTAATGGTTGGGTTGAGATGATTTGAGCTAACAAATGGCGGATCAATAACCAATTCAGATTCAAATGAACTGGGTCAGATTGGATAGATCCCTAATTTGGCCAACAATAAGAACATTTTTAAACCAACTATTAACGAGCATTTTTATTTAATTTCACATAGATCCAGTAAAAATATTTTTAATCCTTTTCTGCTTATTATAATTAATTAATGACAAACACTCAGCACGCAGGCCCCTCTAATATTATTGGACAGGCCAGTTCTGTTTTTAGTAATGTACTATGTATTCTTAATGTTGATTTATATGGGTGCTAGTTAATTATGTTGAGAACAATCCAAGAAATGATGACAAAGATATTAGTCATCCAAATCAACTTGATACATGTAGTGGAAACTTTGAAGGGAAAAAGAAAGAGAACACTAAGAAACCAACAAAAGTTGCAAATGTAATCGAATTAAATGGAAAACTTTTAGGGGTTGTTTGGTAGGGAGTATTAGGAGACATAGTCCAAGTATTATGTATGGTATTATTTAATACTATGTTTGGTAAAAATTTTGGGTCTATATCAATCTAGGGATTAGTTATGCACCCTACATGGTATTAGAGGGTGTATAACTAATACCTTCCATTTGGTGGTATTAGCTCTAATACCATGGGACTATTCTAGATAAAGACAAAAATACCCCTCAAATCCTTTTAATATTTTATTTATTTTTTGATTTTATATTTTATATTTTATATTTTATATTTATACTAATAAATTTATTTAAATAAATTAGCTTACAAATTTTATTATTTAGATATAATTTTTTGTTTCTAAAATATGAATTACTTAATCTATTTATTATTAATATAAAATATTATAATCCGACTAATATGTTAATGTTGATGTATGAATTTAAGAACAATTCATAAGTAAAATATTGTCTCTTAACGAAAGTTCATTTATTTTTCTATATTTATCAAATAGTCTAAAACAAGAGTGTATATATATATATACACACACATCTCGAGTATAAAAATAGTTTAATTTATTTTTCTATATTTATTTTATATTTTTATTTTATTTTATGTGATAAAGAGTTTTTTAAAATTTATTGATACAAAACAAAGTTCAATAAATTTTCTCTATAATCATTATAGTTGTGTGACCTTTTGAGTTATTAACTCTAATTTATTAAGACGACAATTATTTACTCTCAAATAATTTAAGTGAGAAAATAGTGAACATGACAATAAAAATTTTATTCTCCTAACTAGTTAAAAATGTTATAAAAAAAATATTCTCCGTTAATTATCTACCTTGACTCAATTACATGAAATAGAAAATCTCATAATAACTCTAGGGTATAATTGGAAAGTTTTTTTTTTAAAATTTTTAAACCACACACAAAATTAGAAAAGAAACAATGAACCAAACACTTGATAAAAATAATCCCTGCATTACTAATCCCTGCATTACTAATCCCTGCATTATTAATCCCTGCATTACTAATCCCTGCATTATTCATTTTTGTACCAAACGACCCCTTAATGATTATATAGGTGGAGCTAGGTGGGGTTCATGAATTCAGATGAATTTCGTAGTTTTTTTTAAGACCTTATATTTATACTAGAAAATTAATTAAATATATATGAATATTAATTTTTGAACACCTAACAAAATTGATTTACAATTATTAATGAAAATTTAGAAGCTCTTCATCCAAATTTTGCGTACGTCATTATGTAGTAATTTATATGTAAGCAACTTAACTTGAGTGCAAAATATCATTAACAATTTCAGGATGGAAGATACAATTCTTTTTGTATACCTTTAATATTGATTTGAAATAATACTGTTTTTGGACACTTCCCCTTCGGATTTTCCTTATATATTTGGATAATATTTCTTGATTTCTTACTTGACCAAACTTGCCACCTTTGCTAACTCTCTTATAAGTCTTTGAATCTTCTGATCAAACCAATATATCTAGCTATGGCCAAATCTAATTTTATGCTAAGCTCAATTTTAGTCTTTGTACTACTAATGTTTTTTTCACTAGTAAGTTTTTCCGTTGCAAGAGCAGCTACAAGTTACCGTGGAGTTGAGAACATGAGGAAAAAGATAGATAGCAAACAAATATTAAGAGAATTATTAGTGAATGATTTGGGAAATAAAATGGAGCAAAATTATAGAAGGGTAATGATGAATAAAGATAGAGTTGCACCTGGAGGACCAGATCCTCAACATCATTATTAGCAGACAACCTCATGCACTACAACAAAAAAGACGTTTAGCGGCAATTGAGTTGATGTTATTATATTAAAAGTCGCTAAAGTTTTTAGTAACATTTATACAGAGTGTTAGTTATAAATACTCATATTTGTTGTTGCCGCTAAGTTCTTTATAAGTTGTAGTGATGTAGTAAATTTTCATCAATACATGAATGAAAATATATAATTTTCTCTATGCATGATTTGGAAAATGTAAATCTTTTTCGTAAAATCTTTTTATTTTGTAGTATAGATATACTCTTAGATTGGTTGCTATTTTCGTACTAGCTTGTGACACTATTTAGACATGCATGCAGAGGCTATTCATCTGTCTGATTTATTAAAAAATGGTACGATCGAATAGTTGTATTTTGGAGCTTTTCGTTATAATGCAATTAACAAATCAGTGTGTTAGGGTCTAGGGAGTTACTTAACGATGAACTTAATTGGAAGAACAATATAATATATTAATGTGTGTATATATATAAAAATAAAAGTTCTAGGCTTTGACAAGTCTTGAGTGCATGAAAAAGATCCCTCTGATTTCTATGGCGTATGATTATATCATTATATTGTTCCAGTAAGTAATGGCCATATTGCACATGGGATTGTCCGTATTGAATCAATAAATAGGTGGGTTATTGATCTGTCCAAAAGTTATTAGATGAAATGGGCTAATATGTACATTATAACTCTCACCCATTTTTTACTATTTTCCCCCTTTATTATGAGTTATGACTATATATAACATATCCAATTAAAAAAATATCTTTTAAAATTATTTTAATAAGATTTCTCATATATCAATTTGGGCTTAACTTAAAGGTAAATCACATAAATATGCTATATTATAAAAATATTTACCATTTATAGTAATATAATTTTTCTAACTAAATATAACATTTTTTTTTTAAATTAAGAAAATTATACGATATTCGCCTCTTTCTCAACCCTTTTCCTCTTCTTCTTTTAATTTTTCTGCTTTTTCTACTCTTATCTTTCTTTCTTTTTTACTCTTTTGCTCCATCTTATCTTTCTTTCTCTTCTTACTTTTTTGTCTCTCATATGACATTATTTATCTTCCTCCTCTTTTTTTTTTTTTTTTTTTTTTTTAATTCTTGCTCTTCTGCTTTAAACTTTTCATCTAAATAACTATATTTTTCAATCAGTTTTTGCCCATGTCACTATTTTTATCTGAAAAAGATGAAAAGAGAAACAAAAAGACCAAAATTTGTATAAACTCACATTATAAACATAAATTTTAAATCTTTAAAATTACATAAGCAAGAGTTCACCATTGATGGTCACTATAAAGCTTCAAATTTTGAATTCATTACTTGAATTTTACGAATTTGTGATAAGTTTGAATATGTAATTCCTATAAATAATTGAAAATGTCATTTGGAGTTTATATATCAATTTTAAGAGGGTTCGGTTAAGTTTATAATTGATTTTAGGTGAAATATTAGATTGAAATGAATCAAATATAGTCAGGGGCGGAGCTACCCTCAATTAAGGGGGTTCATCGGAACCCCCTTCGGCGGAAAACTATATTATTTATACATGATTAAAATAAGTTTATATGTATATGTAGTAGATGTCGAACCCCCTTCGGCTATTTTTTTCTACAGATTATGAACCCCCTTATTGAAAATCCTGGCTCCGCCTCTGAATATAGTATTAAAATTATATTAAAGTTGATTTAGATAATACAATTTTAATGCAAATTTAATTCATTTTGAAGTATTTTGATTTATTTGTTAATATTGGATACTTAGCTTGTTTAATTCATCATTGATATAACTTATCAGTTTATAGATCATTGTCATGTCTTTCGTTAGTTAGTTTTCATTCATTCCTAATTCTCTCTACTAATTCGACTTTAATACTGTGTAATATAATTTTAATGCAAATTTAATTCATTTCATAGTTTTTTTGATTTATTTGTTACCATTAGATACTTGTTTAATTATTATTGATAAAAGTTTAATTCACTTTACAGATCATTGTCTTGTCAGTCATTTGTTACGTTTTTCATTCATTCTTAATTCTCCTTCTTATTCAAATTTAATACAATGTAATACAATTTTAATGCAAATTTAATACAATGTAATACAATTTTAATGCAAATATAATTCATTTTGCGGTTTTTATTTATTTATTATTATTATTGGATACTTGTTTAATTCATTATTGATACAAGTTTAATTCACTCTATAAATCACTGTCTGATATTTCATTTGTTACATTTTTTTATTCATGTTTAATTCTCTCTTTTGCTTCAGCTTTAATATTTGTGTAATACACTTTTAAATACAAATTTAATTCATTTTACAATTAAGTGATTGATTTGTTACGATTGGGTTACTTGTTTAATTCATTATTGATATAAGTTTTATTCAATTTACATGTAGATCAAAGAATGCTTTTTGACTTCTACATTCTACATTCATATTTAATTCTCTTTTAATAATTCAACTTTAATACGTTTGTAATATATTTTTAATTTAAGTTTAATTCATGTCTCTTCATTTGTTACGATTATATTACTTCTCTTCTAATAATTCAACTTTAATATATTTGTAATACATTTTTAATTAAAATTTAATTGATTTTGCAATTTTTTATGCCTCTTCATTTGTTACGATTATAATACTTATCGACTTAACTATTGATACAAATTTTATACAATATAGAATCATTGACTATTCTATGAAAACAAAGGGAAACAGAGCAATAGTAAGAGATGGAGAAAGAGCAACAAAAAAGAAAGCAAGAAAGAAAGGACGACAAAAAGAAAAAAAAGGAGAAAGAAAGAGTGAGACAGAGAAAATGAGAAGAAAGAAAGAAAGGGTGAAAGAGTGACACAGAGAAAAGGAAGAAAATAAAGAAGCTGTTATAAATGACAATAATTAAAGAGTATATTTAAAATAAGTAATTATTTTTTAAAATGAATTCACTCACGTAATTAATCTTTAACTTAATTTTTGATGGGCTGAAATAAACTGGAAATGGACTAAACGTTTTGGAAAAATTATGCAGAATAACAAACATCTAGTCTATATTAGGTACTATAGCTATAGTTTAAGAAAATTGTAATTCGGGGGTATAGTTTCTCAATTCTTGATATTCGCCCCGATTTTTATAAATCCTATAATTCTGTTCTTGATTGTATAAATCCACAACTTTGTATATGTTTACCCAAGCTATTTGTATACAGTTTATGAAAAAATCATAATAAATTACCCTGTTTATATATTGACAAGCGAAATATACAGACAGTGTTCTGAAAAATTTCTAAATGTATAATACAAAATTTGTATATACTTGCCCTATTAGTATATTCACAAGCGCAACAGGCAAAAATATACAAACCGCAATTTCAATAACAAACAGAACTACAACTATAAATCAAAATTATCAAAACAATAGCTATAAAACCTTATTATTTCTATTATATTTGCTATTTCTAAAATTTAAGGTAAAAAAACTCAAACTATAAAGCAAAATTATCAATACCATAGCTATAAGACTATTTTATTCTGTAAGTTGTAAAAATTCTGAAGGGGAACTAGCACTATTGTAGTATACCTGTGGATTTATAGGCTAAAGTTACCAATTTCAAAAAAAAAAACTTATCTCTAGCAGAGGAAATAGGGGAGTTACAAATTTTTAGGGAGGAGAGAATAAGTATATGAAAATGGAGTACTTGAAGACAGAAAGGGAACAACTCTTACGAGGTTTGCATTTTGTAGATCGAAGCGTTCTGTTTAGATCATAGGAATCCTAATAATTAGTCATTTTTCAGTAAAATGCATTTTTGATCATAGACATAAAGGCATATTCAAAAAGGAAGCATTAGATTTCTATCACATCTTTTTGACTATCAAAGTGTACAATCAGATTGTCATGATACAATTTAGCGGAGGCTTAAAGCCATCAATCCACACTAAACTTTCCTTATAACATAAGATAGAACGAATCCACTCCCATCTTTCTATGTTTGTCAAGTGTCACGGACTTAGAGTTTTCTCTAAAGCTCCATGCGGCATTTGACAACTTACTCACTAATCTTTCAAGATCTTGTAAGCTTAAGTAAGCCTTTAAGACTAAGATAGCTAAGAGAATGTTAAAAAAGACTTGAGAAGTTTGGAAAAAGGCTTTTATATTACTTGGAAGATTGCTTACAACTTGGATGGATTAGTGAGTAAGTTGTCAAGTCACGCAAGGAGCTTTAGCGAAAATTCTAAGTTTGTGACAACGTGGTATTAAAGCGAAGTTAATGAAGGAGACGTAAACGGCGGTAGCACTACCAATGTCCGTCTTGAGGGAGGAAAAAAAACCGCAAGGGAAAGAAGCACCAAAAGAGTAGAGAGGAAATGTTACTCGACCCCACACCAGGCGAGGCGCTAACATCTCATCCACCTCCAACCACCAAAGCAAGTGATAACGACCGTGGTGAGCAGCCTATTGATGTCACCCGAAGAGAAGTGGATCGCAAGAGTTGTAACGACCCGTGGAGATATTAGGACGGCGTTTGAACGTGGCCGATGGCAAGTTCAAGACTTTCGAGGACTTCACCCTTGAGAAGACTGAGCACCTCTGCAAGGAGTTGGAGGGACGTCAGCGCAGAGTTTGAAATGGATGAGGCTATCACTTCCTTTGGAGTGTCGGTTCATGGAGGTGTTGAGCACGATTAAGACCACAAAGACCGAGATGAAAGCACTCAAGGAGGGCGTGGAAGTTGGAGGATCATCGGCGCTTGACCGAGATAGGGAGGCCAAGGTCGAGGATCCCAAGCCACCTATGTTCAAAGGAGTCAGTGACGCGCAAGAGGTGGAGAATGTAACAAACCAAAATCCTCGCTATATTAATAAGAGCACTAAAACAGGATTACAATCTTACGATTCTAGTTGTAATAATCAAACTACCGACTTACAATGGAAATATTAAAATAACAAGTAATTAAAGATAGAAGAAGATTGAAGATGAGAAGTAGAATTCAAAGAAAGGGGATGAGAGGACTAGACATTTTTCTCAACAATTTGCATAATCTCTAAATCACATATCCTGCCCTTTTTTATGGAACCGCTTCATGCCCATAACTTCACCCGGATCCCAAATTAACCTGACCCTATTGCTCGTTCTCGGCCCATTAGCTCTTGTCAGCCTTGTCAGCCCAATAACAACTTGTATGACATTAGTATCTACATTGTGCTGGACTTGGTTCATAACAATACCTCCATCCCAATGAAGAACCTTGTCCTCAAGGTTCAAGACAATAACAATGGAAACAACATGCTTCTCACCAACTGTCTCAGATAACAGTAGGTTGTCATTGTATCTCTGAACTAGCTGAGTAGATTGAACAACCTTGACTCATTTAAAAGTCACAATACCTGCAACATAAATGCACTCAAAACCACACATGCAGTTTATATTGATCTTTGGACACACACTAGTGTCAACCCAAAATGAGATGTCATCAGGAGAAATATATATCATTTTCAAACACCAATAAGCATATTGATTTGTTGACACTTTTTTATGCTGCATTATTACTTCAACATTTAAATATTTGTCACTCCATGCACCAAGTGGTTTCTTCAATGACATTGTGATTTTGTGCACTACTTGAAACAATGAACTAGTCCCAAATAAAACCAAATCACAACTAACTATTTGGGATGGAGTTTTTGCACTGAACATAGGCATGTTGAGAGTCATATTTCTGAGATTTGGGTGAATATGTACTAACAAAGGAGGTAAAATGTACTCTTGACCATAAACCAACACAAATGTCGTTTTAGGCACACTGATAGGTACCATAAGAGTGTTGCAGACAATTGACATATATTGGTCATTATTGTAGGGTTTTCCAATATAAACAAGTATGCCCTGCTTTGGTTCCAGTAACACAGCATAAACAAGAGTAAGAGCACGCAGCTTAATATCATAAGGCATATCCTTAGCTTCCACACATGTATATATGTAAAGTAAAACTTGCCATCCATTATCTTGTAACAAACTCAACCACACATAAGGAACTACCAACAATCCCCTTAATGTCGTCTTCCTCCTTCCTTTAGATTTAGTACACTCTTTCAAGTGAGCATCATAAAAGTAATTAAGAAGTCGAGAAGTAATATCAATAAATTCGAGCAATGGGTGTGCCTCGGTGGTCTCCCTAAGACCATTATGGTGCATAGTCTTGGAACTGATTCCCGGATCCCACACACAATTAACCTTCACCATTCCATCAAGCTTAACGATGAACAAATTCGTTCCGGCATCCATTGTAAAGAAACATTCAGCATGTCTAATTCCCTCATTAACTTTTTCTTGTTTAACATCATTTCTCACATCATAAGATTGGATCTCACTCTTTGAAACACCACCCTTATTCTCAAAAAATAGTTTATCAAGATATAGATCCTCAATTATTGTAAGCTTCAGGAAAATTATGTCAATATATATTTCGTCAGATGCCACCAAATCATTTTTCTGTTTAGAAAAGCCACTATAAAGAGAGTTGGGATCAAAATACCTCATTGGTAGGGCGTGTGCAGATTGTGAGGGCGACACTATAGGTTCTCGACTACCAAAAGAAATAAACAAATAATCTCTGTCTGTTAAGTGCAATTGCTGAACAATTCGTGTTTCTTTAGGCGTTTCAAATAGCAACCCAACCAGTAGCAAATTAAACATAACATTGGATACCTTCCAAGCTTCATTGGATATTGTGTCTAACACTTGTTGCACCTTTGAAATGCTCGATCCCGTAGCTAGGACGTAACACGCCAACATGTCGAGCAACCAATTGTGAGCATCTCCTTCATAAGCTGTTTTTGAGTCATCCCCACTGATATAACATCTTGAGTACATAATGGCAAAAAATTGGACATCGCCACCTTGAGCGCCAATAATAGGAAGATAACCATTCTTGTCAAAGTCCGTTGCAGATAAATAAGCACCACATTTTGTATGTCTGAACACGAAGGTAATGGACTGAGAAATATATTGCCCAGTGTCAAACCAATAACAAGTGGGTAAGTCATCTGTCATGCTCTCAATTGCTAGAGCCCCAAAATCGACAAAAAATGATTGATTGAATATGCATGGATAAAACTCAACAATCTCATCATCATCATGAGGGATAAGAGAGATCTTTCCATCAACTCTAATTGATCCATCAAAGTCAGAACTTAAAATCTCATGGAAAACAGAATTTTCAATCACTACAAGCCGCAGAGTTACGGATTGGCATTGTAGGTCGGACTCGTTTTGCTGGAGACTTTCACCAAACACTATGTCAGTATTAGTTTCAAGACAGTCATCTACCAAAACATTTGATTTCCTAGAGTGCATATCACCACGATAATCAATTTCAACGCACCAAGTAGGTGTACTTATCACCTCAGTTACTTGCAAAGGCACTTGCAACCCCATTGAATTATCCTCTACCAAGTCAAATACCCTGTCAAATTCATTGACCGAGTCATCAATCTGGTGAGAACTTTCATCAAACACCTTGTCTGCATGGTCTGAATGTTCATCTCCCATGACCAAATTTGTCCCAAATAAAAGGAGATTTGTGTCTGTCAAAGTGTCCAATGTCTTAAGATGTACATCAGAATTATTTGCAATGTGTGATTCTCCATCAACAAAAACAGAGGCAATCTCTTCGCTAACCCTCGTAGTAGCACTGTCAAAAACAGAGACAATCTCTTCGCTAACCCTCGTAGTAGCACTGTCAATTGCATCTTCTACCGCAACCTCTTGAATTATTGTTGGTGATAAGCATGTGATATTGGATATACTGGAAGTTGAGATATGGATGTTGTCAAGTTGCGTAGACATAATGGAAAAATTGTCCTGCATCTTCTGTAGCAACGTAAGAATGGTCTTGAATTGCGAGTGCGCCACATGAGACTCTCGGGAGGTTTGTGCTCGAAATCGCAAGAATAACTTTTCCTTGAAATGCTTCCAATCCCAAAATTGTTTGTTGCGATACATCCAACGGAACCAGTCGAGTGCCTCACCATCGAGATAGATGAAAGGAAGAGGTAGCCAGTCATTCTCTGGAAAGCCAAGGGACGCAAAGTATTGTTCGGCCTGAAAAATCCAGTCCTCTGGATTACTTGTTCCGGTGAATCGATCTAAACCCATTGCTGCCATTAGAGTACGATAATGAAAACACCAATGTAACAAACCAAAATCCTCGCTATATTAATAAGAGCACTAAAACAGGATTACAATCTAACGATTCTAGTTGTAATAATCAAACTACCGACTTACAATGGAAATATTAAAATAACAAGTAATTAAAGATAGAAGAAGATTGAAGATGAGAAGTAGAATTCAAAGAAAGGGGATGAGAGGACTAGACATTTTTCTCAACAATTTGCATAATCTCTAAATCACATATCCTGCCCTTTTTTATGGAACCGCTTCATGCCCATAACTTCACCCGGATCCCAAATTAACCTGACCCTATTGCTCGTTCTCGGCCCATTAGCTCTTGTCAGCCTTGTCAGCCCAATAACAACTTGTATGACATTAGTATCTACATTGTGCTGGACTTGGTTCATAACAGAGAATTTCATGTGGAACTTGGAGAATTATTTAAGTGTAACCGACTGAAGAGCAACAAAAACAAGATCAAAGCCTTCCGCTGAGACATCACAGACTGTGTTTAGAATAAAAGGAATAGTCGACGTATGATATACTTTTTTTACCAATTTTTTTTAAAAAAAATTATATATAAATCCATGCATGTTTTTAATTCATTCTTACCAATTTTATGTTTTGTTTTTTTAAAAAAAAAAAGTACGACACAAAAACTATTTCCTAACCCATTTTTATTGTTTTTAAAAGAAATTATATGAATTATGAACAAAAGTTTAGAAATAAATTTCAAAAACAGTGCAATACTAAACAAAATTAATACCAAATAGCAATGCCCAAAAAATAGTGCTATCCCAAAAAGCAATTGCGTGCCGTGGGGTTCAAACACGCTCTGCGAAGGTTAAAACTTTCGCTGGGTGCATAGCAATCACTGCACCAATCACTTCAATTTGTTTATAGGTTCACAGGAAATATATATATAAATTGCACTTCATATTTTAATACAACTATAGGATCTGCGGAAAAGCTACGGTAGATTCGCCCCTGATTTGAGTGATACCCGGGTAGAAATAGGTAATCTTTTGTGGATGGATTACTAATCCAAATTCTCTCAAATGACGAACTCAATTATGACTGACTAAATCTTCATCCAATAATCCGAGTAGTGAACCACACTTCTTAGATGGAACTCTTTAAACTTCCTCCAATAATGGTCTGATATTTGGCAGATAAAGAAACTTCTACCCAAGATTCCACGAAAAGATTATAATTCTCAAATTTCTTTAGATGAAGGGATATAAAATAGGGTGATGCAAGCTCTTCATGCGACTCTTGATTCACGGACTTAAATCTGAATAGAGATTTTACATACAACCACGAGAAGATTTTTAGAGTAACATCACGATTAAGGCCTTTTTCCGATCAACTTCATGAACTTCTGATGATTTTTTCTGATCAACTTTAACTTCTGATGATTTTTCTGATCAACTTCATGAACTTTTGATGATTTTGATGATTTTTTCCGATCAACTTTTTCATGCGTCATTTTCTGATGAACTTGATGACTTTTTTTTTCTAGTCTTTAATCTTTCGGGAGAATCTTGAAAGCTCAGGGGAGAATCTTGAACAAAAGAGAAATGTGAACTCGCCGCTAGTTTGGCGCAAGCTATGTATATACACAAACATGTCAATGAATACCTTTTCTGTATCAAACATGTCAACCTCAGGATCAGTAACCACTCCATGAACCTGCAGTCAAATGTAATACACAAAAATCCTACAAAATGAAGTTTTTTCATGGAAAATGAAAAAAATCAAAAGCTTTGACAGAACATTTGGGGGAAGAAGAAACATGATTAAGGTTGATTCATTTCAGTTAAATGCTGAATCTATTTTATACCGATACAAGATAAACTGAAACTAGAAAAGCTATAGCATAGGCAAGAAATAACATTAATCATTTATAGCTTCAAAAGAAACATGATACAACTTTGATGTGCATCTTTCTACAGTGATAAATAGCAATTTTTTTGTGGTAAGGTTAGCATGCCATTAGAGCTTATGCAATGTTCTAGTGGAACAGAAAGGAAACTTAGCATCAAATTACCAGCAGAGGCATATTATGCTCAACCATTTCTTGTAGAGCCGGTAAACACTTCCCGAAAAGATCAGTCACTCTAGGTGTGTTTGGTACCACGAAAATGTTTTTCTAGAAATGTTTTTCTAGAAAACAAGTAGATTTTAGACTTATTTTTTATGTCTGATTGGTGAATAGAAAAAATATTTTTCGGAAATAATTTTTACTGTTTAAATTATGAATAAAAATTATTTTTGAGAGACATCTTTTAATAATAATAATAATAGTAATAATAATAATAATAAAATTAAAAATAATTTATCAAATTGAAAATATTTTTTAAAAACAAAATTAATGGGGGGGGGGGGGGGGGGGGGGGAGAATGAAAAAATAAAAATTTGAAGTTGATATTATTTTTAAAAAACAAATTAATTTTTAATGGGGTCTGGGGGTGGGTGGGAGGCTGGGGGTAGGGGGGCTGGCCAGGGGAGGGGTAGGAATTTAAAAATAAAACTTTGAAGTTGAAAATATTTTAAAAAACAAAATTAATTTTTTGGGGAGGGGGTGGGGTTGAGTGGAGGGGTCAGGGATCGAGTGAAAAAATAAAATTTTAAAATTGAAAGTATTTTTTAAAAATTAATATTTTTCCAAAAAGAAATATAATTTTAAATTGAAGGAGAATTTTGAAAAATGTTTTCCTTAATTTTTTAAGGGAAGTCATTTTCCTTAATTTTAAAAAAAATGAATTGATTTAAAAAACATTTTTCAAAACTTTTGTCAAAACCAAATATGAGAGAATTGAAAAATATACCAAACACACTCTCCATCTTGAGAATTTGTCGTGGCACCAGCAGGGTACAACTTCACCCCAAATACGACCTGGCTCTCTCCTGTGTTATTTGTCTCATTATATCAGAAATAGTGGACAAAAAATAGATAAAACAACAAAAGGAAAAGGAAAAAAGGATGATACTTAAATGCTTTCATGGAAAGGAGAGGAGGAGAACACTTTGCTCCGCAGATGCTTGATAGGAAGGTTTTCTGGTGGAGATGAAGCCCCTATTCAAAACGACGTTAGGAGATGGGCAAACCAAACCTAGAAGGGAATTCTCAACCTTCAGGTGTACGATTTGAATGAGTTCCTATTTCTATTCGAGTCCCAGACAAGAAGAGACGCTGAACAAATCCTCATGGGTGAATGGAGGAGACAAGGGCAGTGTCTAAACCTTGAGTTGTGGTCGCCGACCACATGTTCGCTGCCGGAAACCTTCAGGTGTAAATGGTTTTGGATCAGAGAGTTGGGTTTTCCATTGCATTTATGGAACTCAAAGATGATGAAAGAGATTGGGGATGCATGTGGTGGTTGGCTTGAGAATGAAGAAGAAACCGAGCTGAAAAATCACCTAAGATGGGCAAGGATTAGAGTTAGGGGACCGAAAGAAAAAATTCAACATCTATTGAAGTGGCTGACGGTGACCTCATCTACTCCTATACCGGGAAAAAAAGCCGACTAGAGAGGTCGTGATTGAACCAGGTTTCAGATGGGAGACTGGCAGATGGAGCAGGAACATCGAAAATCATTGTATACGAAAAAGGGGGAAATTCAGCTGACAGAAATCACGTGAATTTTTTTGAATCCACTGGGTGTGCCTTAGAAATTACCGTAGATTCGAAAATTATATATAATGACAAATTAGTAATTCAAATTAAATGTTATAATCATACTTTAATTTAATTGTGTTCTGTAGCAAATTTTTTGTCATTCATCTCTCTCCCTTAA
Organism: Solanum sitiens; assembly: GCA_016801875.1. Classification (NCBI taxonomy): domain Eukaryota; kingdom Viridiplantae; phylum Streptophyta; class Magnoliopsida; order Solanales; family Solanaceae; genus Solanum; species Solanum sitiens. Next base: position 3,024,255 of record JABWTJ010000001.1, read on the forward strand.
ACTCTTGCTCGCCACTCTCCCTCTCTTGCTTTCTCCCTCTGTCGCTCGCCTCCCTCGCTTTATACAATCAGATATGTATAAATTGTGTTTTCGTTTATATAAAGTGAGAGAAAATTATATATACATATGCAAATACATATACCTTCATCCTATACACTTATAATTATACAATACAAATATTCTCTTGCCCGGTTCTTTTTTTCTCTCTTTTTTCGCTTTATACAAACGTAGATTATACAAAATGCAATGTATAATTTATATTTGTATAAAGCGAGAGAGAGAGAGAGCGATATTTGATATACAAATATTTTATTTCGATTCAATTGTAGACAAATTTAAATTTTATAAAGATATACAAACATAAAATTGAATAGAGAGGTTGTCAACGATTTATACAAACGAGAAGCTGTCAACAATTTATACAAATGGTCTGCCAACAAAATCATACAAAATATGAAGAAGAGTCAGCGAATTATACAAACGAAGGCTACCAACAGTTTATACAAGGAAAAATTGTGCAGAGTAACAAACATCTAGTCTATATTAGGTACTATAGAGTACAATTTCTCCAATTCTTGATATTCGCCCCGATTGGTATAAATCCTATAATTCTGTTCTAGATTGTATAAATCCACAACTTTGTATATGTTTACCCAAGCTATTTGTATACAATTTATGAAAAAATTATAATAAATTACCCTATTTATATATTGTCAAGCAATATATACGGACAGTGTTCTAAAAAAATTCTAAATGTATAATACAAAATTTGTATATACTTACCCTATTAGTATATTCACAAGCGGAACAGGCAAAAATATGCAAACCGCAACTTCAATAACAAATAGAGCTACAATTATAAAGTAAAATTATCAAAACTATAGCTATAAAACGTTATTATGTCTATTATATTTGTTATTTTAAAATTTAAGGTTAAACAACCTAAACTTCCAACTATATATGTTAAAACACATATTCATTTGAGCTAGGATTTACCACGATAAATTACTTGAACATTGATATCTTCAAGTCAATAGTCTTTTTGTTCTAAAAATATATGATAAAATCTATTCCACGATATATATTATTGACTAAGAAAAAGGAAAGGAAAGAGAGTTTTTTAAGTTTTTAAGTCAATACTATATTCCTTCAAAAGACTTGAGGGGATCATTTGGATCCACTTCATTAATCTGTGGGAGATCAACTGCTAGAGTTTCCAAACTCAGTCCTTTCTTTTTAAGAGCCTCGATCACCTCCTCAAACACTATTTTGTTGCCAGTTTTAGTCAGGTGCAAACCGTCGCTGTAAATGGGTAAATGCAATCATGAGACTATTAATTAGAAAAGATTTAACTTATATACACCGACCGACAGATCATGATGATAAGTGAAATTTGTAAACCTGGAAATAAAGCAAGTTAGAAGCTGCAGCATGTAAATATTCTCTACATTGTAATGTCAGTGTATTTAACTAAAATCAAGAGATGGAGCAAAAGAGAATCCTAGGATTAAACAGAGCTTACAGTATATTCTAAACATGTCATTTGGCATCGATCACACTTGAAGCTTTCTAAATTGAAATTTTGAGATTATGAAAAGCTACAAATAATATAATTGTGATCAAGTAGCAACTATGTACTACATTTGCCCCAGCAATTATATATGATTGTAATTTGAATCTAAATATATGTAAACAATGCTTGCCGATATGTAGAATTAAAATGCATTACAAGAATTGAAGTTTTACGATAGGGAAACAATCAAACAACTTAGATGATCAGAATAATATCCTTTTAGACTCAACATGTAGCATTTCTGGTAGCATGCAGAGGCAGCCAACTAAATGAATCACGATGAAATAAAATCATAAAAAATCTTTTCTTGTAGAGAGGAGGGGATCAGATACCTTAAACAAGCTGTTTGCCAGCCAGGGATTTGTTGCATTTTGGTCCAGAGATCGATAGCGGAGACCCCACATTCAGCAGCAACAGCCAGACATGCCTTGGCGTAGTTTCCAGCAGCTTCATTCGTCCTCTCTGGCAGTCCCAGTTTGTTCTCTGCAAAAGGATATCTACATATGTTCGATTTAAACATCAGTAATGTTTGAAGAAGAGTAAAAATAATAATATTGTCATCATGTTGTTCTAGTCAAAGAATCATGAAACATATATATGGAAAGATTACAGGAGTCGTGAAGGTTCATCAATTGGAGGAGGTGAAATGAGGATAACTTCAGTTGTTGGCCATCTCCCCTACAAATAGGCATAGCAAAGTGAATCTTCAACATGAGCACTAACTCCAGAATATACACAAATGGATGGCTATTAAATTACAAGATAAAATTTAAGCGTTATATGGGTGATAGCAAACACAGATAATTTTATGCTTATACTTTGACTTCTGCCACGGGGTTATAGTCATTGACTACTTATATAATGAACAACTACTTCCCTCAATCAAAAGTATAGGCAGATTCATCATTTAAACTTAATGATTGCAAAGTTAAGAAATTTTTGAGATTATGGATTCAAAGCTAGATATTTATAAAAGGTTCAGAGTGATACATACACATACATCTATCGGACGGTATGGACTAAATATGTGACGTTCATCAATTGAATTCCATATTCAGAATTATAGGTCTGCTCCGGTCCAAAAGCCAGACTCAAATATGAAGCATGCAGTTCCACCATAGTAGCTTTCATAAATTAAAGGTCTGGGCTACTGACTACATGTTACTAAGTTTACACAAGGGGCGGAGCTACCGTGGAGTTAGGGTGTCCAGCTCGTCGGAAAATTACAATATATATATATATATACACACACACACATCTAGGTCAAAATCAACTCTTACTTTAAACAACCTTAAACTAATAATTAGAGTTGTAGCTCGGTGGCAACGGTATGCTCAAAATGTACATGGTGCCTAGCTTCAAATCCTTGTAGAGTTGATCAACAACTATGCAGTATACAAACAAGATAAAAGGTATGAAGTGTCATCTTCAGTATTATATTGTCATGCTAATAAGGAGGACACATATATAGTGAATAAAGATTCATCAAGTTGACTTGTTGGAATTATGACCTCCGTAATTCAACTGAGGAACACGTATGAGCTACATGTTCCTTAATTGTTTCGTAGTTTGACGTTGATATGTATGCAAATTGATAATACTAGAGTTTTCAATTATACTTTTATTGAACCACTTCAAAAAGATTACAAAACCTATATAATCCAAGGAATTATAAACTCTAACTCTTCACCCTAAGACACAACCTCTCCCAAGGTTTAAGTCTTCTAAAGTCTAGAAATTGCACCAACTTGTAAACCAACCTACACTCAGAGCTCAAGTGTAACTAAAACAATTAATTACAACTTCAGATGAATTTCATTCTCTCAGCCTAAGCCTAATCTACGCAGCATTTTAAGATGAATATAAAACCTCTCTCGGCCTCTGATTGTGTTTTCTTCTTTCTCTCTTTGTAAGTGCGCAACTTTCGTTATGCGAGCCCTTCTCCTTTTATAGACAAACAGGTTTTTCCTTAGATTACATAGGTTTTGTAATTTTTTTGTAGTTTGAAGTGGTTCAGTAAAAATACAATTGAAAACTATTGTGTTATCAATACATATCAACATCAAACTGCGTATTCCTTAGTTGACTGGTCCATGAATTGGAATTATTTGTGAGCAATATCTTTCTTGGATCGATGAAAAAGAAGAAAAGCACAGCTCAGAATTGCGTTATGACGTCTAGACAAGAGCAAATCAGCTTAATATATTTAAACCAAGAATTGCATGAAAATGACAGGGCACTCCATGCATTGCATAAAGAAACAGCAAATTTACTTAAAATTATTAGACAAATGGGGAGCAATAAAAGCACTACTGGGCCTTCTATTTGAACACTTTTAGTTGGAACTGCTTCATGCTTATTATACTGATTAATATATAAGCAAAAGAGAGGCTCGTGCTTTTACATTGAGAACTACATACACTAAGGATCCATCAAGCCCCACTTTAAACTTTTTTCCTTCCTTTCCTTTTCAAGTCTAGCAGGACTCATTTGGCATAATTAATCCCTACATCTTCGTGCAAAATAATATAGTGTTTGATATAACACATTTAAACCCCACCACATTATAGTGGTGTCCAGGTCAACTTGAACATAACTCAACTAATTTCCTGAGATATCTACTATATACTTTCCACCAGTACAAATGTCGGATAAGTTTATCCACTAAAGTGTGGACACATGGGAAGAAAGCATATAATGGTTTTTTTCCTTGCTAGAATTCAAACACGAGACCTCACGATTCTCAACCTACTTGATTGATGAGTTACGACTAGGCCAAACATTTTGTATAGAAATGAATATTTTAATACAAATACTGTGTTTGAGGAAAGCTAGAATTCATAGATAGTACTATGGCTCTGACTCTGATATACTTTTAGTTGGAAAATGCTTTTTTATCTTATGAGAATATAAATATAGTCTAGATATATCTTACTTTCATCTGATCTAACTTATAAAATTATACTAAATATATTATTATCGTTGACGATGCATCTAGAGAAAGACGATTATGTTGACCTTGAGGATGAATATACTTGTTTGGACTTGAATGTATAGAATATACTTTTATTTCATGTACCTTCTAAAAATGCTGAGGGGTCAGCTTACTACAAAGTCCACCACATGTATAGAGTAATTCGTTCCTTCCAGGACGGAGGGGTAAATTTTTAACATTTTATATCATCTATCCCATAGTCTTCATGACATAAGAAAACTAGAATTTCTAGAGATCTTAAAGAGGTGAACTATTAACTAAGCTTAAGAAACAACACTACGATCAAATAATGTAAGAAAGAAGCATAAAACTTGAGTAGCTTTATCAATAATAATTTGAAATTTTTTTACTTCTATTAATATTCCCTTTTCAAAATTTATAGGAGAATTTTCCCTTATCTAAACTCAATTTTGCTAATTTTCAAAACTAAATTGAAATTATATCAACCCAATATTAAAATATTAAATTTAATATTCAAAATTATATAAAACTATTATAAATCCCAATCCTTTTCATGTCAATTTTGTAGAAAATATATTTTAAAAATATTAATAAAACTTTCGTGAGTTGAATTTCAAAAAGCAAAAAGGTATCATACTGTCAAGGGGTATGTGCAGACGTAACAATGTCAAATGCAAATACCTACGATTGACCAATATATACACGGTCGATAATGTCACTATATGTCCAAATTATTATTTTTTGATCGATATAAAAATAAATTATAATATAGTCACAAAAAGTTATATCTTATTCTTACTTTATTCCTTCACAATTTTTTTTATTTCTCATATTTCTAAATTATATGATAAAAAATAAAAAACTCAAATATCAATAAATAAATAGATCTAAATTTAGATTGACGGTTGAATTCACACCCGAGTCAAAAAGGAAAATATATTCTTTTCACTTGTTTCTAATAAAATATTCTACTGCTATAATTATTTTATATTTCCTTCCTTTGTTTTCTAATGAAAATTTCGTAAGCGAAGGCAATCATACAACACACAAAATCAAGAAGACAATATTTAAAAAAGAAAAAAAATATATCATACTATTTTTAACATGAAGCATTTGATTGGGCTACCTAACAAAATTAAAAAACCAATCTATACACGTGATCCAGCACAATCACAGCTGCCGTATTTTATTTTATTTACCAGAAAAATAGTGAAAATCGTCAACAAACTCATCAAATTTCAAAAACTGCATATCCCAACGTATTATCAGATTCATGATACTCATTTAATGGATTTATGAGATTTGCACGGGTGGGGAGAGAAATAGGAATTACCCTCTCCGTCTAATAATACTTGTTTAATTTTTAAAAATTTCAATTACTTTTTACTTTAAAATATAAAGTACTTTTATTTTTCGACATGAATAAAATGCATATGAGTTTCCCTAATTCAATAAAAAAGGAAGGAAAGGTACCTTAAGGAAGGCGAGAATGGAGTGAAGATTTTGCTTGAACTCCTCAAGAGGAACGTGTTGAAAAGCAGAGCATCTATCAGCAAGAGACGCATCGTTCGCTCCAAAGAAAACCGTCACCGCCAATGGCGATTCCGATTCGGATTTCTCAGTCGCCGGAAAAACTTTCTCCAACACTTTCAATGCCCATCTTGTGTTATACCCACTATACCCTCTTAACACCACATCCGCCTAAACAAAAAAAAAATCATCAACAGAAAAAAGGAAAAAAAAATAAATCAAACAGAAGAGGTGTTGAATATATACGGTGCGATTGAAGTGTTTGACGAGAGAAGCACCCCATCCACCCTCATCAAATGACATTTCAGTGATGGAATCTCCAAACAGATAAATCTTTGGTCTCATTTTTCCTGATGAGAATCAAGTGAAAAGGAGAGGAGAAAGAGAAGGTAGATTTTAGCTTTTAGGGCTATATGGAAGAGTGTTGATGATTGTAGAAGGAGAAAGATGCAGTAGTTGTTGTACTTTAAAAGCTTTTTCCCCTTTTTACATAAAAGAAAAAAAGACTTCTAATGTTTTCTTTGATAAATACTCTTTTATCTCAATTTATGATACGTATTTAATTTTTATTTCGTTTTTTAAGGTCAAGGTCAGAAGTGCATTTAATAGAGTATGAAGTTTAAAGAAAAAATGAAGGACAAAAAAGGAAAACTTACCGAATTCACACTAAATTAGAACTTAAATATAGTCTATGTTTGCAATACTAGAAATTTTATTAGATTTTGATGTTATACATATATTTTGAGATATATAAGGTTAAAATTAAATATAATTTATTAGAGTTATATTTTATTTAAGTGAATTCGCATATAAATTTGAATACATAGCAAATTTTGTTTGTCTCTCTCCCCTCTCGTTAGCCACTCTCTTATATATCTAATATCTCGTATAAATGTGAATATATCATATACATACAAATACATGTATCTAATGTGTATATAATATGATTCACATGTATATGAAATAGATAACTATCTCGCTCGTCTTCCTACACGTCTTGCTCGTTTCTCTACCTATTATAGTGTATGTAGTAATAAAAATATTTTTGTTTTAAGCTTTGCCAAATCGGCTGCAAATTAATAACTTTAAAAAGTGAATATGAATTGAATAGTAAAGAAAAAACTCGCTATCAGTGCATTTTTTTAAATAATAATAATAATAGTAAAATTAGCACTCCCATGAGCTCCTGTCTTTGTTTTATTGTTGATTTGAATGATGTTTACAATCTGAGTAAAAATGTAGATTTCCTGTGTAGTACGATAGTGAACATTAGTTTTGAACCTGAAAAAATTAGCAAATTAATCACAATTTCTAATTTAATTAGTAAAAATATCTACACTTTAAAATAATTATTGAAAATGTCAAAATATCAATACTTTAAAAAGTAATTTGTATTTAAATTTATTATTCAAAACAGTCCAACATTGAATCAAATTCTACATCTATTACCCATTTACACTTCTTCTTATGCTTTAATACTATTAAATTTATTTTTCATCTTTCACTTTTCAAAAAAAAAAATTCTCTTCTATCAACTTTTCAGTTTTCACCATCCCCATCATTCATTTTTCTCTTCTTCTTTTTTCTTTCATCAAAAATTCACCATTATTCTTTTTCATTATTGAAGAAGAACTAAATATTCAAGTTCATAGCAATTTGTTCAGATCTATCAATTAATCAAAAAATCTCTCAATTGATAAAGATATTAATGAGTCATCATTTATTTTGCGAGATTTTATTTTCAAAATCACACATTATGTTGAATTTTTGGATTGTATGTTTTGAGGATTTTTCGTAATTTTTTTTTAATTTTTGTGTGAGTTTGTTAACATACTCATCAAATATTTATGTATTTCAGATTTTTAGTATTTTAAATAAAGTTTTCGATCTTTTTTATGATTTATTTTTATATTTCAGATTTACTAAAATCTACATTAGCATTTAGGTATTGGGTTGTTTCGCAAAAGTATTTGAAAGTATTTTGAATGTTCTGTAGTTTGTAGTCAAATTTGTTTTTACAAAATGATAATCCAAATACAAATATGTAGTTTGATTATTTAAAATTGTGAATGAAAACGAAATCAAAGATAAACTAGTTGGTATAAACATATAATGAGCAAAATGAAATACAAAACTATTTGACTGATGCAATTAGGATGAATACACATATAATGAATACATAAATAAACTGTATTTTGGCTATTTATAGTTGAGAATGAATACAAAATCAAAATATAAATACAAAACTTTATGGTATACATTAGGACGAATACGAAATCAAATCTAAATACAAACTTTATGGTATACATTAGGATGAATACAAAAGCAAATCTAAATACAATTATTTGGTATACAAAGTGATATTGGAAATAAGCAAAATAAAATACATATGATGGATGAATACCTATACCATGAATATACATGAGTATTGTATTCTGAATATCGGAAAATTTATTAAACGAGATACATAAACTTCATAACCTTAACATGATAGCCAAATAACTTCATAAAATTTAGACATTTTTAAAGATAAATTATAATTTTATAACGTCAAAATGATGGCTTAGTAAAATAAACTGCTTCAAATATGATAATGTATGGTAAATAAACGTGTTTACAAACAAATAAAAAAATTAAGAAAATTGAATATTGAATTTTTAGAATAATGGTGATAGGCTTGTTTTTTAGAACATGGTGAAAGAATAAGAAAGAGATAGAAGTTGGCGTATTTTGATAAATTGTCAATTAGTTCTTTGTTTTTGAATTTTTGTAACTGATAAAGATTTTTAAGCAATTATCTCTTTTTAATATTTTTCTCTCCCCTTAATTTTTCCTTTCTGTTTTTGATAATTGTTTTTTTTTTGACATTTTTACTAAATAGTAAAAATATTGACAATAAATCTTATTAAATGTCAAAATATTATTCTCATCTAATTAGGGCCCAATGTAGCTAGCCAAGTAGCAAGGACATTTTCCATACAAGCCCAGTTTCTGTTGCTACATACATGGTGATTGGTGTGGTGGCTATTGAAACCTCAACGATTTAGGCATTAATTATATTTTGTCTCAATTTTTTTATAAATTACAATAATTTTTATTTTTTAGAATTTGTGGATATATTGCTCCTTCGCTCGATATTTAGTAAATGATTCATAAATAACGTATCAGATATATAAGTTACATATCAGATACATAATTATACATCAGATTCATACCGATTTATGTTTGAAATAATTGGAATTACGTATCAACAATAATATTTGTACTAGATACTTTGTATAAAAATAAATTTATATCGTTTCTGACAGTGACAGATTCAGAACTTTTTAGTTATGGATGCTTAACTATTTTTAATTTGAAGCTACTAGTAAAACGGGTGCTCAATATACACTTTTGTACAAATTACTAAATTTCCAATATAAATAATAATATTGGCTTCAAAATGTAATGGGTGCTCAAGCTCCCATAAGCTTGAATGTAGTTCCGCCATTGGTATCTGATAGAGGTGGAATAATATATCTGAATGTTAAGATAAAGAAGGAAAATAATATTTTTGTAATTAATTCAAAATGATAAAGATTTTTAGAGATTATATTATCTTAAGTCTACAATTACTTGATTTTTCCGAGCTTTTCTTGGCGAAAATTCCTTACGTACTTGCGTAGTTTTATTAGCGCCCATTTTACAAACTTCTGGTTCTTCTTCCCCTTTTTACCTTTATACCTTCTAATTTTCTCTCCTTCTCTAACGTACCAATCATTACAAAATCTATCAGAGTATACTACGTTAAAAAATTTTTTTTACCGATTATAAATATATGTATTAATAAAAGGTGCTAAAATTTGTATTGTTGTTGGTTAATTGTCGTTAGATCCAATATCACATGGACTTTAAAAATATTTACAAAATGTGTTAATTACCACTAAAAATACATATTTAACGATAATTAAGCTATAATCGTTAATTATCACCGCTAAAGATCATCAAATGGAGTGATAATTCTTTACGCTCACATACTAACACGTATAATTATCCCCCTAAAATTTATAACAAAAAACTGGAGTTGGCATATGACACAGCAAAGATATTAGGTGGATATTTAATTTGGTTGTTGCTAGGCAGCTCTAAACAGTCACATGTGAAATGGATTATGAGAAGAGTTTTTTTAATAAATATAATTCCTTTAATTATTGTTTCAAAACACAAGGAAGTAGACAATTATGCATTTGTTAGCTGCGAGTTCATACCAAATATTGTTAGGGATTTAATTTGGGATACTAATACCCGTATGAGTTGACTGAGTTAGTTGGGCGAGCGATTTTTTGAATGGGAGAGCTGGGATCGATTTTTTCATAGTCAAAATTCATCAAGTCGAATTTATCTTTATGATTTATATTTTATAGAATAATGAGGAAGTTACATATTTGACACTATTAAATAATAGTTATCTGCTAGTATTATTTTAGTGAACAGACATATATGTAGTATAAAGAAATCTACAAGACATCAAATATTACCCCCCATGACATATTAAAGTTTTTTGTATTATTTAAGTAATCTGAGCATTCAACTTGAAATTTTAAAAATAAGAAATAAAAGGTGAAGTGACCCGGAGCATCATAAATTCCTTCAGAAATTGTTATACAACTAATTATGATGACAAGTGTAATACCTAACACGACGTACCATGATTGAACAACAATATTATTTTTTTAAAAAAAAATAAATCATAATGAGCTGCTCATTTAATTCTTTCGTTGATTTACTAATATATATTTAGCATTGTTTGAGTCAGCAGTTATCCATTACAAGCTGTTCATTTCTAAAACACCAAATAGATTCTTAATTTTAGTGTAAATAAATTAAGTGCATTGACTTTGACTTTGGATTGTTTTGTGCATGCAAGTGGGGATACACAAAGTCCAATAATTTACTCCAATTGGGATTCTTAAACAAGGAGAAGAAATCATACATTGGGTTGGCTATTACCAATCACATTCTGTCTTGAACTAAAAATGTCAAGAAATCTCTTCTCTACTATATAGAAATGTGCTTTAATTTCTTTTTTACGTATCACAAAGTCTAAGTATTTTTTTTTCCCTCTTTACTATAAGCTCAGCTCATAATAACTATCAATATGGAAAACAAAGAAGACAAATCAGAAATTTCGCGATCATCCATTGAAGAAGTTGATGAACATAAAGCAACAAAGTCGGAAGAAGTTAATAATGATCAAATGATCATTGACGATCCACCAAAGATTGTAACAATCAAAAGTGATGAAAATACAGATGCAGAGCAAGTTAAAGACGAAGAAAAAAACAATAATGATCAAGTAATTATTGATCCACCAAAGATTGTAACAATCGAAAGTGAGGTGAATAGAGATGCAGAGCAAGTTAAAGACGAAGAAGAAAATAATAGTAATCCAGGTGAGGGAAACAAGAATGAACAAGTTGAAAAAGATAGGATGGAAAGTTCAGAATTAGTAAAGATAAATCAAATTGAAAAAGAGACGAAATGCCGGCCAATAGCATTTCTATTGGGACTTCCATTTGCCTTAATCTCTCTCATCATCGCTTTTATTGGAGGAATTATCTGGATTATCGGGTTTGTCTTTCTATAATCTATTTTTATTTCGTCACTTATTATATATCTGCAGTAACATATAGTTTATCTTATGAATTTTGGCGACTTGATAGTTGAACTCTTTGAAAACATCGGTCAAAAACTCCTAGCTCCTAGAAGTTTCTAACTATCGGCAGACAGAGGCGGATCTAGAGTACTGGGGGCGGGTTTTCGAGAATCCAGTAACTTTATATTGAACTTTACAATTATATTGAGAAATCTATTAAATATATAAGAAATATCTACTGGGAATCCAATAACAAAACATTCACTTGGTCCAACGTTGGTGAAGGAACCACTTAAGCTTAGTTGACCTTTTGTATGAGGGTGATTACGTACCCTTGGTCACATATAAATAAGTTCTCTTTTTGTAACTTGTAGGAAAAATCATGGAATGATTTTATGTATTTATTTTTGTTTTTCTTATTAAACACACGGATATGAGTCACGATTACTTTTTCCGTTTAAAAAAGAATCTAGTTTGACTTGACATGAAGTTTAATAAAATAAAAAAGATTTTTGAATCTTGTGGTCTTAATTTAAAGTTATGTAAAATGTATAAAGTTGTCATTTTATCGTGTGACCTTAAACATGTCACTTAGAAAACTAAAATTAAAATATTACAAAAAAAAGTCATTCTTTATGAAACTGATCAAAAAGAAAAAGATGCCATTTTTTTAAACGGAGGGAGTATTAATTAGTGTAAGATTAATTTGTGGGAGAATTTATATCGTGGCCATCCAAGTAAAGGGTTATATTTTTGGACAAAAAGTTGTGAACTGCTAATCAATTTAAGAGTGTTGATTAGTCTGACTTAATCCCAAGTAGCTTAAATTTAATTTATTGTTAGAGAAAGCTATGATGTTAATTAAATGTAAAAGTTAACAAGAATTTTGGTGATGGTGCAGGTTGATTTTGACTTGCATATGCCCCTGTTGCTTTTGTGTGACTGTGTTGGTAGAAATGGCACTTGGTCTGGTGAACGCTCCTTTTCAACTCTTCCACTATATCACTGATAAAATACCTTTCTGATCAATTAATTAAGACCCTTCCATATGGGATTAATTAAAATGAAGATTTCTCAATTTTGTACATAACAAGAAAAAATGTGTGTTTTATATATTTGTCGTCTCTTCAAAAAAAAAATATTCTTCTTTTGATGGTTCTGTTTGGTCTCTTCAAGTTTACTGCATCCAATAATTTGCTTGGTTAGTTTTGTTCTTAATTTTGATACAACTTTAGATTATTAATGTAAATCTCATATGTACTTATATTGTGCTCATAAATATTCAACGTAAGTGTGATCTTCTTATGATAATAATGTGTAAAAATTATGTAGTATTTGAGAATGAAATTAATCCATTCTTTAAAAACTTATTATCTAGCGTAGAGTATTTCTGAATTAAAAATAATCTACTTATTCATCTAATCTCATTACTTTCACCTACGAATACGTTGTATTAGAATTTCTAATTTCTAATTCTACCTATTCGTAAGTGAAAGTGATGAGAATAAATGAAAACGATCCCCCCACATCCACACACACACAAAAAAAAACTAAATGTCACTTTCCACTATTATCCTTTAATTATTCCAACGTAGTAAAAATGGAATAAAGTCTCAAGAATCTCTTTGAACTTTAATAAATTCATATATTTTGAACTATCAGAAAAAATTCAAACAATTCACTTAATATAGACTCGAAAGATTACTACCAATAATAAAACACATTAAACTTAGACACGATTAAAAACTTACGGTCATAAATGCATGTAATCTATGACCAATAACATTGCACGCAACCAAAATACTCAACATTTAATTATAGTTTGTAACAGAAAAAAATTGTTTCTAAGCTTAGATTAGATGTATTATAAATATTAGTATTATAAACTCGTGATGAAAATAAGAGAGGACAAAATTTAAAATAAAAATAAAAATAAAAATGGCGTTTGGAACATTTTCTATGGTAACATGCATTTCACTATTAATTTTTACATTGATTCCTCAATTACCTTTGGCTGATGATGCTATTGAATCCTCCCTTCGAACAGCGTCAAGTAATGCGCATATCTTCGCAAATGAATTTTCTAATAATGACATAACTGATTGTAGCATACTTTTGGGATATTATGCTGCAAAATATCTTGATTCAGCACTTGAGAAATATAATGATGGTCAATCCAAAGATATTATAATTGAACAAATTAAAGAAGCTCAACATTATATCAAATGGTGTCAAGAATCAGCTGAAGCAGAGATTATGCTCACTCAACAACTTGTTGATCTTCAATCACTTGTCAACAAAATTAAGGAACAAGTGATCGACGTATATATATCTGGGACCAAATAAAATATTACATCCATGTTGTAGTTATATTTTTTATATTAAACACACGTAACCTTTATTATTTTTCGCATCACTGCATATACATAGGAAATATAACATTTGTTAAATATAAAACATAAAAATAAAAGCGGAAAATAGAGTAACAAACGTATTAAATATAGTAAAAGTAATAATAAAGAATTGGCATAAAATATAATTGGAAGTATATTTGACCTAGTTAATTGTCTCTCAAAATATATTATTTTGTTCTCAATCTTCGTCTTTGTTTTCTCAAAACAAATTTCCTTTTTTTTTTTCTGTAATTGTTTCTGTCAAACATTTTTTTTTTTTTGTTCGTAGCCTTTTGTATGCTCATGAAAGGTGAAAGTTCCCATTGATAAAATATGGTGTTCGATGAGATTGTTCAGGTTAGTGTTTTATATTAAATAATATTTTGGATTGTTTAGTGATACTCCAATTTGAAAAAAGAAGTATAGTATTCGAATGTATTTTTGTACCGTCTATATATAAAAATATATCATACCAATTTCATACAAATTTAATGTCTCACTTATAAACTCAAATTATATCAATATGTCATATTTATACAAAAAATAGTTTACATTAACTATAAACATCAGTATACTAAAATTATATTATTTTCATGTCAACACATAAATCAATGTCAAATATATAAGGGTGTACAAAATCGAATCGAAAATCGAATGAAACCGCAAATTGAGTTAAATTGGGGGAAAAATCCGACTAGTGGTTTGGTTTGACTTGGTTTGGTGTTGGATAAAAAAAACCGATTATATTTGTGTTGGGTTGGTTTCAACTTAAAAAAATCAATTCGAGACCAAACCAACCCGATATTATATATATAATTTTAAAAATTTATTTTATACGTAAAAATACTTACTTCGATATAATTTTTAAATATCTTTTATACTTTTTCATAGTTTTTATCTTTTAATATATTTATTTCATGTTTGGAAGTTAGAATTCTTAATGATCTAATAAAGATTATAGTCCATACATGTTGGTAATTATAATAAAGTTTAAATAAAAATCCAATTAATACTAATGCAAAAAGAAAATAAATTCAACACAAAGAATGACATTAATATTGAATATTTATTTTTTAGTTTTACATAGATTTAGATAATTAAAATACATGATCTAATTTTACTTTCTTTTAATATTTAATCATGTAACTAACACTTACTAAACTTATTTTAGCATCATTTAGTACTTTAAATTATGATCAATTTCATTATGACTTATTAATTTGCAATATTTGTTTTAAGCGATTTTATTATTATTTTTTTGTTGGATATTTTAGTGTCATTAATTATATCATATTTTTTGTTATTTTCTTGACAAATAACTTAGATAGTTGCATTTTGGCAGAACTAAAGAAATATTTGAAGTACAAGTAAATTATATGTTTGTAGGAATACTTTATCAATAAAATCCGAAAAAAAATGAAAAAACTCGAAGTTGAAAAATCCGAGTTTTATTGGTTTGATTTGGTTTATAAGTTCAAAAATAAAACTCAAATCAACCCGATCATGGACCCCCCTATTGATAAGTAAACCAAATACGTACCAAAATCATGCAAATTTCATATCCTGGTATGCACAAAAAATTAAAAAGTTAATAAAAATACTTCTCAATGGATTTGACTTTTTTGTTATCCAACCTGTATTATAAGGTTAGCCAAAAATAAAACAGAAACAGAATAAGATGAAACAGAAAGTATAATAAAATACAAGAAGTAATCCGAGTCCACAGAAACTACTATGTCTCCTTAAGAAATTTAATCCCCTCACTGTACCCGAGGTTATGGATTAATTTCTCCCAAGATAAAACGGATTAATCCTGTTAAAGAAATAGCGGTACCTCAAATTTCTTTAACTTCAGCGAACTGCAGAACAGCAACAAGTCACACAGACTCAGTCGATCGACACTTTGATTTGTTTGAGAGAAAAAATTTATGCAGAGCAGAAAAAATTCAGTGTTTGAAAAAACGAAAATTGACTTCCTTTTATAGCCATTTTTAGCAAGAAACGTGTCTGTTCAGACCCGTTTTATCCAGAAAGTTGTGTCTTTTGGAAAAAATAACAACTTTTCGGAAAAATATGTCTGTTAGGAAAATAACGGCTTTTCGGAAAGTAACGACTTTTCGGAAAGAGTAACAACTTTTTGGAATGTTACCGTTACACGCAAATTGAGATAATATTAACAGAATTTATTTGATTTAACAAAAACTGATTAAATAAATTTTGTCCAAAAAATTTATCAATCAAATCCAAAGCCAAAGCCAAAGCCAAAGCCAAAACCGAAGCCGAGCGAGCGACGACGGCGCGAGGGGGCATCTTCTTCTTAGCTCTTTAAGAAGTAATGGAAGTGTTTTCTTATATAAGGACAACAATTTCCCTTTCTTTTGCCGATATGGGAGAAATGACTTTTCATTTGTACTTTGCAAATGACTTTTAATTTTCCTTCCAAAATAGTTCCCTCACTTTTCATATTCTCTCTTTTCTTTTCCATTCACACTTGCTAAACCCAGCATTTTTTAGACTTGGGAAATTTTTAAATCCTCTTTCAATATTTGAACTAGCTCTTTTTTCCGTAACATTTTTTTTTCCCTTACAAAATCGAAATCGAAGTCTGAATAATTAGCAGACGGAGTGGGGGTGTAGATGTGGGTGACGTGTGTTAAGAAATTGATAATTGTAAATTAAGAAAATGCTGAATATTGCAATTGATGATTAACAACTCTACGCTTGATTCTCTCTCATTAGTTAACAATTATTTCTCTCATCTATTAATTATATAATATATAATTAATTAATTTATAGATTAACATGTTACTAATACATGTAATTAAAATTGTATTACTAGTAATTAAAAAAATAAATTTTAAAAACAGTAATATTAATCCTCAGATAGATGTGTGGGGTGATTTGGGTAAATCAACCCCAACAAATAGGTTATAACTCATATAAGGTTTTATCTTCTTTATCTATTTTTATAATTTAATATATTTTTTAAAATTATGAATATATATAATATATTAAACGAAAAGATGGATTTGCTCACTATTAATGATAGTATTCCAAAATATTAATTAAAGATAATTTAGTGAAAATACTTTTACTTTCCAAGTGTGAAATAATTTTTTTCAAAAAGTATGCCTTAAACTAAAAACATCATATCATATTAACCAAAGGAAGTATTGCAGCAACAAAAAGATCGTCATAAATTAATGAACGTGTTTAATGACAAAATAAATTGCACTTTTATTGTATGCAACCAATACATTCAACATTATAATTTTGTAACAGAAAAAAAGTTATTTATAAGCTCGTAGTATTAGATATAGTTATATCATTAAATACCGCACTTATTGAAACAGCCCAACTAATATAGATATAACATCTCATATTCAATTAAACACTAAAAATAATTCACATATATATATAAACATAAACTTCTTACAATCAAACAAAAATAATAATAATTAAAAAAAAAAAACTTCATACAATCTAACAAAGAGAAAAAAGAAAAAGAGATTCACAAAATAATGGCAGTATCTCTATTTGGTACAACTTCCATGGTTATATTCATTTCACTATTAATTTTCTCATTTATTCCGAAATTACCCTTGGCTAACGATGATATTGTATCCTCTCTTCAATCTGCGATAGGTAGTATCGGAGGTATAAAACAATATTTAGCAATTGATGAGGTCATATATTGTGAATTTAGATTTGGCGATGCCGAAAGAAATCTTAAACTGGCAATTACGAATTACCAAAAGGGTCAATTCAAAGATGTTATCAAACAAATTGATGAAGCTCTAAATAGTATCAAAAGTTGTCAAAATACATCTGATGCACAGAGTTATATTGACAGAAGTGTAGCACAAGCTATGGATAATGTTGTATTACTAATCAACAAAATTAAGAAACAAGTATTGGAATCAGCTTTGAGCCCACAAATATATCATTGATTTACTATATACGTGTTGGAATTTGGAAATGCTTGTACCAAAAAATAAGATGGATAAATTTTTATGCGGATTTATTATTAAGCTTCGTATGCATGAAACTTTTAAGATTTATGATGAATAGCATATGCTTTGTAAAGGATTATTCTAATTAACTTATATAATCATAAAAGACCAAAGATTCTAATCATTTTTGACCTTTTAAAAACAGATCACACAAGGGACATAGTTGACATTTTTTAATTTTCAAAATACTAATTAATTAAAACTTTGATTATGACAATATATACTCTAATTTTTTAGACAGTGACTAAAGTTTCATATAATTGAACTTCAGATGTTTAACAAGATTTATAGAAGTTCCGATTAAATGCAGAAATTTTAGAAATAGTCGTACTTTGAGCCCTAATTACCACCGATAGTTTGTCTAATAGTAAACTTTCACATATAGCCACTTAAAAATAATTAATTACTCTCCATAGCTATAGTTTGATAATTACAATTTGTAGCTACAAGTTATATAGAGGAGAGAGGCGAGCGAGACTGGGAGAGAGAGGAGAGAGGAGAGTGAGAGGGGGAAAAGAGTGGGAGAAAGGTGAATTGTATATGTATATTGGTTGGATAATTGTGTATTATACATATGTAATTGTATATATGGCAAGAGAGTTGGGAGAGGGAGGAGAGAGGCGAGCGAGACTGGGATAGAGAGGAGAGAGGCGAACGAGATCGATAGAGAGAGGAGAGAGGCGAGCGAGAGAGGGCAGAGAGTGGGAGAGAGGTGAATTGTATATGTATATAACTGTATATAACTGTATATTATGCATATATATTTGTATAAATGGCAGCGAGATTGGGAGAGGGAGGAGAGAGGCGAGCGAGATTGAGAGAGGGAGGAGAGAGGCGACCGAGAGAGGGCAGAGAGTGGGAGAGAGGTGAATTGTATATGTATATAGGCTAAAAAATTGTATATTATACATATTTATTTGTATATTCTGGCGAATTATACATATACAAACATGACTAATTATATAAACTCGAAGTCACCCATGTAATTAATGTATAATGTTAGTCGCGAGTGGTAATTATAGCAAACTATAGCTATGATGAGTAATTAAATAGTATAAATTTGCTTATCCGCGTAATTTTCCCAATATTATAATAGAGAAAAAAGTGAAATGAAGAATAATATTCGTCTTATTTCTAGATTTTGAAATATGCTGGAATATAATTTATAACTTAGTTCTTTGTTTCATTACAGAAGGTTACTTAAATTTTATTTTCCCCTAATTGAATTGTAATTGATGCTGCTACATCAAATTAACTCTTTTAAGACCATTTATGCATTAATGTAGTAAGATTAATCAAAAGAAGGAATGTCTACAAACATGATTTGTTGAGGTTTCCGTTCATAATTTTTTTTTTATTTAAAATTGAGTATCCAAATACTTAATTAGTACATGTAAAATATACACTCAAAGGCCTGTCAAGAGTTTCAAAATTTTCCTTTCATTTTTTTAGAGCCTATTTGGATTAATTCATTTTAAGTGTTTTAAAGTCAACAATAACTTTTTAACACTTTTGAAGTGCTCGGTAATTTTAGAAAAATACTTATAAATATTTGATTTTAAGCTATGATAAAAATAAGTGAAAAACCAAAATTCAATCCAAACAGGATCAGTTGACTTGAAATGAAGAGCCTATTTGAATTGAATTTTAATTTATAAATCATGTTATATCTAATTTGTTATTTTGAGTTTAAAATAAGTGCTTATACATATTTTTTTAGTTTATTTAAACACTTGAAATTATTTTTTAACTTACAAATAAGTCAATTCTAACCCGCTCAAATTCATTTTCGTAAAAAATGTACCAAATTACACCCTTAATCCGGAAAGAAAGTCTTTGTCCTTGTACGGCGCAAATCTGAGAAAAAAAATGAAGTGAATTTATGGGAAAGGGAAACAAATGCGCGTCCAAATTCCAAAATTATAGAAGAGAAGATGTAAAAATTAGTGAAACGGATTCAGTTGATGATGTGCTAGTCACATGTGTCACCGCCGAACCTGGGCGGGCACATGTCATAGGCTGCAGCTAACGGAATTTAGCGCATTGCATGACAACAGAAAGAAAAAAAAACTAATCTTGATCCTATTCAATTAGCAAACAAGTGATAATTAAGTTTGAGGCTAACAAAAAATGTATACAATGTTTAATTATTAGTAATAAAACTTTTTGTATGTAACGCATGTGTTGTTTGATGATTCGAGTAAATTTAATAAAAGTAATTACCTTGAGACATGGTTCAAAGCCCTGTACCAAACATTCAACAAGTCGCCCAAGTTGAATAATTAAGCACTTGTTTTATTATTAAAACCAAGACCGCCTCTGTTTAGTAAAGCCAGCAGTCTTACTAGATTCTCCATTTTCAAACCCAAAGAAACATAAATAGTTTATTTTATTCAATTAAAAGAAGAAAAAAAAAGAATCGTTTAAACAATCCATCAATGTCGTAGTATTTTTTATTCTAAAAACCTTACTATACAATTTTTTCAGTGTACAGTTGGCAGTTTTTCTCTTGCCCACTGTCTTGTATACCATCACCCTGATGATCGATCATAAACAACTCAACTATATATAAACACCCTTAATCACAATTCACAATCATCTTCAAAACTCATAATTCGAACTCAATTTTCTGCTACGAATCACCACAAGACAAAATTATTCACAAAGAATTCAGAAATGGAAGGTAACCATGTAATCGGTTCCACGGCTCAGTCAGCTTCAGTTCCAGCGAGCTCTCCGTGTGGAGCTGGAACTCTGGGTCGGCACTTGGCTCGTCGGCTAGTACAAATCGGTGTGAAGGATGTGTTTTCAGTTCCCGGCGACTTTAACTTGACGTTGCTGGACCATCTGATTGCCGAGCCGGAGCTGAATTTGATCGGCTGCTGTAACGAACTAAACGCTGGGTACGCCGCCGACGGGTACGCACGTGCGAAAGGGGTGGGAGCATGTGTAGTGACATTCACTGTAGGGGGACTAAGTGTGCTTAATGCTATTGCTGGGGCATACAGTGAGAATTTGCCTGTGATTTGTATTGTTGGTGGGCCGAATTCGAATGATTATGGTACCAACAGAATTTTGCATCATACTATTGGCCTCCCAGATTTTAGCCAGGAACTTAGATGCTTTCAAACTGTTACTTGTTCTCAGGTATTTCCTATATTTGATCGTTTTACTACTGTATCTTTGTGCTGCAATTCTGCACTTTATTTATGACCATTGACCTTACTTCATTCATCACGGAGTATTATGTGTGTAATTCTTGATTAGAGAATAACTACTAGTTTAGGTAATTGCGTTGGACTAAATTGTATGTATCATTATTGTTAATGTATTTTGGAGATGTTCAATGAAAACGATCAAGTTGATATAATGTAACAGGCAGTGGTGAATAACTTGGATGATGCACATGAATTGATTGATACTGCAATTTCAACTGCTCTGAAGGAGAGCAAGCCAGTTTACATTAGCATAGGTTGTAATTTGCCTGGGATCGCTCACCCAACATTTGCTAGAGAACCTGTTCCATTCTATCTTGCTCCAAAGTATGTTCTTCCCTGTTCCTACATTTACATATATTTTCCATTTCCCCAATCCACCGTGATTCTTTTAACCATTTTAGTGGAAGGATCTATGGTGCATTAGGTTTTTTTCTTAAGACGGAAATGCATTTGCAAATTGCAGGGTCAGCAATCAACTAGGATTAGAAGCAGCTGTTGAAGCAGCAGCAGAGTTCTTGAACAAGTCTGTGAAACCGGTTATTGTGGGAGGTCCCAAAGTAAGAGTGGGAAAAGCACAAAAGGCCTTTGTGGAACTTGCTGATGCCTGTGGCTATCCGTTGGCAGTAATGCCATCTGGTAAGGGACTGGTGCCAGAGCACCACCCTAGTTTCATTGGGACATACTGGGGAGCAGTGAGTTCTAGTTTTTGTGGGGAGATTGTTGAATCTGCGGATGCTTATGTCTTTGTCGGCCCCATATTCAATGACTACAGCTCTGTGGGATACTCATTGTTGATTAAAAAGGAGAAGTTGATTGTTGTTGAACCTCATCGTGTGACTATTGGAAATGGCCCCTCCTTTGGTTGGGTTTTCATGACTGATTTCTTAAGTGCATTGGCCAAAAAGCTGAAGAAGAATACCACTGCTTTGGAAAATCACCATCGTATTTATGTCCCTCCGGGTGTTGCCTTGAAACGCGAGAAGGATGAACTTCTTCGAGTCAATATACTCTTCAAGCACATTCAGGTAAATATGAATTGTGATTGACACAGAACACATTGTTAGAAAGAATTGAGAATTACATGACACTAAATACAACAGAATAAAAAAAGGTATTCTTATGTTCCCTGGAAGTTTTAATTTGTTCAACTTGCTTGATCATTCACAGGAAATGCTAAGCGGTAACACTGCAGTGATTGCAGAGACCGGGGACTCATGGTTCAATTGTCAGAAGCTAAATCTTCCTGAAAATTGCGGGTAAGCTTGACTCTAACTTTATTCTAAACCCTGCTTATGAGGAGTAGAATCAAAAGTATTAATGGAAGAACAAGACAACTTGACAACCTATAAATCTCAATAACAGTTCATGAAGTCTGATTGTAGCTATATTAAGATAAAGTTCTATTCAAATACTTGCAGGTTTGAATTCCAGATGCAGTATGGATCCATTGGCTGGTCAGTCGGTGCCACTCTCGGTTATGCTCAGGCTGCTAAAGATAAACGTATCATTGCCTGCATCGGTGATGGAAGCTTCCAGGTCAGTTGCTCATATTGGTTGTGAACTTATGATCATACTCTCAACTGTTATCATTTTTTGCTGCTCAAAACTCATTAGCATATTAGTGTTTCTTAAAGTGAATTATGAGAAACATAATTGATAAAGCTAAAACTCTTTTTGGAAACATAGGTTACTGCTCAGGATATATCAACCATGATAAGATGTGCACAAAAGAACATTATATTTCTCATCAACAACGGAGGTTATACCATTGAAGTAGAGATTCATGATGGCCCATATAACGTGATTAAGAATTGGGACTACACTGGTCTTGTGAATGCTATCCACAATGGCGAAGGCAAATGTTGGACTGCAAAGGTCAGTATTTATGAACACATTGTAACATCTTCTCCCACTATTCGATTCGAAAATTGTCAATGTGACATGCACCTATAAAGAAATTGATGAGATATGTCATTACAGGTAAAGACGGAGGAGGACTTAACCGAGGCAATAGCAACAGCGACAAGCACACACAAGGACTCCTTGTGTTTCATTGAAGTCTTTGTGCACAAGGATGATACTAGCAAAGAGCTTTTGGAATGGGGATCGCGTGTTTCTGCAGCTAATAGCCGTCCTCCTAATCCTCAGTAGCGATCTATCGTTCTCCAAAATAAGATAACAGGAAAAGGGTTAAGAATTTGAATGTTTTCCCTTAGTTATAGTTATGTCCTGCTTTTGTATTCTATTGCTTAGAAGTGTCATCGTCCATAAAATGTACCACACGTCTCTATTATCAATAATAATATTGTTGATCACTTTTCATTTCTGACGTGGCCACATGAATGAAAAGTTTCTTTTCTATCACCCATGATTGCTGAATGGATAGACAGACAATGAAACCCCACGTGGTCACTATATATGTCACAAGTTAATCGAACATAGATTAAACCTGCTGACACTGTTGCATTGCTTATGGCTAGAGCCGTCAATATGGGCTAGGCTCGTTGGGCCGGCCTGGCCTAACCCGGGATTTAATAGGGCTGGGCTAAGATTTTTGGAGCCCATATAAGAAAAGGACTTTTTAGCCCGGCCTGAATAAGCCTGTTGATTTGTGGGGCTTGAGAAATATAGGTAGGATCGGCCCGTGGGCCAATATAAATTAATTAAAAAATATAATATAATATTAAAATTTAAAATTAGAGAGAGTCCAAATTTAAAATAATTAAGTTAATATTTATATTTAGATATTTATATCTTTTCTTGGAAAAAAACTTAATAAATACTATAAAGATAATTTTATGGAATAATTTCAGAGACCTCCCTCCAAGTTTCGCTCTATAACACTGATCTCCCCTGTGATTTTACGATATTACGTCTACCTCCCTTATTTTCATTTACTTGTAACCATTCTATAAATCTATTTAAAATAAATATAAACTAATTTAGATTTGATTATTTTACCCTTTTTATATTAGTTTCTTTATATTAATAAATATTATATAAAAAATAACTTATTTAACAAATATTTTAAAAACAAATCAGCACAAATACATGCTTTTTTATCAAACAAAGATCAAAGTTTTCATTCAAGTTGATTCACCATTTTCACCAAATATTAAATCTTCATATCCATTTCACCTTTATCAATTCATGTAGATTTTCCCCTACAATAATCCATCATTTTTCAGCAACAATTTCTTCAAATAGAAGATAAAAATTAACTCCTCAAAAGAGAAAGTTGATAAGAACAATCAAATTTTGTCTAGTTAAACATTTTTACGAGCGAAGAAGAAATATGATCCAATGAATAGAGATAAATCATTGAAAATTAGATCTAAACTTGTATATATAAGGGTAAAATTGTCAAATCTAAATTAATTTTTATTTATTTTAAATAGATTTAAAGAATGTTTACAAGAAAATGGAAATAAGGGAGATAGACGTAACATCGTAAACCACAAGGGAGGTGAGTGGTATAGAGCAAAACCTGGAGGGAGGTCTTTGAAATTATCCCTAATTTTATTTGTGGATTTGATTAACTAGTAGTAACATTAGCATCAAGTAATATTGTTTTGTCGATATTTATGATAATATTTTAAAATTATGATTTATAACTTAATTTAATAATATTTTTAAAAAATATAATTTTTTAAAAAGTGGACTGGCCCGGCAAGCCTGTAGCCCGCATACTTGTGGGTTGGGCCGACCGTTTTCTAGCCCACGCAAAAAATGGGCTAGCCCGGCCTGACCCGTAAAATGTCAAAGCATGTATGGGTTAGCCCGGATGGGGTGGGCTAGCCCATATTGACAGCTCTACTTATGGCATGTATAACTTTATCCAAGTTAGTTGATGCATATAACTTAAATCTATTAGTTATATAGTATGAATAATAATTAATGACGACATATGAGTCTTTGACCATCTAGAATGACTTCCTCACTTTATGTTTTTATATTTCCCTAATTATGTTTCCAATGCCATATGGATAACACCTCTTAAGAGCTTCGACCTTTTTGTTCCTTTTACAACTCGAACCTAAAATTGGAACAAGTGAATGTACTAGTTAGGTTTTATGAAAGGGACTTATATAAGAATTGGCATCTAATGAGGCTGACAATTGGGAATTGAATGCACGCAAATGGTAACACAAATTTGATTGAAACAGATCAGTAGGAGAGCAGTACTGTGAGCTGCTTTTAATTGAATGCCTTTGCTGCCAATAGAACTGACAAAGTAGCATTAACAATCTAGACTTCTATGAATATAACACTGATGATGTACCTAAGTTACAATCACTGCTTCTAGATCCTGTGTACTAACTGAAAATAGCCAAATCTTTGAGAAAAACCCAACTTTCTTTGATAGCTACAACACCAAATATACATGACACCATTTTTGTAATTCGCATCGTGGTCTTTCTTTCATTAATTCAAAGAATCTTCTCCTCTTGCCCTTAGCTCTCTCTAAACTATTCATCTAGTCGTTTGGTTGGAGGGATTAGGTGGGTTATACCCATTTAAAATTTGAGACTAAATTTATACTATATTATATTTGGTTGGAAGTATTAATCAGAATTAGGATTATAGTCTGGATTACTTATCTCATAGTATATATGAGATAAGTTATCAAGGTTATCGTCCTTCTTTTAATCGCAAGATTATAATTTTTTGATGAGGAGCTTATCATCTAATTACGGCAAAAGTACAAGAATAATAATTTTACAGAAGCTTAAAAATAATAATTATAATAATAACACAAGAAATTCTACATTACATCCACTCAACATAGGTTTCAGCTCCTGAGAGAAGTGAAGAAGATTCTGAAAAGAAATGGTGCTAGTTTTGAATGTTGATAATGCAGAGGCAGTGGGTCAAGAAGCAGTAAAAAATGTAGCTTGCTCCTCTTCCCCTTGAATTCTTGAAGCACTAGAAATTATTCCTGAGAAACCATCATATGAAAGGGTCTCAAGTTGTGTGCTTAATGGATCACTCATTAGAGGGAAGAAACTGGACTGAAGGGGTTCCCTGTGAGAAAACACCTGATTTTGACTTAAAATTGATGGGAAATGATTAACTGAAGTGGTGGTTAAGAAGCTGCCTTGATGATGATGATGATGATTGCCAGAGGATAGGATTGTGTCATCTTGTAAAGACTGGAAATTGAGAAAATGCCCATGTGGGTAACTCTGGAGATCACTTAAAAATGGAATCTTGAAACCATCAGATGATGAAAACAAGTTTGGGATGTCATAATTCACCTCTTGCTGGTTGTCTTGAACTCCATATTCAGAATTGGGAACACCTCTGTTTTCTTGGCTAAATTCTGGACTCTGTTCTTGATCAAATGAATACTGCATTTTTTTGGGATTAAGTTTAGTACAGTGAAAATTATTAGGGAACTCACCACCAAGAGCATCAATTGCAGCTTTAGCTTCTTTAATCAGCCAATCAATAGCCTTACTTGGACGGTCATACCCAAGCCTATCTTGCACATCATAAAACTGAATTGCAGTGTTTGGTGAAAGCCTAACTCGTCGATCCTTCGGACCTTTTGCAGTTGATACCTTACTGTGTCTGTCTTTCCTTCCTGTGGCTCGAATAATTCGACCTCCATGGCCTTCTATAACATCTGTTTTAGCTCTCTTTGGCTTCATTCTTCTTGTCCCTTTGTTCAATTCTTGTTCACTTACTGTGAAATTAGCCCATTTTGCTGGCTTTTTGCAGAGTGACTGTGGCATCTGCTGGTTTTGGTAGTGACTTTGAAGGTTTCCAATGTCATTTTCTTGAAAAACTTCCTCTTCCTCCTCCTCTTCTTCTTCTGATCCATCTTCTTCATCTGATACTTGAAACTGATGATTCATTGGAGGATTCAGATTGGAAGTAATCTATCTCCACCTTACTCTCTTCCACCTTTTATCTTTTTAGTGTTGGCACTTGGCAAATGACAATGGCAGCTTTAATAATAAAGTCACTGTGACTTTGGGCCCTTAAAGATTAGCTTTACATAAGCTAATTGTAAGATTGTAAGGTGTAACTAGTAAGTAGTAAGTCCAAAAGGATTGATGCAAAATATCATGGAAATTTAACAGGCTTTCGGTGCGAATTGGAATTAGTAAAGTCCAAAATAGGTACCAGAAATCGGGTGGGAAACAAAAAATTTGTAAAGAATACAAACACACAAGTATAGTAGAGCATATAAGACTTTCAGGTGTGTGTCCCAGTTTGGTTAAATTTATGTCACCATCATATAGGGAGATAAATTATACAAAACAACAAAAATATTGAGCAAGTGAAAATGAAGAGAGACCATTTTACCTTCATGCATCTGGGCCCTAGAGGAAAAAAATAAAGATAACACTAGTACATTTGGTACATTCCTCACTCATAATTAAACAAATGACTTTAACTGAAAAGAGTTTGAAATTAATGGGGTAAAGACTAAAGTAATGTTTATCTTTTTGTATATAAAGGTTGCACCTTTAGTTAAAAACATTCACTATATTTTACCCTTCGTCATTTACAACATTCCCTAGGCTATTTATATCGTGTGAAATACCACTATGATGTGTTGATTTCAATATGATATGGTTTTAATATTCATGTTCATTAGAACTCATTCTGTCTAAAACTTACGTATGTAAAAAGAAAAAATAAATAAATATAAATATAGTTAATTAAACATCTATTACAAAAATCATATTTTCAATTCAGAGATCGCGTTATATATATCTTAATATGAATATACCATCCCCCAATTTGGATTTTTTAAAAAAGGATTGAAGGAATCCTTCTTAACAAGTATAGAACTATATATATACCTATTTTAATTTCCTGTCTTGTGCATACCTCTTTTTTTCGTCTCATTCAATGTTCGTAGTCCACATTAGAGCTCCAACTAAATTTAAATAGTTACATTTCGCAGGACCCATTACGCACTCCCAACAGGATTTCTCTCTGCCTAAATAATTGATGTCCAATGTCCCAACAAGGTAAAAAACCAACTCATTTTACTCTTTGGGATTCACATCGATGTCACTTTTTTTTTATGACATTCATACAGCCCCTCAGTACAAAAAGTTATTACTACTGTTGTTTACTTACTTTATTAACCTGCTCGATCGCCAGAAAATACATGACCGAAATTAATTAATTACCAAGATTAAAACATCCATCGTTTACCGTAGTAAATCCATGAGAGTAGGTTACTGAAAATTGAAATTCTGAAAATGAATGTGACCCTCTATCCCTGCTCCATTTCTTGAGGTTTTGCATGTCGTGACAGAGTCAAAATTTTATTTGTATTTTTAAAATTGAAGAATATTACAATTAGGAATTAAACCTACGATATAAAGTAATTTTTTTTGTACCCTTTATTACTTCACATAAAGTTTCTTCTTGTGTATGATAATTTTCTTTTATTTATATGTGTAGTATACTTTAACCTCCTTTGTACTAGTATCGTAGTTATTAGAAAAATACGCAAGTACTATGGGCCTATTGCTTCAATTCAATTTGTACTGCTCTATGACTTTACTTTATAAAATATCCCAAATTAGATTGTACTTTCTCCGTAGAAATGATATATTTTTCTTTTTAGTTTGTTTTTTAAAAAAATATTTATATATTTGAGATAATTTTAATTTAGGATCACAATTATTTTCATATATTCAAAACTACAAGAATAAAAGTATTTTGGTACAGTTGACAAAATTTTAATTTAGGACTATAATTTTCACAAAAATTGAAAAGTCTTTTATTTTTCATATAAATTTCATATTAAATTAAAATAAATTATTATTTTTAAAACGAAGAAAGTACGTTATCGACCTGTTTAGTTTGAGGGCCCTCCTGGGCTCAAGGAGCAATAACAAATTGCATGCGTGCATGTGCATGGTCTTTTATTACCAACTGTAGTACTATATTATATCACGTGAATCCCTTCAGATCCTCCCTTTTCATGCTCTAATTTTATCATTCACTACTCTACCATGTGATGAATACCTTTTTCTCCTTTTCTCTTTTTTTTTTTTTTTTTTTGGTTTTTCCTATTTTAAAGGGTTTGGTTTTTTAAATAGTCACTTAAATAATATATATTATTTTAAAAAAGTCATTTATTTTACTGAAGATAATTGAAAGCAAGAAGATATGTTTTTTATAAGATAATAGAATAACTATTAATTGAGTGATTATCAGAAATCCAAACGCATTTTAAGTTCAGGAAGCGCTCATTGTTCATGGAGCACTCGGTCGCCTGGAAGACTCGATTTTTTCCAAGGCCTAATCTTAAGTATAATGATTGATAACCAATGTATTTTTGCAAAAGAAATGATTGAATAGGGTACCACTAACCACTTGTCATGGTTGATTAAACTAAATATAAAGGAAAAATTGTTAAATGCCACCGGCTTCCCGGTGAAGAAAAAACTTATCTGTAATATTGAACGGTTGAAGAATGACAAAAAGTCTACATCAAAGGTAAATTAGATGAATGAACTCCTTATAAGACTTGAACAAGTCTTTTCTCTTTGAGCTAGCTTTAAAAACTAATTATAAGGTTAGTGGGCTAAAACACACGACCTTAAGGAATTTTCGCAATCCCTTTATCATTAGATTGAACTTTCAACTTGTGTTAATAAATGTCAATACTTATATATGTTTTTATTAAATTAAAACTTAATCATTATATACATAGTAATTTTTTGACGAACCTGTATTGGTTCATACTCCTTAGTCCTTGAGCAAGGGTGGCTCCGCCCCGGTGGTACTCACGTTTCATAAGAATACAAAAAAGTACTAATTTGAAGCTTTGAAAATAAGAAGAATTTTCTCTATGAAAAGAAAGAAGAAAAATTATCTAAATTGTCGGTACGAAGATAAAGCGTAGCCATTCAATTAATCCGTAATCATCATATAAAAACACTACTTAGCTTAATTAGTTACAAATTACGTTTTTTATAGATTTAGTTTTCTCTAATATCTTATCCACTATTTCCTAAATAATTCCTTTGTTACGGCCAATAAATAACTCTAGTCAGCCTATAAGCTGAAAAGGGTCTAAATAAAACTAAAAGAAAAGCTGCATAATTGACTTCAATTAGTTGATCATTCATTAATATATTTTATGTACCTATTATTGCCCCTATTCCTTTTATTAAGGAGTACTTAGTTATTTTTATCTACTTTTTCCCCTCCACCACGTGATCTATATACATCTATGTCTCAAAATGGTCAAATCAATAAATATAAGATAATGTTTTTTATATACAAGGGTATTCACGATTTGGATAAAAATCAGTTTAAATAAAAAAAATTAAACTAAACTAATTTTATTTGGGTTTAGTCAGGTTTGATTAAGATCTTTTAAAATTGATAAAATTTGAATTGGTTATAGTTTTATTTGAAAAGATCAAATAAATAACCGAATCAAATCGATAAATTATAGACATATATTTTATTAATATACATACTTAATATACTATTTTTATAATCAATTTTAAAGACCTTATATATATTTTCATTAAAATTTCTTTATGACTCACTTGTTGAAAGCAAAAACATCAAATGTGAAAACATTTATCTTATTGATTTCACGTATATGAGTGTCTATGACAATTCTTTGTTGGACCAAAAATGTTAATGTCTCTTCCTTTAGACAAAATATTGAATTTTAAAGCTTTATTCATAGTAAATTCAGTGATAAAAAAGTTCACTAATTTCAGTCATTCTAACTATTTTTTGTTTTGAATGGAATGTTGTCATTTTTTCACATTTAGAATGAATTGTTTCTTTTATTTTTATGTGTATGGTTAATAACATAACCAAATCAAATCGATAACCACCAAAATGATATATCTATATTATATTTGATTTTGATAATTATAAAGCTGATTAAGTTGATTTGATTTGATTTTAACCAATAATCGATTCATATCGACCCATAAACACCCCTACTCACACTTTTATCACTTAATTTTAGTTAAGAATAATTTTTCACTGTTAAATTAAATTGTTTGATTTAGTGCATAAATAATCATCAGTAAAATATATATTTTATAACTTTCTCGACATTAACCTTAAGCCAAACTATATATATAGTATATATTTTCATATCTAGTGGAGATAATGATGGTTTTATTTGATTTAGAAATAGGATGTAACATAGAAAATATCTCATCAATATACATAGTGCCTCATCATATATAGACTGTAGTTATTAGTAGTCATAAATGACAGAAATCCACCTTTAATTTCTCTTATTACCATTATTCCCTATTAGTTTTACAAATTCTCAAAATTCCTCATTTTCATACATTAGATTAATGTATCAGCACATCAAATTAATATATCTCGCGCATCAAATTAATGTATCATGTATAAAATGTACATCAGATTAGTGTATCATGTATAAAATATAATATATCTTACTTAACGATTAATGTATCTCGCGCATCATATTAATGTATCAGCGTTATATTATTGTATCATTTGAGGGATTTTTGTAATTATAAACTTATAAGGGACAAATAGTAATTTTGCATTAAAAAGTATGTGATTTATGTCCTTTACCCGATAACAAAAAGGAAAAATTACATATATTAGTACATTTTAATAAATAATTACTGATTTTTGCAATACTTTTTATTTATTACCATTTATAGCAATACTATATTAAATCTGCAATATGTATTAAAAGTGAATTATATATGCAATATATTTGAATTATATATGAATTATAATTGTTTTTAAAAATATATTATGTTTGTTTGGTAAAAATTTGACACATTGTATTAAAAGTGTATTAAAATGTGTGATAAATGAATTATCTATCATTAAAATTTGTACTATATGTGAATAAAAAATTGTTCTTTCTAATATGAATTAAACTTGTATTATAAATGAATTAGAAGTGATCAAGTAAAAAAGAAATATTATTACTATAAATGGTAAATATTTTTTTATTATAGTATATTTATGTAAGTTTTCAAAAAAACAAAAAGTGTCTCCGTGCCTGTGCTATTAGGGGGGGAAAAGACTGAAAATAAAAGGAAACAAGGAAAATAATTAATTCTCATATTTAAGTCGCTTCATATCTTTTTAGGCATGCATATAAAGGTTAACTAGATGATTTAGAAACACAATTCAGAACCCACGCCGTATTTCAGTTGCTTCATTTTATCTTTTTAGGCATGCATTTTCTTTTGAATTTTCAACTATTTGTAAGGTCCGCCCCATTGCTTTTTCATCATCTTTTACACATGTATTTAATGTTCATAAAGTGAAAAAACTGTTGCTTCGAATAGGAGATTCCGACATCAAAATGGACACTTTGTAGACACAATGGACTTGTGTAGAAAAAAGTATCCATTTTTGATGCCGAACTGCAAATTAGATGGCAGAAAAGTACATTTGAGTTTTTTCGTTCCTTATTGGACCTATATGTCTTTCAGCTTATAACAATACCATGGTACTCATTAAATTAACCGATAAATAGATAAGAGGAACAGAATGTTCTGAGCACGCCAAGCTATAATATAAATTCTGTTGAATGAGATGTGATATCTATACACATGTTAACCTATAAATAACTTATCATCTCAGATAAACATATATATGAAGAGAAGAATTTGGAAATATAAAGAACACGATGACAAACTCTCAGTCCGGTGATTATAACTTGCAAGATTTTTTTCACCTTCATCACCAGCAATATGCATAACCCGAAATGTGTAGGCTTCATATTTTTAGTTAGCTTCGATTACCACCTATTGTTTTTCACTGCTGGCCTCCTTAACTTTGCTGCTCATCACTTTTTGTGCAGCTACTTCATTGGACTTTTTAGCCTTTATAGTGCCTTTCCCATTGAGAGAAGTTAATATAACAGAAACTGGTGTTTTCTTTATCGGGCTTGTAGTACTTTTAGAGTTCTTGCTTGTTTTATCGTTGACTTTCTTTGGACTTGCATGAACAAGAGCTCGGCTTTCCCATGGTCGAGCAGCAACCCACCGATCCTTCCAGCTCCAGCCCCAATTAGCTTTGTTCATTTCATTATTTCCAGAACCAAATACTGGGTTGGAATTGGCCCTCCACTATAACATAATATAATTTCAGTAGGAATTCCTGTTCTGTAATCGCAGTATAAACAAGCTGAAGATTGTCATCCAGTTTAATATACCTGATGAGAAAATGCATAGGCCATAGCTCGTTCGCGTTTAACAGCTGCTTCTTCTCTCTGGTGAATCCTTGCTAGAATAACTTCCATTGTTTCAGGGCCACCACTCCATTCTATCTGTCAACCGTTCACTAATGTTAGCAAGAAATAATATAGCTAGGTAGGATACTAAATTGCACCATGGACAAGATATGGCAAACACAACTAGAGAACGCAATTTAAATATGGGGTTGTGCAAGTTTTTAGTTTGGCTTCTAATTTATACTTTTTGCTCGAGAGAACAACTACTACGCCTTAGTCCCAAATAGAGCATAATTCATAATCTTTGTCAAGTGAGAAGGCATCATAAGACATAGAAACTGTCATGAGCTCCTATGATTGGAATACAAAAAAGATAAACAAAATGCAGTTTAAGCATAGAGTTTGTTGAAAAGTTCTTGCACCAGAAGTTTATAGCTTGATTTCTGTAAAAGCAAAGGCATAAGGTTACGAGGGTTTAGTATCATGAATCATACTCCAACGAAAGAAAATGCTGCAAACTGGACCTTTCATTTTAACTCAGTGAGTTTGGATATCTGAATTCTATTAACGGATTTCCACACATTCCTTCTAATAGTAGGAACTTATTTTTATTTATCTTGCCACCAAAGAGGATCTTCTCTAATGGATCATTTACATAGGGTTAACAGAAATGATACTTTAGTTGAATGATCAAGGCAAGAAAATCTCTTGATAGCAGAAAGAGAAAGTTACTACTGATTTAAAAGCATCAAAAGTTCTGGAGAAAAGCTAGTAGGATAACAATTAATGGGCATAAGAATGTCACCAACTAACCTCAATGTTTTGAAGCTTTGTCTCTAGCTTCAATTGATTCTCATGCTTCTTCCTCTTAAGATGCCCTTCCATTACCATGTGGACACGACGAGCTCTTATCTCATTTTGCATGGTGTTCCATGAACAGATATGGTTCAAAGCTGATGAAGCTTGTTTTTTCACTGAAGGACGTTGTGTCAGGGATTGTAACCTTGTATTTCCTTTCAATCGACGTAAAGTTTTCCTAGCCTGCAAATGGAGAAAACTATATTCAATCTGAAGAGAAGAGTTGAAGCACTTCCTTTGGGTGATTCAGACAATAGTAAAACCAATATTGTCTTGTAAGATAAGAGAAAATGACACCATTAATAACCTGGAACAACAGCACCTGAGCATCAATTATGCACATGATTATTTAAACAACTTCCTTACCATGCTCATTCAGAAGTTTTCAACATTACATCAGTAAAGTAGAGGTTTCCCTGATTAATCAGAATTGTTTTCTTTTGGTTTCGAAGGTTTGAAAACAAATATTGGCGTGAGATGAGTTTAAATGGAGTAACATGGTCAATGAGGATTCATATAGCAAACTTGTGCCAAGCCGAACTATGTCAAACAAAGCGAAACTGAGGGAGTATAATTTATCAGCTGGCTAAATGGATCTTTGGTCTAAAAGTTAGACATAGATCTTTATTTAGAGAAAAGAATTCAAACATATACATCAGTTTTTCACGTAGCAATCCCATCCTAAGAGGTCTCTCAAACTGCATATTTTGAGGTTATAGAAATGCTCATCTGACATAACTGGTTCGCTTTGCACTATATAAACAATAAGTCACACTGAAAGGATATAAATATTTTATTTCAAGTAATATTCAAAGATTTCACAAGTTTAAGGAGTGATCAAACAAGTCCAGTGGCATTACAGAAAAGATACCGAAACCATTATGCTTGATACGTTACCTCTCCTTTTTCTGAGAGATTGTGATTCTACTTTATAGCATGATACAAATGATTTGATGGGAAATATGTTACTTATAATCTTCTGTAAGAGTATAACAAAAGGTAGTGAGCATTGAACAATTAGGATGTTTCAGATACATAAAAATGATATTATGCTATGTGCTTCTTTAATTGGTTAATTAGTGTCCTATATTTGTAAGTGTATGTCTGACGATCAGGACAGTAACACAAAGGAAGGTTCATATCACTCTGTAACAGAAATATCTGTGTCTCAAGAGAAGTTATCAGAAGAAAAGTCGCACAAGAAATATCTACTCGCGAGAAGAATAAATCACAAAAGCATCTATATGCTACTTATTATAAATAATAGTTGGATAATATGCTATTACCAAATAAGCGCGGAATGCTGTCTGAATCTTAATAGCTGCTCTATCTTCAATAGGCATTCCCATTTCCCTCTGATTCTTGATCAAGACACCATTGGTTATTTTAGAAGGCTCTTTCTGCAGGGGATTATCCCCTTTGCATCCATTAGACTTTTTGTTTGCTGATGTTCCCTGTTTCAAACTAAAAATATGAATCCAATTGATCTAACAAAGTACTGGTGATTCCGAAACTTATAATAAAAATATGGAATGAATGGGCTGACATGGACTAATGAGACAACTATGACAGCTTACCTTTATTTTTTTCGATCTCCCATCCTTTGCTTTTCTCATACCGATTACATTCTTAAGCCAGTCTGCAGAACCCATTGCAGGTGCTTGTTATATATATATCTTACCCGGCTGCAGCTCACAACAAATGGAACATGGAACGGTATTAGTTATGAAAATATCCAGATTGAAATTATTTTACATATGCTAGGCTCTTCAATTCATTTGCATCAGAGGGTGAAATGTTAAGTGGATATTTCAAATGGTTGCATCATCCATGAAAATGTTCTTTCAACTGATCAAATTGACAACAAGAAATCCTTTCACCCATACAAAAGAATAAGAGGAGAAATAACACACTACGTAACAGATAAAGAATGAAGCACACAAAAGACAATGGCCTACAAGTCTAATAGTCGGAAATTTCACACTGTCTAACAGATGATTAAATTAATTTAAATTGGATTTCTGTTTCCTTTAAAGACTTGATGATAGTCTTTTAAATGTATCTGAGTTACTTTACAGGC
Organism: Solanum sitiens; assembly: GCA_016801875.1. Lineage (NCBI taxonomy): Eukaryota > Viridiplantae > Streptophyta > Magnoliopsida > Solanales > Solanaceae > Solanum > Solanum sitiens. Next base: position 3,060,701 of record JABWTJ010000001.1, read on the forward strand.
AGCACCAAATTCTTAATCGTTTTCCCGTGTTAACTTCACATTTCTCACTGGTGGTCTGCAGGGAGGTGAGAAATTTTGGTTGGCTACAACTCTATAGAGGACAATGTGCGATCATTTCAGTCCATTATATTTGTGAATACATTACTTTTAAATCTTTAGGTGAACTGCTACTACCTAAGGTAAGTATCTGGATTAAACTCTGCCAAGATTTGGTTATGTTACCATAACAAGATATAAGTGCTTACTAATACTCAAGGCACTGTTGAACTGCAAGTGGAATAACTAAATACAAATAGTCAGAAAATGAGAATGAAATAATGGTGTCCTGGTTCCAAAAAAGCTACTCCCGTATACTCGCATACGCATTCAAACGACTTGTTAAAAGAAGTTCACACAGCCAAGCTGCTTGACTAAATCAGGAATTACTTATTATTACAAAAAAGAACTTCATCTGAGCAAAGAAATAAACAGTTCTCCCCGAATTTCCAACTGATATACATTTTTCATTTACAAATCATTTAGAAATGAAACATTAGGCACTGCTTAATAAAGCTCTTATGTAAAGAAGTAAACAACTAGTTTGGATCCCCTTATGCTAGGTATTATGAAGCATAATTGCATGATCCAAAAGATTAACCCTGACAACCTATCACAACTTCCGATCATGCACAACTTTGTAATGTTCAATGAACAAAATGCAGCGTCAGTTTACACCCTAAGCACACGAGCTTCGGTCAAACTGCTATAACTGTAAAGATCCATTATAGTGACTTAAACCTGCTTGGTTTAGTCAGAATAAGAAAGAACATGCTAAACCATTTACTTCAAATTAGTCTTCTATATAATCAATTATGAATGAAGAGCAACAGGAAGTCACCTAGAGAAGTTCAAACAATTCCAATACACATAGCTAATTATTACTTATTCATGATCTAGGTATGGATACCACTGATCTATAATTCATCCATTTATTCTATGGTGGTGTACAATAGAAAAGCTCAATATTTATCAACAACAACATATCCAGTGGAATCCTACAAGTGGGGTCTGGGTCTGACAAGGATAGAGTATACTCAGAATTTACCACTACCTCGAAAAGAGTAGAGAGATTGTTTCCATATCATCTCCTAATTTGACTTCTGGTACCAAATTGTAAAATCTTTAAACACATTTAGTCACAAGAACAATATGAATGAACCAATAATCAATCAAGATGACATCTTTTGATTGCTTTTTCCCATCAAGCAGACAGATTCTAAATTCTCTATGAAATTTCGAGAAAATAAATAGCACCCATAAACATATTTCCACCATAGACTAAGAAGAACAGATAAAAATGTAAACTTGAAACACAGAACAGAGTAAACAAAAATTGTGGCTACAAGAAAGCATACCAGAGAAAAAACCCTTTACTTGTAAGCTGTTTCTAGCAAATGGGTATTTCCAAAATGCAAAGTAAAAACAGAATAAAAAGAGGAAAACCAAGTGATAACAGAGTAGTGATGGCAGTGGGAAAAAATAGGATGAGTAGAAGAGAAGAAATACTTGAGAAAGATGATATTAAAAGAAATAAAAAAAAAAGTTGGTACAATTTGATTGTTGTTGTGTGGAATACTGATAATTTGGCATGGCCCCATGATAAGAAGTAGTTGAGTATATTTTCCACAAGAAGTTGAATCAGATGTACATTTGTTGGATTAAAAAGGAGCAATAAATGTATTCTGTTTAAAATTGAATTAGAATAATGAGGCTGTCTGTTCTAAATCAAAGGCATCCCAATCAAGATTATTTGTTCTTTAGTCAATAAACTGCTGCTGTAGGGACAGCACAACAACCATAGTTTTCATCCTTATTAGCACTAATAAAAAATATGGGCAATTGTTTTATGGCATAGTTTGTCTGGCATTTTCTAAAGTGATATTTACCACACCAGACTTATATCACGTGAATCTGATAGCTTTTAGTTAAGTATATTCATGTATTTCAGATATTTATTAAATATATCCAAATAATCTAGTGACATTAACCATTATAATGTTAACTTGAGATCATTGTAGAAACACATAAACCAAAACTTTTAGTGATTGATATATAACCTTATAAACTAATTTTTTTAGGAAAATTACGCTCTTTTTTTACAAATAGTGTTTGTTTGAGCTAAATCATAAAAGAAAGTACATAATTCACTTCTAATTTTTTTTTGGCTCAAACAAACATTATTTAAAAATAAAAATAAAAAACTCTAAAACTAATTGTGCAAACTCCAACAATTCAAATGCCACCTTAATTTAAAAAGAATAAAAAAGCTTACGTTGTTGTTTTACTTGTTTGTTTTCCTTCTTTTTCATGGCACAAAGATTGAGGATATGACAAAATAATATTATTAATAATTATGCCAACTTAAGAATTAAGAATCCTCTATTGAATTTGAATCTGGTGTAGTGTGATTGACTAATCTTTTCTTTATCCTTCCTTTACTACATATGGTAAGGTGAAGATGGAAAACTTTTATTAAGAAAATACATTGGACAAATACTTTTAGAAAATGTAGGTATGCATTATATCTTTTTCATGTATTATTGTGGTCCCAATTATCATTAAAGTTTATAATCTAATCCCAAAGCGTGAACTAATCAATGAATCATCAACCAAGTACATAATCATCTTTACATAATCTTAATATATGTTGATATTATGGGTTAGTTGTTGAATATTTATGGTGATCATTGTTTATTATATTATAATTGAGTTGTCTAATAATGTAATTGTGAGGTAGAAAAAAATTATAGAGGAAAATGATAATAGATATTGATGTTAGGTGCATTGGGCCCTAAAAGAAATAAGTGTGGAGATCCGAATCAAAGGTCCTTCAAAATTAAAACTAATGTTCCGGAGCGGAAAAATGGGAAAAAAGTTGGGGGAGAGAACCAAGTGGAGGAAACTTGGTCCCGGCGGGGCTCGAACCCGCGACCTTCGGCTCATAAGACCAACGCTCTAACCAACTGAGCTACGGGACCATGTTGATAATAAAATACCTTTTGTTATAATAACGTAAAACCTCTATGATTGAACTCTAGAACTTGCGTTAGTTTTTTTTTACTTGCAATAGCTCTGGTAATTATTCATTATTCATTTGAATATAGATTATTTGCTTTCTCATAAGCTTGGTTACTATTTAATTCCCGCAAATAAAGTTTTACATTGATACTTGAAAATAAAAAGAGTTACATATAAGATGTACAGAAACTCGTGTGAGGTTTTTTAATGAAAAATCTTATTTATTTAGTTCAGAGCAAACAATATCACACCATATTAAAAGTATCTTTAAACTGTTTTAGCGAAACAATCCCTTTCTTTCTCTGAACTCTCTAGCCCCACGTCTTGTTCCCGCTTCAAACATGACAGTTCATGAAATCTAATCAAATACACCAAATGAGAGAAAAATTCATGAAAATGATATAACATGATTATTTCTTCTTTTTTATTCAAACCCTTTTACAAGTTTTCATGAATGGGTTTGGGGTTATTATGATTTCATCATTAGGCCCAACCAAATACACATTCAAGAAGGTAAAATAGCACAACTGAGAAAGGGTATAGAGAAAATGCTACGAGACAAGTCCAAAGTGGATATGTGGTGCTGAAAAATGCAAGAAGGCCAATTACAGAGCAAACCACCAAAATTATTAGCACTTCAGCTGAATAATCCCATCTTAGGTCCTTTATACACACCACTGCCAAAAGTGTTGCCATCCCCATGATGTTGTTCATAATCACTCCTCCATATATCTGTCAATTAACAATCACACTTTTAGAACAATTAAACTTCAAAAAATTACTCCCTTCTTTTCTATTTAAGTGTTTTACTTTTCATTTTTAGTATCGTAAAGATATGGTATATAGGCCTAACTTAACTTCAAAAATTAGCTCATGAGGGGAGTATTCTCCAAATCCATATAAGGAGACCACCAGTCCACTCCCCGACAATGTAGGACTTTTTACCCACTCTAACACCCGCTTCATGTACAGGCTCCAACTAGAGCGTGGACCTGGAGTCCAAACGGGGATGGACCTGGCTCTGATACCATATTAAGATATGACACCTGAGTCTAACTCAATCCCAAAAGCTAGCACATGAGGGGAGGATTGCTCAAGTTCATATAAGAAGACCAATCCATCCCACTTCAACAAGTAAGTTTTAAAAAGAACGTCTCTTTCTACATTTGATAACTTTTTGAATCCAACATTTTTCATGACTTGTTTGAAATCAGAAATTCAAAGAACATCTTGGGACACTACACTTATTTTTAGTTTAACACCACAAGATTCAAAAGTCTAACTTCGTGTCTAGTCAAACTAAGATACTTAAGTTAAAACGAAGGGAGTACATAAACAATACAAAGGTACTACGAACATAATGAAATGTTTGAACAAATCACTGTGTGTGTGTGTGTGAGAGAGAGAGAGAGAGAGAGAGAGAGAGTTAAACCTCTGAGAATGTCAAAGATGCAGTTATTGAACTCTTCTGACTTGCTGGAAATATTGCTGCTATTGCCATTCTTGCATTTAGAGCTAGAGGTACCATAACAAAAGGGATAAGGAAAGAAGGAATCCCCATAGCATCTGATAAATCTTCTATACTGATCACTAGAGGTTTTGCACATAATGTCATTATTGCAATCCCCAACAGAACTTGAAGCACAGATTTGTTAAATGCCCATGTCAACAACTTATAGTTGATTTCTCCATCATTTTCCACCTCATACACTATTTTGTCAACTTCACTCCACTTAATCTACAAAACAAAGCCACATGATATAGTGCTGAGATTTGTCAACTGTGCTAAGCATTTGTGTTTAGTTAACATTTATAGAGAGCAATGCTAGCTACTTTACCTTGTCATATTCATCAATAGCCCTTTTCTTGTCAGGACATTTAGTCACACTAATGGCCTCATTGAGCCATCTTGTCATCCCATGGACAAATTCATCTTCATCGATCATATCATTACCATTTCTATCAAAATCCCTCAACACTTTCTTGACAGTGTCTTCGCGATTGATTTCAACTTCTCCAAATTTCACTGAACCTATTAGCTCCTCTAATTCAGGTTTTGTTATGGCGTTGTTCCCGTCAAAGTCATACTGATGGAAGATCCTGCCACAATGTAAACAGAAATGAGTAGGAATAGAAAAGTCTAAGACTTTTATTTTTTGGATTTAATACAAATAGTATAATGAATTCTTACACTGTCAGTATGTACTGTTAAATTTATAAGAGTAACTTACTCTCTAATACGTTCGATATTGGGGGTTCCATCATCTTTGACAAGGTGTTCAGCTTCTAATGCTTGAGTTTGAACATGCTTCAAAAGTCTTGCCATTATATGCTCAATTTCAGCTATTTCATCCCTTTGCTTCTTAGTATATTTCTCAACAGCCTGTTGAGGAAATGATGCTTGAAGCAACAAGTATTTCATTTCCTTAATATGAATTGAACCTAACTATAAGTAAGAGTTCACTTGCCTTGCGTAAAATCTTTTTAGTAGTTGAATCATCACTTTGAGCTAATTGTGCTGCTTCTTCGATCCATTTTTTGCATCCTTCAACAAACTCTTCCTCCTGGATTATTTTGTCGTTGTTCTTGTCAAAAGAGTTCAATATCTTAGAAATAGCATAATCCTTGTCCACATCGACAACCTTCCCTGATTGCATTTCAAGTATAAGATTCTCCAATTCAGTAAGTGTTAGGCATTTGTCGGCATCTCTATCAGTCTCATGGAATAATCTGAAAACCAAAAAGGTTACTAATCAGTCTCATAGTCTTGTTAGCTTCACTTCTAAGAGATTGTCTTTTTTTCTTAGATCTATCGCTACTTTTTAATGACATCTATATCAGGTTGTCCTTCTTCATTAATGAGCTTCCCTCTTGCATGCCTTTGTACATGATGCAGAAATCCTGCCAGCAAATTCTCGTATTTGGAGTACTCTAAACTTCTTTCTTGCATCCACGGATCCAAAACCTGATGAATAAATTCAGAAATTAAGAACGATACACGAATCCAAGTCCTTCAGCTAGGATACATTCATTAGTACAAAATTTGTTGACAACATATGAACAGAGGTGGATCCAGCATGTGGAAAAGAAATAAACTAACATCCATTTCTAAATTAACCTACTGACTCTAAATTCAGTATCCATCTCAGCATACGGAGATTCGAAATTTTGATTACCTGGTAAAGGAAGTATGACACCAAAAGAATGAGTGATACTATAAGTGTGATGAAAATAAGAATACGCCTTCCAACGAATGAGTTGAGAGCAGTGACTGGCTGAACTAGTACAAATGGGATCAAGGAAAGTAGCATAATTCCAGCAGTGTAACTAGTTTCCTTGTCAATCGTAACGCCAGTATCTGTAACGCATATACTATATGAATAGAACATATCAGCAACTAACTTCAAGAATGTGACGAAAGAATGAAATACCTCTTAAGCCCTTCAATCTTTTGAAAGGTGAAGATTCATCAGGTTCGGAATCTGGTTTATCTGTCATATTTTTGGTACCACATATCAAACATATTGCCCACATCAAAGTAAGATTGAATACTGTGGCTCCAACAGTAGTGCTAATTCCAGAAGAGATTTGAAACTGAGCTTTCTCTTTACTAGCAGAAACTCCAGATGCTACAAAAGTAAAGTAACATTAATATCAGTCCATTTTGTTCATGTTGCTTAATATCTATTTCCATTTTACCTTCACCGTGTCTACCATGTAAAAGAAATTCTCCAATTGATGATTTTTCAATTTTAGAACATGAAGGCTTGCTTTTTCTTAACCCTCTCATTTAGCAGTTGCTTACTCTCAGCATACTGGCCTAATAACACGCTTAGCTAGACCGGTACTAGTTGGGATATCAAATAAGAGTAATTCCATTATAGGAGTTCTCTAAAAGATCTCCTGATTGTCAAATGTTCTTTATCTTGCTAACAACTCGTTTATGTTGATTCACTGAAATGTCTTTAACCACTTTCTGAAGGAGAGGGGACTAACGAACTCTACGTGGAACACCTATGTGTCTTAATTAAGTAGCTGATTGGAACTATGCTTCTTCTGATATAAAATAAGATATTCAAATAAATACTATTTGTATAATGAATAACTATTCATCAACTGTAGTTTCACGCAAATAGGAGACAAGAAACTAATAAGCACAAAGTTCATGGAGAAACAAACTAAACTTTGTGCTAAGCTTGATACTATTGTCTATAGACCATAGTTATGTTGGGGATGGCTTGGGTCAGAGTCATGGTAGAAATAAAGTTGCACTCTTGTTATTAGTTATAGCTTTGGGCATCACAGTAAGTGCTTGATCTTAACGAGTTATATTCCATGTTATTACTAATCTTAAGCAGTTAAATTAAAGTGAGACAGAAAACCTGATAGCTAGGCAATAGACTAATTACCAATGACCATGACAATCCTTGGCAAAGTCATTAAGATTTGAAAAACAGTGGCCCCAAAAATGCCAGTGCCAAGAATATTGAATAGAGTCTTGCTTCCTCTTGATATTAGGCTTTCCCCTGTATTCAACAAGTACTGGCACACTACTATCAAGAAAATGTAGCCTGCAATGTTGTTTGCACACGGAAAAACACCGTAAACCTGCTCACATGTTTTGCCAGAAGAAGAAACCAAAGGTGGTCCATGTTCTTGATTGCTACTAACTTGATCAATCCCATATGAGATATTCAATAATTGGTTATTATCTAAAGAATTTAGCTTTAGAACCCTGCACTGGACCTTTCCAAGTAGAAGAATAAATGTGATAAAGCATAGTGAAAGGCTTGGCATCACTACCAAAGTACAAGCTATAACTCTACTCTATGAGTTAGGATATTATAAAATGAATTCCAAATATAGACAAAAGTACTTTTATAGATGAAATTTTGCAAAAAAAAGAAAAAGGAAAAGACAAAGGGTACTTATAATAGTGAAAGTTCTGCATGAAAGATGAGGGTATTTTTTTAATATTGACAGTCTTGTTCCCACAATGATACTTTTAATAATGGAAATTTTGCTTGAAAACAGGTCATTTTTAGTTCTTTTAGCATGTAATTTGTCTTATATATTTTTCAAGATTGCAAATCCATGTGTTGAGGAAACTCATCAGAAAAGTATATCTCTTTGATCTCATAGTGATAACGTTTTTTCTTTTATATATTATTGCTACCCTCATCAGAAAGCTAAACAGTCATCTATCATGCAGAAAATGGAGTAAATATTGATAAAGAAAGAAATTTCTCTTGTTTTTTTTTGTTGATCATGGAACAAGTTGTTCAATTGATCCTTATTTAACAAGATTGGCATTTTGAAACTGGCATCTGTATACTTTAGTATCTTATTCTAATATATTTGATAAAGCGTGTGGCAATATCCAACAACATTGGTTTATGGAATCCTATTCCTCAACACTTGGCATCTTAACACCATAAAATGTAGTTGAAGAGATTTGAAATAATTTTCCATTTTATTCAATAAATGTTTTCCACGATTATTAGATACCAGAATTTAATTTTTTTTAAAAAAGAAAAAAAAATGTAACATTTTATTATCTCAATTCTCACCTATTACTATAATTATGTAGTATGTATGTTATGCAAGAATGACCTTAGGATGTTAACATCATCAGTATTTACGTCATCACTACTACTGTCCTATAATAATTCAAAATATCTAGGAATAAATACTACTCTGTTGAAGTCCAGATAAATAATTTTCTTCGAATTCTAGCTGGTGATGCCATACAAGTGATGAGATGACCAACGTAGAACCGCTGTGGGTTATGGAGCCTTTTTTACACTTTGATTTCAACAGCATAAGATAACGTTGAAGGGACATAATAATATTTTGCATTTGAGTTCTTATTTGTTATGATAAAGATACTCGAATTTTGACTCCCAAAAGAAACATTATCATCAACAACTTGTTCGATAACCCTTTTCCCTCTTGCATATCAAAATTGGAGAATAATAGACAAGTTCCATTGACATCCCTCCATACATCAGTTAGGTCAAAGTTACTTTTAATTATGATAATAAATAAATAAATAAATTTTGGATACTCTTAAAGAAATTCCTTACTTCGTCACTGCCTGGAACACTTACTACACCAGCAGGTGAGCTTATAACCCCTCTTGGATTGTGTTTTATAACATGTAGACCTTCATCATGCTCAACGCTGCCTCTACACAAGAGTTGAGCCTAGAATAAACAATAGCGGTAGCGTAAAAGATTGAAAATGTCAAAGATACAATAATTAAATACACACCTGTATAAAACTTTTTAAATGTGAAAAGCAATGTGTCAATCCTGTGACAGCTAAAGACTACTTCCTACAAAAATCTCTAATGCAAACAAAATTTAAAAAATAATTTGTGCACAAAAACATGTTTTGCAGTGATGTCAATCAGTTCCCGCCAGATTTTGAAGCAATACACCTCTCTCTACCTTTTTCCAATTCACAGCAGCAATTAGTACAAGTTAACATTGCGATATTAGTTAAACAGTTGAACAGTAAAGACAGAACGAACGTGCATGTAAGGTTAACTTGCTGAGCAGGCAGCCACCTGCATCTTCTGTCAAGTTCTTCCTCCCTTCAACGGCATACCTCAAGGGACAACTACATGAATCAGAAATGAGATTGGCAGCGCTGAGATGAGATCTGGTGCATTCACATCATGATCTCTCCGCAAGGATATTTGTGATATCTGATCCCTGACATCAAGAACTTTCACAAAATCCCATTTGCCTACTTAGCCTGCTGTACTTTGGGAAACATTTATAGAAACTATAGTTAGTTCATCATGGAGAGCATCAAGAGCTACTGATCATCATTCACATTCCATCCATTAAGAATTCAAAACAGAGTTCCCAAATCACAAAGCTTGAATATGGCCCCCGTAGCCGTAGTCCTTCAGGAGACCTTCATCTTGCCTCCAATTCTCTTTCACCTTAACCTCAACCTGTTTCAACAAAAAATTAACATGAGAATCACCTTTTCCAGCTATGTATCTAAAAAGTTGTACCTAGGCAAAATTGTGTCAGCTGGAAGTAGGAAGAAGCAGCTGCAGCACATTAGTTTAAGTATCACAATATAAGAACGCAGCGCGTTAGATAGAAGTACCGATGTAAGAGTACCCAAATATCCTCTGGAATTCATTGTGAAGACAGATTATCATGACAATTACCTCCAGAAAAACTTTCTTTTGTAGGAAATCTTCTATGTCAAGCCTTGCAGCTGTGGCAAGAAGCTTTAAAGCCTTCCCTTCCTGAAAACAAATCAAGAGACATGTAATACAAGATACTGGTGTGAGCCCCCTTTAAATGCCCTTTAATACCCGATATAGGACACTGTATATCTAAACACTCTCTCACATGTGTAACCATTTTCTGGAGTTAATACCTGGACTTTAATCTGGACTTACAAGTCTGGGAAAGGGGTTTCCAAAACTTAATTAGCTCTATCACATATGTGAAAGCACCTAGGCAGGATGGAAGGCCAAGGAGAGGGTGAAGGTGGGACAATGCTTATTTACAGTATACATAAGTTACAGAGTTGCAACGTCTAATGTGCTTATAAAAGAAGGATGAATCTAATATAACATAAAGAAAAAGGATGGTCTTTCTTTATTATAAAGCATATCTCAAAATAATAAACACAGATGACATACAGAAACAAACTGATGGTTGTTACCTTTCCAATAAGGATGATCTTTTGAGTGTTTCTCTCCACTATAACTTCGACTTGAATGAAGTCTTTTGCATTCGGTCTAGTCTTGTAACTAACTACATTAACCTGCAGAGTATGCGGCAGAGTTAGAGGAAAACTGGAAAATGATGAAGTAACCTCCTAAAGAAAACTAAAAGCAAATAACATTCAGCAATCAACTTGAAGCTCTCAAACATTTTTACCTGGCATGCATAAGGAACTTCATTTCGGTATTGCAGAAATATCTTCTCTCTGACAATTTCAGCCACAAAAAATCTTTCAGGATGCTCACTAGCAATGTCCTGAAAGCAAAGAAGAGATGGGCTTGTTAATAGACCTTGGCAATTACTAAACATCACTATAGCCTATAGGAGGATAAAGATTATATTGCTACAAGACTTTAATGCATTAAGCAAACTCATTTGACATAATGTTGTATATGCAAGATAACAGCACCAAGAAAATCTATGCAGACTGCAGTTACTTGCGAATATTATGCATATGAGGAAAATAGAGTCTTACTCCCAGGTTTAGGAGTAAGACCTTGTGCTACCTTACCCTGGGAATAAAGAAAAGCTCTTCCATATCTCTAAGCAAAACATGGAAAAAGAGGATCATTTATGGAAATCAAATCCAAGATAATGTCCACTAATACATGTGAAGATAAATAGCAGCTATAGACTGGAAACTGCTGGCTTAATATACTTTTATCCTCATACTTCCTCAGTGTCCATGCTACACCATTCTGACATCCCTGATACCAAAGGAACGATTCATCTAGAAGGTATATAATAGTATATAGCAATCATTTCTTTCTTCTTCTCTTTCTTTTTGTAGACCTTAGAATAATCAACTTTTCTCCTACTTTATTGCAACTCCTGCAGGTTGCATTATCATAATAGTTGCACAAACTGAATAAGGTATTTCTTTCTCCCTCTGCTACCCAACTCCGACCCCCCTCGCTCAATACAGATGGGTGGATTCCATACTACCCTCTACCTATTCAAAGACTTGATGTGGTTATAGACAACAGACTTGAAAATGCACATTGATTAAATTAATTTAAGGTGTAATTTATGCATGTATCAATGCTGATTTTGAATGTTTATAGAGTTAAAGAACAAATATACTGGAAGTGTATCAGTTGTATATATTGTGGAAAAAACAACACACTTCATTTTAGAAAATGGCAGTCACTTCCAGATGGCATACATATCATAGTTTTCAATTTAAAAAGCAAGTTCAAAAGAAATATATCAAAACACGAGATGGAATCAAAGTTACATATAGAAATTTTTGGCAGTATTGGCAACATAGTTGCATGGAGAGCCGAGGGATGCAATCTACCGTCATTTTTAAAAGCAATTATCTAGTGCAACATAGATGTCATTTGTCTAATGCCCAAAATTGAGTCGTTGACACCAACAGATCTCGACAAGGTTAAATGCCACCAAAATCATACAGATCAAATTCGAAGATGACTACAATGAATTTTTCCTCATTTTCAAGAAAGAAGACAGTGAAAAGAGGTAATGGAATATCGAGACAGAGTATATATCTACACCTTGGGATAATAAGCAGGCCCAAGAGGAAGTTTAGATAATATCCAGTCTTTGACATCTTCTACTCCATGACCATACTTCGCACTTACGGGTATGACCTCATCAACGTCCGTAAATTTCTCGTACCACTGAATGGGAGAAAACCTAGCATCAGAACATCTAAACTACTTGACTAATTATGTTCATCAATAAAATATCCAATCTAAATAAGTTCAACAGCTAGTCTCATATGTCTCAAATTCATAATTTTGTCATCAGGCTAAATCCATGTTTTATGTGACCATTATAGGCTACAAGAATAGATCTACCTCTAGCACTTCAACATCAATATATTACTACTGTAAAAATGGGTACTACAAAACGCACAATTTTCTTTCTTTTCTTTTGGATAAGGTAATCAATTAGCAAATTATTTCAATTCCAATGATAATATCCATTGCCAAGTAGTTGATAGATTCTACAGAGAAATTAATTAGTTGACTCAAATCGCTTATACTTTGTCTGATTAGAATAAGTGGAGGCTCTTTGTAGGACTTGCACAATAAATGATCTCACAATCAACAAATACCTTACCTCGAGTCTCTTTGCAATTTCACCAGGCTTGATTAGGTCCTTCTTATTCAAGACTAACAATGTTGGTACTTTATACTTTAGGTCTCCAACACCCTCTTCCAACACTTCATCTATCTGAAAGAAGCAATTAGAAAAAGTTAAAAAAAAATAAAAACATTTCCCTGATGGCTCTTTATAATAAAGAACCATACCTTTGCAGGAACCTTACATGCGTCCACAACAACAAGCACGCAGTCTGCATTAACAGCTGCACTTCGGACATTCTTCATCATCATTGTATCTAGCTTATGCATTTTCTTCTCTATGACACCGGGAGTGTCATAAAGTATCATCTGCATGGGAACACCCAGGCATGGCTCATGAGTCTGAGACAGGTGATAACATATGTGCAAAAAAAATTGAAGTATAGGGAGCAGATATGGGATAGCAAATTGCAATAACTAGAAAAGGATTGCATATTAATAACATATGATAAACTGCAGACTGTGTGAAAGAGTAAAGCATGCTTAAGTAAGAAGGATTAATTGATTAATACAATAACGGATAACAGCTGCACAGGCAAGGTGAGGAAAACCAGAAGGTCAAAAATAAGAACTCTTCCTATTTCTGGCAATAGTAAAAATTCAAAGAAACAAAAATTTTTACCAAAAAGAACAGCCTGCTTGCCACCCTTCTCACAGGTACAAGCAAAAGTAACATAACTGAGCTGGAAGATTGAGTAATAATATCTTTGATAAACAGATACTGTTAGGTGTTAGGCACTGAAAAATGGGTTCACTAGACAATATATTCTACATAAAAACTTATCAATATTCAAGCACCAATAGCCTAAGCAAAAGAATTGTTTTTTATGAAGAGTGACCACTGGTGGTCCGACAGAGCAGGATTTTCACCAAGAGGTTCCAAATATGAAAAGCAAACACACAGAATCCAAAGGGGGTCAACATTTATTATATATACATAAAAAATGATTTTTCTGCTGAAGGGGGTTCATGAACCCCTTAGCCCTACCTGGCTCCACCCCTGAGAATGACTATATATCACCTTTTCCTACACTGCAACCAGATCTGAAAACTATGGAGTATGTTCTTGAACATATACTGAGGGTGGATTATGTCTGGAAGCTTAAAAGAAGCACTACATAGGCGGCAGGCAGAAATGATAGAGAAACAGACTAGTTTAGAGAACTTCCCTGTGTACACTTTGGACACTGTGGATAAAGGCAAAGAGGATCATATATCATCAAAAAAAATCTTTTTTATTGTAGGATGAATCATGCCTAGATGATGCTGGACTCCTTCTAGACGTAAAAGAAGTCATCCAAGGTTTATTTTGTATAGGATGATGACGCCTTCTTGCTGCTGCTATGTTGATAGATAAGGTGAACAAGCCATCACTCCTAAATCTTTTTTTTTTAGAGAACTAGGCACAACTACAAAAAAAAACAATTTCCATTGCAATCACAAAAAAAAGAAACTTATGTTGCAATCATTATTTGACTCTAGCAGTACTCCAACAAAGTTAAGATACTTGCAGCATAAGAGTAGAAGTTTCCTCGGAAAAGAAGCTCTGCAGCTACAAAGCAATGTGTAAGACACATTTTCACATCATGAGTCAGCCAAGAAGTATGCGGGCATAAAATAAACTGAGACATGTTGCAGCTCAGCAGAAACATAGTGATAGAAGAACATTCCAAACCTGATGATCTGGACCAGAACATATTCCAAGAACTCGATGACGAGTAGTTTGAGGTTTATCAGTAACAATAGACAGTTTCTGCCCAACCATTTGATTGGAAAGTGTACTTTTCCCAACATTCGGCTTCCCAAGCACAGCCACATATCCTACATTTACACACACTTTCTGCTTAATTTCAATTTCTTTCACATACATTAACCCTTTTTTTTAATAAAACTTTCACATACATTTACCTACACATACACTTATCCTATTAAAATGGTACTACATGGAAAAAAAATACTTCAAATTCCAATTGTCCTAATGTCGTTGATGCTAAAAAGAATATATATTTTAAATATTGGTCAAAATTCAATTATTTTGAATCCGGAGAAGCGAATAGTGAGGAACATGCCTGGACAGTGAGTAGTAACTATAAAAGACTATTTAATATACTTTTCAAATTCACATAGTTTAGTATCCAGAAGCAAAAAGTGCCAAATATTCTTTGTACTAACAATAGCATAATCCAATACTCCAACCTTCCCGAAATACTTGTCACAATTTCCTTTTCGAGAGTCAAACATATGAATTTTGTCCAGTATTTTAAGATGGTATTTTGTTTCATGATATAACTGAAATTGCAACTTACAGTATTTCTACTATAGTTTTCGGATATCTAAATTTTAATTTTAAAAGTATCAGAAATATCTAATCAAATTGAGTCTTGAAGATAGGAGAAATAAGGAAAGAAGAAAACAAACCACTGCGATGATTAGGATTTTCAGGAACAAAATCGAGCTCCTCCATTTCATAATCATCAAGTAAAGCCATGTTTCGGTCTGGTTTCACACTCAGAGATAGCAACATCGACGAATCGTCTTCCTCCTCTTCCTCTGTGTCTACAAAACCTTTAGACCTCCTCATTCTCATAGCCCTAGAGGTTTCTTCAGCTATGCTGGAAAATTTCTCGTTTTCTCCTGCTTCGACTTCCTCTTCGTCGCCGAGAAAAATCTCCGACTTGCTGTTTCTCCGGCGACTAGTGGTGACGCGTAGCCGGAAACGGCCATTATCGCCGGGAAAGGAAGTGGAAAAGCAGTTACAGCAGGAGTGGATAAGAGGAATGTAATTTTTGGGAAGAGTCGCTGTGAACAGAGAAACGTTGAGACATAGCGCTCTCATTTTTGGATAGTGGACTGCTCCTACTTCCTACTACTAATTTAACCGGCCTTGTAATTTCTCTACTTTTTCTTCTATTTCCGATTTTTTTTATGGAAATATGTGCATTATTATGTTGTACTGTATCTGTAATGTTGGTACATTTGATCTTGTTAGCATTAAATTAGTAACCAACTGTAAACCATACAGGTAATGCTTAATGGCCAGTAAAATATGTTTGTAATTTAATTAGTGTATAATTTTAAAATTATGAAACTTTTTTTAACTATGACTTTTAGTTTTAAATTTAAGATTTCGCGCTGAAATAATCACGTCTTCGTTGACGTGCCTGCTTCAGCGTGTTTCGAATTTTTTTTTTAAAAAATACTACTCTTTTCTACTATAATTTAATTAGTGTATAATTTTTTTGAAATTATATAATCCGTTTTAGCTATGATTTTTAGTTTTAAATTCATATTATTTAGGTATTGCTTTTTATTTTTTGAATGTTGATACTACTTGTTTATTTCTTGTAACTAGTTTGAGTAAAACTTAACGTTGATGATAAAAAATACTTTAATTATAAACATCTTAGTGGATCTCTTTACAATAAATTTGTGCAAACAAAAAGTAATTAATCAGTATATATCTAAAAATCATATTAAATTTATTCAACTTTCTAAATTCTACCTATATTACGTAAATTAAAATAAAAAATACTAAAATATTAGGCTCGTGCTAACACGGACACATGTATCTAGTTTATCTATAAGAAACAATATATATTCAATGAAATATTTGAGTCCATTGCGAGCAGACTTAGGTTATGATATTTTTTTATATTAGCAATAAAATTATATTCGATTAATATAAACATTCGATGTTGATAAATTTTTTTATTGTTATATAGAAAAAAATGATCCTTTAATACTTTTCTTCTATTTTTATATAGATGTCTTTTTTTTTAATTATTCTATTATTAAATCAATGAATATACTTTACAAAATATGTATTGGGTCAAAATTTTCTTTCTTTTTTTCCTTCCTTCCTTCCTTCTCCTTTTTCCAGGTTGAGCCATTAAAACTTTATCAAAACTCGATTTAAAATTTGATGTGTTGCGGACGAAAATTGTTTGAAGTAAATAACATATTAAAAGACTCAATACTTTAAGAGGAGCTTATATCTAAAATTTGAGGCTATTAAGAATAGATTTTGAATTAATCAGATTGACGGGGAATTGTTTAAAGTGAATAATAAGAGGAGCTTATATCTAAAACTTAAGACTATTAAGAATAATTTTGAATTGGTCGAAATTAAAAGAGTGTTTCATTTAAAATTTGATGTGTCGCAAACGAATCAGACCAATCAAATTATCGAAAGGAGTTTATATCTGAAATTAGCTATACGGTATGTGCTTGACATAATATTATTTTTAATTTTCTCTTCCTTGGCTATACGGTACATTTAGATAGGGCGCATTCTTGTTTGATATCAAAATACTTTTCAATAACTAAATATGATTACAGAGTTGAAAAGCAACTTAAACTCAGTTAAACATTAAATTAAAATGATTTTGGTTTTCAAATAAAAATGATGCAGAACTTTTTATCTTTAATTTAATTTGCAGTACTACGACTTAATCTAAACATAATGAATAAACTAATCCAATTTTTCAAATATTTTACAAACACATTTTGACAATCAATTCTTCCACAATAACGCCACGTAAAGGTACTTGACTCAGACCTAAGCTTCTCTTTGAACCAGAGATTATGAATTAGTGCAAAATAGAAGCATTAAAATAAGCTATTAGAAATTAATGGTCGTTAATTTGAGACACTGGTATTCTAGATCTTTTTATTTGGTCTAAGTAACTTTTATAGCACAAATTGACTTTTTAGAAATAGACCAGTACATGGTTTTAATTTTCCGACTTCAAAGCCATAAAATATAGTATTTTTTGGAGTGGATGATTTCCAGGTACCTTTTTTCTTCATTGAAATTTCAATATTTATTTAGTAAAAAAAAGCATGCTAATATCGTCTCTACAATTCTATATACCTCTTTAAAAGTATATTACTCATTAGAATAGTCGAATTCGTCGCCACATTGGATTTACCTTAATACAAATTTATATTTGATCTGTGGTTCAATAGTTAACTTGTCTTCCAATATAATTTACATTTCTTATATATGTGGGGTTGTGAGGTATTACACATGATTAAGCATATATCTCATGATGTATCTAAGTACACACCAAAAGTATAGCGATCGGATTTTCTTGTGGTCCAAGAAAAAATAGAAGATTTATACATTTTTCTTTTATGTTGTTTTCGACTAAAATTCCCTAGTCTGAAAAAATAATGAGTTTTTTTTATTTTTGTACAAGTCCACACGGTTCAATTTAATTTTCTTTGGTGGCAAAGTATGACCATTCTTTTACTTTTCAATTTAAACTACAAGACATATAGTCAATTCAACTGCTAACTGAAAAAAAACAATTGTTAAGTAGATAACATTATAGGATTATATATATTGGTTAATTTTGTAAAGAAAATATATTTTCAGCTGAAGTAGAAAAATTTAATAATGTTAATCTTCATCCTCAAGGCCTTTCTTTTCATCTCCCTTGTAACTGTCAAAGCAACTGCAAATGAAACCATAGAAATAGGTGCAATTATTGACTTAAATTCTCGTATAGGGAAGGAACAGAAAACTGCCATAAATATAGCAGTTGAGAATTATAACCATGACAGAAGAAACAACAAGCAGCTTATAACAGTTCATTTTAGAAACACCAACAAGGACACAATTCAGGATTTTTTCACAGGTTTGATACTTGACTTTTTTTTGACATTTATCAATTTATCTCGTCTAAAATTTTGATTCGTAACGATTATAATTCATGGATTGTTTGTATGTTGTGAATTGTTATATGGAGGATAACTAACACATTGGAAAATTTTGGTAGCTCAAATTGATTGATTACGTGAACTTTCAACTTGTCGGTGAGGGTTCAATTTCCCCTTCCCTTCCACTATGCCCCCAATTTTTCTTCTTAAAAGAACAAAAAAACAAATAACACATGGATTATTGTAATATGGTGAATAAAGAATACAAGGATTGTTTATAGGGACAACCTATTGTAGGGAGATTACTTTTTCATCATTTATCCCTTATAAAATAATATATAAATTTCTGTATTAGTTGTGCAAAGTTTGGTTTTCAGTAGGGGTGTCAAATGGGCGGGTTGGGTTGAAATTGAAAATATTATAATGGGTTGAGTAGAAATCAGGTTGGGTCTTGACCCGCCCAAGTTTACTTTGGGCTCAAATGGGTTGGGCTCAAATGGGCTAAAAGACGGGTTGGGTCTTTGCCCGTCCAATTTGACCCGATTAATTTCAATAATTTAACATATTGATAATTAACTTTTATAATCACAATTTGAATTTTCGCTCAAAGAATTTTTTGTTAAAAAGTAATAAATGGATAGATAAATCCCAAAAGATGTTAAATAGATAATAATTTATACCTTTAAATATAGGAACATACCTAAATAAAAAATTTAAAACGGGTTAAAACTGGAGATTGAATTGGGCTCAATTGAGAATTTTCCTCAAATGGTTAAGCTTGAATGGGTTGAGATTGAACCCAATTGAAAATTATCTTGAGCCCAACCCTTAGAATTCTGGACGGGTTGGACTGGTTATATATGTTGGGGTTCATTTTTGACACCCCTAATTTCCAATAATAAGATCGCATACTTAAGCGGATTTTAATAGGAAAACCAAACATCATATAAAGGTATATGGAGATTAGATGGTAAGGCAGGGTTTTGTACTTCATACCATATGTTGTATAAAACAATACAAATTTTTATACCAGGATTAATTGTTTTTGCTTATACTTTGATGGGAAAAGGGTTAAAAGTATCTTTGAACTATAGGAAAAGATTTAAAAATACTCTCCATCTATCTTTTGGTTTAAAATACCATTCCATTCACATTTTTTGCTCACTTATACCCTTGAAACTAACAATTCTCTCTTTATTCTTCATTTTTAAAAAATATTTATTATGTGTCATTCTCCTATTGAATAGTATAAAGAGTCTACCTCAATTAGATTATTTATCATTATTTATCCAAATTAAAACAATATACTTTTTCAAGACCCCAATTTTTCTGATTAACAAAATATTGTAATTTTTTATTATTTATTTATTTTTGGATCCAACTCCTCTCAGTTTTCTCAAATTTTTACTTGGATTGTAGACTCATGAATAACAATCAATATTTAATTAATTAAATCAAGATTCTAAACATGATATAGATGATTAATATTTTATAAAAAAAATTTATTATGTCATACTCATAACAATATATTATTTTATTTACAAATACATTATACACATTTTCTCTATTTTTCTACTTAAATCTTCCTATGGCTACGAACATTCATATGCTTTTTTTTTTCTTTCAATTTTTTAATGAGTTAATCTTTTAAGTAAAATTGTTTGTGAAACTTTTTCTTTAAAAAGTAGTTATCACATATTAGGAAAAAAAATTAATTTAATAATTTTTTCTATTTATTTATTTTTAAAAAGGAAGATAGATATTGTGGTACTATTAATATTTTTATAATATATTAATTATTTAAAACAAACAATTTTTTTTTTTATAAAAAATAAATTAGAATAAATACAAAAATTATTAGACTTGAAGAGGTATATATATTTTTTATTTGAATAGATTATATGGAAATAATTAATAGAGATGAGCTTTTTATTTTATCTAATAAGAAAATGACAAATAATAAATACTTTTTTTTTTAAAAAAAAAAGATAATACACAAGTACCCCCTCAACCTATGCCCGAAATCTCAGAGATACACTTATACTATACTAAGGTCCTATTACCCCCTGGAACTTATTTTATTAATAATTTTCTACCCCTTTTCGGTCTACGTGGCACTATCTTGTGGGTCCAACGCTGGTTGACTTTTTTTTTCAAGCTAGTGCCACGTAGGTCAAAAAGGGGTAGAAAATTACTTATAAAATAAGTTCAGGGGATAATAGGACCTTAGTATAGTATAAGTGTGTCTCTGAGATTTCAGGCATAGGTTGAGGGGGTATTTGTGCATTTTCCCTAGTTATAAAGGTACAAGTTAGTCAAAAAAGTGAATGAAAGGGTATATATGAGCTAAAAAGTGAATGGAAGGATTATTTTAGACCAAACATGGATGGAGGGTATTTTTAAACCTTTTCCTATGGTTCAAAGGTAGTTTTGACCCTTTTCCGTTCTTTGATTTTTAACATATTACTAGTACTTAATGTTAATCATAGAGATTCAGTTATACAAATAATTTTTTAGACCGTTAGTGCATAGAACTAAAACTCATTTCGTAGTTATTTTACAACTGTGGTGCAGCTGAAGAACTTGTTGAACAAAACCATGTAAAGATGATAGTGATTGGCATGCAGACTTGGGAAGAAACAGCTTTAATTGCTGATATTGGGAAAAGGCATCAAGTTCCAATTATCTCTTTTGTTAAAGCTTCCTACACACCAGAATTGGTGCAGCTTAGATGGCCTTTCTTGGTGCAAATGACTACAAGTAGCTTGGACCAAATAAATTGTACAGCTAGTGTAGTTAGCTCCTACCAGTGGAGGAAAGTCATAGTAGTTTATGAAGATGACATGTATAATGATTCTAGTATGCTTGCAGTTCTAACTGAAACACTCAAAGGTCATGGTGTAGAAGTAGAGCATCAACTAATTCTTCCACAATTCTCTTCTCTATCCGATCCAAGGGAGGTTGTTCGACGAGAGGTTGTCAAGTTACTACAGAAACAATCGAGGGTGTTTATTGTTCTTCGCTCATCAGTATCCACTGCCAATCATCTGTTTAAAGAATCCAAGGAAATTGGACTTATGGGAAGAGATTCAGCTTGGATACTCGCAGATTCTCTTGCTGATCTCTTGGATTCTGTTGACACAGCCTTTATTTCATCTATCCGAGGGGCTTTAGGAATCAAAAATCACTATGCAGAAGCCACTAAGTCTTTCCGACATTTTAAAGGTCAATTTCAAAAGATTTTCCGGTCTGAATATCCTATGGAAGATCACTCGGAGCCTGGAATTCATGCTCTAAAAGCATATGACAGTATCACAGCTTTTGCCAAGGCTGTGAACAGTTTGCGTACAAAGCGTTTTAATGACTCAGTGTTGATGAAAAACAGAATTCTTTCCAGCAATTTCACAGGTTTGAGTGGCAATATTAGTTTTGTCAATGGAGTACTGTCACACCCTCCAATGTTTAGGATTGTAAACGTTGATGGAAACAGGTATAATGGACTTGGCTTTTGGTCATCAATGTTTGGATTCTCGAAAGTTCTTGAAGCGGAAAATGGGGAGATAATCGGGGTTAATGGTTCCCGTATTATGAAGTTTAGTATGGTTAAATGGCCTGGAGAATTGAAACGTGTCCCGAAAGGGTGGGCAATGCCTACTGATGCAAAACCATTGATTATTGGAGTTCCAGGGAGAACATCTTTCGAGAAATTTGTTAAGGTTGAAACAGTGGCTGAGACAAATGAAATGAAGTATACTGGTTTCTGTATTGATCTTTTCAAAGAAGTACTTAAAATTTTGGAGAAAAATTATACACTACCTTATGATTTTGAACCGTATGATGGATCATATCCTGATCTGGTTCAGCAAGTGATTAATGGGGTAAGCATTTGTTTCCAACATCCTAAATACTATCTAGTTTTTCGTCTTGTCGTCTACCTTTCTATCACACAGTACCCTGTGTTATACCAAGCAAAAAACATTTAGTACTTGAGAGTTTGCTTTGGACTCGTGTAATTTTTTCATGTTTTGATATTTCTCCTTCTGTCAGAGATATGATGCTATCGTTGGAGATATAACGATATTAGCTGAAAGGACAAAATATGTAGAGTTCACACAGCCATTTGCAGAGTCAGGGTTGACCATGGTGGTTCCAGTGAAGTTTGATAAATCGAATAAGGCATGGATGTTCTTGAAGCCTTTCACTGGAAACATGTGGATAGCGACAGGTGCTGTCTTAGTTTACACAATGCTTGTAGTTTGGTTCATGGAGCATCAGTCCAATCCTGAATTTAGAGGCCGGTGGAAAGATCAACTCGGAACTGCAATGTGGTTTACATTCTCTTCACTATTTTTT